>CM050508.1:181734101-182934101 GCA_027563665.1 Antrozous pallidus
TAAGAGCAGTTTCTAAAGGTGAGGAGCCCAAGGTCAACCTGGAATCATCCAAGAGAGGGTAGGAGGAAAGACATGGTGGTGAGTGAATACATTCAACTCCTTCGGAGTTCCTTACAAGGGAAGAAGAAAATCAGTGATATAGGTCCTGTGTTCTAAAGGTGGGATAGTTTAAGTGTGAATATGCTGAGTGGAGTGGTCAGCAGGGAGGCAGTGGCTGGAGTGAGTTGTTGGGGTGTGCTAGGGTGCGTGAGAAGGGATAGCATCCACGTCCAACAGGATGGTCTTCCCTCAGTTCAGCACCTGAGTCATGAAGTTGGCAGGGTCTGGCATGGAATCTTTCTGCTAAAGGCCTGAAGGGCTTGGGGGCAGTCCTGGGCAACCCTATACCCAGGAGTCACACTATCCCACCCTCCCTGGCCCAGCCCACTGTTGGGCTTCTGTTCTGTTGCCCTGATTTCCAATTCTAAGTTGAGGCTGGGCTGCCACTCTAAATGAAGTCCTTCCCTGCCCCTGCCCATGGCCACCTTTCTGAGTACCTCCTTCCCCCGCTGGCCTGGTCTATGTTTCCCACTCCTTTCCCCACCCCCAGCTGGGCCTGGATGACTACTGTTGGAAGCCAGGTAGTTTCCATCAAGTTCCTCTTCCACACCAGCTCTTTGGGCTGAGCTCCCATCTTTCCTTGCAACAAGTGAACTTGAGTTAGGACAATATAGGCACCGCCCTCAATGAACAATATAACTTTGTCTATGTGAAAACAACATTCCCTGACAAAGGAGCCCTTCTAAAATGACCAAGGCAAAGGTGAGAGAGCCAGCACATTCTTGATTGGGGCCTCCCAGAGGCTGCCTGGGAAACGCAGGCTTTGTCCAAGTGTAGAAGCGACAGCGAATGAGACAGGTGTGTGCACTGGGAAGTCAAGCCAATAAACAGGAATCATACACAGTGTGCACGGAGCATGGCCCTTGGATCCAAGTCAAGAGGGGATCAGGGAAAGACATGAATGGATTCTAGCACCAGTATTATTAAAGCTGGGGGTGTGGAGGGACCTGGGAGGTTAGCTAGGGGAGAAGGTTGAGTACTGCTCTTTGAAGGCTGAACAGGGTTTGGCAATGGGCAGCCCCAGCAGGCACAGAGGTGAAGCACACAAGGGCAGGTCAGAGGTGGGCCTGGAAGAGCAAGCTGAGCTTTCACTGGATACTGTAGGTGAGGCAGGCACAGAGACCCTGGAGCAGAGGCGTGGCACAGTCAGAACAATAATCAAAGACACTCAGTGGCACCAACGTGGGACCCTGGAGAGAGGAAGACCAGAGTCACAGCACAGGGAATGAAGAGAAACCACATCCGAATCACAGACCATCTTGTGTAGACACCAGAATTTGGGGACTAATAGGAAGGGGAAGGACAGAGGAGAAGAAAGCATCCACGATGACACTAAGGTTTTGAGTGTGAAGAGCGGGGTGCATTGTCTGAGATCTAAATATGGAAGAAGACGCTGGGGGAAGGTGAGGTTGGCACATGCTGAGTTTGATGCCCTGGATCTATCAGGCAAAGGTGTCCAGGAGGCAGGAGAATCAAGGGTCTATGGTTCAGGAATAAGGTCCTAGCTGGAGACCCAGATTTAGTGTCATTGGGGCAGTGATGAGGTTTGAAACCAAGGAGATGAATGACATTGACAAGAGAGAACACTCAAGGCCAGGAGAAATCAGTCCAACTGACCAGATACGTAAGTCCGCATCATACCCAGACTGCTGACCAACCTAACTTTCCTCCCTCCCTGTCCCCATCTCACCCAGCCTTCTAGGCCTAGCTCCCTCTGATCACTTTTGCCCCAGGTGGGTCCCTTCCTGCAGTAAGCATCTCAACACTGGCAGTCCACACCTCAGTACCGAGACTTGTACTGGTCCCCAGCACCAGAAGGGCAGAATCACAGCTTACCACCTGGGCTTGTGATATCTTCTGGCACAGGGCACCCATAAAGCACTGAATAAATAGCTCCTCCTTGATGGGTGAATTAATTAATCGATTCCTGTATTGGAGGTCAAGGAGAAGAATAAGGTGACTAGTGAGTAGCTGACTAGTGATAAAAAGACTCGTCAAGGTTGGGCTCATGCAGCATCCACTTTTGTATCTCACTGCTATGAATTATATCTCCATGGATCGACATCATACAGTCTCTACGGATCAACATGGATACATCTCAGAAACACTGTTGAGTAAAGAGAAGTTGTAGCTGTATGTTAAACCCACTGAAGTAATCGGTGCTGTCTCTCATGTCTGCCTGGATCCCCCAGCACATGGCAGGCCTGCACTTCCTGCTGCCTCCAAGGCAGAAGGGGCCCTGGGCTTCTCTGGCCCCTGGCCTGGAGCAGAAGCTGAGGGATGGAAGCTTTAAGAGTCAGCACACAGGTCGCCACTTGCCTCTTCCTCTCTCAGTCCTGCCCACCTAGATCGCTCAGTGACTTCTAGGAGCCGAATCCCCTTCACACTCTTGTCAAATGTGCTGGAATGCAATGCAAATGCTTGCTGTGTTGAAAAATAAAAGAGGAAAAAGAAAGAAAGAAAAAGATAGGAAGGAAGGAAGGAAGGAAGGAAGGAAGGAAGGAAGGAAGGAAGGAAGGAAGGAAGGAAGGAAGAGGGAAGAACGGAAGAAAGGAAGAAAGGAAGAAAGATTCACTTGTGATATTGGGGTGGGACAGTGGTTCTGGGATTGGTTATATGGATAGTTATCCATGAGATGCCTGAAGTGCTCCCATTATGTGATAACCCCAAACACACTTATCCCACATCCCCAATACTCCTAGGGTTATACCAGCCCCAAGAGAACCATGAATGCAGTGGGGGTGGGAGACTTGGAGAGGACAGCTGGGTTGTGGGAAAAGAGGGTCTGACCAGCGACATGACCTAATCTCCCAAAGTGCTCTAACTGGACGTGACCCATTGAGAGCGTGAGGATATTTTTCACAGGTGACAGAACAGAGTGAGATTAACCTTGAGACAGACAGGAGAAATGGAGATAATAATATAAAATTCCCCGAGTCCAGGAACGGGTCACATAGCATCCTCTGACCATCTACAAAGTACGTGACTATTCCCTTCTGCTGAGGAGGAAACAGCGGGAGAAGAAGGGGACTGACAGATGGGACACAGGTAAGTGGGAGAGTTGCTCTGGGGCATGGATGACCTGGAAAGAGAGCAGCTGGGACTGATAGCTGGATGGGACGGTAGGGCTAGGGTGGGTGGGGAGGAGTGCGACCAATGCCCGGGCAGCAGGAAGAGGAAAGGACACTCAGGTGTAACCTTTCACCTTTCAGCCGAAGGCAGAGTTTGTGGCTGAGACTTCAGCCAGTAGCTGGAGCTACGAACCAACTGTGTTGGGAGAGGCTCCTGCCAGCTGCCCTCCCAGAACTCAGGCTTCCTGAGGGACAAGGCAGCAGGGAGACCCCTGGGAACTGGTTTGTGAAGGCTGCTGCCTCTCAGGACAGACGTAAAGTTCTTCACACACCAGCCACCCTGAGCACCAAGGAGAGAAGGAAGGAGGCAAGTCCAGATGCACCAACTGATGAATTCCTACATGGCCTTCCAAGGACCCAATGCTGTGAGGACACCGAGACACACGAGGGCGCTCTAACCAAATAGCAGGGAGGAAACTGGTCCCTTGGCAAGAGCACCAGTCAGAGTTTGAAAGCCATTTGGTCTAGTGGTTCTCAGTGGAGCTGGTGTTAGAACTCTGTCCATCCGGGCAGGACATTTCTCCCCCAAGGGGATTTGCCCCTGCCACTTCAGGATGTTTGCCATCCCTGTCCCTGGGACAACCCAACTCCCCAAGTCTCATTTCCAAACACCCCATTCTCTGGACACTCCCTGCTGGTCGGCCGCGAGAGGGTGCCCCACGGGGACCCACACCACCCGCTCTGATTTTGTGAGTTAGAAACCTACAGGTGCTGGAGAACTGCAGGCCCCGGTGACAGCGCGTGCGGGTGGGGGCTGCCGTCCTTGGGAAGTAGTTTTCCTCATGCCATTGTCCTTCAGGACTGGGAGGGATGAGGGCTGTATCAAGAACACTGGGGACACAGACACAGGACCCTGAGACAGACACCACGGGACACCCATGGTCCCAAGGAGCAAACGTGTGACCACACAGAACACAGTTCGCACAGAACGTCCACAAAGCGAATCTGAGACAAGTCACACCTTCAGAGCATACCTTCTGAGATGTTTACATCATTAGGTTCCCAAAGACAAATGCCAAAGTAAAATCCAGGGATGAAATGCTAAGTATTTACCAACCGGTGAGCCCTGGACCCTGGCTACTTGGCACAGAGGCTGGTAAGGCACTGCAAACTGCCTAGTTGGCAGAGCGTGAGTGCCCTGTGGGACACAGGCGTACCAGGATGACTGCTTGGACTGACAGAGGTGACTTTTTGGGAACGCACACCAAAAAGGCAGTCTGAGCAGACCCGGGAGACGCACTATCAACCCCAGTGCAGGACTGGGAACCCGCCGGCACTGACACAATGAGGGGCTGGTGGAAGACTCAGGCCCACCAGCCTGCAATACTCAGGGTCCCCAGCGTCCACCAAGCAGAGGTGGCCTGCACATCCCACAGTGGTGGCATCTGCTGGGAGGCACAGCAGGAAACCCCAGGGCACCTGGGGCACGGCCCTGCATTTGAAACATTCACCATCTCAGAACGCAGAGGGGCCCACCCCAGTCCTTCGGCCAGCTGGGCACGTCCTCTGTCTCCATAGGGAGCAGACATTGCAAACCTAACGTGCTTCTTACCCTCCTTCGAAGATTTTGATCCTCGCTGGCTCCCCTCTCTTGGAGGCGGGAGCATCCTCCTCGGGCTTCCCTCGCGTCTCTTCTTCCTTCTCCACTCTTGTTACCTCTTTCTGGCCTTCCAGGGAAACCAGCGAAGGGAGGCGAACCTGGCCCACCGCAGGAGGGACAAAACCATTGCCGGTTACATGGTAATAATGGAACGATGCCTTCAAGGGCATTGCGTGCTTACACTCTACCGGGGCTCGCTTAATGTCCACTCTGCCCCGTGAACAGGTGCTTGTAACTCCACTTTACAGAAAGAAGGAAGCTGACCCCAGAGAGGTGGAGTCCCTTATTCTAGGCCATGGGGTCAGCCGGTGTCAAAATGAGGACTCTGACCAGGTCTTTTCTACAGGAAGACCAGTTTGCTCTTTCTTTTACACTGGCCACTGGAGACATGTGCTCATCTCGGTCTCCTTGGTCAGGCCACCACCCAAAACAGGGCCTGCCTCTCAGTGAGGGCAGGTAAGGAATGCTGAACTAATAAATGAAGACTCTGTCTGTGGAGGTTAACCAGTTTAATTCTCTTTTACAGATCAGACAGTCAAGGTCACCCGACAGGTGAAGGGCACTGTGGGGAGCAGAATGCAGATTTCCTGAAGGCCCTGACTAACAGGGCCTCCCAGAGCTGGGCTCAGAGAGGCTGTGTGGGCACTGACGGGTGGGCACTGACGGGCGTGCACCTGAGGGTGGGCACGCTCTGGGCTATTCATCAAGGGAAGCTATTCTCTTCCACAGGCCTTAGTGGCGAGAGCTGGCTGGATGAGGAGATATTTTTATTTGTATTTTGATCTCATGCAACACTTTTATTAGGTAGGTAAGACTTGGCAATTCCATTAGAAAAGAGCTGGGATTTTTTTCTCCAGTGCCCGAGGCAGAATCAATTGGTTCAGGACTACAAGACCAACATGGACACTCTCTCCTGTTCACATATACTCCCTTTGACATCTGGGTTTCCTCAGTTCATATCTGACCTGGGACTGACTCAGAGCACTCCAGTTTTGCTTCTGAAACTCGGGTGAGCCACCTTAAGCAGGTGTGCCTATCATTTGTTTCTGAGTTAAATGCTACTATTATTTTATATTAAGTTGTTGATTTCTGCAAAAGGGGGGGGGGTGAAAGCATTTATATTCTGATAAATGTTGTTATTAATGAAATGAATTCAATTTTGTAGTAATGTGGCATATGGCAAAAATATGCTTCATGGGACACTGTGGTTTATTTCACAAATGAACAGCCAGGCTTTCCAAGCCCTTGTCAAAAGAGAATATATCGTTTAGACCCCTGATGGCAGCAGGGGGTGGCCTACCCTTGAATAGGAAGCCATGATGCTGGGCTGGCAGCTGGAGCCTGCAGTGTCCAGAATGAAATTCTCATGCTACTTCATGCCATTGTCATGAAGAAATTGCACTGCTTACAGCCAGTGGGAGAAGCAATTGTATGTTCTGGTACTGGGAAAATATAAGAATTGTAGTCCCCATGCCAGCCATCACACCTGCCCCAACAGCATGTGATGGGGCCGAGCAGAAAGGGAGTTGGCTAAGAAGCAGGGAATCTGAGTGCCATTGCATGCTGGCAGGAAACATGCCAGCAAACCAAGTGAAATAGTCAAAAAAATTTTTGCAGGGTTCATCTCATTGTAAGAATTTCAAATTTCAATATGATGACTGCCCAACCCAATTAAGCCAAATTAACTCCTCCTTTTTATTGAATGGCCTTTTAATATCCAGTCATTAAAACACAGAGGCAGTCCAGATCATTTGAGAAGGCTTTGGAATGAGATCTAGTTTTGAATCCAGGCTCTGCTGTTTACTCTGTGGCCTTGTGCAAGTTGCCTAACTTCTCTGTGCTTTGCCTCCTCTTCCATAAAATGGCCACAGAGTACCCTCACTTACAAGGTGGTTATGAGGATAAAAGTAAAGTTTAGCACACACAGTACCTGAGTGCACAAGTAGTTG
The DNA here is from genome assembly GCA_027563665.1 of Antrozous pallidus. Classification (NCBI taxonomy): domain Eukaryota; kingdom Metazoa; phylum Chordata; class Mammalia; order Chiroptera; family Vespertilionidae; genus Antrozous; species Antrozous pallidus. Next base: position 181,740,881 of record CM050508.1, read on the forward strand.
TAAGTATGAACATAATTACAACAGCATCTGGGGAGTACATGTAGCTATTAAAAGACACTGGAGAGAGCAAGTAATGATGTTTACTGCAAAAGTAGAAACCTCATTTAGGGATGTCTGTAGACTGACATGGGCATTTAGCGAATAAATTTGGGAAACAGTTCTGTGAGAATATCCAGCTGAGCTAAAAACAAATTCAATGCACAAAATTCACTCAAGGATAAAGAGGAGAGTATGAATACAGGAAAGGTATAGAACATGATTTTGTTCATTTGTCTATAATATGAATTTAGTTTAATACATTTGTGCCTGATTTGGCTAAAGCACCCGAGCTGAGGACACACTTTAAGGTTTTCTTTCCTCAAATAATTGAAAAAAGTAAAGTAGACTTTCTGGAGTCAGAGGGATCTCAGTTCAAATTCTAGGCTTGCCAAATATTTGCCATGTGACCTTGCCCTCTCTCACATCTCAGTTCTCTCATCTGTAGAATGGAGATGGTCCTGCTATCTCAGAGGTGGAGATGAGTATTGAGTGGATTCAAGGGCAAGCACAGTGCCTGGCACAGTGAGACTGCTCAATCAACAGAACAATTGTTATTTCACAAATGCCAAGTCAGCATAATACATCATCGCCTGAGTTCTTAGGCAGCCTTGTCAGGGTCTGGAAGGTGTCATCTATCAAATGTCAAACTTACTGAACTTGCAGGGACTCATTCATTTTATATATTTCCTGATGCAACCTCAGGTCAGAGGCAATGGAAGAGTAAATATGAACCCTTAGTGGGGCTAGATGCTACCACACAGTGTAGATGGGTCGAGGTCTGAGTGACATTACCGCCTATTGGTAAAGAGGGACATTACATCCCAGCTTTAGCTGCTATCCTAGAGAAAAGACTATTTTAGTTGTGTCAAATTCTAGACTCTCTGGAAATAAGAGTGTTTCAAGTTGTGCCAGAGAATAGAAATAGCAGATACAGAGAATAAGAAAAGCAGGAGAAGACTAATAGGACAGAAAAAACATATGATGGAGTGGTATAAAGTTCTATAATTTTTGTAAGCATTTCTATCAGTCAAGTTTTCCAAACAATCTTTTGGATAATTGTTTTTTTTTCCTGAGTGAGATTGTGTTTTTGATTTTACAATAGCAGCTAATGGGAAAGCAGAATCACTTTAAAGCTTACTTTACTGAAATGTATCTATTCTGATTGCATGAAGGACACCCTGACAAAGGAACCCAATAAATGTTTCCGGGTAAGGTGACCAGACCCAGCTGACAGAGAAGAAATCTACCCACTCATCTGGCACTAGGTTTGCAAATGGGGCCTGAGGAGAACGTGGCTTTAAAAGCTCATCAAAGGTTTTAAAAATCAGTCGGGAGAAGAAAGACAAGATTGAACTTACCTCTGTCATGCGGGGCTTGTGGGAGCTGGATGGTACGAGCCTTCCTGTCTCAGGATGCGGAGATGTGGCCATGGTGTATGTCTCTTTGCTCACCTTCTGCTTAGACCTCAGGAGGGACAAAGCAGCTTTAGTGGAAACCCCTGGTAGGTTGGGGTTGTACAAACTTATGCACCAACCAGCGTAAACAGAGGACCTCCTATCTGCATGCTGGATGTGATTTGGCTTAATGTAGTTTAAATAGCACCAACTGACATTAGTGGTCGTGTGGAGGCTGGGGAACTGCAGTACCTTCTTTGAGTCCATACCTTCTTGAGACTTGGCTGGTTTTGGGGATGTTTCTGACAGAGGAAGTGAGCTGGGAGGTGCCAGTGAAGGGAGGTCAGGTTGTTCCTTGGAATCTTCTTTCTTCACACTCAGAGTGGGCAATCCTCTTCGGTGGTATTTACTAGATGGTTGCACATATTCCTTCAAAGCCTCTGAGCCTGGAGCTGTCACATGGGGCAGTGTAGAGTGAAGAAGGGGAGTAATTTCCTTTGGGTCAGATGGATCTGTGGGCAAGCTAGACAGCAATTCTAGCTCCCCCCTGACCTGGCCCTGGCTGCCCAAAGGGGATTTCTCTGGCCTCTTGCTATCCTCAGTGTTGGTAAGCACCACACTGCATGGTTTTAGTAGTTCCAGTTTTTCATCTGCCTTGGAAGCCTCCTCTTCCTTCACCCGTTTTTGCTGCTGGGTTTCCATAGTAAGTTCAAGGCTGCCAGCTGGTGAAAGGACTCGTTTGCTTCCCCCCACTGTTGATGAACTCCCCTCAAGGCTCAAGACACTCTCTGATGACAGGGAAGTGCCTTTTCGTTCAGGTAATGTCACAGGCACTCTCAGATATGGAGTCTGGAAACCTCTACTCTGCTCTTCACTTATCCCAGCTGACCCAGGCCTGACCTCATACACATCTGCTCCAGTACCTTTACATGAGGGCTCCTCAAACTTAGGAAGAGCTATACTTGCTGATGTACCTTGGGACTGGGTGACAAGGATCTGGGAGAGGGTGGTGTACATGGCACTCCCGTAGGATGGCATGTTGGTCTGAATTCGGACGGGTACAACCAGGGACACCATGTTATCTCGACAAGCGGGCAGGGCCAATGGAGGGGCTGATATGGGCACGGAGGAGCTAGACGGGGGAGGCACGGCGGGTAGCTGGATGTTACTGCCGTACTCTGTGCTGGAGGAGAGGCCAGCTGTTCCTGTTGCCAGTGGGGCCAGGCTGGTTTTAATCTGTGGCAGATGACTTTCCACATCGCCAGGGAACTGAAGGGCAAACTGAGATTGGAGAGGCAGGAAAAACGCAGAAGACAGTGCTGAGGAGGACGGATATGGCATGGGGAGAAATGAAGGGGGCTGCCGGAAGGGGATGTTGGTAGGGTGAGGCATGAGCTGGGGGAGATGAAGTTGGCTTGGATGCAAAACAGTAGGTTGGAGAGGAAATGGCGGAGCTTGAAATAAGGAGGGAGGAATTGGGGGCATGGAGTACGGTGAGGAGAGGAGGCTGGACATGGACTGGGAGGAGAAGAATTCTGAAGACTGTCCTGGCTCGTGCTGCAAGAGGTGCTGGAAGGAGAAAAGGGAGACGGGAGGGGGCAGACATGGTTTCTCATGCAGGGGCAGCTGGGCAATGGGGTGGTGAAGCACCTGCAGTGCTTCTGTGAAGGGCGGAGTGGACCCCAGTGGGGGTCTGTCCTGCACCTGGCCTTTGCCTCCCGGGTGCCCAGTGTGTGAGGTGGCCACTGAGGAAATCTGGGGCAGTGAGCTTTTGGCCACAGTTTTACTGGATGAGGGCTTTGGCTCCTCACCCTCCTGTCTTCCCATGGGGGTGGCCTCCAGCTCTGTTTCTGGAAACCTGCTCAGGGAGGCCTGTCTCACCAAAAAGCATTTCCTTCTCTCTGGAGGGGCAACTGGGGCTGCGGGGGCTTTGGGGGCAGCTGGAGCCACTGGGGCCGGAGCAGAAGAGCCTGCCAAGGACAAGCTGCCACAGTCAAATGATTTGCTGCGCCTCTCAGTCATGTGGGCTGAATGGGAAACGTCAGGACTCTGCTCTGAGGCTGACCTCCGCATCTCTCGGGTGGGTGTGTGTTGGCTGGGGACAGTCAGCATGTGCGTGCCCAAGGGTTTGGAGCGTGTGTCGGATGACAGCCTGGGGCCCTCAGCTTTTCCGTGGTCATCCCTCTCAAAGGAGGCAGAGCGGCTAGACCCACTCACAGAGACACTGCTCTCCTGGCTTGGGCTGCGGGACAGAGGCAAGGAGGACTCGAAGCTGGATTCCCCCGATGACTGGGCCATCTGCGCCAGGCGCAGTCTCTTCTTCTTGGGTGGCAGCTTCTCTGCCGGGAGCTGGGCAAGGGTCTGGCTGCGCTGGGGCCACTGGAACTCCTCCGTCTTCTCGGGCTCCTTGGGGGGAGGCTCGGGCTCTGTGTCCTGCCGGTCGGGCTCTTCGGTCACCAGGATCTCAGGAACCTGAATGTTGGGCTGGCGGACCAACTTGGGCTGCAGGGAGTGAGCTGAGCGTCCTTGTGGGGTGGGCGGGGGTGATGAGAATGGGGCTGGGGCTGAAGACTTGTCTTCCCCTTCCAAGCCACTGGGTTGCTCCAGAGAGTCTGACTTCTCAAATGAGCTGGTGTGCTGGATGACAGAAATTTCTTTGGACGTTGTTCTCCTCTCCTTTCCTGATTCGGAACCAGACCCTGGCTTAGGAGTCCTTGGCTGGAAGCCTGAGGTCCCCTCCAGGGAGGGCACTGACTTACTTGGTTCTACTGGTGACTTGGTGGCCTCTGGGGGAATGTTCCGAGCAGCACCGGATGGCCTGGGGCTGCCAAACTGACTTTTTGTCGACTCAAAGGCAGGTGGCTCTTCCTCGTCCCCAAGGCTCTTCTCTTTCCTCCTCTTCCTCAATGGAGTGAGCTCCAAGGTGGCCCCCAGTTTATAATGCATCACCTGGGACCAGGCCTCCTGCTCAGCCGGACTCTTCTCGGCTTCCAGAGACACGTGAGCACCTGCAGAGACCGGCTTAGGGATCTGAAGCTCTGAGCAGTAGTATTTCTTATGGGCTTCGTAGTTGTCCCTTTTCTTGTACCGAGCACCACATACGTTACATTCGTAGATCACCCCTTTCGTTTTCAAGCCCTTCTTGGTCTTTTTGGTGAGTTCACTTTCCTTGGGTTCTGGCTCGTCTGTGGGTTTGGGGGCTGTGTCCTTGCTACTTGGCCCAGCCTCCTCGGAATACTCCCCTCCCAAAGGTAGTTCAATGGCCGGCTGGCGCTTGAGCATCCGGGGGTGGGAGGTAAGCACTTGGCTGCTGCGGCTCAGGGTTTCGGAGTCGGTGACGTGGTCGTCAAAAGAGTAGCTACCGCGGAAGGTGTGGTGGGGGGTCCCGAGGGTGCAGGCGGCAGAAGGCATTGAGTGGCTTCTCAGCAGAGGCACAGGGGGGGTGGTGCTGGGCGGGTGCTGGAGGCTCATCGGTGATTGTTCGGGCTTCGTCTTCTCGCTGTGGGACGGCAGGGGCTCCCGGTAGAGGCTGGACTTGGGCGACTCCAAGCTGCTGCGCCGTGACAGCGAGCTCCTCCGGGGCTTCACGCTGTCTATCTCGCTGGTGTCTACCACGGCCTCATTGATGGTGATGAGCTTGGTGATGTGCTCGATGACTTGTGTCCGGGGCACAGACAGAGGCACCAAGCTGGGCTTGTCTTCGGTGGACAGGGGCAGGAGGGGCTGAGTGGAGGTGGCCGTCAGCATGGTGGTCCGCTGCCCGATCCGCCCGCACTTGCCCAAGATGATCTCGGCGTAGGACCTGGCGTTGGTGTTGGGAGGGCTGACCTGCTGCTCGGCGCTCTCCGAGCGGGAGAAGTACCCAGACTCAGTGCTGCCTTTGCTGCCTGGGCTCAGAAACGCCTGCTCATCGATCACCTTTTTCCTCTCACTCAAGCGGAGAGCCAGCTTCTGCTTGATGGTGTGGGTGTCCTCAGGTTTGTGGCTCAGGGGATGTTCGGATGAGGGTTCTGTGAATGGAGTGGGGTCCTCCAGTGACGGGGCTGAGCTGGACTGGGACAAGGAACAGCGCTCATGGCTGGAACCCTGGCTCCCAGAGCTGTACAAGCCTCTGGACAGGAGGGGGTGCTTCGGCCTGGGGGAGAGCTCTGCGGGGTGAGCGGACGTGGTGCCAGTTTCCTCTTCTGAATCGGTGGTTTCTCCTTCAGTGGGCTCCTCAAACTCTTCCCCCGGGAGCCTCTCCATCTCCAGCCCCGGGGGGTACAGCTCGCTGCCCACTCCCGAGGCCAGGCCGGCTTTGATGCGGTGGGCATGGGACTTCCTGTGCTTGTAGAGGTTACTCTTGGTCTTGAAGGAGAAGCCGCAGGGACCGCAGGGGTAGGGCCTCTCGCCTGTGTGTGAGCGGATGTGTTTCTGGAGCACGCTGGGCTTGGCGCAGGGTCGGCTGCAGTACTGGCAGATGTACTTGCCCGGTTTCTGGGGTTTCCTCTCCTTCTTGGGGGCCTCTTCTGTGGGCTTCAAGGGAACCTGGGAGGAACGGGGCACAAAGACTTTGGGGATGCCGGGCAGGTCTTCAGGAGGGATGATGGAAGCATGGGGAGGGAGGAGCTGGCTCTGAGGAGGGAGCCCAGGGCTAATGAAGGAGCTTGAGGGTCCAGGTCTCATGGGGTCGACCAGCTGCCACGTAGATCCCTCCAGGAGGTGCTCAGGTTTGCCAGGCGACATGAATGCTGGTGTCAGAGGGTGCTGTGGGAGCTGGGAGACGTGGACAGAGGCTTCGATGGAGGACCTCGTGGGGGGCTTCTGCTGCTGGCCTGTTTTCTCCTGAGAGCCTTCCCTAAGCACCTGCGAGGGGCCTGGGAAAGGCTGTGGGGCTCGGAGCTCTTGGAGGGGGCCCTCGGGGGTGGCACCGCCTGGGAATGGGGCACTTGCCGAAACACTGGCCTGAACAGCCTCTCCTTTATTCAGCCGCTTCCGGGGACTTCCCTCAGCCTTCTTGGTGTCCTTGACACTTTGTTCAGGATCCATGACCTCCACAGAGACTTCAGGTGCTACTCAGGGAGGGTCAGGGCAGGCTGCATTTATGGATTACCCAAGTGTCCCAAGGAGACGTCTGGCTTTGGCCACATTGGTCAAGAGCGAGGAAGCCAAACCCAAGACGGTGTCGGGAGTTTTTTGCAGTGTCACTGGCTGTGAGTGGACTCAGAGCAAGTCATTGGGGCTCACACTATTCACGTGGGTGAGGCATGGCCCTTTACTTTGCAGACAGAAAATGCGCCAGCACCTTCTGCCTGAATGTCTGCTGTGGAAACGTCATGAGGGGCATCAATGTTGCCATTGTGTTGTCTCAGTTGGCAGTGGCAAGTGGCCCCCCATGAGTCCCCTGTGTGCTATGTGAAGTGCTGGGGGCTGGAGACGTCAGTGTGCATGGCCCAGTCATCCCTGGTCCCGGCGGAGAGAATCTCTGCGGAGAGAAGCCGCACTGGATGCCGCAGGTGGCTCTGTCCAGCCTCTTCTCCCCTGTAGTCCCGGTGGGAGATCCAGAGCCGTGGAGGGGATTCACGCGCTTCTACGTGACAAAAGCACACACAGGGAAACACACACACACAAGAGAAGAGAGAGTTACTGTGGCTCATCCACAGCCTGGGCACCTCTGACTGTGAAACCCAGTGAGATCCCTAAAAGGTTAACCAGGGAGATTCAAGCAGAACCCATGCCCCCTGGCTCTGCATGGCCAGGCACTGCCCATCCATCCCTCACTCCCATTCACACTGTTGTTGGGTGACTCGAATGCCAGCTGTGCTTCTGGGGCTGGGACTGTGTGGGGCATCAGGCCTGTGAGGGTCAGAGGCCTGGGCTCTATTCTGCTCTGTGAGTGCCTCCTAGTGGGTTTTAACTCCCGAAACATCATCTGCCTAACCTAGGAAATGGGTAATAATTTCTGCCTCAGCTATACCTCCGGCATGCAGAGGGTCCAACACAGTAATGGACGTAGATGCCACAGGACAAAGGCTGGTTGGTGCAGGAGGAAGTGCTGGTGGGTATTTGGGGATGAGCTTTCGAAGGGGTAGATGGTCCTCAGGTTTTATTCTCTCTGGCCCTGGATTCTGAAAGTGTCCGGGAGGGGCATCACTTTTGCTCCTTTGCTAACCCACCTCTGAAGCCTGCATTTCGTGGAGAAGCTAAAGCCACTGCCCTAGCTGTGGGAGCTCATGGTCTAACACAGTCACGGCTACCTGAGCTACCCAGCAATAGCTGGAGGACCATCCTGGCAGATTCCTCCAGTTTTGCAGCCTTTAAAGAAAGTGCCCCAGAAGGGGGTCCTTGCTAAGCCTAGGGGCAAAGTTATTCTGGGTGGGTTCACCTTCCCAGGGCCAGCCGGAAATCGGGCAGTCTAGGTTTCTTGGGCTCCAAGTGCATCTTAGGCCCTTCTTCCCAGCAGCACGGTCAGCATTTCAAAGCTGGAAGTCATTGTGGACTCCCTCTCAACCCACCTTTCTTTCCAGTGGAGGGAACTGGGGACCACAGAAGGAAGGTGGCCTGATTAGGTCCCATGTTCCTAAGAGGCAGGGATGGCACCTGAACCAGGTTCCCGGTGACTGGAGTCCATTCCCCACCCACCCACAGGTGTCCATCCCCTGGGTGAGGGCCTGGGGGAGTGACCAGTGTCTTCCTGGCCTTTTTCCTTCTCCTGTAAGCATGCTCTGCCCTCAGCATCCTGACCTCGGGCTCCTCTCATGCCCGTGCCCTGTTTTTCACCAGTATTTTCTGGGGCAGACTTGAAGAGTTCACTCTTTTGCCCTTTCACAGGGCACTCAGAAAGTCAACAAGTCTGAGAGACTCAAATAATTGTCTCACAGATGGCAGGACCTCAGACACAGTGACATGGAGGAGCAGGTGGCTTGATCTATTAGCTAAACATTGCACACTATAAACTTTCCCCCTTTGTGTGTCCTTTCCATCTTGGGTCTACAAAGAATTCAAGATAATTACAGCAAAATTTTATAAAAATATATGAAAGAATGTACAAACTAGCAATAAAAAACAACTTTAAATAAGAATAACACATCAGAACAAAGGAACATGTAAATAAGGCACGAAATCGGGACTGGAGGGATGGAAAGAAGACTGGTATACCAATCATAAGGGCTCACAGTGTTTCTATAGTTCAGCCATACAATTATATCTGAACTTCCTGGCAGCCAAGGAGAAAGGAGAGCTGTGATCCATTATGGAGTCCTTATAAGCCAGAGATGAGGAACTTCCTTGCAGGAAGCAAAGGGTTGCTTGAAAATAATCCTTTGGTTATTTCTCTTGGTACAATGTATGAAATCACCTGAATCTTCAAATGAGGTCCCTCCCACAAATGCAGTGATTGATTTTTGTCAGTTGGAAGGTCATGACTTGGCAAAAGCTATTCTCTGAGCAGTCAAAGCCCTCCCCTGACTCAGGCAGAGAAGGCAGCCTCCCATCGCAGGGCCACTGTGGGATGGCAGCAAAACCTCACTTCATCAGGGGGCCATGCAAGATGTCATCCAAACTGGAGCACATTTGAGAGTGAAAGAGGCATCCTATCTAATAAAAGAGTAACATGCAAATGTGACCGTACCTTGGCTCCTGAGTGGCTATGCTACCAGCCAATCAGGAGCGGGGGGCAGGGCCAAGCGGTGTGAGCGCCTGGCCGTGGGGGCAGAGACAAAGCTGCGGGATGGCAGCGGCGAGCACCTAGCCCCCGGGCTCGGAGACGAGGTGGCAGCGGTGTGGCACTCCAGCCACAGCAGAGAACACTGAAGGCTCCGGCTGGAGTGAAGCCTCCAGCCAGCCAAAGCAAAAACGGAAGGCAGCAGCCAGAGGGAAGGCCTGGGTCCCAGGTTCCAGAGGAAAACTGGTTACCAATGATTGTGGAGGAGCAACAGGAATAAGCCAGGCCGGTCCCAGGCTAGCTGGGACAAATGGTTACACTTACAATCAGGTTTTACTCTGCGACCCAAACCAGGCACAAGTGCTGACGTGAGGTATCTGATATACACTTTGCATCTTTGTTAGGAGAACTTAAGTCACACTGTCTCCTAATGGATTCTTAAGAGATTGGTTATCTAAGCCAATCTGCTTACTTGACAGATGGGGAAGCTGAGGCCCAGAAGGATGATGTGATTTTTCCTAAAATTTGAATAGTGATAGTGGCAGAGCTAGACTGTCCTGTGTCTCTCAACCTCTGGCCAGGGTTCAACTCCTGCCCCCAGGAATCAATGCCACTATGACACAGGACAGTCTAGTCTGTGGTACAGTGGGCACTGCCATTGGTGGCTCTCTGTTCTATGGGAGCACTGGCTTGGCCCCAAGGGCATGGCTATATCTCCAGGTATCTAGGGGCTTAATAGCAAAGGAGGCCTTTTAACTTATGTCATAACCTCACTCTGGCTGCTGGACAGGAGAAATGGGGAGCCCAGCTAATGTTGGGGGTCCATTCTGGTGGCATTATCCCAGGCCTTGATTATGCAAGCTAAGGTGGGTGGCAGACCCTTGTTCCCCATATGTCTTTCTTTAGAGAACCTATAGTTAATTTAATATGTTTATTCCAACATCCTAAGGCAGTGGTTGGCAAACTGCGGCTCTGTTGACTAATGAGTTTGTTGACCACTGGGCATATATATAGATGTATGCTTATACTGGATTTTATGTAAATGAAGAAAATATAGTGTACACATGGGTATCGAGGTTTGCCTCACTCTTTCTGGGGGCAGCTAGTGTTCCACTTGGGGCTGTATTCAAATTCAGCCAGTCCTGAATTGAAGCCAATGAAAGTTGTTTTCAGCTTTTTCTATACCAAGAAACACTACAAAGAACATCCTCTGCATACTCACACAAATGCATCCACAGGATAAATTCCAAGAAGGGAATATATCTTGAACTTTTGATAGGTACTGACGAATAGCTCCCCTTCAAAGCACAAATTTACATGTCAATTGTGCATGAGGACTGTTTCTCTGAACTTTTTACTACCCAGAATACAACCAATGTCTTTAATATTTACTGATATGCAATCATTGTACTAGTTTCCTATTGCTGCTGGAACAAATTGCCATAGATTTAGTGGCTAAAACAACACAATTTATTATCACACAGTTTTAGAGGCCAGAAGTCTGAAATGGGTCTCACTGGACTAAAAACAAGGTATGACCATTTTTCTTTCGGGAGGCTCTAGGGGAAAATCCATTTCGTACCTTTTCCAACTTCTAGGGGCCACCTGCATTCATTGGCTCGTGGCCGTCCTCATCTTCAAGGCCAACAATGGCTTGCTGCATCCTTCCCACAATGAATGACGCTAACACGGACTGCCCTGCCTCCCTCTCCCACGTGTAAAAACTCTTGTGATTATGTTGGGCCCTCCTGGATAATCCAGGACGACCTCCCCATCTCCAGATCCTTAATTTAATCACACCTAGAGAGTCACCTTTGCCATGAAAGATAAGACATATTTATAGATTTCAGGGATTAGAATGTAGACCTCTTTGAGGGTCATTTTTCTGCCAACCACAATGGCCTCTTATGTTTAAAAAAATCTCTATTTCTTGATCTCCAGGGAGGCTTAGAACTTTGCATAAATTTATTAACTAATTCCTTCAGGGAATTATTTTATAAGAAGAATTTGTTTATGTTTCTAATGAATTATATTTTTCTTATCTGTTTATGTAAACTTTTTGATATATGGCTGTATTGATCCTTTATACAGGGTAGAGCAAAAGTAGGTTTCCAGTTATGAATATCTGAAACAGAGTTTATTCTTGTATTACTAGATGCCTGGTGCATGAAATTCGTGCATGGGTAGGGTCCTTAGGCCTTGCTGGTGATCACGGCTGATCTGTGGGGCAACTGGTGGGGCAACCAGGGGGAAGGAGCCTGCTGGCACCCAACTTGGCTATCCTGGTGCTGCCTGCTAGCTGACCCCATCCCCTCTCCCCCACCACCAATTGCCTCCTGCAGAGGGAGGTGACCAGTGGGATGATTGGGTGGGGGGGTGTTTTCCGTTAGTCAGCTAGCCCTGCCCCTGCTACCATCAATGTCAGTCATCTTCCTCTGTGGGGCGACCAGTGGTGTGATCAGGGGACCCCTGCTGGCACCTGCCTTGGCCAGCCTGGTGCTGCCCAGTCACTGACCCCTGCCCACTACCACTGCCAGTTGCCTCCCACAGAGGAAGGTGACCAGTGGGCTGATTGGGGGGGCAGCATCACCCATTAGCCGGCCAGCCCCGCCCCCCACTACAGTTGACACCAGTCATCTACTTCTGCAGGGTGACTAGTGGGATAATCAGGGGGCCCCTGCTGGCACCCACTTTGGCTAGCTTGGGGCTTGTGGGCTGGGGAAAGCTCCTACATTGAGCATCTATCCCCTGGTGGTCAGTGTGCATCATAGTGACCAGTCATTCCACCGGTAGTTCTGCAGTTCAGTCAATTTGCATATTAGGCTTTTATTATATAGGATTTTATTAACTAGAGACCTGTTGCAGGAAGATTCCTGTAAGAATAGAACTTCCTGTGGCCTGAGCAAAGCTCCCTCCCTTCTCTGCTGCCTCTCTCCCTTCTCCACTGCCTTGCTTCCTTTTCTGCTGCTTCCCTTCCTCTCATCTCCACTGCCTTGCTCCCTCCCTTCTCTCCTGCCCCGCTTACTTGCTTCTCCACAGCTTTGCTCCTTTCTGTAGTACTTGGCTTTCTTCTACACTGTCTTCTGCGTGCAGATATGCAAATTAACTGCCATCTTGGCTGGGTTAATTTGCATACTCACTCTGGCTTGTGGGTGTGGCTTGTGGGCGTGGCTTATGGGTGTAGCAAAGGTATGGTCAATTTGCATATTACTCTTTTATTAGATAGGATTATTGCATTGTTTTCTACATGAACTGTAAACCTACTTTTGCTCCATCCTATACAGTAGAAGGCAAAATCTGCCCCCCCAACCCCCGGGGTGGCCAGGAGTGTGCTGCTGGGCTGGATCAGGCTTCTGAGGTGACCAGTACCTCACACCCTCTGGCCTGGATTCACTCATAGAAAATAGGCACTACCTAGGGTCTGATGGATTGCCTATGTTGGGAATAAGTTTTCTACTAACGCAATAGGTCAAATAGTGCTGTTTTCCTGACAAGCCTGAGATATCTGCTATGGGTCAGGTCTGTGGGTTAATCATCATCAGCGTCTTCCCAGGAAACTTGTCTCCCTCTTGACTGGGCCTTATTCACCTTTGTATTTTCGGTGCCTGGCACTGAGTCAAATACTGAAAATATTTAAAAAATATTTAAATGACCATCTACCGTGTGCCCAAACTATACTAAACATTCACATATTAACCCTCACACATATCCCTTTTATGCAGATGACAAGACTGAGGCTCAAAGAGGTGAGGCTAATTGCTTCAGATAATACAAGAGAGGGCAGAGGTAAGATGCAAACCTGAGCGCAGGCCACTAGAAAACCCCCAAGAGTGCTGACCTTAGTCAGAATGGCCCAGATGGATTCTGCCTTTCTTCCCAGCACCCAACTCTTCCAGGAAGTCTTCCCAGTTAACTACATGCATCCGCACTTGCACCAAAGCCTCCTCCCATGTGCAAATCACTCGGCGTGACCCTGCTCAGAACTGGGTTTCTTGATAAATGTTTTCCCCACCAACAATGAGTGGTGGATTATTCACTGTTTGGGAGGTTCCCAAATCACTTCCCTGGGGTGACTGCGGTTTCTGAATTCCTACTTTCCCCTCTTCTCCTCCTTCTCAATCCTAAAACCCAGCCAGGGCTTGGAATTTCTACATACTGGTTGAAAAGTAAGTTTTATTCATAGCGAAGAGAAAGCTAGACTGTCCTAGGAAAGTTTTAAGAGACTGGTTTTTGTCTTCCTGTTAGAGAGCTCAGGGGCCAAGGTGGACTTGACATCCCTAGGGAGGACAAAGTTTCCAACAACATCCCCGAGGAAAGCAGGACCTTAGTCAAGACCAAGCAACAATACAGCCAGAACTCCACTCTGCTAGACCCTCGGAAGCCCAGACGCAGCCCTGATTATTTGTGGTTGTGATAACTCAGGCAAAGATGGTTCAAACCAATGCATGTGTCTAGTCTGGACAACTGAACTCAATATGTGTTGGGCTATTGTTAGTGTTAGCACAATAACTCTATTGGGCAGGAACTATTATTAGCCTCATTTTACAGATGAGGAAATGGAAGCACAAAATCACAAAGCTGGCAATGGCAGAGCCTAGGCCTTCAGATGACCTCTGCAGCAATTTCATTTCTGGATATATACTCCAAAGAATTAAAACCAGAATCTCAAAGAGACATTTGTCCACCCATGATCATAGCACTATTATTCACAATAGCCAAAAGGTGGGAGGGACCCAAATGTTCATAGAGAGACGGATGGATAAACAAAATGTGGTATACACATGCAATGGAATATTATCCATCCTTAAAAGGAAGAAAAAGTATTCGGACACATTCTACATTATGGATTAACCTTGAGGGCATTATACTAAGTGAAATAAGCAAGTCACATAAAGACAAATACCATATGCTTCCAATTATATTGTAGTAAATTCATAGAGACAGAAAGAATGGTGGTTTCCAGGGGCTAGGAGAAGGAAAAGGGGAATTAGGAGTTATTTAATGCAATGGAGTTTTGCAAGTTGAAGACAGTTCTGGAGATTCATTCATATTGCACAACAGTGTGAAAATACTTAACCCTTGAACTAAAAAATGGTTAGGATGGCAAAATTTATGTTATGTATATTTTATCAGATTTTTTAAATGGCAAAAGATTTAAATAAGTACTTTAAAAAGATGTTATCTAAATGGTCAATAAGCATATGAAAAGGTGCTCAACACTGTTATTTATTGGGAAAATATAAATTAAGTCCGTCACACTTTCACCAAAATGGCTAACATGAACCAAACAAAATTATACCAAATGCTGGCACAGAAAAGGATGAACTGGAACTCTTCATGCCCATTATTGGTGGGACAGTAGACTCAACCATTTGGACATTTGATTGGCAAAATCTTCAAAGCTAAACACTTATCTACCCTATGACCTCAAAATTCCACTTCTATGAACATGTTCTACAGAAATGCACATACATGTCTGCCAAAAAGCACAAACAAGAATGTTCACAGTAGCTTCATTCATGACAGCAAAAAACTGGAAGCAGCCCAAATGCTAAAACAAATGAAATAGATAAATAAACTGTGGGACATTTACACAAGAATTATGAATAGTAATAAAAGAGAACAAAGTACTGCTACAGACGAAAATATGGATGGATCTCACAGACATAATAAGTAATAGAACTCAGACACGATAGACCGTTCACTGCATGATTCCACCAAATTGACGTATAAGAACAGGCAACACTAATTTTATGGTAATAGAAATCAGAATAGTGGTTTGCTGTGGTGGAGCAGGTGGCTATTGACTAGGAAGAGGCAGGCAGGAGCTTTCCGGGGTGATAGAAATGTTCTACATCTTGATCTAGTTACATACATATTATATGGGTGTGTACATGTAAAAAGTATTTGAGTGTATGCCCTTCATACTATGTGTATAAATATGATATGTGTACATAATTGTATGTGTGTTATGCTCTATTTAAAAAAAGACACAAAGTTTTCTCTTGAAAAGCCTATAAGGAGAGAGACACAAACAAAAACAGATAATAAGATGTCGTAGATGCCATGATGGAAACAGGTTCCAAATACAGGTTGGAAGAGGAAGAGAATGCTCAGGGGGTAGGCTTCAGCGATGGTGCACTGGACTCCTAAGGACAAATGATATTTCACCAAGCAGAAAAGGGGACTAATGTGGGCAAAGGCATGCCGTGAGTATGTGAGAAGGCAGGTAATTTGTTATGGTTAGAGGGTCGGGTGTTAGAGCACAGTGGTGGGAGGCTGAGGTCATAAATCAAATCAGGCTTCAGATTTGTTTATTTAAATGAGCTCCCCGTAAACATTTGTCAGTGAATGAATGAGCCTTCCCTCAGTCATGAGGTCTCTGATGCCTGGAGTCACAAGACAGGTGTATTTGCATGGCAACCACCCCTGATGAGATGCAGTAGTGGTGGGGTCATGGAGTCTGTTTCTTTTAAAATTTTTCATTTCCTCAAAGTCTACTGTCTTTCAGGCCCCAGAATTTGAAACTATCCTCATTCCTTTCCAGTACTGATTCTGCCATAAAGCTGAGGGATTTATTTTTTGCATTTACCATCTCCCCCAACTTCCTTCCACTCAATCCCACCATCTTTGATAAATTACATGTTTTTGGTTATTCTGGTAGTTGCCTTCAGTATCTCCAAATAATAGACTTAATTGCTCTTCCCTGATCTGTCGACTGTTCACTTCCTACTATGAACAAGAAGAAATTTGTGCACATTCCCTTCTTTCTACTTTTCCCCATCCATCTTCAAATGTTTGTTACTTATATATTATTATTCTCATAATGTCAAGTTTCATAACATATATATTCTCCACTATATTGTAGTTACATAGTCTATAATTAGTTCTAAAAATTGAAAGTAATAAACAACATGTTTGTGAAAATAATATTCTATAGGAAACTTAGTATGAATTCCACAGGACTGAAATTTTATTATAAGAGTCAACCAATCAATTTTTCTACAAAAAGTTTATGGCTTCTTTTACTTCTTTTTTGAATCCCATGTTATCATCTTTTTTTTTTTTTGATTGACAGAATTCTAAGAGGTTTTTTTTTTCTTCCAGAAATATAGATGACTGAGTGGAAAACTTTATAAACTCTTACATAAAAAGTCTTTATTTTGCTTTCAAAGTTTGAGGGCATAGAATTCTTATTTCAAAATCATTGTCCTCTAGATGTGTGAAGGCACCACTCCACTGTGGGCTTATTATGTTACTGATGAGAAATTCTGATGTAAGTTTTGATTCTCTCTGGAAGCTTTTTATTTTTTATCCTTGATGTTCTGAAATTTTGACAAAATGGGTCTAAATTTCCTTTTCACAATTTCTGTCCTAATTTAGGGTGCTCTTTTAACTTTACAATCCATGTGTCTTTCTTTAACTGAGGGAGAATTTCTTTTGTTATATCTTTGCCTATTTCTACCCCTCCCGCTCCCTCAGTCATTGTCTGGTTCCTGCTTCTAGATTTCTATTTGATGGATACTGAAGCTTCTGGATCTATCCTTCATGGGCATTAATTTTTTCTCTTTGAAGTTTTACTCTATATTCTGGGATATTTTTCTTAGTTTTAATATCTAGATCACCAATCTGTCTTCATCCATATCCATTGTATCACTCGGTTCATCTACCAAATTTTTTTTTCAGGAGTCATATTTTTAAATTTCAATAATTGTTTTATTTTCTCTGATTATTCTATCTTCATAGGAACTGCATTCTGTTAAATGAAATAATATCAATTATTGCTGAAAATATTAATGATAATTTATTTTAGGGTTTTCTTATATTTGAGCTGTTCCCTTTGGTAAACTCTCTTTTTCTTTGTTCCTATCTTAGTCCTTCTCTTTCTGCTGCTGGTTTTCTGCTAATGTTTGGTGATCTTGGTTGTCCATACATATTTAAGAGTGAAGGACTATGTTGTTAAATTAGTATATGTATTAGCATGCAAGTTCTATCTCCTGTAACAAGGAACCGACTGAAAGAGTGGCTTAGATGAGACAGGGTTTATTTGTCTTGTGTAACAGTCAGAGCGTAAGTGGCCATGGGCTTATATAGTGGCTTCACAGCATGGGTATCTTTGATCTTACTCTTCTGTCATCCACAGCATTTGTCTTCCATCTCCCACCATCACACCCACATCCTGATCAACAGGAAAGAGACCACACCTATCTGATAGGAAGCCCAGGAAACAAAGTCTTCAGCTGGGTGGTACTCAGTTAACATCCATCACTACAGAAGAGACAAAAGATACTGATGAAACAATGAACTGGATAGGGCTTTCTGTGAAGTCTAGGGTCTATTTTCCTGAAAGGGTTGCCCTTAAATGTGATGGTGAAATCATGACCCCATCCCATGGGAGAGTTCTGTGTACGAGGGTAAAGCATTATGAGCTCCCTGTAGGGCTATGGAGAGGGAGCTGGCCAGGGGATTCCTGCAACTGCCAAAAGAAGGGTTTTCCTCCTTGGTGGGCATAGTGGTAGACTTCACTGGAGGCAGAACTGCCTGTGCCTCCCTGCTCACTCCCTGCCACCATGCCAATTCGCTGGGAGACCTGGATCTCCCTCAGCGGGGCTCCTCTCTCAGATGCTGGCTCCTTCCTTTCCTTAGCATTTACTGGGATTTGGACTGCCGCTGGCTGCTTGCCTATAGAAAGTGAGAGGGGTTGAACTGTACTTGCTCTTTGGAAAAGTTCTTAAAGAGAGGCTGTAACCCTAGCATCCCTTTCCTGTCCTTTGTTTTGTTGGCTCTCAGCTTAAACTACGCTTGGCATTTCTGGGATAGAAATCACTTAGGCCTCTGGGGTCAGACACTGGGCTGCAGTGATGTCTGCTCTGATTTCCCTGCTGCTGCAATTTCATAGGCTTCTTTGCTTCCTAAGACTTACCAGCATTTTTGGTCCATAGATGGCATTCTGTCTTGTTTGCCAAGATTATGATGTCATCCTTCCAAAAGGCTTTCTCTGTCATCTAAGAATTCCCAGGGAAGACATGGAGGTGGGCACTTGTGCTCTGCAGTAAGGAAATCACTGCGTCGTAACTCAGGGCACATTTGACAAATGATGAGCACATGACTTGCCCAGGGACACACATTCAATAAGGGGGGCTGGGAGTTAGGGCAGGCATGTGGGCCAGAATGTATACTTCTGACTACCTCCCCGTGTGACCTCCATGGGTGGCACCTGCATAATTAATCAAGGAAACACTGGAACTTTGCTCCAGGTGTAGAGAGTGGACCCCAGCCTGGGAACCTGGAGACCTGGCCTTTGCACCCACTTCATGACCCCATCTCTGCTACCTGCTCCCATATTTGAAAAAGAGGGTGTTGACCGCAGTTGGGCTCTGAGAACCTTACCGACCCTGATATTCTGGAAGCTTTGCTACCCAGCCTGAGTTCACCAGCTGTCCCAGGTCTCCTTATCCCAAGCTAGATGCTGGACCTCACTGAACCTTCCTAATAGGACTGAGTGAATATGACTTCTGCTTCTTGACATTCCAGGCTTTTTCTCCAGAACTGACTTGACCTCACCCTTCTGCCTGCCTGGATAGCCTACCCTGTGACCCCCTCTCTAGCCTTCCAATCTGCTTATTCCCATTCCCTCCCACCTATGCCCCAACTCTTCCCCTCCATTTCTGCCTCTTAGCCATGTATCAAGCCCCTCCCTTGGTCCTGATGCCTGGTACCCCATTTCTTTGTCTAGACAAATCCTATTTATCACCCTGCCAACTTCTCCCTGGGGCCTCCAAGATCCCAAATAACACCTTTATCCTGGGATTCAGTTAAACTTCTATGCAGATAATACTAATACTCTTAATGGCAACTGGCATGGGTGCAGGATTACAGCTCACTAAAAGCCTTCACAGTCAGTTTCATCTAAGAGACCAGGTTCTTCCCTGCAGAGAGGACCTACTGTTCACGCTCCATTTCCCCCCTCAGACAGTAAGCACAATGTCTGAACAGCGCTTCACCATCGAACAGCTCCTCACCATAGTCCTCGGCGAAGGGCCTTATCATTTCATTTTGCAGAAGAGGAGACAGATGTTCAGAGAGGTGTGGGGCTGATTCACCAGGTGTGCTTCTCGAGGAGACCTTGCTTCCTGAGTTTGCACCCAGGATCAGACTAATTTCTGTCTTCATGCCCCATCCTTAGCCCCGGCAAATATGATGTCCTGGACTCAGGAGGGATACGTTCACATAACAAAAAAGGATGTGCCACGGCCTAGAATCACCCTTCTACAGCCCCTCCTTCCAGAGTATGCGATGCTTGCCTCCACTCCCACCCCCATCTTTGCCCCTGAGAAGATGTGCAGAGGTGGGATCCTGAGAGCCTGAAATCCTGGTGTCTTTTTCCTTCTTCCAGAATCTCAGAAAACCCAATGGCCTTTCTTCTTTGTCCTGAAGACAGGGGGCAGCCTCTGCTAGTTGTCCTTGCCAGTCCAGCAGGGTAAATCCAGCCCCTCCTCCCAGGATACACTCCTCAGAGGCTCTGGGGCAGGGAGAAGAGAAGTGGGGAATACAGGGCTTCCCTGTGGAGGGAGAGGTGGAGGGCAGCCAAGTGCTGGCTGAGTTCTCTCCCTGGATGCCAGGCAAGGCACAGCCCTGCTCACTCACCCTAGGACTTCCACCCCCATTCTGAGAATTCTAAATCCTTCTAATATTCTAGATCCTCTCCCAATGGGTTTCCCAGCAGGTTGCTGCTCAAGTGAATGATCTCTCTTTCCCAACGGGATTACACCCCTGCTTTCCTGCCTAAGTCACTCAGAACCCCCCTCTCTGTGGCAGTGACAGCTGCCAATTCTTGACTGCTAACTGTGTGCTCAGGGCTGGGCTCCAGACACTGTCTGATGGTTTTGCCCACCGTATCTCCACTTACAGATGTTAAACAGCAGAGGCTTTTATTGCCTTCACATTTTCTGTGTGGGCCCCACTGTAGCACCATGGGTGTTTGTGAGTGAATGAATGGAATGACGTTTTAATTATGAAAAACCTTAGTTAGTGGATAACTTACGGAAGCCTTCCTGAAAAAGGAGATATATTAGTTTCCAAAACTAGAGAATCTGTTAATAAATAGGATTTTCTAAATTTGGAGTGTCTCTCTCATAAACCTAACTTATGGAACCTGCTATATTAGATGGTGTCTAGTGTAATTCAAAGACCATAAAATTCACTCCTCTAAATGTATAATGGAGTGGATTTCAGAATATTGACAAAGTTGTGCAACCATCATCACCCTCTGAATCCATAACATTTCATCACTCTGGAAAGAAACCCAGTGTCCTTTAGCAGTCATGCATATTCCTTGTCCCCAGCCCCAGGCAACAACCAACTTATATATTGTCTGTCTCAATGGATTTGCCTATTCTGGACATCTATATATATAAAAGCCTAGGCGACTGTCTGACCATTCAACTGTCTGACTGGTAGCTATGATGCACAATGAACACCAGGTGGGCAGATGCTCAATGCAAGAGCTGCCTAACTGTGGTGACTTGGCAGCTGCAGTTCTTGGGTAACACACATGAACCAGAGAGGAGGGAGCCCGATACTGGGTGCATCACCTGAGAACTGCCCTCTCGCAATCTGGGACCCCTTGGGGGATGTTGGGGAGCTGGTTTCAGCCTGATCCCTGCAGGCCAGGTTGAGGGACCCCACCTGTGCACGAATCTGTGCACTGGACCTCTAGTCCTATCTAATAAAAGAGTAATATGCAAAATGACCATACCTCCAATCAAGTCACGCCCACAGCCACGCTTTTCAGCCAAATCAGGAGCAAATTATGCAAATAAACCCCAACCAAGATGGCTGCAACCACTGAGAACAGGAAGGAGGCTTGGCTTTCCCCAGGAATGGAGGAAGCCAAGCTTTCTGCCTGCCCTTGCCATCCTAGGCCTCCACTCAATGCTACAAAGTTTCAATTATAGAAGATACATAATCCCAACAGTAATGGTGGCAGCCCTGGAGCTTGCGAGAGAAGAGGCTAGTGTTGCTGGGGCGATGGAGGAAGCCAGGCTTCTGCAGCCCTAGAACCTAGACCTCCACTCTAGTCTACAAAGTTTAAAACAGAAATGGCTGTCACAATGGAGCGAGCAGAAGGCTTAGCTCCACTCTAGGCTACAAAGTTTCAATTGTAGAACATAAATTAATCCCAGATACCAGGGCCTCCACTTGGGTTGCTGGGGTGTGTGGCTGGCCTGCAAACCACCACAGGCCCCTTGCCCAGGCAGCCCCACACCCCAAGGGAACTCCCACCCTGATCCAGGACACCCTTCAAGGCAAACCAGCTGGCTCCTACCCATGCACCAGGCCTCTATCCTATCTAATAAAATAGAAATACACAGACCATCACTCCAACACACAAGAGGGCTGCTCCCATGTGTTCAAAGATCCTGTCCCCATGTGGACACAAGATGGCCACCACAAGATGGCCAGCAGGGGAGTACAGTTGGAAGGTTCCAGGCCTGCAAGGGAGGGCAGTTGTGGGCCATCAGGCTAGCAGGGGAGGGCAGTTGGGAGAGACCAAGCCTGTAAGGGAGGGCAGTTGGGGGTGATCAAGCCTGCAGGGGAGAGCAGTTAGGGATGACCAGGCTGGCAGAGAAGGGAAGTTGGGGGCAAACAGGCTGGCAGGGGAGCAGTTAGACATCAATTAAGCAGGCAGAGTAGTGGTTAGGGGGTGATCAGGCTGGCAAGCAGAAGCAATTAGGGGCAATCTGGGAGGCAGGTAGGCGAGCAGTTTGGAGCCAGCAGTCCTGGATTGTGAGAAGGATATCTGACTGCCCATTTAGGCCCGATCCTACCAGGATGGGGCCTAAACGGGCATTCAGACATCCCTCGAGGGGTCCCAGATTGGAGAGGGTGCAGGCTGGGCTGAGGGACACCCCCCTGCCCCCTGTGCATGAATTTTGTGCACCAGGCCTCTAGTTTTATATAAATGGAATCATACAATATGTGCTTTTTGTGTCTGGCTTCTTTCACTTGGTATAATGTCTTTAGTCATTTGCTTTAAGAAAACCAGCATTTCAAGATGTATCTCAAGCATCCTGGCCCCCAGGGGATTTGAGGCCGCACAACTGACAGTTGACCATTCAACTGTCTGACTGGTAGCTATGATGCACAATGAACACCAGGTGGGCAGATGCTCAATGCAAGAGCTGCCTAACTGTGGTGACTTGGCAGCTGCAGTTGGGTCATGGACAACCATGAGCCATCGGACAGCATGGGGTTCGGCAGTGTGGGAGTCAGATGGGACTGCCTGGTCACAGCGAGGCCAGTCGGAGGCCAGTCACAGAACTAGTGGTGGAACCAGTCACACATGGGGACTGCACTTGCATGGTCCTTGGAGGAGGAGAGAGTCCAGACTTGATTCTCTGGTGGGAGTGAGGAGTGTCAAGGCCAGCAGCTGGGCCTGCCATTCTGAGTCTAAGGGGGCAATCCCATTTCTGAGGTGGCCTCAACAGAAGGTACAGGTCCCCAGGGCTGGACTGGATCAGATCTGGGGTGCAGAGCAGCAACAGCCACCCAAACTCTTTGCCCTCCTTCCTCTCCATCTAACCCAGGCACCCTTCTATCTGGGAAGCAGCACCTGGCAGGAAGTCCACAGGCTGAGTTGAGCCAAAAAAAGAACACTTTGGTCTTAGGCAGTATGTGCATGAACTGATAATGTCATTAATTAGTTAATTCCTTTTTTAAAACAATTTTATCTTGCTTTATTCCAAGAAGGATCTGAGGTGGTTTACAAAAACAAAATGAGCACACAAATTAAAAAATGACAAGTCAACCCAGGGGAGATGGAATACAGAAGTGCAGACCAGCGGGCCAGATGAGCAAGGATAGGTAGTTTAGGGGGCCCACACATGGCTCTGGCCCCTGGGATCAGGGTGCAGCTTCCTGGCAGCCAAAGAAAGAAGGACAATGTAGTTAATCGCACATTCTCAGTGTCCTGACGATAAACACACCTGTTCTCAGGAAGAGCAAAGCTCTCCTTGGCAGTAAGATCTGAAGGGAATTTCTCCCGTGCTGTTTTCAATAGGGAGCCATTCGTTAAATCATTCCTCCAACGTGTCTTGGGGTCCAGTGTGCCAGCACTGGGCTGGCTCTGCTGGCTTCTCAGATGCCAGGTTGGCCCCACCCTTTGCATCATTAGCTCTTGTTTGGAAAACACTATACCATTTGGTGACCACCATGCCAAGTTTTGCCAGAAACACATACCATCTGTACTGTTATTTATGTAGTATTTTAATTTGCATTGACTTGTTAAAAGATCATCTCAACCTAAGCAATAAGAATCACCAGTATAACTGCCCACTCCAAGGTTTTATTGAATTAAATAAATTATTAATAAAAAAAATTTCACCCATGTTTTTCTCTAAAATCACTTCATGTTTCACTAGTGATTTGTTCCCAGCACTTGACATAAGCCCCACCCCTCACCTCATGCACTGGGGCATGCCTCCCTCTTTATGGAAGGCAAAGCTCCACCTTACTTTCTCCTGACAGAGTGATGGTGGTGACCCTGGGTAACTCTGGTTAAGGCTCCCCCATCACTCCCCATGCTCATAGAGCCAGAGGGGCCTTTAAGCAGCATCCAGTTCAAAGCCCACATGTGACAGACAAAGATGCTAGAACTCAGGGAGCAGAAGGGACTTGCCCCAAATCACAAGGCTAGTGACAGGGCAGGTGTCAAGACTTCTCCCTCTGCTTTCTCCCTCTGCCATCTCCCTCTGCCTTCTCCCTTGGCCTTCTCCTTCTGCCCCGGATAGACTGTGAGCTTCTCTATAACCAAAGACTGGAACTCACTGAAGGAGTGTGAGAGAGGGGCTGGGTTCTCACCTAAGCCCGCAGTAAGCCCTGTGAGGGCAGGAACCTCATCCGGTTTGTGCACCCAGTTAAATCTAGTTAGCACCCCGTTCTCTGTCTGACACACAATAGGTGCTCAGATAACAACTGTAGAATGTTAACACCAAGTTCAGGACAATGGTCTCCTCTAGAAATGGAAGAGGGACTTTGGATGGTGGAGGGCTATACAGGTTTCCACTGTATTTGTTGAAGTCTTTTTAAAAATTTGTCAATGACAGTTGACATTTAATATTATTTTATATTAGTGTCAGGTGTACATCATAGTGATTAGACATTATTATCATTTACGAAGTGATCTCCTGGTAAGATTGCCCATTCGATTGCACCCTCTCCAATCTGGGACCCCTCGAGGGATGTCTGACAATCGAACGGGCAATCGAACATCCTTCTCACAATCCAGGACTGCTGGCTCCAAACTGCTCACCTGCCTGCCTCCCTGATTGCCCCTAATTGCTTCTGCCTGCCAGACTGATCACCCCTAACCACTACCCTGTCAGCCTAATTGATGTCTAACTGCTCCCCTGCCAGCCTGTTTGCCCCCAGCTTCCCTCCTATGCTGGCCTGGTCACCCCTAACTGCCCTCCCCGGCAGGCTTAATCACCCCCAACTGCCTCCCTTGTAGGCCTGGTTCCTCCCAACTGCCCTCCCCTGCTGGCCTGATCACCCACAACTGCCCTCCCTTGCAGGGCCTGGAACCTCCCAATGGCCCTCCCCTGCTGGCCATCTTTCAGTGGCCATCTTGTGTGTTGGAGTGATGGTCTGCTTATTTCTCTTTTATTAGATAGGATAGAGACCTGGTGCATGGGTGGGGGCCAGCTGGTTTTCCCTGAAGAGTGTCCCAGATCAGGGTGGGGGTTCCCCTGGGGTGAGGGGTGGCCTGGGCAAGGGGCCTATGGAGGTTTGCAGGCTGGCGATGGCCCCCAGCAACCCAAGCAGAGGTTCTGATATCAGGGATTAATCTATGTCTACAATTGAAACTTTGTAGCCTGGAGTGGAGTCAAGCCTTCTGCTCACTCAGAGGCAGCAACCATTTCTGTTTGAAACATTGTAGCCTAGAGTGGAAGCCTAGGCCAGCAATAGCAGGCTGAAAGCTTGGCTTCTTCCGTTGCCAGGGAAACTCAAGCCTCTGTTCTCTTCAGCTCAGTGGCTGCCACCATTTCTGTATTTTTTATAATTGAAACATTGTAACATTGAGTGGAGGCCTAGGCCCACAACGGCAGGCAGAAAGCTTGGCTTCCTCTGTTGCCGGGGAAACCCAAGCCTTCCTCCTGCTCTCAGTTGCGGCAGTTATCTTGGTTGGGGTTTATTTGCATAACCTGCTCCTGATTGGCTGGTGGGCATGGCTGTGGGTGTGGCTTGTGGATGTGGTGAAGGTATGGTCAAATTTGCATATTATTCTTTTATTAGATAGGATTCCCTATGCTGTTCTTTACATCTCTATGTGCTGAAATCTTCTTAAAGTGAGGTGGTAAGTTTACTGCTGTTTGTTATATTATTGTCTATTTTGATGTTGCTGTTTGAAATATTTTATAAAATGTAAACAGATTTGTTAAACATATGAATAAATCTAGTATCACAAACAAGTGTATTTTCTCTCTGCCAATATAGCACCTGTGCCCCATCTCAAGTACGAGCAGCTCTAACTGACGTGGAAGAAATGGCTCTGGTTTCCATGGCAGATATAAGCCATGGGGGTATTCTCAGCTCGTCATCTTTCTTCTACTCCCAAAGCCTGTGGCACTTGGGTGGTGAATCTGAATATAACTGAGGCCGACCTAGGCAGAGTCCATCTCAAACCAGGCCATGGCATTGCTGGGATGGCTCACACAAACCCACCTGGTCTGAGAGAAGACAGGTGGAGAACCCCAGCTGGACTCGAGTGGGCAGAGCACCACATCAGGACAGTGAGTGTTTCTGTAAAACCAAGCCACCAACCAATGTCTTTGCTCCCACATGCGGAACAGTCTAGTCTTGGCATATAGATTTTGTGAACAACATACTATCTTGTTGGATCAAATGCCAGCCTAAGGTGCACTTTGAGACTGCCAGGACAGATCCACAAAGTCACACAGTCCCAGGTCTGGAAGGGACCTCCATGGTCATTGTCACATATTCTCATACATGCATCAAGTCTGCCTAGGGACTGCTCTCAGGAGGCCACTCATGTCCTGGGGCAGTAGCAATCACTCTTCATTGTTTGCAAGAAGATGGGGGCGGCATTTTTGTTTTTATAAGAATGGAACCATCCCTGTACATTTTTCCTCACCTTGCTTTTTTCATGGAAAGTCTTTCTAAGTCAAAGGTCAACATTTTTTTTTTGAGCAATTTGAATATACCAGGTAGAGTTATAAGCACCTCACATACACCAAGCCTATAGGGCAGGGGCTATTATAATCCCTACTTAAAAAAAAAAGACTGATAGTCAGAAAATGCTCATAATACAGCTTGTAAGTGCTAGGCTCCAGATTGAAACCCACAGTCTGTCCCCACCCCTGTGTTCCTAATCACTGCATTTTACTGCCTTTCTGAACAGAAACAGGGTTGTCTTATTCTTTTTGAAACTGAATGATGGACTCTGGTCTGGATACAACACTTTCAAATGTTCCCTACTGTTAAATTCTCAGATATTATTATTATTATTATTATTATTATCATTATTATTTTGCTGCTAAAATAGCACCAGACTGTAAAGACTATCTTTACAGTCTGGTGCTATTGTTCTATCAATCAGATGATCAGAAGTGGGACTGCGGATCAAAGGGTGTGTGTTCTGGGTTGAAGACTAGACTGTTTTGCAGGTGGAAGCAAAGACATCGTTTGTGGCATCTTCCTAAGCATGGGGCATGTGGTTTTCACTCACTAGTTTTGCTTCTGTTCTGAAGACATACCTCTGACCTCTTTTCTCCAGAACAACCTCTGTTGGGGACAGTGTTCTCTTTTCCAGTTTCTTCAAATGGTCCTCTGACAACATGTTGGGTGTCCCCAATAGCTGGTCCAGACACCTCATAAAGCTCAGAGCCTCTAGGCCCTGAGTCTAGAGTGACCTCCCCACTGAAAGACAGATTCTATGCAGAGAGGGGCAGATTCTATGCAGATGTCAGTGGTGCAGCAGGAGAGACCCAAGCAGGTGCAGCTCAGAGTTTTTATCTTCAATTCCTCCCCAATCACACACATGCCTTCCTGAGACAGAGGCGCTTGGCAGGATAGTAAAGACCAGCTAAATTGTACCCTCACATAATAAAATGAAACGCATTTCTTCATTTAGAGAGGATGCCAATGATTTTGGAGCCAGAAAGATCTTCACGCATCTTCTAGCTCAACGACTAACCCCGCTCATGCACTGGGTGTAGGGCAGCATTATGTGAGCTCGGAGCAGGGTCACAGAAGGGAGGGATGCTTTCCTCCAGTTCCCTCTGCCTGCTGGTTCCTAGAAACTGTCTTACTAGAAAGGCATAGTGTAAATATTTTGCTAAGTAGCCAAGAGAGGAAACTTACCCAGGCTGAGCTGCTCTGTGCTGGGCACTGGCCACGGACACAATGCTCAATGAGGACCATTATCTAGGAAGGGAGGGCTGTTTGTTCCGCTGCGGGTCAGTGCCAGAGCCCGGAGCCACCAGGCTTGCCACTCTGGCTGCCACACAGAAGAGCCTCCTTGCGCTCAGCAGACTCTGTGGTTATGCAATCCCGGGCCAGGAGGTTAACTCTCCCCGGACAGGAGCCAAGCCTTGTTCCTTCCTGCCTGAGCATGTCCATCTGAAAATGCTCAAAATTGAGGGCCTCAGTGTTTGCAAAAAATGCTCTGGCCTCGAACCTGCTAGTTTATTCCAAAGGGCGTAGCGTGCCCATCCCTGTAGCTCCTGGCACCCTCCTATGAGGCCCTGGGCCCCAGCCATGGTGTCTGCCCATGGCTCCTTGGGTATCATACTCACAAGTCTCCTAGTCCTGCCTCCCAGGCTGTTCTCTGCCATTCCTTCTGCTTGGAACACGCCTCCCCGCTTCCTCTGTCAGTGTGTCTAATCTAAGGCACCCCTTTATTAAGCACAAGTTCCATCTGACATCCTCAAAGCTTTCCCCCACAGTCACCTGTGATCAAGCTGAAGTAATAAGTTTTCAAGCCAAAAGAAATCTTAGAAATGATCTATCCAACTGCCCCATTTTCCAGATGAAAAAACTGAGGCTGAGACAGATTGAGTAAGTGTATCAGTAGACTCTCCTCTTAAACTCCTGTCTGACACATGGCATCATCATCTGTCAGGGGGTCAGACCAGCTTTGACTTCGACGTACCCAGAATCCAACCACCTCCCACCACCTGCACAGCCTCCAGCCTGGTGTGCAACACCACCCCTCCTGAAGATGGCACAGCCTCCAGCTCATCTCGGAGCTGTCTTGGCCTCCTGCAGAGCGGTCTCCACACAGCCAGGACGGCCTTTAAGAACACATGCAGAATTTATTCTGATGTCAGTGGTGCAGCAGGAGAGATCCAAGGAGGTGGGGCTCAGAGTTCTTTATCTTCAGCTCCTCCCCAGTCACACACATGCCTTCCTGAGACAGAGGCTCTTGGCAGGACTGTGCTCAGACCTCCAGCGGCTTCTCAATTGTCTCCATACTCTCTGCCTGTCACTTCTCCAGCCTCCTAAGCTCCTCCACCCTCCAACCCCCTCTAACCCTCTAGCCACACTGGCCTCCTTGCTGTCTCCCCTCTTCCCCTCATCCCCACATGATCCTACCTCTTATCGACACTTCCCCAGATAGCACAGCGCTTGCCCCCCCACCCCAGGTCTGCTTAGATGCCACTTTCTCAGTCAGGCCCTCCTGACCGTCATCTAGACACATACTACACATTTTACATAACAAAAGGTAATATCTTCATATGTATTTTATTGATAATATAGACACATCTTTACTCTCTCCCAAAGTGTACAGTAGGTGATATGGTGATAGCACAGGAGTGAGCAAAACCAGCTTTACAGTTGTCATTCAAATAAATACTACAATAAGTAATAAAAAATAACACAAGAATAATGCTCAAAATTGAGGGCCTCAGTGTTTGCAAAAATGCTCTGGCCTCGAACCTGCTAGTTTATTCCAAAGGGTGTAGCGTGCCCATCCCTGTAGCTCCTTACCCTCCTATGAGGCCCTGGGCCCCAGACTCACAACTGTAAACCTACTTTTGCCCCACCCTGTATGTTTCTTCCATTAGAATGTACCTCAAGAGGCAGGCCTTCTTGGGCTTTGTCCCTGACGATGGTGCCTGGTGTCTTGATTCAGGCTGATTTTAGGGATCCACCTCTTTGAGGACAGATGATGGTGGTGATAGTGACACAGTGTGTGTGTGGAAGGGGACGAGTTTAGTAGCACACGTAGGATCAGTGGAAGGATAGGCTCTGAAGGCTCCAGGGAGGCCACTAGGAGGTTGCCCAGATGCCATATTTTTAGGACCCTTATCAAGGAAACATCCAGACCTGGGCCTCAGAGCCTCCTGGTCCAGTTCAGGCAGAGCTGCTCCACAATAGCACATTCACAGAGGTGGCCACAGAGGCTCTCTGATGGAGCTCTGAGAACTCAGGCCTGGTTGGCCCTTCCCTGTGTTTAGGCACCTTGAGTCTGCAAGCCCTGGAATGTACATATATTTAAAAGCCTTCAGTGGGTGACTGGTAGGCCCTGCTCGGCTTGGGGACCTCAGTTAAGTCCTCTGCACAGAACTTTAGCTCCAATAATGCATATCTGTTGAATGATGAAAGAGAGATGGATGGGAAGCGGGGAAGGAGCTAAAAGATAGTCACAGGAGAGGAAGAGCAACCAAAGGATCCCAGGACGCATGCCAACCAGCACAAGCACACACCAAATGGCAGGGCTTGTCCTGACAGGCGGGCGGGAGGGTCCAGATCTCACTGGCTCTCCCACACCTGCAGCTATGCTGGCGCTGGCGGGAGCATAGATCTCAATCAAACAGAAACGCATGATTCTGTTTGTCACCGGGATTGACATTTTTTCTTTATCCAGGGCACATTTTCTTTGAGGTTGGTTGGGTTTATTTTAAAGAGGGGCCTGACTGAGTTACCGGGTGACTGACCAAATTCTCTTTTCCTGATCTGCTCCGGCTCACCCTGACACTGCTCGCATCTCTGCACATCCTCTCTTTCACTTGAGCCCTTTCTTCCTAGTGCCTGTGCTCATTCCTCAGGCTTTGGTTCCTAATCCCCTACTTGTCTCTCTCTGCATTTCTCACCTTGTCTTATTAGCAGCTTCCACAGCTGCACCATCACCTGCCCGGCCCCAGGGCTCCCGGTCCTGCATTTCCAGCTGCCAGCATCTTGGCTCGGTGATCCCACAGCCTCTCAAATTCAATACGCTTGGCATCAAACTCATCTTTTCTCCTCCTCTGCCTCTGGTACCACTATTCTCCTCACCCCCAGGACCGCAACATCAGAACCACCTGGGAACCCTGCTCCTCTGCCCCCATACCACCCATCTGTCCATCCACCCCAGCCATCCCCTCATTTACACACTGACTGACCAAGCACCCTGGGTACCAGGTTGGGCTGGGCTCTAGGACATTCACCATAGCTGTCCCTCTTCCCTGGGCGGGACCTCCAGGACCACCCAGGCCCTGAGGTTGTGAGGAAGCCTGTTCCAAACCAGGCAGTTCCACATCTGCAGGAAATCCACAGTGTGGCCCTGGGCAAGTCTCTTGCCTCATCCTCCTCTGCTCTTTGAGAAAATTATTCATTCCTGCCTTACCTCTGCCCAGCCTGGCTGTGATGCCCACAGGGGACATCAATCTGAAGAATGCTTACGTTCATCACCCTCAACCCTGCTGCAGCCTTCTTTGTTCCTACAGACCATGGCTCTAACCCTGCAGCCTCCTAACCTCCAGGAGGAGACAGGGCCCCAGAATCTGTGTTTTAAAGAAACCCCCTAGACCCGTGGTCGGCAAACTGTGGCTCGTGAGCCATACGTGGCTCTTTGGCCCCTTGAGTGTGGCTCTTCCACAAAATACCACGACCTGGGCGAGTCTATTTTTGAAGAAGGGGTGTTAGAAGAAGTTTAAGTTTAAAAAATTTGGCTCTCAAAAGAAATTCAATCGTTGTACTGTTGATATTTGGCTCTGTTGACTAATGAGTTTGCCGACCACTGGCATAGACAATTCTATTGCAGGGTGTGTGTGTGTGTGTGTGTGTGTGTGTATGTCTGTGCGTGTGTGTGTATACCACACTTGGAGAAATTCTGGCTCACAGGATAAAGTCCAAATTCCCTCATATTCCCCAGTCCCGGTCAGATCCTAGCCTGCTTTTCACTCCTCAGGAGGGCCTTCAGTGCTCACCAGGCTGGTCTGTCCACTCACCGCCCTAAACCCAGAACCAATTCTGCCTTCCTGTTAGTTCCCCAGCACAGAAGGCCTTCCTGATCTTCCTCCTCTCTTTGAAAGTCCCTTTCCCATCAAGCAAGATCCAATCCAAATGCCTTATCCTTCCTCTAGACAGGTCAGAAGCACCACATGTCATTGGTCCCCAGTCACATGCACCGTGGTATCCACCTGAGTCCCTGGCTGGCTTTCGTTCCAGCTTCCTAACTAGACCTCGAGCTCCCTGAGGGCCACCATCCTTCATGCAGTTCTTGTGTTCAAGAACAAAGACTTATGAAGTGCCTGTGAAAACCTAAACACCTACCCCAAGGGGTGCAAAGGAGGAAGACAGAATTCCTGCCTGGAGGGGTGCCCTTTCTAATGGCAAAGGCAGAGGGTGCTCTGATAATTGACCAGAGGAGAAATAAAGATACGGAATCACAGGATCCCAGAGCAAAGGTTCCTAAAGTCACGGGAGAGGGGCACATGGGAGGCTGAGAAGGAAAATCCAGGAAGAAGGAACAGGATGAGCGAAGGATTAAAGTGTAAGGAGTTCCACAGGAGCAGGGGGAGAAGGAAGAGGGATGGAAACGGGAATGGCCAAATTGGGAATGCTGAGCTAAGGAGTTGGACTCATCCTGTAGGTCAGGGGTTGGCAATCCTGCCCACTGCCTGTTTTTGTACATAAAGTTTTACTGGAACACAGCCACACCATTCTCTTCCACCCTGTCCGGGGCTACTTTCATGTAACAACAGCAGAGATGTGCATCCAGCAACGCTTAAAATATTTACTCGCTGGCCATTGAGAGGAAAAGTTCTGCCGATCCCTGTCACAGGCGTTGGAAGCCATTAGAGAATGTTAAGCAGGGCACAGCATGATCAGATTTGTGTTTTATCTTCTTATCACTTTGGAACAAGGTAGGGATGGGCTGGATCAGACAAGCCAGTGGAAAGGGAAGGAGGGAGGGAGGCAGGTATACTGTCCAGGTGGGGTATGGATATCGACAACATAGTTGTTTAAGAAGTGTATTAAGAGTTGTTTTGTGCCCGCACTGGGCTAAGGAAGTCCTTTACACATATTCCCTCATTCAATCTGCACCACAACTGCAGGTACTGTTGTTATCCCCATCTTACAGATGAGGAGGCACAGAGAGGTGAGGCAGCTTACCCAAGGTCACATAAGCTGGTATGCAGCCGAGCCAGGACACAGAGTCAGTGCCAAGCTCAAGGTCTTTGGGGTCGAGCATGTTTGCTTGTTGATGGATCCCTACCACCCTCCCTGAGAATTCACAGAGCACAGTCGTCCACAGGAGAAAATCTACCCCGAGTTGAGTCAGGCAGGAAGTGGGAGGCAGGAGTGTGGCTATTTTGGAAAAGCGACATGAAAAACCACGAAACTTCCTACCTGTCCCGTTTTGCTCCCATCTGTCCTGGGAAACAAGGCTGCCCCTCTCTTAGATAAAAACGTGTTTCTCCCCACACAGCAGCTCTGCTGGTGGTGGTGGGAGAGAGCACTAAGCTTAGCACACGCTTGCTATTTTTAAAGGACTAGATAAACAAACAGGGCTATGTAAATAAGAAAAAAAATGAGGTCATCCCTTTAAAATCTAAAAATGTTCTTATTCTATGGGGTGAGCAGTAAAACCTCAGAAAGAACTGGTGCTTTTTTATTCCCAAGAGGCTTTCTCCAGCCCACAGCCTCTCAAAGCCACCAGGCTCACCCTTCCCTCCTTGCACCCACCAAGGGAAGGCAGGACGCCTGGGAGGAGGGACTCCTGGTTTTATTCCTGGCTCTGTAGGCTTTGCCTCCAATGCCCAAAGCCACTGCCCAACCCAGTCCCCACCTGCCTGGGGCGTTGCCGGGCTACTCACAAGCGTTGCCCATGCTCATGTGCCCTCTTCCTGCCCAAAGCTGGCTTGGCGTGCTGACCCAGTTGACCTCTGCCTTCCCTCTCCTGTCCCCTTCCCCTTCCCCCACCTTGATCTGCTGAGTGGGTGTAGAGGCCCTTTGCATACTGATGAGAAGCTAGCTGAATGCTCATTCCACCCCACCCCATTTCTCTTCCAATACTTTAAACTTTCCCCACGTTCTTCTGGACCTCTTCTTCCAAGCCGACGGCTGGAACTCATTAGAGGAGCCGCAGAGAGCTGCGTTTACGTCATCAACAATAGTTAGGAGACACCTTAACTTTGGCAGAAACTTACAAGGAGGCTTCTCCATGCTTCCCGCACCCTCTTCCTGGTCACCTCACTTCTCTCCTCCATCTTTTACTACCTCCTCCCCACTCTTGGCATCTGTGGCTCCTCCGTTATCCTTAAGCACAGATACAACCACCACCAAAATTTGCCGAAGGGGCAGTTTTCAAGTTGTGTTCTATGGACGTGTTTCAGGGGTTCCTCAAGTGTCACATGAGATTGTAGTCCAAAATATAGTTTGACTCCTAGTAAAGCCTCTAAGAAAAAATGGACCTGCACCTTAAGTCATGGTCCATGGCACAGGGAGCCCGCTAAGCACAGCTGAGGGGTGCCGCTCAGCTGGTGTGTGTTTCGGACTAAGCCTGGGCAGATCTTGAACTTCAGTGTTGCAATACATCTTTATCTTGAAAGTTGGAGCTCTTTACTGGGCATCTTTCCGTTGTTGTTTAAATTCAGGACTATACATGCTTCCATAAACTACACAAACAAGATCTCTCTAAGGCTCTCAGCAATATGCAAACGTATTACATGAATTATCACAAAAATGCAATAAATGACTGTGTGCTTCCTGTCTGAGTGTTGTAATAAGAAGGAATTCAAGCAGTTGTTTGAAACTGTCAGTGATGCAAACCAGAATTCCCTTCTCCTTCCCTCCTTCCCGAACGTCCACAGAACTGTGAACTGAAGACCATTCTGGGCTGTAGGTGAGCGGTTAGAACCGACTGTCATTCACAGCCTCTTACTGATAGGACTTAGAGTTTTCCTAACCCTGTGCAACCCAGCCAAAACAAAAACAGACAGGCAATCCTGGATGTTACAGCTGCTCCACATTTAGAACACAGGCCAGCAAACTTCCAGAAAGGGCCAAATAGTATTTCTGTCTTTGTGGGACAGTCTGTCCCAACCACTCTGTTCTGCTGAAGAGCAGCCAATATGTGAATGAGTGGCATGGCTGTGCTCCAATAACATTTAATTTACAATTATCAGGCTGTAGTTTGCCCATCCCCATCGAGACCCGAGATTCCAATGAGTTCATGCATCAGAGTCATTGTTCTATTGATGGATTGTGATAATAAACAGGTGTTAAAATTTCTACTTTACAAATAAATGTGTATTAATAAATTACCACTTTGACCATTTTGTATCATTGGCATTCCATGCAGGATTTGATGTGTAAAAAATGGCTTCTAAGACTACAAAAGTTTGCAAACTACTAGCACGGAGCTTTGCTGCTGAGAAAATGCTTTCATATTCATTTTCAAATTAGGTTCACTCTCTAGTCACTTATTCAGAAATCACATTCATTCTGAAACGAGGCCCTTACTAAAGGAGGGGCTCCGACTCCACGTTTCAGATGGTGTCAACAGGCCTCTCCAGCACAAGGGGTCAGCAAGGCCACGGAAGGCTGGCACACCTGCCTGGCCTGAGCCTTCCACTCACTCAGATGCCGTGGATTCCAGTCCCCTCCTGGTGGCTGGGGAAGCTGGGCCAGCAGTGGGCCAATGCCTGCCGTGCACTCCAGAAGCACTGAGTCAGCATCCCATTAATCACAGATGCTTTTATTCCCTCGGGAGAGCACAGGAAGGGGTGGGGACCAGACTTCTCGCTGGAACTGACAGCTCACTTCCCTCTGAGCCAGTCCCATCCTCTACAGACTCTTTCCTGTAGCTGGCAGAGCCCACGTGGACAAAAGGACAGTTTAGGAGTGAAGTGGAGAGGGTACATGCCAGGTCTGGGGAGAATTCCTCCTTTGCACTGCCCAGGACAGCTCCCCCATATCTCTGCTTGCATCCCTCAGCGGTTTCTCAGGTACCCTCTGCACCCTTAGCTGAATAAGCCCAGCTCTGCCATGACACTGCCCCTGGGGGAGACCCACAATCTAACTGTGATATGTGCAGAGGAAATAAATGCTAAATTGAGGCCCCATGAGAAATCATCCCAGGATGCTGAGGAAGGTGGGGGGGGGGCATTCATTCCAGCTCTATTGATGCCTATGACATGTAGACATTCCTGTGGGGCTGGGGGGCATCCTTGAAGCTGTTACAGCCCCTCAGGAAGAATCCTGGTGGAGAAGAGCTGGGTCTTTTGTAACCGAAGGCTCTGTTCCTTGTTAGCTGTGTGACTATCTTTACATTACTGCACCTTTTCATGCTTTTCCTCATTTCCACAAAAGGGGCAATAGAACCAGCTGTGCTGGGTTTTCTGCAGGACCTAGTCTTGTCTGTAAAATGTAAAGTGTCAGGGCCCACGTGCAGTGCCAGGCCTTCCTTCTCCCCGATTCTCGGGAACTCAGGCACTGGGACCCAAGGGCAGAGCCCGACAGACACCTCATAGAACTGCTCCTGTCAGGGCGGGGTGGTGGCCCAGGTGCCTGTGAGTCAGAGGGGCTGCTCATGTTTGGGAAGCCCTTGCTGTGTGCCCTGCACTGTTCTTACCTGTATTTCACAGCAGTCCTGTGAGGTAGGCATCACAATTTTCCTATTTTATAAGTGAGAAAAATTGGGCAGAGGCACTGAGCAGCTGCTGGGGCTGGGATTGGAGCTTGGGGAGACCCAGAACCTTCATTATTAAGCACCACATCAAACAGCCCTCTCAAAATGAGGCTCAATGCTCAGGCCTTCCTCTGAGTCCAGGGACTATTCCTTCCCCTCTGCTGAGAACCCAGCTCACAGCCTCGTCCAGTGGGCAGTGGTCTGGGCCTGGCACCCACAGTTCAGGCTGCAGTGATACCATCTCTGAGGGTTGCCTATGCCTGTTCTCCTCTCCATGGGAAAACTTTCGCTTGGAGGGAAGGGGATGCTGACCACACACTGGCCTGGGAAGCAACCCCTAGGGCTCAGGGCCATGCCCACAGCACTATCATTCCAGAGACCTAGGTAGGAGGCCCAGAGGGTAGACTTTGGCTGTATCAGAATCAAAATACAAGTCTCTGTATCCTTACCTCTCAGACAGTCTGATTCAAAGAGCATTAGTGAGCCAGGGAGTCAACTTTTTTTTTAACCAGTCACTCTCCCCTCTCCACCCCCCTATCTTTGGCAATTCTGATCCACTCACAGCCAAATAAAACAACCAAGATATATTTCCAATCCAGTGAGCTTCTACAGTATTCACCTAACCTGAACTTCTAACCTGAAACCATCACACATACCTGAAGAACAAAACAAACAGATCATGCATGCACACACTCACAGTCACACACACGCCCTAACGCTGGGGTGCTTCCCAGGCCAGCTCAGTCAGTATCTTTGGAGCTGGGGCCCTGCTACTGGAACTTTAAGAAATTCTCCAGGTGATTCTAATGTGCAGCCATGGACCTGAACTTGACATCCTTTCAACTTTTAACAAAGGGGTGGCCCTGTGAGATGGTGCTGTACCCACTGAGCTCCTCTGACCAGGGAGTGGGTGACAATAGCCTTCATGGATGGGGAGTGGGAGAGGCAAAGAGGTGGTGGAGCTCTGGAGAGCAGGGCACAGTGGGTCTGGCAGGCAGGGAGGCTGTGCTCCCTGGAGAGGAGTGTTATCAGGGACAGAATGGAAACTGAGGAACTGGGGACCCATGACTACACTTGGGGGACACAGCATGAGGCAGTGCAAGAGTGCCTGCACTCAAGGTCTCTACTCCTGGTCAAGGAAGTCCCTGGAGCGTCTGGCTATCACAGAGGCTGAAGGGAGGCAATAGCAACAACAAAAATAATACATTTCAAAGCAGAGGAACACTAGCAATCCTATGTAAGAAAAACTCAATGGCTCCCCAGTGAGCATTTTCAGTGCCCACCCGTTTCTTACCTGCTGCAGGCACCACTTTCGATGACCAAAACTGAAACGCTGTTCTCGTTGGAAACCAGTGTTCATGTCCACTCCTGCACCGCCCTCACTCACGCTCTGCTCTTCCCTCTCCAAGGGAGAGCTTGCCTGGACAGTGTTTCTTGCAGCTCCTCCATGAACTAGGTCGAGGCTGCCTGGTTTGTGTCTCGAATCCTGCAGGGGCGGATAAAACACAGGGTCAAGGAGTTTGCTTGGTCAACTTCTTTAGACACAGAGCAATCTCTACCTGGTCCCAGGAGGCCCAGGCCCCCAACTCCTCCTAAGCTGCTTGTCTTGGTGCAGGGCTAGACCCCCTAGTTTCCCAGGGAAGATGGTGTGGCCTGGGGGCCACCTTATACCAGCTCCTCCTGACCTCCCTGAGCCCCACCTCTTCACTGGTAGAGTGGCAGGTTCAGGGCAGAAGCTGGGACAATTACTGGATGAATGGAAGAACGAGTGAGCATCAGTATTCAGTAATCAACTTGCCAAGTTTTTGTCAGATTGAGTAAGAAA
Source organism: Antrozous pallidus (assembly GCA_027563665.1). Lineage (NCBI taxonomy): Eukaryota > Metazoa > Chordata > Mammalia > Chiroptera > Vespertilionidae > Antrozous > Antrozous pallidus. Next base: position 181,778,704 of record CM050508.1, read on the forward strand.
TAGGAGAGAAACCCGAGTTGTTTCCATGGAGTATGGTATGGTGTGTCACATCCACACCGCTCACTTGGGACTGCACTCTGGTTTGTCTGCTGGAGGCAGAGTGGTGTGATGGTGACAGTGTGGCTTCTGGGGCCAGGATACCTGGGTTCAAGTCCCAGCACTTCTATTCATTACCTCTGTGGTTTTGGGATATGGCTTAGCCTTGCTGTGTCTGAAAAAGAGGGGCTAAGAAGGGCAAGTACCTCCAGGTTTAAATGATTCAGCACCTGTAGAACAAGCATGACAAACTCAAAGGCTAACATGGGCCAAATAAATGAGGCATGCAGCCCCTTGGCCGCGAGTTTGACATGCTTGCAATAGAGGGCCTGGACCAAGTCTGGCACGTGGACTGGCAGAGATGACTGCTACGGATACTATCACTGCCCCAGAGTGTCCGGCAATCTATTTCTGGAGTAGCCTGCACCCAGGCCTGGGCATTGCCACCTTCCTTCTCTAGGGTACCACACTTTTCACTGGCACAGCCTACAGATTGCTATGGACAGGTGGGTAATCAAAGTCCTCTGCTGCCCACCCCACACTTGCTACTCTCAAACCCAGCCAGCCGTGTCCTACCCACACACCAGAACAGCATCAGGCCACCGCAGAGTGCGGCTGAACTTGCTCCGTGGCTCCTGATCACTGCCTCATCCTGCTGTCCAAGCTCTTCACATTCCATGGTTTCCCACCTTTCCCAGATCCAACCTCACATTCTCTACTTGATCTCAATTCTTGCTTAAAATGTCTATGGTCCATCTCTCCCAGGGGAGAAACACCGACTTCTCAGAACATGCTATTCTATAAGCAGTCCACAATTTCCCATTGATAAAATGCTACTCCTTACCCCTATGGCCATGTCTATATCTACCCAGCCAAATCCTGCCCTTCCTCCCTCAAGACACTCAACTCCCCCAAACCGGACACAGGTCCCGCCTCCCCGGAGCACCCAGAACACAGCTGCTGTGCCTTTCGAGGTCAAGGACAGTGTCCCCAAGAGTCTGGCACCCTGTGTGGATGCACTCAGCTTGGCAGGGTTGGTCTGACTTACCCCCCACCCCTAGAGCCTGGTATGATGCCTCACACACAGTCAGGGTAGAGCACTTCTCTTTAGAAACTAATTTGGTTATTCATTCATTTAACAGCTTATTTAGGTCGGGCCTGGTGACAGCTGCTGAGAAAACAAGAGAGCAAAGATTCAGCCCCTACCTTCAAGGGAATCACATGAGAGGTCAGGGGTCACAAGGTGCATTTCAATGTCCCTGGCTCTAAGCTACCATGGCGGAGGCAGAAAGAAGAGAGTAGTCCATTCAGATGGCGCCTGAGCATGTGACAGAAAGAGAAGAGGCTATTTCAAACAAAAGGAATGTGTAAGTAGACAGGAGACCCCAAACTGGCCAAATGTTTAAGAATTGCCTGCTGTCCACCAGCAGGAGGTGAGGGGCATATGATAGCTCACAAGGAGAGAGTTGGGCCAGGGAAGAACTTGATATATGAGATGGCCTGGACTTGATCTTACACTGGAGTGAGGTCACTGAATTGTTTTAGTCAGTGAGGTAATGCAGTCAGACCAGGGGCGTGGCTCAAGGAGAAGATGGGATGGGGTGGAGGGAGGGAGCCACTGCTCTCGCACCCATGAGGGAGGCCAGAATCACCTGAATGCCATGCCTGGCCTCCAGTGGCAGGTGGGAGAGGTGGTGGACAGGCCTGTATCCCCACCACCCTGAAAAGTTACACATACCCAAGGCTCCACATGGGAAACTGAGCCTATTGTTTACCTCTTCTCCAAACCCTGCTGAAATAGAGAGAAATGTAGAATAAGAACAGACCCATAGTAGCACCAGCTGGTCAGCAAGTCTGAGGAAAAGCAGACGGGTGGCAGTGACAGAAAATCTAATCAGAGCTAAGCCAGCCTTGCCCAACAAGGGCAGGGCAAGGCCAAGTTGCCAAATACTCAGGAGGCTCCTCAGAAGCAGCAGGAGCTAGGGCAGGACAGGCTGATGGAATCCCTGAAATCCAAGGATAATGAGTGAATCCTTCAAATTTCCAAAGAAACTAAAGTGGGGTGGGGAGAGAGAACAGTAATCACCTCACCTCACACTGCCTTCGTTAGCATACCTTTCCTCTTCCAGGAGAATAGCCCTGGCAACGGCTTGATGATATGTTACAGAAACCTTCTGAAGACCCATTAGCTCTTCAATCAATAGTTTGTGGTGGCTCAGCTGGTTGGAGCATGGTCCTGCACACCAAAGGTTGTGGGTTCAATTACAAGTCAGGGCACATACCTAGGTTGTGAGTTTAATCCCTGGTCAGGGTTTGTACAGGAGGCAACCAATCAGTGTTTTTCACATTGATGTCTCTGTTTGTCTGTCTCTTCTCCTCCTCCTCTCTCTCTAAGAATCAATAAACATATCCTCCAGTGAGGATTTTTAAAAAGTGTGAACTAATTGAATTCCTTGCTTTGCCTCAAAAAGTCCACGACTCCTATATACCCCATTTAGGGACTTCCAATCAGCAAATCCCCACCTCACCCTGTTCCTCCAACATAAGGCTCCAGCTCCATGGAGAGCAATAAAGTTAGCTTCATCTCTGACAATCTCTACAAAAACTTTTGAGAATCAAATTGACATTGGACTTGATGTATCACCTACTGCTAGAGGGCAACAGAGCAAAGACTGCAGAGCTCTGAGGAGTAAGAGTTAAACCCCGAGACCCGTTACTCAGCCAAGTCTCAAAGCCAAAGAGAGAAGAACTAAAAATAGTATGCTACCCACTTATCTTAACAAAATTACTCAAGGAATTACTCCAACCAAATAAAAGCTGTATCAGAATAAGTCATTCGAGAAAGGGTAAGACAGGATACACAGGAAACAGTGATGAACAATAAAAGCAGAAACATGTACAGTCAGATCTAAACAAATGTTGATAATAATGGTCTCATCTTGTTGGGAAATAGACACCATTTAATTCTTAACATTAATAGAGAAGTATGGGATTTAATTTTTCATTTGAGGGTAACCATTTATAGAAGAAAAATAAGTTACAGGCCTTTTCAACCACTATGTGTGGGGGAGGGAGGGGAGAAACAAAGAAAATTCAAGTAATTCAGCAAGAGATAGGAAAGGGAAAACTATACTGGAATGAAAAAAGTATCATTAAAAAAAAAGATATGAAATAAGAGAAAGAAAGTCCACACACATCAATAAACACAAGAATTTAAATTAAATCACTCTACACTACCAGCCACATGCTCTTTGGAAGTGACGCAGTTAAAGCAAATTGACATAGGAAAGTTCAAAGCAAAGAAATGGCAAAGTGCGGAATAGGCAAAATGGTGACCAAAACAAGGCAGGAAAGTCAATGCTAATACCAGCCAAAATGCAAAAATGTCAGATAAAATAAAAAGGGGCATTTGACATTGCTAGGTCTATTTTTTTCCAGGAAGATACAAATATCGTGAACCTTTACCTTCACCTTGGACAACAGACCCATAAAACATATGAAATAATACTTTCTCAAAACCAGAAGAAGGCAAAACAACAGTGCAGGCTGAGCACATTACTCAAGATTTGACGGTACAAATAACCTCCAGTGAAAACTGTGGAGGATTTGAAGATAGTTAGGAAGCCTAACTTCATATGCACTCAAGAACAGAGAAAAGGCCCTTTTCTCAAACGTACTTATACTACATGCCAAGAAAATCTCAAATTCCTATATATACACCACAGTCTCAGTTCTCAGTGCAGTAGACTTAGAAACAAATAAGTAGCAAAAGTAAAAAAAAAAAGTAACATATGTCCATGACAACTTGAAAATACTTTTCTAAGTAACCCTTGAGTCAAATAGGACAGCAAGACTGAGATTTAGAATATGTGTAAATGCCCAACAGTGAGAACCCTACTTTTGAAAATCTATGGAATGTAATCAAAGCTTAATTTAGAGGGGGAAAAAAACCTTAAATGCTTTTATGATAAAATATGGTTGAAACTCAGCGAATTAAGCATCTAAACCAAGAAGCTGAAAAAGAATAAACAAAAATGTTCTAGAAGGAAGAAATGAATGAAGTTGAAAACAAAAATACGCGATAATGAGAAAAGTCCAGCAGCTGCAATAATAGAAATGTTAAGCTGCAAACTGACTCTCTGTGACCAACAAAATGAACAAACTTCTGGCTAATTTGTTAGCAGCAGAGAGCAAAATCACAAATAACTATTAACAAAGGTAATGGAAACATGACTATGAACGTTTTTTTTTTAATTTAAGAGAATTTGATACGTGCCTGTTATCAAAGAATTTGAAACGTGATGGTTTTCTAGAAAATTATAAATTGTAAAAACTGAAGAAGAGGAAAAAACCTAAACAGACCAATAATGATAGGAGACACAGAAAGGGCTGTCAAAGAAGGAATTCCAAATTACCAGAGAGAGAATGGATTATTTTAATAGGAGAGCTGTGACCACTCTCTGTCTATTCATTCAACAAATATTTGTTAAGCACCTACTATGTATAAGACACTGTTCTGGGCACAGCAGTAAACAGAACAGAAAAGGTCCAGGCCTTGGTGGAGCTGAGGGTCTAGCAAGGGGAGATGAGCAGCAGACAAACAAGCAGGTATGACAAAATGGGATACAGAGTGAGAGGGTGGAGGAACCTATTTTAAATATAGTACAAGCACCACATTCAAACAGAAATTCTTTTGGGTTAAAAGATATAAATAAGACATATAAGCAAATCCACAAAAATGCCAGAATTATTAGAATATTATTATGATTTAATGTTGGAAAATAACTTTCAAAGCCTGAATTGAACCTCATTGTTCTTACAGAAAAAGGCTAATACATTTCACTACATGAAGATGTGCAGTGCTACATATATCCCATCAACAGTTCCAAAGCAAATGACAAACCATATAAAGATATTTGCAACATATATAAAACAGGGTCAGTACCCATAATCTATATATATAAAAGCCTAAGCGACTTTTACGACCTGATGACTAGCCAGCACTGACCACCAGGGGGCAGATGCCCAATGTAGGAGCTTCCCCCCTGGTGGTTAGTGTGCTCCATCCCTCCCTGTAGCTGGCCAACTTCCCACAGTCTGTCCTCTCCTGCCCCCAACTGCCCCCCAACTACCCCCCAATTGGTCCCGATCCCCAGCCAGGCCAAGGGATGCCACCTGTGCACGAATTTGTGCTCTGGGCCTCTAGCATAAAATAAGCACCCATAAAACAATAAGATACACAGCTAATGAAATGAAGAAAGGAAATAAACAGTCATTATTCAAGAATGAAAATATATAATAAATATGCAAAGATGCTTGGCCTCATTAATAATGAAATGACATATGTTGAAAATCAATATCACCCTTCCTCCATTTGGTTGACAAGGAGAAAAATGACGGCTACCATCCAGTGTTCCAGAGGAGTGGCCAAAATTTATGTGGACCCAGCAGCTTTACAAGTGCACACACACAAATGCACACATCCTTTTAGACAACCCTAAACACAGATGTGAACATTCTAGTACACACGACCACTGCAGCCATTGTTAACAGTGTATAGGGAAACAACATAATATTCATCAGTAGGAATTAGGTTTAATAAGTAAGTGATGATAAAGCCACCAAATGGGACAGTAATGGAATAGTAACTTTTCTGAATTAACAATAAATATATGCCATCAATAATAGAGATTCATTATGACTATATGTGTTGAACATGGGGTTCAATGCTCTCATGGGTGCGCTCCCTGACCCCTCACGGCCTGCTAGGTGAAGGCAGCCCCATTTCCCACACTTCCGCTAAGAGACCTGACAGGTGGTGAACTTGGGTCTGACTCCAGAGCCGGCACAATTCTTGGTTGCACACAGTGTCTCTCAATGGGACGGTGTGAAGAAACGGCAAAGCAACACCACAGGCACACACGTATCTGCGTAGCTGTGAATGCTGCCAAGGACTGGGAAGATAAACACCAAGCTGTCAGCTCGCCCAGGGGCAGGACTGCTGAGTGGGTGGGGTTTGGAGCCTGCATTTTCTTCTAATACATTTCTGCAGTGTTTTTTACTATTGTTTTTTTTTTTTTTACAGTAAGCATGTATCACTTTTATTATAAAAATGATATAAAGGTGTCTTATGTTTTGAAAACAGCTGAACTAGGGCAAGAGGGGCCCATCTCCAAGGTGGCCCCTCCCAGAGCAGGAAGCACCAGGGCCAGCTCCTCTGCCGGCCCCACCCAAAGCCACAGCGGGGAGGCCCTCCCCCACCCCCTCAACTCCCTGTGAAACCAAAGCATCCCAGCATGTCCTCTGCTGGCCCCGGGTCAAGGCTTCACATCCTGCCGGGCACTAGGGTTGTCATCACTGCAAGGGAGGTTCAGCTGATGAGGGCTTAAAGAAAAACCCAGATGCCTTCAGGGGCTGGCCTCAAGGGGCCACAGCACAGCCTTTCTGAGGGCTGGCAAGGAGGCTGGTGGGCCTCACACCCTGATCCAGAGAAGGTGGGAGAGGCCAGCTCCGAGGCCCTGGCTGCTCTCCTGACAGCTGTGAACGGGACATCTGCAGATGGGCCAGCACATGGAGAAGCTGAATCTGATCTGCTTAGGGTAGGAAATTGTGGGGTGAATCTTTCTATTTTAATTTTTATTTCCGCTATTGTGATCTATGGATCAATAAACACACACACACACAAACAAAAACAACAACCCAAGACACTAAACACATCTGGCAGAATTACATGGAGTAATCTCCCTGGGTCACGCTGGGCTACCCAGCAATGGGAAGGGACGTGCAGAGGATTACTGGCATTCCTCCTTGACCCTGCACCAGGGAAGCAGCATGGACAGCACAGAGTCAGCCCTGACATCAGAGAACTTGGGTTCCGATGCTGGTTTCACCCATTAATAGCTGTGTGGCCTCAGCTACATTACTTCACCTCTCCGAGCCTCACTCTTCTCATGAGTAGAAAGTGAAGCATTCCAGCCCTCCCTGGGTTTGTCGTGTGGACTGGAGGAGACAAAGTGTGTGAGAGAGCTTGCATGGACTCAGCATACCGGAGGCCCACGCCTTCTTCAGTTATGATGGGAGACCTTCCAAGTCACGCTCCCTCTGTCTGTCTCTCCTCTGTCTGGCTCCTGTTTTGGAGCTGGCCCTGCGAGCTTTCTTGCCTCCTTCCCCAGGGGTCAGGCTCAGGTTCTCACTTTCCTGGGTGCTTGTGTTTGTGTCAGATGCCTGTACTTCAGGCTGAGAACACTGTACAGACGCTGGGCAGCCTGGAAGCTGCCTCTGGATCTTTCCTGGTTTCTGGCCGTGTTCTCCAGACTAGCACCTGCTCCCTCCCATGGAGTAGGGTATCCTAATGAGGCAAGTGAGCAGAGAGAGAGGCAATGGAGCTCAGAGCTTTGCTGTGGACAGAGGATGCTTTGCAAATACCTGGGAAATGTTTTCCAGGAAAAGCAGAGTTTTTAAAACAGAGGCTGGTGACGCATTTCCATTTGTATTGAGAATTGAAAAAGAGGAACTTCAAGTGCAGGGTAATAGGTTCCATTTAGTGAGAGGCAGAAACATCCAGCCCCATCAACTCTGTACTGGGATTAGGCAGAAAACATAGTCATGGTTTTCAGGCACTGCAGGGAAGGGCGGGAGAGGCACCGAATGGCGTGAGGAGGGCACCAGCCCAGGAGTCTAGAGAATAAAGAGCAGAGGAAGAGGAGGTGCAGACAAAACCCCAGGGGCTGTGTGAGAGGTCGAGGTGCTGGGAACTGCCAGGGCTCAGACAGGGCTAGAGGAGTGGTTTCCTGCTATACCAGGCCACACCTCACGGCGGCCCTCTCTCACCGGAAGTCTTCCTGGCAACAGAAAGCCCGTGGACTGGCCCACATTTGAGGTCTAGCTGCCTCCTTGGACAAGATGCTCCCTGCCACTGGGCTAGACCCCAGATGCAAAGGCGAAGTAGACCTGGCTCCTGCCTGAGGGCACTACCGATCTGGAAGGAAAAATGGGTCAGAAAATCCGTGGTTATGGCCCTTTCTCCCAAGAAGCCCCAAATTTGGGCTACTTCCCCCCAGGAAGGCTCATAACTTCTCCAGTTTGTAGGGAGAGGCAGGGCTAAGGAAGGAAATCAACATTTGCTGGTGCCTACCATTCGCCAGTGCTGGCCCTATGTTATCGCATGGTCACACTGCTGGGACCAGCAGGTGAGCAGACTTGCTCACCATCTGACAGCTGAGGACCTGCAGGCTTAGAGAACAGATGTGGACAGCTTTGCAGAGCAGGAGAGCCCAGGCCTTGGCATTAAACAAAACTACTAGTTTCTGTTGCTGTGTGGCCTCAGCTAAGTCGTTGAACCCTTCAGGTCTCGGTTTCTCACCCCTAAAATGGGAACAAAAGTTGACTCATTATTTAATTCTTGCAGTGATCCAATACATACCCCGGGTCAGTGCAAGAATTAATAATGGAGTCAACTTTCCAAAACAACGACTTTCTCCCTCTTTTGGCTATTTCTGACCTTTTAGCTTTATTTACATGTACAATGGTTTTGTCTTCTAAAGTAAGAAGATTCCAGATTCATAACAAGACTGTCACAACTTAGTCACAGGAAGGACACAAATAAAAGTCGGTTGAGACCCCAGGACTGCCGAACCTCCACCAATGCCCACAGTGGAGATGGGCAGAAATCCATCCCACTGAGGAGGCTGTGAAACCGGGTGTGTATTTGGAGGGAGAATTGCTTCTGGCCCCCACATGGCTGCTTCCTTAGCTCACAGGGGTGGCTGGCGATCTAGGGGCAGCTTCTGGTCTGGACTCCAACCTGCCCTGCTCGTGGCCAGTGCTGTCCCTCCCCCACCCAGCTCAGTCTCAGTGAGACAGAAAGGGCTGCGCCAAAGGAAACTCTTTGCTGCTGAGCCCTCCGGGTCTGCTCTGCTGTTCCTTTTTTTGGACTTTGTGGCTGTTGAGTGGGTACCTTTTTCCATAGGAAGTTTCCATTGCATCAGTTATTTACATCGTCACCACCTATATGTAGGCTGTTTGGAATCAGTGAACCAAATCGGGCCCTGTGGGGCCCTTCACAACTTGCAGGGGGTGGGGAGTACCTTGGTCAGCCTCAGGCAGGCAGTCCCACCTTCTGGGTTGTCCGACAGGTGGGAAGGATGGCCCAACCTGGCAGGGCCACCTTTCATGCGCCTAGTCCCTTTAGGAGCTATCTTTTTTCAGATGGGATATAAGAGCAGGGGCTCCTGGGTTCAGATTTTGACTGTTCTACTTCTTAGCTGTGTAATCAGGGGCAGGTTGCTCACCTAATATCTCTGGGCCCCAGTGAACTGATTTGTAAAGTGAGAATTACAGTAGCATCTGCTTGGATGGAGGGGGAGGCGCTCAATCAATTAAATCATATAACGTGCTTGGAACAGGGCCTGGCCTAAAGCCTCAGTAAGTGTTGATCAATAAGGATGGAATCCTCTTTTTCTATCACCTTTGCCAAGTCCCCGGTGATCAATCCCTTCTCTGGACCAATACAAACAGCGTCTGTGCTCACTCTTTCCATATGGCCAGATAACGGGTCCTGACACTCAGCTCCCACCATGGCCCTCGCTGTCCCAAATCCTTCAGTGGTTCCTCCTGGAAAGTCCTCTACACTTGGGATGTTCTTCACCAATATGTCAGGCTGCTTCTGACGGCAGTGCTCCTCCACAAAGCCCTCTTCTGTCAGACACCCCTGCTCAGAGTTTTGGTGCCACCCTGCAGTCCTCGCTGCCTGGAAAGCTTGTCTCCATGTCCCTGTGGCCAAATCCAACCACATCCGCCACGTGAGCCAGCTCACCGTCCACCGCCTCCACAAAGCCCTCCAAGCCTATGTTCTCAGGCCAGAAATGATCTCTCCTTTACAGCGTTTGGTCTCTTTATTGTGGCATCTACCTTCTCTTCCCCGTGTGTGGAATATAAGACACACGAGTGCTTGCTGGCATCATAGGCAAACCACATGATCTTTGAGGACAGGACACGGATGTGTGTGATTCATCTCTGCATCACTCACAGAGCCTTGAACATAGTTGGCGACAATAAATGAGTGAGTAAACACTGAGTTCTCTCAATTTACTACCCCCGGGTGACAGGGGAAAATATCTGTAGGTGTGTTGGTGAAGATGAATCAACAGCCCAAAAGCGTTCATACGCTCTTATTATTTCTTATTGAAGGAACCAGCAGACCAGGGTGTCAGCCAAAGGGCTCACAGTCCCATCCATGGATGATTCTCAGAAGACCAGTCCATAGCAGAGGGGCAGACTCTGCATCTCAGCATGGGGCCTTGAAAGTCATCCCAGGCACCCTGAGAAGCCCAAGAGCCATCACTGACCTCCCTTTTCCCTCACCCCCACATTCCTTATGTCACCAAATTCTCAGTGAATTGGTTCCATGTCTCTCAAGCCTAAGCCCCTTTCCCCTCCACGCCTCCGGGTTCTCTCTCCATGCTACACAGAGTGGTGTTTCTGTCGCACTTAGCATGCTGCTCTTCACCACTCCCCATGCTCGCTGACCGCCATCAGAAACCCAGACTTCTTAGTCTCTGCCCATGTGACCACGTGACTTTCCAGCCTCACCCAGCTCCTGACACTCTCCCTCACCCTTGTCCAATAATTCTGAACTGTGACCTTCCTCCCAGGCCCCAAATTCTTATTCACCCTGTCCCCACTCTCAGGAAGTTCCTCCTTCCCCTCTGCCCAGCTAAGTCCCACCCATTTCTGCAGGCTCAGTTGTGGCAATCCCGCCTCCTGCCCCAGCACCCGTCATTCAGGGACTCAGATCACACTCCTTTCTCCAGACCCTCCACCCAGAGCCTTGCTGGAACGCCGACCACACTGCACTGTGACAGGAGCCTCCTCTTGTCCATCCTCCCTGCAGATAGCCAGCGCTTCAGGGCAAGAACAACATGTACTGTCTGTGTACCTCCAGTGCCTATTAGTACAGCGCTTGGCAAGTGGGATGAGTGATGAACAACAGTGAATAAACATACCACCACTGGCCTGCCTTCCAGGGTGTGGTCACTGACATCACCACATTCAGGAACTCACTTTCCAGGACAAGCAACAGGTGCGTTTGCCAAACTGGCAGGTCCCCAGTCTACCCAGACCAAAGGGTTTTCCCAGGGGAACTGCAGTCTTTCTTTGAGCTGCAGTCACAGGACCCTGAACAGCCTGATGCTGAGTGGCCTGGGAATCAGGAGATTGGCTGAGGATTTGGGGCAGATCCAAGAGGGCATTTCACCTTCATGCTGTTGCTGTCCTCCTGGCCATTCTGCCCACTCCAGGCCCAGACTGTGTCTACCTTCCTATCACCTTACCCTCACCAGGGCCACACTCCTGCTTCCTTACTAGGCTGTCTCTGCCTATTGTCATTTAAATAGCTAAACTCCCAGAACTATGGGGCTGGCAGGATGTGGGATGACAGGAGGTGGGGAGGTCGTGGGGTCTGACCCAGCTCTGGCCATGTGACTGAGAATAAATCATGTTCTCCTACAGGCCTCAGTTCCCCTTTCTATCAAACCAAAGACCAGAATATGCCCATCTCTAGGGACCCCTTCTGTTCAAACTCCCTGTTGAGGCGTTGATTTACTTAACAGCCAGAATAATTCTTCCCAATTAAAGAAAAACAAACAGAGAGAGCCATGTGTCTTTGTCAGCTCCTTCAGAAAGCCAACATGAGTCTCTAAATCTGGAAATTTATTAGATGCCCTTTCAATCCTTGAAGGAATGCCTTCATTTGATGGCAATTTCTACATCCTATTAGCCAGGGACTCAAAACACCCTGCACACCCATTCCTTTTTGTCTATTTTAACACTGGGTAACTCTCAGGAAGTTCCTCCTTCCCCTCTGCCCAGCAAAGACTCAGGGAGGTGAGTGGCTTGTTCAAGTCCCCAGCTAGTGTGTAGGAGGGTGGCGCTGGCCCCCTGAGGTCACACTCCACTGCCTGGGAGCTGGCCTCACTCGGCAGGCAGGACACACTAGTGGAACAGCAGCATCCCCATCTCCCTGAGCCCTTCCATGTGCTTTCTTCATGCACAGGGAAGCACCCAGACAGGTAGGAGGCACAAAGCCCCACAGTGCGCTGGTGGGAGGGAGATGCCTGGTTCCTAGAAGCCAGGTTCCTTCCAGGCCCAACATTCCAGAAAGAGGCAACACCATGAGCTGGGCTCTGTGCAGGCAGACAAGCTTCCTTATTTCTGAAGGCTCCAGCCCCTCTGCCACATAGGACTCCTGGCCTTTGAACCCGTCTAGAACAACAGAAGCTCTGCCTCCTGAGACAGGGCCGTGCCTTACTCCTCCTGGTCTCTCAGGCCATTCGAACCTCAGGGCCCCTCCTCTGAGACTCCCCAATAAGGACTGACTATGTCTGATCTGGAGGGAGAGCAGGGAGGTCCCAGAGCACTAGGAGAGGAGATAGGGCTGCAGTTCTGGGCCTCTCCAGCCTGGCTCTCCCCAGTTATTACCCATGGTCTTGTGTTGTTACTTTGAGGACACTGATCCTGTCTTCCAAGTTATACTGTAAACTCTTAAATTGAGGCCCTGCAGTAGGACCTCCACATGTATCTGTGCAGTGTACCACCTGTACCACCATTGGCAGCCCATGACTTCTGACCATCCCCTGCGTAGCATCTGTCATCACTACAGTTAAAGAACTAGAAGCTCATCACTTAGTCTCTCTCAAAGAATATGAATTCTCAGCAGAGGACCAGGCCCCATCTGTCTTATTACCAAGCTGTAGCCCAGCCCCTGACAGCACCCATAAATATGTTTTGGAGAAATAAACTCATTCAGCTACTCACTCATGCATTTAGTTGGAAGGGAAGTAGGCCAGCCCAGGACTGAATGTGAGAGAGCTGTGTTCTGGTCCCAGCTCACCAGTAGCTCCCCATGTGCCCTGAGTCAAGGCATCTCCACTATCTAGGCCCCCATTTCCTCATCTGTATAGTGGAACACGGGGTTAGATTTCCTGCACCACATCTGCATGGTGCTGAGGGGGAGGACCTCTTTAAATTTTGCAGCCTGGGCACCTCGTTCACCTCACCCATGTTCTGAGCCTGGTTGTCCATGTTTCCTCTAGGTTTCGCCCAGGTCTAGGCATATGGGCAGAGCCAGTGAGGCAAGAGGAGAAGGACTCCTGGGCAGGGGGGGTGGGGAGAGTAACAGTCACAGCAGGAGAGGTGTTGTTACTCCTAACTGCATCTCTGGAGAGAAGAGTGAAACTGAGAATGATGCTCAGCCTGGACAGCAGTGTGCTCAGTCGGCTTTCCCATCAACCTTTATCTCCGGCCTGGATGCAAGGGAGGAGTGAAGTGACCTGCCCAAGGTCAGAGTTACCAGGTGCCACAGTCAGGATGCAACCCTGGGCCCTGTGCTCAAGTCCAGGCCTTTCAGCACGCGATGGGAGTGTGGCTCCCACAGGCCTGGGGCACAACTAGTTCCAACTGGCAGAAGCCACTCATTCCTCATGGAGATTCTGGCAATGCCTGCTGTGTGGTTAAAACTCAGACAATGCAGGGTCCCCAGAGCCACCAATGCCTCAGGAGGGCACAACGTGTCAGGAGGAAAAGCACTTAGGGCGGATGGACAGGGGATCTAAAGCTCCAAAGGGCTTACAGAGGGAGATGGGGGCAGCATTCCAGACTGAGAAGATGGCATCTGCAAGAAGACCCTGCTCAGGGCTCTGCAGAGCAGGGTGTTCACCGAGGGGAGGCCACCTTCCCCCGCAGACAGGGAGCTGGCCCAGTGGGGGCCTGTGCCCAGGGTGAGGCACCAGCAACCATTAGATCTCGGGAAAATAAGGAGCATGGCTGCAACTCTGCTCTCTGAGGACCTCTCCCCATTAGTGTACTGCCTGCTGCTGCCATAATGCATTACCATCCAACTTAGTGGCTCAGAACAACACAAATGTATTAAGTCTGAAATGGGTCTCACTGGGCTATAATCAAGGTGGCGGCGGGCCCCACTTCTTCTGGAAGCTCTAGGCAGAGTCTGTTTCTTTGCCTTCTCCAGCTTCTAGCGGCTGCCTGCATCCCTTGGTTCATGGCCCCTTCCTCCATCTTCAAAGCCAGCTGGCGGGGGAACCGTCCTCACAGTGCACCACTGACACTGAGTCCCCTTCCACTTTCAGCGGCCCTTGTGCCAGGGCCGGGCTATGGGTAACCCAGGGTACTCTCTCCATGTTAAAGTCAGCTGATGAGCAACCATAATTCCATCTGCCACCTTACTTCCTTGGCCATGTATAGTAATGTATTCACAGGTTCTAGGAATAAACGTGGGGACATCTTTTGGAGGCCACTATTCTGTCTACCATACTGCAAGGAACACATCTCCCCCACATTCAGCTGCAGAACAAAGGCAGAGAGAGAGAGGAGATGGGGTGGTATGTAGTGGGGGGTGCAGGTTGGGAGAGAGAGAGAGAGGAGATGGGGTGGTATGTAGTGGGGGTGCAGGTTGGGAGAGAGAGAGAGGAGATGGGGTGGTATGTAGTGGAGGTGCAGGTTGGGAGAGAGAGAGAGGAGATGGGGTGGTATGTAGTGGGGGTGCAGGCTGGGAGAGAGAGAGGAGATGGGGTGGTATGTAGTGGGGGTGCAGGTTGGGAGAGAGAGAGAGGAGATGGGGTGGTATGTAGTGGGGTGCGGGTTGGGAGAGAGAGAGAGGAGATGGGGTGGTATGTAGTGGGGGTGCAGGTTGGGAGAGAGGCAGGCAGACACACTCACCCCCCACTAGCAGCTTCCTGGCTGCCTGCTTACAGTACACCTCCCGTGGAAAACTCATCATGTTTCCACACTGCACCGGGCACGTGCAGTTTCCACAGTGACTGCAGGAGCAGAGCCAGAAATAACCCCACTGAGATGGAAAACATCGCTTCCTCAGTGCCCCACTTGCTCTTGCACACACACTCCCCGTCACCACGCACTGTGGGCATGGGAGGCTCAGGTGGTCTTCCAGGGCTTGCTGATGCCTGGGGGTGCACACCTCCTGCAGCTTGGCTCTGGGTGGGGGAACACAGGTGCAAGGGTTTGCCCCCAGGGTTTGACTGCCAGGCTGGGCTGGGCACCCTTGCTTCCCACCGTCCGTGGTGAGCTAGGAGTCTCCTCTCTCCCTTAGCCTCACCACCATGAGCTGCAGGTCCTTCCAGTGTCCCAATCCTTTCTTCTCTGACCTCTTGCGACCAAGCACTGGGATCCGAAGGGCACCCCCTTGGGCTGGAAGCCATAATGTCTTCATTTCATCCCCTCCTCAGGTCTCCGGGATGTGACTGGTCCTGCCCTGTGGCAGCTGAGCCCAGACGGAAGCAGTCAGGGCCCACTCTCTGGAGCCCAGCTGCTCCCCACCCTGCCTTTTCTCCAGGGGAGCCCTCCCAGCCTGTTCTGTGCTCCTGCCCTGGGAGTCCTACCAGGGAAGCTTGGTCCAAACCTTACCTCTTCCCAAAGCCCCCTCACCCTCAGGGAGTTTTCCTCGAAGAACTAGATCTTGCCCCTTGTAGGGGCTAAAACGTTTGCTGAAATATATAGACAAGTGTCTGGGCCTCACTATCCATACCCCACACTCATATGGCGTGGCGTCTTTAGGGCCTGGGAAATATCTGCCGCAATTTCTCACATGTTATATCCTATTCTGTCAAAGGAAAACAAGAGGCACCACACCTTCCATGTGCTGGGCACTGTGCTGAGTATTTCACATGCATCAGTTTATTTAATCCTCATCTCAACTTAACCATCTCCATTTTACAGAGAAAAAACTGGGACTCAGAGAAGGCAAACATCTTGCTCAAGGTCACACAGCTAGAAAGTGGTCAAGCCCAGACTGCACTCCATATGGCAGACTCCAAAGCTGAGGCTATGGCCACTATGTCATGTTGGGGGACAGGAGGGGAGGGAGGTGTATTGATGGATGATCTTTGCGAAATACTAAATGACATATTTCCAAAGTGCCTCCTAGAAAGTACTGAGACATGCTAGGTGTCTCTACTTTTTTTTTGTTTTAATCCTCACCCAAGGATATTTTTCCATTGATTTCTAGGGAGAGTGGAAGAGAGAGGGAAAGACAGAGAGAAACATCGATGTGAAAGCAATACATTGATTGGTTGCCTCCTGCATAAGCCCTGACCAGATCCTGTTCAGGCCATGGCAGAGCCTGAACCCACATATGTGCCCTTGACTGGAATCGAACCCGGGACCCTTTGGTCCACAGGCAGATGCTCTATCCACTGAGCCAAATCAGCTAGGGCAGTGGTCGGCAAACTCATTAGTCAACAGAGCCAAATATCAACATTACAACAATTGAAATTTCTTTTGAGAGCCAAAATTTTAAGCTTAAACTTCTTCCAAGGCCACTTCTTCAAAACAGACTCACCCAGGCCGTGGTATTTTGTGGAAGAGCCACACTCAAGGGGCCAAAGAGCTGCGTGTGGCTTGCGAGCCAGTTTGCTCACCCTGAAAAGCAAGGTGACTCCATTTTTGTCTCTTTGTACATGTCACAATTCAGTGGAAGATTTTATTTGGACTGAAAAGAAGTGAGGTTTGGGTGATACCCTGCCATTTAAAAAGTATGGGAATCACTAGACCGATAACAACCCCAAGGCTCAACAACAGATGTGAGCCACCTAAAGACCAGGCCGCAGGGGCTGGAGCCGGAGAATTCCACTTGTTCCTCTGCTGCTTGAGGGAACTTCCATTTATTCTCAACTCAGCCCTCTGCGCTGTCTAGCACAGAATTTGGAATCAGTGTGGTGTGGGTCCTGGCTGCTGCTTCCTCAGAGCTGCATCTAGGTTGGCCTGGCAGGGCAAGCACCAGTCTCTGCTTCCTCGCCTGCAGAGTGGGCTCATGTGGGCGCATGGAGCAGATGTTTGCAAGCCAGCCATGAGGGTGGATGGTGATCACGGACAGCAGCGCTCAGCCCTGAGCTGCTGAGGCAGAGATGGAAAGAGCCCTTTCACTTAAAATCAAAAGCCTCCAGCAAAGTCCCAGCTTTGATTCACCACTCCCACTCCGAGCCTTGAGCCACCCACCTGACTTACTCTGAGTCTTACTCTTTGAGATAAAAATGTCTCTGGAAGGGGTTGGTATATACTTGAAATGAGGTAACCCATAGAAATTCTGTAGGCACAAGCGTTCCCTGGGCAATAGAATCTCAGGCTCCACCTTGTCCCACTGAGGGGCAGGGCCCAGGAACCTGCATTCTCCCAGAGGTCCCACCCCTCACCATAATCCCGTGGCAGGCAGTCAACGGACCACACTTTAAGAAATCACTCTAGAAAGTGCTAAATATGTGTTTGTTAAATAGACGAATCCCTGAACATCTGTTGAGATGCACGTGGCTCAGGAAGACATGGGCCAGAGGAAATAAGTAATTTTCTCCAAATACATTTCCTGTGAAGTCCAAGTGATGGGAATTGGGTTGGGGCTTCTAGGACTGGGTGGGTGATGCAATCACAGCTCCTCCCCCAAGGGGCAGAACATGAGCTCTTCCCGCTAGACACTTGGAGACCTGCCGGAGGGAGGGTCGTGCCCAGTGGCTCAGGATCAAACGTAGGGAGGGATGTTCAGGGGGCTCCCTAAAAACTAGTTCCAGATCCTGTTCTCTTCAGCATCTTCATGCAGACAGGAAAGAAAGAACTGAAAATATGCTCATTAAATCTGCATCTGGCACCCAATTTGGCAGGGTTGCCAAAATTCTGTAAGACTAGAATTAAATTAGCAAATTGGAAGTAAAATGATTTTAAGCAGACATGATGGAATTCTTCAGGGCCAGGTGGAAGCTAGTGGGAGGGGGTGCCCGGAGAGCCCGCACACCCGAGGGTGGGAAAGCACAGCCCTGAGCAGAAGCAGAAGAGAAACAAATCAGTGAGCAGACCTGACCCAAATGATGCGATTCATCCTGGGAATGTGCTGGTGAAAAAGCCGGTCCCACAACTGAGAGGTGGGGAGAGGGTCCTTGGGGAGACAGGAGGCACGGCTGACAGAAACCAGTGAACGACAGCAGCCATTTAAAGGGGCACCACCCGGCTGGCGTGGCTCAGTGGTTGAGTGACAACCTATGAACCAGGAGGTCTTGGTTCAGTTCCCAGTCAGGGGACATGCAGGGTTGTGGGCTCAATCCCCAGTAGGGGGCGTGCAGGAGACAGCCGATGAATGATTCTCTCAACATTTATGTTTCTATCTCTTTCTCCCTCTCCCTTCCTCTCTGAAATCAATAAAACCATAATTTTTTAAAAAATAAAATAAATAAAGGGGCACCAAGAAGAAAGGACCGGGCAGGATGGCTTTTCCAGACCAGGCAAATAGTTGGTATGCTGGCAGGGCTGTAAGCACCACGGCATGCTGAGTGGTTGAGAAGTGGGGGTGGGGGAGGAACACTGGGATGGACATGGAAGGCGGCGGGGGGGGGGGGGGGAAGGGGGGGTCATCACAGAGTCTACGGAGGGAGGAAGAAGAGGATGAAAGCATTTCTTGGGCACTTACTAGGCATCAGGCACTATATTAGGTGTTTGTCAAATATTATCTCATTTAACCTTCCCAATAATCATGCACTATAGAGCTTAATCTTTGCTTTTCATTGTCTGGGGCTTTCTTTTTTGTTTTCTTTGTTTATAAAATACATTTTATGAATACAGAGGTGTGAAAAGTGGACAAACCCCCTTCTTGCCTCAAATGAAGTTGACACTAATAGTTCCCTGTATGTTCCCAGGAAATATATCTACATGTGCACACATGTATGTCATTGTGTCTTGTTCTGCATAAAAACGGGACTGTATAAAACGTATCACACACGAACCCTTTTCCAGTTGAGAATATGTTACAAATGCCCTCCCAGGCCAGGATCTGCTAAGATTCACTTCTTTCTTTTTAAATGGCTGCGAAGTATTCCATGGCAGACATGCACTGTACACTATTTAAGCCCTGCCACTGTTGGACATTGAGGTCATTTCTAATTTCTCTCTGCTGCAAACAATGCTGCAAGGGAACACCCTTTTACGTACTTAGTTTTGTGTATGCGTGTTTTTCCATAGCTGGGGGATTGCAGGCTCAAAGTAGGCATGTGCCTTTGTAATTTTCATTGATACCAACTGAGCCCCTGGGCCCTAGCCAGCACCAGATCTTCTCCATCTTTTTACATTTTTGCCATCTATAAGCATTTTAACTTATAATCCTTTGCTTCTTAGTAGCAAGAACATTGGTGATAGGTTTTTGGACCTTTCCACTTCTGCGAACTACCTGTTTATATCTTTTGCACATTAAAAAATAAAAACCTGGCTGTTGTGTCAGTTAATTGATAAAATCCTATCTAATAAAGAGGGAATATGCTCATTGACAGTCACTCCATCACAAAGATGGCTGCACCCACAGCTGAGGCCAAGTTCCCACAAGGAGCCTTAATGAGCAATCAGCAGGGACCTGAGGCTACACCCTCCCCTGCCCTCGTGGGGCTTGATAGAGGACCTCAGGCTGCACCCCCCACCCAGCAGGGCTTGACAGGGGACCTCAAGGTGCACTTCCTATCCTGGTGCTGGGCTAGGGGACCTCAGGCTGCTCTCCCCACCAAGATGGGGCTTGACAGGGGACCTCAAGGTGCAACCCCAGTGCTGGGTCAGGGGAACTGAGGCTGCATTCCTACCAGGTGGGGCTTGACAGGGGACCTGGGGCTATGCCCCCTGCCCACTGGGGCTTGAAAAGGATGGGACTGGTCAGGTCTGGATCTAGCCCAACGGCAGGGGGCCGGCTGGTCTGGGTCTCACACGATTTTGAAGCACATGTGGGTGGACCGGGACTTGACTCTGGATCCCATGGTGCACCCCAGACTCTTACAGGAGGAAGGTTTTCATATATATTTTACTAATTTTCTTTCATCTCTGACACTTCTATTATAGAGAAAGGGAAAATAGCAATATTAAATTATTTCCTCTAATTAATCCCCTTTTAATGTGCACAAATTTTGTGCACTGGGTCACTAGTTCTCATAATAATAACTAATACAAAGCACCAGGCACTGTTGTAGGCTTCCCACAAGCTTAATAGCACTGAATTGAAACCCTGAGAGAGTGGCATCAGCCCATGTTCACGGCTGAGGAAAGGGAGACTTGAAGACTTCAAATAGCTTGTCTGAGGTCACACAGGTCAGATGACAGGCCAGAGTCTGAGGGCCTAGCTGAGCCAACCATGTCATCTTCAAACAAGATGTTTGTGAAGCTTCCTGCCTCCCTCCAGCTAACCTAAAGAGGAAGAAAATCCCTCTTAAGTTTCCCCTCTTCCTATTTCTTCCTCTTTATTTGTAGAGTCTTCATGAACACATTGTTCTCATATGCCAGATAAGGAAACTGAAGCTCAGTCCCTGACTGTAGCAATCGTGAAATAGAATGGACCTAGCACCTTAGATGGGACAGCCACATGCCTGGGGACATGCCTCTAGGAGCGAGGAGCAGGGTTTGATGGAGGCAGGATTTACACATGGGGGTAAGAGTCAGGAACGTGGAGGCTGAGGTGACCCAATCTGTGAAGGGATTCCAAGGGCAGGCAGGCAAATTACAAGACTCTCCCCAGGGACAACTTGGGGTGGGGACAGGCCAGGACTAGGGAGTGGGGCAAAGATCAGTCTATTTAGAAATTGTCATCAAATCAAAGTGTGTTCTCACCTAACTGAGCATGCCTCCTGACCGTGCACCTAGACCAGTAAAGACGTTCACCTTTCAGGGTGACAAGCACACCTGTGTAGATGGAAGTGCTGGGAGAGCCCTCATGTGAAGCCACACTTGACAAAGCAGAATTTTGGCCTTTAGTGGTATTTTTCAATGAGGTTCTTTTTTAGCTCTGAAAACACCAATGTCACATGTGGGTTTCTGGGTTAGAGAC
Source organism: Antrozous pallidus (assembly GCA_027563665.1). Lineage (NCBI taxonomy): Eukaryota > Metazoa > Chordata > Mammalia > Chiroptera > Vespertilionidae > Antrozous > Antrozous pallidus. The sequence continues at coordinate 181,799,603 of CM050508.1, forward strand.
CCACCACTGAGCTGTCACATGAGCTTGGTAATACTTCTGTCTCCCAGGAGCACAGCAGGGGGTGGAGGACGGATCATTTGCATGTCATTTAACATTTCTCTTCTGAGAAAAAATAAATTAAGTGAACACAATAGGATATATGTGAGAAACTGACATGCTGAAACTGACATCCAGAAATAAATTTTAGAATCACAATTTAACATTCATATTGTTTGTTTCAGCTTTGACCTCAGATAACTTTAGTGTATCCCAAAATGATTGTTTATAGAACTCCACTCCAGCTATTCTTTTTATATATATATACATGCCCACATATGTGCATCATATATATTATGAACATGTATATATTCTTTCATTTATATATGTGTATATATTCTCTAATCAATCAAGATCAGAAGTGGCACACAAGATCCATATCTACACACACACACACACACACTTTTGAGATTTCCAATGCACTTTCATATATTAAAGACCCAGAAGTCCTACAGTATTAGGGCCTTTAAACTTTCTCACATTTACTTGGCAGTAGCACTTCTATTTTCTCTTTATAACAACACATTTTTCCATCCTGTGCACTTGTGTTCTATGGAACACACCCTGAGCAATACTAGCAAGAACAGAGCCTGCTAAAAATAAAGAGTGGCTATCCTACTCTTAAATATTAAATGTTTCTAATAGACCATGATAGTGGTTTCCTGCCCACCTGAGCATCTTTGTCTCTCCCATATTTCAAGGGGACACCCAATGCCTATATGCTAAGTCCTTGGAAACCATTAGGAGGCCAGATCACCTAGACAGGCTCTGCTGTATCTCTTGCTCTGGGCCCAGGGTTTTCAGCCAAAGGGTCCCTCGAGGCTTACCTAAGCTAGCTCCCTTGTTTTGTGATTGGGGAATCACTGCATGGAGGGGCCAAATCTTGGAATCCCTTGACCTTGACCTATTTCCTTCATTCCAGGAGATACCCCTCCCTGGTTCTCACTATTTTCTACCATAAAAGAAAGCCATATTACTGTTAATGCCTTCCCAGTTCTCTTACTCTGTTCTCACCCCCTCGTACCACTCATTCACAGACATTAGTCACTACAATTCATACGCCACATGATGGGGCTCTACGGATAAAGCTTAATTCCAAACATCTGTCTGCCAGGGCACCAAGTGAAATGAGTTGGTTAACTTCCAACACATGGAATAGCAAAAGTATAGATACTATGGAAACTCACTTTGGGGCTAATTTTGCTCCTTCTCACATAGGCACCTGCTTTGGATGGCTAGTAGCAGCAGGGATTCAATTACTTAATGACCCCTTATGTCTTTTCCAAGTAACCCTGAGGAGGCCAGCTAGTCGGAGTGTATGTGGATTTATTCATTTATTTTAAAATAAACTTTTTACTTTGGAATAATCTTATGTTGACAGGAAAGTTGTAAAGATAAATAAGAGAGTTCTCTGATACCCTTCACCCAGCTTCCTTTAATGTTAACATCTTACATCACTAAGGGACGTTTGTCAAAACTAAGAAATGGATACTAGTATGTCCCATTAACTAAACTACAGACTCTATTAGCATTTCACTGGTTTTTCCACTGATACTTTTTTCTTATCCAAGATCTAATCCAGACTCCCATATTGTATTTCGACATCTTATTTCCATAATCTATGGATTTATTTTTGTTTGCAATAGATAAATCTTTTCCTTGACTGCTACAATGTGGCATGCTGAGTGCCTGGCTACCCTGTGAGGAGAAACACAGCAGCTGATGGCAGCGGAGTCTGGATTTGAGTGTCGCCTCTGCCCCTCCCTTGGGATGCGGTTCTGGGCTTGCCATTCCATGTACAGGATTCTCAGATTCCACACCTGTGACATGGAGATGACACCTTCTACCTTGTTAGAGGGCTAAATAAGACAGTCTGTATGGACAAGCATTTTGGAGGCTTAAAGCCAAATCCACTTAGAGCCCTTTGGAGCTTGTTCTCATTGTTATTCATGTAGTAGTAACCATGATCATGAATTAGACTCTTTTTCTGTATCTAAACCAGGGTCTGAGCGGTCTGGTGAGCTGTCCATTTCAGCCTCAAAGGAGACCTTTCCATAGACCCTCATGGACCTCACAGAGGAAGAAATGTCTGCTTCAATTAGTCCCAGTTCTATACTTCCTTCATGTCTCTGCCCAAATGGTCACTTCCTCACTTTCTCCAACCATCCTAAACACAGAGTTCCCTGAACCCCTCCCAGCATTCTCCAACTTCTTACCCTGCTTGAGCCTCTTCCATGGTACTTGCCCCATCTAACATGTCACACACCCATCCGCTCCCTTGTTCACGGCATGCCTCCTGCTCCCTGTCTCCCCCCGCCCCCCTCACCCGCACACTGGTGTACAAGCTCCAAAAGAGGACTGACTACTGTCTGTTTATGTCACTGCTGTATCCCTTTGCCTGGAACAGTGCCTGACACTTGGTGAGTGTTCCGCAGATATCAGGGAAATGAATGACTGGACCCTGAGTTTTTCTTCACAACCTCTTGCCTCCATCATACTAACCTAAAAACAAACCCTCCATAGCCAAACATACTGTTAAATTCAAATAAAAGGGGAGTCATTTGAGAAACACATGGCTTTGAACTGTCTGGTCTTCTTTTAAATCCTCACCTGAGGTATTTTTCCATTGATTTTTAGGGAGAGTGGAAGAGAGAGGGAAAGACATAAACATCGATGTGAGAGAAACACATCAGTTGGTTTCCTCCTGCACGCACCCTGACAGGGCCCAGACCAGGGAGGAGCCTGCAACCCAAGTACGTGCCCTTGACTGGAATCGAACCTGGGACCTTTCAGTCTGCAGGCCGATGCTCTATCCACTGAACCAAACTGCTAGGAGCTTCTGGTCTTCTTGAAGAAAAATGAAACACAGGAGAAATGCCCTTCTTTTAATTTAATTTCATGCCATTAGCATCCCTTCACCTGCCTCTTCTCCAATGAGCGACTCTGACAATTAGAAACCACAGTCTCTTCCTTGTCCAGTCTGTCTGCTGGCCTCTCCCCACAGTCAATTCCTGGGGTGGGAGAAACTGGTGAAATCTCCATACCCAGCCAGCCCACTCCCTCATCATGGCCACTCAGCACTTGCACATCAAAGGCCCACAGGCTTCTCAGGGCAGGAAGAAAGCCAGGGGACCCTGCACACTGGCTTCAGTGAGGACACAGACTCAGAGAGGGAGGGAACTGGCAAATGCACACAGTGACCTGGTGGCAGGCCCAGGACAGAACCCGGGGCTCCAGGCCCCGCACACTGGTCCCAATTGCTCTTGGGCTGGACCCACTTCCCCAGGCCTACCTTTCAGCCAGGGCATGTGCTTACTTCCTTGAGCTCACATCTGGCTGTCTGCCCACTTGGCCCATTCTGGGTGCTTGAGAAACATTGCTCCAAAAGCAGCAACACACAGGACAGAAGGGCCACGAGGCCGACAGAAAGGAAATGGGGGTCACATTCATTGAGAGCCAGGTCTTCTCTATCATCTCACCTAACACTCACAGGGCCCTGCAACGGAGGTGTCGTAACCACATTATCTAAGTGAGGAAAAGGAAACAGAGAAGTTAAGAGATGCAGCAAATCACACAGCAAGTCTGTGGCAGAGCCAGCAGCGGAGTGGAGCTCCTACGGGTTCCGAAGCCCCTGTTCTCTGCTTGACCTCTCTGGTAGAGACCCTCAAATCCAGGCAGCACCCAGAGATGAGTAGGTCCGTAAAACCACAAAATATTCCTCTGGTGAAGTAGCCAGAACAGTCCATTCTAGAGGTGAAAAAACTGAGATCTGGAGAGGAAATGCAGCTTGTCCATGACCATGCAGCTCCCAAGTGGTCAGATCTGCTAGACTCTGAGCTTGACCCAGAGCTAAGCCCAGGGAAGGACTCAATCCACTGTTGGTGAATAATGAATGAATGACAGAGCAAATTAGACATGCAGCCTCCTGTGACTCCCACAAGCCAGCTGTTTCCCCTGTAACTGTCCTATACTATACACTGGTCTTAGGAACGGGAGGCCAGGCTGATGTAGGTGAACAACAAACCTGAACTAAGTAAGCACTGGCCTCCACACCTCACACTCCCCTCTCAGAGCCCATGGATCTGTCTGAGGTATGGAAAGTGGTGTTGACTCTGGTCCCTATTCGGCCCTCTGCTCTCCATGAGAGCCAGAGCGATGTAATAAAGGGGTATGGGAAAATGGCAGAGTTGTTATTCTTTGGCCCAAAGATGGGCATTTACAACAAGGAGTGTTCCCTCTTCTCAAAAGTCTGGCATTTGGAGTAAACTGGTTCCCTTTTATGTATAGCAGCCAACTCACAAATGCTGAGATTTTTTTTTTATCATTCATTTTTCATAACAACTGGACCTGTTGTTTACTGTTCACCTATGTGCTAGGCCCAGATACTTCATAAGCTATCTGACATAGATACAGCCACCTGTAATCCATATAGCCACCCTGTAGGTAAGTAAGCGTGAGCATTCCCATAGTACAGGCAAGAGAGTTGAGTCTTATGAGAGGTAAAGAGGAATGTGGCTCAGGCATATGCTAGAAAGCAGGAGATGCAAACTCAGGTCTGTGGGGCTCTATAACTTGTGCTCCTACCATGTGGCTGGTGTGGGCCTGGGACAAGGTGGGTAACACAGCTAAGGATACATGAAAACTGGAGGGAGATGGAGGGCCTGCCAGAATTCCTGAGCATCCAGCTGGCTGGCTTCTCTTCCTCAGTTGACCTTCTAGCACCAGGTGTGTTTCCACGTGCCCAGATGCCATCCCCAGAGGCTCTGAATCAGACAGTTGGGGGTGGAACTTATAATTCTTCTGTTAAAAGCCCTCAGGTGACAGGAAAGGATGCCCCTTGGGTAAGAATCACTGCTTTCAAATCTCAGGAGACCATTTTCTCACATCTACCCCCTCTTCTAGAATGTTCCAAAATGTTTCTTAAGAAAGTCATTTATTGGTTTGTAAAGAATACCATGCACCAAAACCCCAAGACCTTATAATTTTAGGATTCTCAACAAAGCAACAATAATTCTGTTCATCTACAAATGAGATCTGACTATCTGTCTTTATTAACCATGACAATTATTCCCAAATAGTGTGCTGTTTATGAAAAAGACTTTGGAGCACAATGTCTTGGGTTTGAATCCTAGATCTGCCTTTTACTAACTATGCAACCTTAAGGCAAGTCAATTCAACAAAATAGTTATTCAAGGCCTACTATGTACCTACAACCCCTGGGCTGGTAAGACTGAAGATTCAAAAGTGGATCAAAACAAAAAAGGAGAAGAAAAAGAAAGACAAAGTCATGCTCTCCCTAGCTCTGAGTTTCTCACCTATAAAATGTGAACCAATAGCCACTAAGTGCCTGGACATGCCAGGCCTCTGACATGCAGGTTTTCACCTCACAGCCCCAGGGAGTAGGTTCTCTGGAATTCTGCTTTGTGGCAGGGGAAGCAGGGATTCAGGAGAGGCAGCCCGGGTGAGCATGCAGCCACGTGTGGCAGTGTCTGAGCTCTCTCCACCTCCACCAGCCCCGTCTTCCCCTACCCTCCCCCACTTGGCGGATGAGTCCACAGAGTGAACTGGATAATAGGAGAAAGTGCTCTGCAGCCGACCAGGAACTGCACAGATGTATGACATCATGGTTATTAATAATGGAAGCAGCACAACTAATTCACGACCCCTCCAGATGGACCACCTGAATTGTCAGAACTCCTGCAATCAGAGCATCCAATTCTGTGTGGTAGAACTGGGAGGGGCCTGAGGAGTCCAACCCTTTCCTTGTTTAGAGGGGTGGGGGGAAGACAAGATGGGGAGGACAGCCTTCTGAGATAGCAGAGGCAGCCCCACCCCCCAAGCCCAGAGGCACTGAGTTCGGCTTTAGTGATTGAACAGCAAAGATAATTAGGTCCCAGATCAGACATCAGCAATTGCCACCCCCACTCGCCCAAAGGGCACTTTAAGGAAATCAGCAGTGAACTGCAAGTCTACCTCTCCATGTGCACTCAGCCCAGCTCCTTCACACCCCAGGGCCTTAGTACCTGTTGTTCTTCTGCTGGAATAATCTTTCACCAAATCTTAGCACTTTTTCATTAGGATTTCAGGATAAATATCAACTCCTCAGAGAGGACTCCCTAGGACCCATCTTTAGCTCCCCTATTTCTCTCTAATGTTCACACTATCTTGTTTGAGTTTCTTCATAGCGTGTGACACATGCATTATCTTGTCCATTGCTATTCATGCCCTCTCTTCCCATTGGAATGCAAGCTCCATGAACAGATGATTAAATAGCTTTTATTTCTAGAATTCCCAGAAAGGAGCCTAGGACCCAGCAGATACACCACAAACATCTTCAGTGAATCTCCCTGGTTGCTGGCCTGGGTCACAGCCATCCTAGACGCCAGCAGTCACTCACTCACTCCACTCACTCACTCGTTCATTAATGCTTATCGAACCTCTCCTCTGTGCCAGGCACTCTGCTAGGCACTGGGGATTCCAATCAAACAAATGAGACAAAGTCCTTGCCCTGACAGAGCGCTGATGGTTGATCCAAACAAACAGCAGAAGCCAGAGCTGTAGCTTCATGTGTGACCAAACAATAGCTGACCAAAACAGACAGGGGTAAGTATGGCAGGTAACAGGAGAAATGGGGAAACGCTGTGGAAATGTAAGGGTTTCTCACATGCTCAACACTCATCTCCGGAGCTGGTGCCAGGCACAAGCTCTGTGGACCTGGGGATAAGGGGACATGCCCCTTGCCGTGAGTGCCTCCTGGCTGCTGCCTAGAGCATGACAGGAGAGATGTGTGTGAGAGGGCATGAACAGGAAAGATGGGAATGTGTATAGGAGCAGGTGAGTGAGTGTGTGCACATATGTAGGAGCATGTGTGTGAATGAGTGCACAGGATCGACTGTGTGGGCATGTGTGTGAGTGCAGGGAGAGAGGGGTTTGTGTGAAGAGGTGGATGTGTGAGCGTGTAGGAGTCCACCTGTGAATGTACGTGTCTGTGATGACTCTAGTACTATTACTTTTCACTATAGATTCTACATCTGGTTGAACTTGACAAGCTGAAGTCCCCACAACAAGTGGCATTTAATTCATCCAATTTATTTACTCATTCACTAAATGCTTATTTAATTCAGTCAATAAGAAATCCTCTAAATTTTTACGTTTTGTCAAATTCATTCTGCAGAGTGTCCACATGAAGCAGCAACACTGGTTCCTAGAAGAGAATTTTCAACGTAACTGACTGTGGTGAGAGCCATGGATGATTGGGTTCTGGTCCCTGTTTTACTACTACCGGGTGACCTTGGGTCACTTGGGCTACTCAACTTCTCTGGGCTTCTGTTTGCTCTTCATTAAAGAAGGCAATTACAACACAGCTTTCAAAGTTTGATTGCAACTCTACAACACTATATCATTGGCAGCCCCTGGAGAACTGTTTCCTGGAAGAGCAAACATGTGTAACTTGAAAAGGGCGCAGAGTTAACTAGGAAAATGTTGGGTTTGACAGAGTCAAACGTGTTCTTTTATTGCAGTACTTCTCAGAGCCTTTAATTTGCCAATATCGATTGCAATAGTGAGCTTGCAGAATTTGCCAGACTTAGGGAAACCTTAACTCGAGGCACAGCTTTCAGAACGATGTTCCACAGAACTCACTTTGGGGAATCTGCTAGCAGGCACACAGGACACATTAAGGCCCCTTTCTTGCAGATGACTGGACAGAAATGGTGTTCAGCCTCCCAAAGTCACAGAGCAGAGCCATGGAAAATACCAACCCAGAAGCTTCTCAGCCACAGCAACTGGCATGTGCACAGGGCTTTGTATTTACCAAACAGTTTCACTTATATGATCGCAAGTCTCCCTGACAACGTTCCTCTGAAGATCCTCACCCCCATTTTCAGATGACAAAATGCAGCCTGAAGAAATTAAGGAATCCGCCTAGAGCCACTAAGTGATGAGTCCATAACTTGGTTTTATCAGTTTCCCGTGGCCTTGATTAAAACATCAATGAAGACATGAAGTGTTTTATAGATATAAGCAATTCTAGCCACTGCACAGAGCCCCTGAAAGATGCCGAGGCTGACAATACCTGCACTTGCTCTACAGCCCCCATCACCCCTGTCGGGAGCCAGGCTCCTTGCACTGTGTAAGAGGAGAGGGGAGGGTGCCCGGAGAAATGCCCATGGAGTAGCAGCCACTCTGGAAACACCCAGGCTGTAAGGCTGGGAGTAACTCTCTGCCAGTCACCACACCCTCCCAACCATGCCAGCCAGCAGCCAGGTACACCCCCTCCCACACACACACACACACTCCCTGGTGCCAGGTGCCATTCTGTGGTAGAGGGGGGATGTAGAGACAGAGCAATGCTAGTGTAACTCACTCCCAACAAGCCCAAGGAGCGGAGGTTGGTGGCCCTGACAGTCTGAAACTGTCCCTGCTTCCAGGGGAAAGCATGGTCAGGGCTGCCAAACCCACCGTTTCTGAGAGTGCGAGGCCCGAGAGGTGTGCCGGTGAGGGTCTGCTGCAGACATCCGAGGCTGTGCACACCCATGGCGAGTGGGGCTGTGCCAGGCGTGAGTGTGCAAGAGAAGTGTGAACCGGGAACGCTCGTATCAACCCAGGACAGTGACACAAGTAGTGTTGGGGAAACGCAGGCAGAGAGCGCGTGCACCAGGCAAGCCCAGGCTATGGAGGAGTCCCCGAGATCCCAGGAGTGCGAATCTACCAGCCTGCACTCGCGCCCATATCCAGCCAGTTCCCTCCCGCCGGGCTCCCGCCGGTCCCTCCGCTGCCATCCCGGCCGGGGCTGCTCGCCCGCTCGGCGGTTGCTCCCCGGGCTGTCAGGCACCCCGCTTACCTGCGGGCGGTGGGGTTCCGCGGCTCCGGGATGGGCTGCGCCGGACTCCAGTGGGCTGCGCGCCCGGCCTCTGCGCGCCTCGGCTGCGCCCGCTCCTCGCTTGGCTCCGCCTGGCTCGGCTCCGCCCGGCGGTGCCCCGAGCGCTCGCAGGCGGCCCACGCGGCGCGGGGTGGGCGCGGGGCGGGCTGGCGGACTGGCGCCGGAGGCTGTGCGGCTCCGGGCCGCCCCGCAGCCGCTTGGAAGCTCCTTATTTGGGCAGTGATGTCAGGGGAAGTCGCAGGGGCCGGACCACCCACTTCTTTCCATTCACACCCCAGAGTTTCCTGTCGTCCAGCCCGGGGTCCCCGCGCCCGCACGCCCCAGGCGCCTCTCCTCTGGCTCGGTCTCAGCCCTCCCGCCTTGCCGCTGGCCACGTTAGGGTCGCCGCGCTGGGAGGGCACGAAGGGCCGGGGCGCGGCGGGCGGCAGCAGGGAAGGGTCTGCGTCTGGGGAATCCCCACTCTGGCCGGGGAGCTGGGAGGTTCTGTGAGGCAGCCTCCTCCTTGACAGGCCTTGTCACTCTGGGCGCCGCCCCGCCCTTAGCGCCCGCCCTGACTCCCGCGCTGTCATTTCCTCCCCGGCCCTTGGGGAGGGCAGTCAGGGAAGCCCGGTGCCTGCCTCCGGGGCCCTGCCTCTGGGGGACCCGCGTGGGTCTCACCCTGCCCTGCCCAGCCGGCATCCATCCTCGTCCCCAAAGTGCGCGCTCCCCTCCTTGCTCTGGGGTGCCAGCTCTGCTCCAGGAAGCCTGCACCTCCCAAGGGGGGAATTCGCCTTAATGAGCACTGGGCGGGGCGGCCTGGCCAGGGCCTCCCTAGGCTCCAGCCTCGGGGCGGGGGTGGGGGGCAACCTGGGGTATCCCTAAGGGCCCTTACCAGGAGCAGCTGGATCCTAGGCAGGCCTTGGGACCTGAGTCACATGCTTTGGCCAGTCTTGGACACACTTGAGCCAGCCCCCACTCAGGCCCCCATTTGCCTGCCTCTGGAGAGAAAAGAATGGTCCGCCAAAGCCTCCAGACCCCACAAGGAGCTTTAGAGATTCTGTACATCAAGCATGTCAAATTCAAAGTCTAACACAGGCCAAATAAACAAGGCATGCAGCCCGAGGGCTGTGAGTTTGACATGCTCGCTGTACATCGAGGCTCAGACATGTCAGGTGATTTGTCTGAGGTCAGCTCTGCAGAACCAGGGCTGACCCTGAATCCAGGCCTGGCCTCTGCCTGCCTGGAACAGCCTCCAGAGATTATAGGGCCTGGGGCCAAAGGCAGGCCTAGATTTAGGCAACCTAAGTGCCCAGATGCTACTCCATCTCCAGGTCAAGGACCCACAGGCTGTCTGACCCCTATGCTGACGAGGGCTTCCAAGAAGGATCCTTGGCGACCCCAGGTTTCCTCTGGCTCCAAAGTGATGGATTCAAATTCGTGGCCCTACATGTCTCAGGAATTGGCTTCCCTCTGAGCAGAGGCCATGGGCCCAGGGCCCAGGACTAGTACCCTGGAGATTTCTGTGCCTTCCCCATACAACAGCTTCCAGGAGAGCCTCCCCCTCCTTCCAAAACCAGGTAAGAGCAATCAACGCCCTTGAAGACCACTAGCTTTGATGGAAGGAATCTCAAGTTCCAAAGGGGCATCTCACTCCTAGGTGCTGGGGAAGGAAGCTGTAGCTCCAGGGCTTGCAAGGAATAGGGAGGTGTGGTTGGATGGGAGCTGCAAGTTCATGTGCCCAGCTGTTCACTTGGGGCAGTTGCCAATTCCCCAGTTCTGTTGGTCATCACCACCCCACTCTCCCCCATCTTCCATCAGCTCCCAGAACCCAATCTCAAATCCAATTGGGTCACCCTCTTTCTGACAAAGCCCCCAGGAGAAGGGTCACACTCCCTGATCTGGCATGCAAGGTCCCACTGACAGCTGCATCTCTTGCTGCTCAGCCCTCTGTGCCTTCTATCCAGGCCCTTTGCCCCCCAACACAGCTTGCACCAGATTTTACTTCGTGGGGATCTCTGCACAGACTTTCCCTCTGTCTGAAATGCCCTTCCTACTCCTGCTGTTCTTCACACCCCAAATGAAACCTTCCCTTAATACAGGTCTTTCCCTTGATTTGTGGGACAGGGTGAAACTTGGGACATGTTCTTGCCCCTCATTCCACTCCTGCCCTGCCCCTACTGCTCCACTCACTGTGCCTGGCTGGGAGCAGCTCTGGGCAGGAGAAAGTGGGTGACTCATAATTCATATGCCCCAAGGAGTGAGTTTTTGTCATTTGTACAAAGGTTCAGATGACAGTCTTGCCTCTGCCCCAGGATGAGTTTCCTCCCTGGGCTTTGAGGGGTGGTCATGAAACTTGCCAATGGATTTAGTCACCTTCCTGTACTGCCAGAAACAGCGCAAAGGTTCCTGCCTCTAGAGATGGACCCATTAGCCCAAATTGCAATCAGCTGGGAGAGACCTCCCTTCCCTCAGATTGGGAATTTCAAGGAACTTGCTTGGTCCTTCTCTCCTGCCAGGACTGATCTGCTCACAAATGTTTGTTAAGTGAATGAATGATCCTGTGGGGCAAGAAGACAAACTAATCACAGGAGGGACAGAATTGTCCAACGCAGAGCTGCGGCTGAGGTTCCCAAAGGCCTGGCTGGGAGTTGGGATAGACAGTGGAATTTCCAATGGACAGGATTAAATGAAGGCGCAGGAACCTGGGCCAAGGCGCTCTTCCTGGGTGGCTGCCCTTTCTTGGACTGTTCCTTTATCCCAACTTTCTGTGGCTTGGGATTGTCTCCCTATTCTTTGTCTGAGTAAAGTCGTGTGCATTCCCATCCTGGCAGCCTGGCACATCCCTATTCCAACTCCTAAACACACAGTCCCGAGTTGGCCATAGCCAGGTGAAAGGGATAAAATAAAGTGAAAATTATCAAGCACCTACATTATGCCAGACTCAATCACAATGGATTCCCCTAAACACTCTAAAGATCCTGCCTGTGACCCCTCACACCATACAGTCCCCATCAACCTCCAGGCCAGGATTATCAGCCCAGGAGCCTTCAACCAGCTCCCCCTACAACCAAAGCTACCTGTGCCCACCTTGAGACTCAGTCCCCAAGCTAATCCTGGTGCCAATTCTCATGAGAGGCCAGAAAGTCTCAGGACCCCAGCCTCAGTGCTCAGAGACACAGAGTGGAAGCAGGCAGCTCTACTTCAAGACTAACAATATGAGCCCGACTCTGCTTCATGAGCCATCACCCCTACCCTGGGCTCAGGGCACCTTTCCCACCCAGGAGCTGGATGGGCCCCAAGGTAGAAAGCAGGTGGTGCCAGGTGCCAGTTCCTTCCTATCCACCCATCCTCTGCATATAACTGGGCCAGGTCTTGAGAAATTTCCAGAGCTTACCCCTGGGGGCCTTTCTACATGCCTTCATTCCTCATTCATGAATCAGGCCCCTTCTCTGTTCTGGGAACATGCAGCACACAAACCTGTGCTTTAGGAGCTCCATCCGTGGATGGAGACTGGTAGGTGAATAGACCATCCTGGCGCAACTAGCTGAATGCTACACTGCTCTTAACCAGGCTCGGGGCAGGGCACAGGGCACGTACACAAGGTGGGAGATAAGAACCATTCTACTTCTGGGGCTCCAACTCAGGGAGACTGTGGTCCAGGTGTCCCAGGCTAATTGGGTAATTGCTAACTGATTGTTTCCATGGAAATTCCACACACACACACACACACACACACACACACACACACACACACACACGGCTTGGCTTGGCTCTAAAGCCAACATCCCACAGTGGAGATGGCACAGCTTAATAAAGATTACAGCAGAGGGCAGGGCCGGCATCTGATCTATAAGCTAAGAGGTTATCTTTCTAAAAATTTGTTCCTAACTCCTAACAACCAAATTACAGATCCAGTTTTGGAACACACTGGTATTCTGAAGGAACTGGGGACTTCCAACAGCATTCTTGGGAGAGCTTTCAAGAGGGGGCTGAACAACCCACCCTGTAGGACCTCCAGGTTACTTGTTTAAATCTTGTGCTTAATTACCAGCACCCCCACTCCAACCTGTCTCCCAGGTGCCCTTGGCTATGATTTCCTGGACTCAGAGGCATTGTGCCATTTTACTATTTGTGTGTATGCAGTGTTTTCGTGTGTGTGTGTGTGTGTGTGTGTGTGTGTGTGTATAATGGGCACTCTCGCGATACATCTGTTGCACACATGCACCTTGAGTCCTCACTTCTCACAGAGGCAGCCATTTCACTCCTGGGACAGAGACCTGGGATTCTTGCAGTGTATGGAGCTCACCTCTGGATGTGTGTGTGTGTGTGTGGGGGGGGGGGGCGGGGGGGTCATAGCAGACTCAGCCCCAACCTCTCTCCCGGATTGAGGACTGTGTTCCCCAGCTTCCTGACTTGGGCACCACTTCACCTTTAACTCATTTCAACCTGATGCTGTAGGTAACAGTAGGTTTCTAGGAGCCCCATGGACCTGGGCTCAGATCCCAGCCTTACATTCACTGTGTGACCTCGGGCATACTCCATGATGTCACTGATCTTGACTTCTTCACCTCAAAGGGCTACTGTGAAGATTTGACAAGATTCTGCCATAGAGCCCTTGATAGAGTGTCCAGCATCCAGCAGGTACTCAACAACTATTGTTACTTTGTTCCCTATTATGACCCAGAATCCTGCTCTTCCCATACTGTTTGTCTTCATTAATGGCAGCGCCCATCATCCCAAATCTGAAGCTAGTTACAAGCCTTCTCCTTGGTCCCCATGTTCACCTTCCCCTCTAACCTATTCTAAAAAGGTAGAACTCTCCAAGACAAATTCAACTTATTCCTTGCCCAACTCAACTATCCTGTCCATTAGTGTCTTTTATAACGGAGCCTCGGTTTACTTACCCAGCCTCCCTCTTTCTGCACCACCCCATCCACCCTATGTTCCCACCATACAGAATCACTGTTTCTGAGCCTGCCAAATGCATTTTTGCAGATGCAGTTCCCTATACTGTTCCCTTGACTCCTATCTGCTTGGCTGGCTCCCATCCAGCTTTCCATGTCAGCTCAGGGGCCACTTCCCTTAGAAAGGCCTCCCTTGTCTCCCAGGTGGCACTGGCTAATTCCTTCTTCATGGGCCTCCAGCACCTGGTGCAGACTGTCCTGGCTTGTGTCCCAAATATATGTAGTCATTTTAGTCATATATCTGTTGTCTGTTTAGATTCTGTAGCTCTGCATACAACCAGGCCATCCTCAGTGCTGGGACATCACAGGCATTCAGAGCATGTTAAGGAGGCTTCTGCCTCTCTGGCCATCCATGCAGTAAACAACGTCAAGAGGCCAGTCAGCCTCAAACCCAGTGACTAGTTGCCCCCAAATGACAAAAGCATCCTCTATTCCTACACTTCAGACTGAGGCTTTGGCTCAGCTTGAGCCCTGTGTCTGCCTCATTCTGGCTTTTTACCAGAGTTTCTGGGGACTCCCCCAGAGCCCAGTGGGCCCCAGGTGGGGAAGGTGGGGCCTTCAGTTCTAGGAAATCAGAAGCTTAGTCAAGCCCTGGCAGCTGTGAGAACAGGTTTCCTCTAAGCCAAAGGACCGGCTTGCAAGATCATCAATAACAACAAATATTTACTCTGCACATGGCTTTGTGCTTGCCAATGGGAGGTACAGCAGACAGCATCAACTTTCAAGGCTTGCATTGACACTGTGGGTGCAAGTCCCGGCTCTGACTCTTATTAGCTGCCTAACTTCTCTGAGCCTCAGATTTCACAGCTGTAAAATGGGGAGGATAACACATCTCAGTGAAGGACTGTGAAGATTAAATCAGAGTTAATAAAATTAAAGGAGAAAATGCATTTAAATATCATGACCAAAAGCTGGCATGCAGTAAGAAAGCTGGCAAGAAAGCCCCCAACTCCACTCAAGCTCTTGTGGGTGACTCCGATGCATAAGACTTGGTCCTTGACAATAACTCAGAGTGCGGGAGAATTCAATCATATGCCATAAACATTAAGACAAGGGAAACAGTAATAGGTATAATGAAAAAGAGTTTGGGGACCAGCAAGGAGAGGGAAATTCTGGGATGACCTTTAAACCTTTTCCCCTTGTGTGACTTTTATCCAACAGTAATTGCTACCTCCCACGTAGCAAGGGGCCTGGGATGGGCAAGGGAAGGAGTCTGGAAGCTAGACCAATGAGGCATCTTGAGGCCTGTGCACCTGACAATCTGGTTCTGGGGAGGCCCTGCACACTTGGGAAATAACTATGATAATAGCAAATAAAAGAAATGAATGATGAGAAGATACTGAAAAGGGGATGAATGTGGAAAGGAGTGAGGCCTGGTTTGAAGACTATCCTTTGGATCCTCCATCTAACAACAAGAAAATCTAGAAATGGTCTGGCTCCACCTTGCTTAGGGTCCCTTCCATGCAGCCTTTCTCACTTAACACAGTCAGCCTGAAAACCAGCCCTCAGAGGGCTGTCCCCTGCCGGTCTTCCTGCTGACCTCCTTCACTCCCACCTCAGTCCCCCCCACCCCCGACTCCCTACTCTAATTGGATAAAAATCCCAATGAGCCTCCTGGGGCAACTAGTGGGTACTTCTTAGACAGGGCTGGGTCAGAGGAGCTGGGGAGCAGAGGCAATGTCCCCAAGGGTGGCAGAGTGAAAGAGCCAGGGACCCGGAGAGGGAAATGTGGGCACATGGATTTGGTAGCTAGGTCTGGGCTTTGAGGATCAATAGCAGTTTGGTGGGGAGGAGGGTCTGATGGCTAATTTTATGTGTCATATTGACTGGGCCACAGGGTGCCAGGATATTTCACCAAATGCTATTCTGGGTGTGTCTATGAGGATGCTTCTGGACGAGATCAGTGTTCAGATCAGTAGACCTAGTAGAACAGAATGCCCTCCCTACTGTGGTGGCCTCCCCAGCTACTGAGAACCTGAGCCAACAACCAGGCAGAGCAAGAGAAGCTCAGCCCAAGGCAAAGCTGGGGCACCGGTTTGTTTCCAGCCTTCGCACTGGGCCTGAAACATCAGCTCCTTCCGAATCTCAAGCTGGCTTTCAGCCTGGAATTTACACCCTCAGCGCTCCTGGTCACAGGCCGCTGGACTTAGAGCAGAACTGCACCTAAGCCTGCAGCCTGCCAGCTATAGATCTAGGGGCTTCTCAGCCTCCAGGATCACGAGAGCCATTTCTTAATGACAAGGAAATAGTTATCACTCTCTCTTTCTCTTTTCTGTACATATGCATGCACACACACACACACACACACACACACTATACACACACACACACACACACACACACACACACACACACACACACAGAGATCTTTCTATCTATCACCTCTATCTATCACCTCTATCTATCTATCTATCTATCTATCTATCTATCATCTATTCTTTTGGTTCTATTTTTCTGGGGAATCCTAACTAATACAAAGGGCTAAGGTATGAATTCCCCAGATCTCAGGAGGAGCCCACATTCCTTATTTGGAGTCCCATTTGTCCAAGAACTCTACAAAATGAGTGGGAATTTCCCACCTCCTCACATCTATCATCAGCTCCACTCAGCTTGGTAGAGCCTCTTTGCCAATGGACCCCTAGTACTCAGCATGGAGCCTAGCACCCAGTAGGTGCTCAGTGATGCTGCCTGAACAAACAGATATTTCACACCTATTTGGGTAATCCTTTACAGTTTGGTGCACCATCATACATGTGCCCTCATGTTAGCTCCAAGGCTCTACAAGAGGCAGGGCAGGGACCATTGGCCCCAGTAAACCAGATGAACACATGGAGGCTCAAAGAGGACCTAGACATGGCCCCAACAGCAGGCACCCACTTCTGGAAAGGCCAAGAAAGAGTGCTTCCCTGGGTCCAGGCGCCTCTGCCTCCCCTGAACACAGACATTCTCTAATAAACTGTCAGTGAGCACCTGCTCCAGTCCAGGCCCCATTCTGGGGACTTAGATTAAGTACACCAGTGAACAAAATGGGCTAACAGCCCTGCCCTGTGAAGCTTGCATTCTGGAGGGAAGAGACAGATAATAAATGAGAAACAACAAATAAGTGAATTATATAACATGTTAGAAGGATGTATATATGCTAGAAAGTACAAGGTAGAAGAGAGTAAGATTAGGGGTGCTGGGGTGCGAGGTGGGTTACAAATTTAAATAAGGTAGCTGGAGTCAGCCTCATTGAGAAGGTGGCATTTGAGCAATGACCTGAAGCAGTGAAGACCTGAGTAAGGTAGGTGTCGGGGAAAAATCTTTACATTCAAAGAACAGCCAGTGCAAAGGCCCAGAGGCGAGAGTGTGTCAGCTCTATTACTTGGGGCCTGCTAGGCTATGGTGAGAAATGTAGTTTTAGGAGAAATAAATGAAGGCCGTGGCTGGGACTTGGCCTCCACAATAGGCCTCCAATGGATACCACTCTTCCCAAAGAGCAGAACGCCACTGGGGCAGGCAGTGGGAGAGTCAGGAGATGCCTGGATGGAGGAGGGAACAGCAGATAAAAAAGAGGTGGGGAAATATTCTCCTCAGCTTAGTTCAACACCCTCTAGCTCCTACCTCCATCATTCTATGGGCCATCTTCTTGATGCCTGAATCTGGAATTGTACCCCAGACCTGCCTGGACCCTCGCTGGTGGGTACAGTGCTAGACAGGTCATTTGACCACCGAGGGGAAGCCTTCAGTGCCAAAGTCAGGTAGCTCACATTCCTGAGGGGTGAGAGGTGGCGAGGCTCCTCAGGGCATTTGTGAGGAGTGGACCAGATAGAGAGCAGAGCAGCACAGCAGGTGGGTGGCGGGGTGCTGGACCCGGTGGGCTGGCTATTGCCACGCAGCCTCGCAGGGAGGCAGGGCTTCTCCACTACACAGTGACAGATGCAAGAAGCAGATCAGTTCCCGCAGCCTGGATGAAGTCACAGTCAGCAGACTAATTTTAGATTGAGCATCTGCTCTTCCGTCCCAGAGATGCAGCTCTGTCTGGGATTCGCTCCGTCTGGAATCGCCAGGGAAACAAATCCTGTTCTCTGGGCACAAACGCTGGTGATGTCCAGATCAGAGCTGGCCAGGGGGCGCCTGCCATGGGGAGGTCCTGAAGCTGTGCCACATAGGACACCTGTACCTCTCCCTCCCCTCCCTCCTGTCTCACACCTACAGCCATGGAGTCCCTCGGGGCCATCCTTAAATTTCATTCTGCTTTTCCACAAAGCAGGGGAGGGGGATGGGGAAGGTCTGCCTCTCTCCATCCCCACACCCTGGCTCCCAGCAAGATCCTGAAGATGTCATCCCAGATCCGTACAGCCCAGTAAGACCAAGTTGAGGAAGCACACAGAAAGCCCATTGTTGGCAAGTCTCCCCAGAAAGGCTTCTCAGAGGAGGTGACTTCTGGGTTGGACTTTGAAGAGTGGAAAAGTGTTTGTGAATGGAGAAGGCAAGAGAAGATCACCCTAGCAGGGGAAAAGGGGAAACTGGTGAAGAAACAAAAGCTTCAAGGAACATTAAATGTTTGAGAATGGCCTAAGAGGAGAGGGAGAGGTGTGGGAATTGTGTGTGTGTGTGTGTGTGTGTGTGTGTGTGTGTGTGTGAGAGAGAGAGAGAGAGAGAGAGAGAGAGAGAGAGAGAGAGAGAGAGAGACAGAGAGAGAGTCAGTCACTGGGACCTGATTCCTGGCTATGGAGTTGGGCTGTGCCTGCAGGTGGGGAAGCCTGTGAGGGGCCTTTGCAGCCTGTGTTCTCACAGGGGAGTAAGGTGGCTTCGGGTGTGCAAGCAGCCCCTGGAATCTGGGAGGGCTGCCTTCCTGTACCCCATCTATGGCCTGTCTGGTCCTATCAGGCCTCCCCCACTTCCCCTGCACACATCGGTGGACCGGACCATGCACATCCTGACAGCAGGCCTTCACCTCCACCCTCCTGGCCACTGTGGTCCCTGTTCCGTCTTCACCTCAATCCCACTTCCCATGGGCAGAGTCCCCTTTGCTTCCCTGCACTTGGTTTTTCCACCTGGTGCTGCTGCCTCCAGATTCCCCAAGAATGACCTTGTGTTTTGTCACTTCCCACCTCTCAGCGCTGCCCTCTGGTACATAGGAAGGCTCCGTACTCGGAAGGCAAACTGTTCTCTGGGCTACAGGCTTCATTTTCTTGTTTAATTCCTCTAACAATTCTGTAAGACATTTTGTATCCCTTTTTACAGGGGAGGGAAAAGGGTTAGATGAGGTGAGCTAGAGGCTGGTCACACAGCCAGGACGGGGCAAAGCTGGGGTATGGACCCCAATGTGTCTCTCTTCCTCTCCCACCAGTCCCCTACCCTGAGTTTGGGGCCTGGGCAGCTGCTGCCCAGAGCTCAGGTGGTCAAGAGCCCTGACCAGTTGGGTGGGGAGAAACTGGAAGAGGAGGAGGTCTCTCCCAGAGACCCTACCTTGATGCCCTTAAGAAAGAAGGAGTTAAAAGCTTATGTAAAGAGATTTGCAAATAGATCTTCCAAAACAACATTTGGATGATTTTAGTGTTAAGGAATCAGAACCATATGGATTAAATGTCCCTGACGTTACGTATGGTTATAAAAATTAAAAAGGAAGTGTACCGGGAACACACACACACACACACACACACACACACACACACGCACACACACGGAATATGTATGGCTAGACCACAGTTTTATCTTTGTGAGCATGGAGTTATTGGAAAACACAGCATTCACCCAACTTCTCCAGAGCTGGCCCTCCCACCCCACTCCACCCCCCTAACTTCTCCCCACCAAATGCTGCTCAGCTCCCTCCTTGGGGACCCAGCCTGAGAAAGAGACTTTCCAGAACAACAGGTCTGCTGCTCTAACCACAGGACAGTTGGAGCCAAACAGCTGGGGGCTCCCAGAGGCCACATGTGTGGTCGCAGGTGGAAGAAGTTGGTAGGAATGCTAATTTCCTGAGTGTTTGTAAGTATCTTCAGAGATGAGGTTGAGTAGCTTCAAGGGTAGGCCAGACACTTTCAGGTGCAGGAATGTTCATTTATAATTGCTTCTGTACCTCACTCAACTCTCCTAGCAACCTGGGAGGAAAGAGTTATCACCCCCACTTCACAGAAGGAGGAAACTGAGGCCCCAGTGGGCTGGGAGCCCTGCTCAGCGAGCAGGCAGGGAACTAGACCACAGCCTGGATTTCCTTGTCACACACCCAGGGCCACTCCTACTCTACCTCACTGCTGGAAGCAAACTGAAAATGAACCTTTGTGCAGTTTAACGGTGAGCATTAAAAAGCAATTGTTAGCTCCTCAAAGCTGACGGCTTATCTGGCAGGCTGTTTCTGAGGGCTCCCTAAATACAAAAAATGTCAGATTTGGTTGTGAGTCTAAACTGCACATATCGCTGAGCCAGAGGAGAGGGTATATAATGCTCAGCGTGGGAAAACTTAGACCAAAAAGCACATGGCGAAGTCCTGGAGGGAAAAGCTTCTTTTAGGTGTCAGAAGTGAGGTACCTCCCTGAACACTCACCCCAACCTATGCAGAGGTTGGACTTGCTTTCCTGCTATAGAGAAGGCAACACAGGTGCAGAGAACCGAGGTCATTTTCTCAAGAGCCTACAGCTGCTTTTCTAACCCAGGACCACCAACACCAGGCCAGTGCACTTTTCCTAAACCTGCTAGCTGGAGCCAATCCTCCCCAAAGGCGGTCACAGTTAGTCAGAAGCAAGTCTTCAGGAGATTTAATGCCACACAGAAATACACTCAGCCCAGCACCAGGAGAGCTAGCACTGAGGCTCTCCTGCATGGCCAGGTTCCCTGTGTCAAGTCCAGCATCTGATATTTGTTAAATGATCATTAAATAAGTCAGTGGATAGAGGGAAAGCAGGCATTCCCTCCCCTTCTCTCTTTCCTGTACCTCACTAGTGCCATTGTTTTGTGGACACAAGTGAAGGCTTTCACACTGGTGTCTTTATCCCGTGTACACTGCCCTGTTCAATGGCGTGCATGCTCAGCCCCTGTCCAAAGCTCTCAGGGTGCTGATTTTTATGTGAGAGATTCCAAGGATATGGAATTCTCCAGGCAGGAACCAGGGAGAAAAGGTAAAAAAGGCATGGGGGTGGGGGTGGGAGTGGAGACAGAGGGCGAGACCAGCTCTGGAGCTTCCTCCTGTCTGTACCCAGGACCTCACACGAAAGTCTGCAGCAGATCCAATCACTGATGGACTTCCTGTAATGGCCCATTAACAGAGTGTCCTTATGTCCAGTCTTATCCCAGGCTGACCTGGCCACAGGCCGCCAGATAGTGTCCTCATATAGGGATCAGATCAAGTCATATTTCAACAGCTTTTTTCATGGTCAAATACATGGAGAAAACACTGATATGTCCAGATTGTTTGCAGATTCCCAACAGACACTCACAGAGGAAAGAAAGTGGCTTATCTTTAACCCACACTCATTGGAAAAGCACAAAGGCCTCCTTTCCTCCCTACCAGTGGTTCCATCCTCTGCACCCAACTTTCAAGCACACAGAATTCTTGCAATTCTGGCCATGAGTAGTGTCCTTTGCCCTGAATGTTCTTCCTTACGCACTTAACTTCCCTCCAAACTTGAATTTCACCTTGCACCTCACCTCCTCGAAAAAGCTTTCCCTGTCCCCCAGCTGAACCTCTATATACTCCCCATATACTCTCGGTGTACTTGTACACTTTCTCAGCATCATATACTTTGTATTTAGAGCCCAAGACTCAACATTGATAACTTCATTCATTGTGTGTAACTTCTGGTCTGGTGACTAGTTCTCTCACTGAAATGCCGGCTCCATGATGAGGGTGCCGTGTATGCTTTGATCACCATTGAACCCACAGAACTTGCCACCATGGCTGCTGGCCCACTGGTTTTCCCTCTCTGAGAGGCACAGAGTGAGACAGAAGTGACAGAAAAGGTCTTTGGGACCTCACTTTCCTCCCTGAGCATGTGAAATGGAAGGAATAGGGGACTCAGACTCCAGCCTCAGGAGTCTCAGAACTTTATTGTGAGAGCATGACAAGGTCGCATAATGCATCTGAGCCTCAGTTTCCTACTCGTAAGATTGAAAGGATGTGCCAATATGGAATGGCTTACATATTTATACCATATCATTGACTCACCTCATTCTTCCAATCCTAGGGTAATGGGCAGCATTGCTTTTGAGAGAAAGTATTCTCTCTTCCCTTTCTTCTGGTAAGAGTGACTCAGGCAACTGTTTTCTCTCAATTGTGATCCATATGGGCCCTACTACCCCATCCATGGCAGTGGGCAGACTACCCATTTGGTCAAACAATACAGTCCACTGGGCCAGGTGTAGTCATATGACCTAAGCAGGGCCCCATCAGAGCACCTCCCTGAGATACTTCTCACAATAACAACTGAGAGGAAAGGGGGTTTGCGATCCAGAGTCACTAGCCAGGAGCCACCAAGGGCCTATGGCCCTTCTTCATTCTCTATGGCCAATGCATCTGTCCTGCTGTGGAAGAGGAAGACCAAAGGCAACATATGAAACTGAGGTCAAAACAAAAAAGAGTAATGATGAGAAGTGTAAGGCAAATAAGAATCTGATGACCTGTTAACACTGTGTTGCTTCTTGGAAAATGCCTGGCATTCACTCACTCATCCATCCCAGTGAAATGAGGCTACAAGACAAAACTGAATCTCTGTCTTCCCCTCCTCCACTCTCTTCTCCTAAGCCAGATAAGATCCAATCTGAAATCATATTTAAATCGTATTTGAAAGAATGCTGCCTAACACCCTCAGGTCCAAAGTCAACCCAAAGTACTGACAGTAGCAATGAACATGGGTGTGCATGGAGAGCCCCATACCATTCTACCATGTGCCACATGTGTCCTCCTGTCTAATCCTCATGACCAGCCCACACAACAACAGAGAAATGCAATGGTGTGATAGAAGATAAGGAACACTAGGAGAGGGTGTTAAACACCAGGGGTCTAATATTGGCTCTGCCACACACTAGCTGTGTGATGTTGAGCTGGTTTCTAAACTTCTCTGGGCTTACCTTCCAGCTCTATAAAATGAGGAAGTGATGCCTACCTCAAAGGCTGGTATGAGGAATGATGAGACAACACCAACAGAAGAACTTGGTAGTGTTCCTGGCTAAGAGGGCCTTAATAAACATTAGCTGAGGCTGTCAAATCTAGAAGTCTTTTCTTAGAATAATTCTCTGCATCATGTTTCTAAGGATTAGTGTTGGCCCCAGGTAAAAGGAAGAGGAATGTGTGAGAACCTCCCAGCTAGAGTTCAATGTTCAGTTAACACCCAATATTGGCCGCTGGCTGCCCACTCTGCAGTGACACTGTTTGGCTGATGGGTCAACTTCCCCACATGCTGGGCAGTCAGATGTGTCCCCAGGATGGCAGCTCTAGCTCAACACTGATGGGTCATGAAGGCGAGAAACCTGTTTCCATTTTCTAATGAGTCTAAGCTGCTTCCAGTCTCCTCTGGACAATATTGAAAGGAGGGGCCAGGACTCCACAAAGGCTGAACTTGACTCCCAACCCCCATCTAATGGATCGCTGGCTTTACTGGGGTGGGGGCAGGGTGTGCCCCTCTGTGCCGTGCTGTCTGGGAAATTGGACAGTCTGTGTCATCTTCCAAAGAGCAATTCTGCAGACTGCTGCTCAGGATCAATATTTTGGCTGCTCTTTGCGATGTGGCTGTGGGGAAGATTTCCACTGAGTGTGGTTTACAGGCCATTCTCCTCTGTTGTTTACTCCCTGTCATCCCCACAGCCTGTTCCTGGCAGGCATCTGTGTCTGCTGCACTCCTGGGCTGCTGGGACTGGGACGTTCCCCTCCAGAGGGAGGCTGAGCCACTGGCCCTCCATGGGGACTGATTGTGACAACAAATAAGGCAGCTGGCCACCAGGCATGCCCCACTCCTCAACTCAACCTTGCCCTCCTTAGGCAGTCCTGGCCAAGGCTATGCTCTCTTAGGAGCCTCATTTCCACCGACTTGGGGGAAACTGTAATTAGCTGAGCTGCTCTAGGCCAGGGCTTGGAATTCCTGTGGGCCTAGAGATGTGGCCTCATCCATTTCCTCTTCCCAGGGTGGCCTCCTGCTCTGCTCCTCTCCACCCACTCTCCTCTTCCTCGGAGCCACAACAGGCGCTGTACAGGCTGAGCAAGACCACTGTCTCCCGCCCATCCTCCACCCATCTGAGCAACGTCTTGAGAGATACCCCATCCTGACGGGGCCCAGGCCTCCTGGTTATGGTGACTGTGACTAGTGCCCCACCCCTTGAGGCCAGGAGCCTAGGGCTGCCAAGGCTCTGCGTGCCTGTGTTTGTGCCTGCTCAGAGCAGGACAACCCTCCAGCCAAGAGGCCATCCCTAACCTCAGAGAGAAGATGACAGAAGGGAAGCAGCAGGCATGCTCTGAGCCAGCTCACCTTAGGGTCTGCTCCCTACTCCCCACTGCCATGGCCAGATCTCTAGTGGGGGGTAGGTTCCTGGGATCAGGGTCTGGCAATCAAGACAGGGAAGCAACAAAAATGGGGGAGTGGTGTTTCCAGGCATGAAGTTAGATGCTTGCAGTATGGTAGCCATGGCCCATGGAAAGGATGCTCTGTTGTGGTAGTCTGCAAGGATCCTGGTAGCAGAGCTCACATCATGACTGGGCATTTGGAAGGTTAAAGACCCTTGTTGTGGACCCATCTTGAGGCTGGGTGAATATTGTTCTTTCTCCCATTTTTTTTTTCATCTTTCCAAAGCCACTCCCTAGGTCTTTTGACATACACCTAATTCTGGTGGGTCCCAGAGTTACCACAAGGTGACCTTCTGGAATTCCACCCCATTTTACGGGTGAGTTAAAGCCGCCAAAGGCTGAGGTCACAGAGCAAAGTGAAGCAGAGCCTGGACTTGGGATTCATTGGTCAGAACACAAGCCCAGGACTCACTCCACGGTGCCGTGGCTGCTGTTGAAGACAGAAAGGACAGAGCCTATCTCCCCAGCTGGCGCCTGGGACTCTTTTTTGCCTCTACTTGCACTGAGAGCTGCTGGTCTCTCCCACCCTCTCCGAGAGGTCCAGAGCCCAGTTGCATGCATTTGGGAAGGGGGCTGGTGGCGATGTCCAGCTCTGGCTCTACTGCCACTGTGCAAACCAAGAGTGCCACCCCTTCCCCCAGCTCCACTCAGCCCCAGGACTCAGCAGCTGAAGGTGCAGCCCCACCCATCACTGAGCTCATCCTGCCCAAGCCTGGGAGGATGTGGGAAACCCAGTTCCATCAAGGGCTAGAATTAATTTTCTCACCATAAGCCATATGCCTTGTGGGTGCCCTGGGCTTGCCTCTCCTCACCTGCCGTGGTCTTGTTTAGTGCCCTTCGGGGCAGGGCATTTCTCCGTGGGTCTGACCTGAGGGAGGCCAGCCATGATGCTCTCATCAGAACTTCAGGCCCAGCTCATTTTGCTGAGTCTGGTCCCTGCCTGACCTCATAGCCATTCCCTCTGTGGGCGGGGCCCTGGGCTTCATATTCATGGCAACCATGCCTGGACCCTGCCATGAAGGGAGACTGACCAGGACTGCCGTGTCCCCTTCCAAGAGGCAGTAGCTGTCATACTCAGAGCACACACAAGAGAACGACAGCCACAGCTGGGACAATGGCATTTCTCTGAGGGGAGCAGGCCTGAAACTGGGCCATCCTCTCAGGCTGAGCTGCTGAGACCTGCACCCCTTCGCCCTTGCCAGTTCCCCTCAGTGTTGACAAAGGAGTCACTGTGGCCTTGGCCATGCATTCTCATTCCCTTTCCCCAAATTCCAACCCCACAGGGTGTTACTCAGAGTGCCCAATCAGTGGGAGGGATTTGGGGCACAAGACTACCCCCAGGCATGTAATTTATAGGTTCTCAGCCTCATCACAGAGTACAGCTTGATCTGACTCTGCCTATAGACCCAAGGCCATGTTCTACCCTGCTACTTCCTAAACTGACCACAGGGCTGTCTCTGTCCTAGTCTGGGGAAAGGGTCATATTTTCTACCTCAGCACCACTAACCCTTCTGCCCAGAAACTGCTTTGTGCCACCCAATTCTCTTGCCACTTACTTACCCCTTGGAGATACCCCAAATCTTTTCAAAGAGTGTATGGAGTGTAAGCCAAAATGGACATCCCTTGTGGAAGCTTGCCTTCTATGCAAATAATCATAGCTACCAATTACTGAGCACTTATTATGTGCCAAGCTCCAGGCTAAACATTGCACATGTATTTAATCCTCACAACAACAATCCTAGGAGGTAGTACTGAAAGAATCCCTACTTTACAGATGAGAAAAATGGAGCTCCAAGTCCTTCTTACTGTAAAGCCTTTCTCATCCCCAGGCTGAGACTGATCTGTGTGTTTTATCAATGGGCTTTAAGAGCTGTTTCGTGGGGGCCCAGGAGGGACTCACAGTTGAACTAAAATGTGACGTGCTCTCTCCCCGGGACGTGATATGAAAGTGCTTGGCCTGCGCTCACATGGCTTCAGGCCTCCTGCCCCTGACCTCGGGGTCAGGTTATGAGCCACAGGAGACAACACGCCTTTGTACCACATTCTTTCATGGACACAGTCCATCCAGAACGTCCTCTGGGCCAGCTCTGTGCAGAACTGGCCTGTCGCCACCCACTCAGCCGTTCCCAGGCACTATCCTTACTGGATGGGCAGGTGCTCTAGCTGCCTGGTGCTACCTGATGGAGGGAGGGGCCAGGAGAGGTACTGGTGCCTGGCTGTATGCATATCTAATTGTGACTGATGTGTCCGCTCCTCTTAATATGGGCTGCCTGCCCAGAGTTCATGTTCTTTCTATCATTCTTAGCTCACATCTGGGAATGGTGGAGCCCTGCTTACACACATCCGGCCTCCCTCAAATGCTCCCCCAGATGACATTTCCCCAGCTATTACATAATCCAGGGAGCCCCTCCCCCACCAGCCAGGCCTTTAATTGGAAAGCCTTTCCCAAAGGCCAGCCCAGGCCCTCCTACCACTCAAGCCTTTCTGTGGTCTCTCTCATACACACAGACACACATAGGCACCCAGAGGAACATACTCCCCGCACACTGCAGCAGTGAGGCCACATCCCTGTCCATGCCATTGGCCACGCCCAGTGGCTCACACATCTTGTACTCACTGTAAAGTATGTAACCCCAGGTCTTCCAGGCTCACCCCTACCAGGAAGTCCTCTCTGACCACCTCCATGGCCACTCCTGGCTCCGACAGTACTGTGTGCTCACTGGGCTGCTGTGGGTGTGCTAACTAGACTATGACCCCTCTAGGGAAGGGACCCAGTTTGATACCTTCCCATGCCCCCAGCACCTAAACTGGCCAGGCACTAAGTGGGAGGTCAGTGAGTGAAAGAAGGGATCCCACAGAATGCCCTCGGGTTGCTGACTTGGGCACTCTGCAAAAGTAGCCTCATGGATATTCCAGAATGTCAGCTCTAGACAGACCTAAGGAATCAGTCCACTTTCTGGAGGGGAATCCCAAGGTGGCCCTGAAGGATGCGCCGCATGTTGGTGGCAGGGCCAAGGGCCCCCCAAGCTCCCAGGCCTCTCCCAGGCCTCTCCCTGGCGTCACACTGTCTCTGGACCTTGGCAACAGGTTCTGGGGTACTCATTCCTCAGAGAGGAACCCATCAGCCTGGGACATAAATGCCACCAAGACACAGTCCTGGTGCTTAAGGAGCTGGGCAGACATGGACCTAAAAAGCTGTGAAGTGGGGTGAAGGAAGTAACCAAAACGTCTACAGAGGTGCCACCCAGGGAGATAGGAGGGGTCAGGAGAGACTTCTTGGGAGAAGTAACACCCAAACTGGGTCTTGATGAGAGTTTTTGAGGAGGACCAAATTGGAGACGGGCAAGGAGAGGAAGTGGTGGTGCAGTCCAAGAGAAATGTGCAGAGATACAGAAACACGAAACGATACAGCAAGATGGGGAACTGCGCAAGCCAAGTGGTGAAGCTGGAGCCCCAAGCACAGGGGAACCTGAGATCTGAGGTTGGCGCAGGGGGCGAGGCCACATCAGGAGGAGCTCAAAAGTCACACTGACCCAGCTGGACCCCAGCGTATAGACAAAGAACCTTATATGTGGAGCTCAATGCCTTCTAATCCCCCCCTTTGTGCTCCCATCACCTCCAGAGTGGCAGGAAGCACCAATTATTCTATAACCCCACTTGTCATCTACCCAGTAATCCCCCACACCCTGAAACAAGCTCTTCTCAACTCACAGACACTCCTCTTAGCCACAGGTATCTTTGCATCTTGGAGCTGGAGCTGCGAAACGCTAAGAATTGATCTTGCAGAGATGAGTTCACGTGGACTTCAGCGCTCTTGGGATAAGTCTTATAAACAGATCTGGAACGCTGTATGGCCAAAGCAGCTCTTTTGGGATCTGAGTGAATGAAAGGGTGATTACATGGATCCTGCTGGGAGCTGAGAGAAGGTGCACGTTGTTTCTGCATTTTCCCACGAGATTGCACCTGCACCGAGAACCCTGGAGCATCTGCTCAGACCCCCTTCAGGGCCCACGACTTAGTAAAAACTCAACTATGGCAGACAGTAAAAACTCAACCACAGGAGGCCAGCAGAGGATAGAGCAGGGTTAGAAGAGGCTTAGGACAGGGAGGCAGCTGCCTCTATGGCCATCTCCATTCCAGCACTTAAAGGGTCTGCCCTCTCCTGCCCCTGTGGCCCCTCACCTGACGGTGACACTAGGGACCCACAGACTAGCCCAGCAGGTTGTGTGGGAGCACAGGGCTGCTTCTATGGAGCCCAACGACCATGCAAGGCCTCACTGGTTACCAGCAGAGTGGCCCTGTGTTCCAGCCTCTCTTCTAGGAGGCACTGCCCTTTGAAAGAGCCCTTGGCCTGACTCTGAAGATCTACTCAGGCTTTGGTGTGGCAGATGTGGAAACTGGCCCAGCAAGGGGAAGTGGTTGCCTGAAGGTCACACAGCGAGGCAGAGCAAGAACAAGGGAGAACCCAGGGCTCTTCACTCTCCACCTCACCGCCCCGACTTCCTGGAGGTGACTCAGAGAGACAGTCGGCACAGGAAGGAAGTGGGAAAGGGAAGCCCAGCCCGCTGGATTCCAGGTCACCACTTGGTTAGTTCAAAGCCACCACCCACCTCAGCCCAGGGCTCTGTCTGGTGCCCGTGACCTTGCAGACCTTCCTTTCCAAGGCCACAGCTGTGGACTGTTTCTTCCAGGGTCGAGCTCACTTGGCCTCCCTGGGGTCTCCAGGGACTCTCTGCTGCACAGTCCCATGGTGCTTCCCCCCTGCCTTGGAGAGTGGCCAGGCCTATGGGGGCCAAAGGTTCATAAGTGAAATGAGATGAGGTGTAATTACAGTCTCAAAGTTAGTGACTGCAGCTCGACAGCCAGTGCTCGGTTTCATCATCTGCCCGCCAGGAGTGCCCTGGTTAACTCGGTTTCCTTGTAAATCTGTAAAATGAGGTGATACTATCTACTTTCTATGTTGGTTGGACGATTAGATGACATAATACCTGTAAAGCCAGCCACAAACTAAGCCATACACGCTGGCTCTGGTCTTTGATTACTTTGCTAGTAGACAAACGTGCATTATCTCCTTTAATTATCACAATAAGCCTGCGAAGAAGACATAATTATTCTCATTTAACTGGTGAGACACCTGAAACTCGGGGAGGTGAGGGCACACCGCTCATGGCTGGTGAGGAGAGGATTTGAACCTGCTTCGATCTGATTCCAGAGCCCATGTGTTCTCCATCAGCACCTTGGGTGGGCCTGTGCTAGTGCTTGCCCTACTAGCTGCATGCTTGTATGGCAGGGTCTCTGTCCCTTCACCCCAGATTCCTATCCTGGCTCTGCCACTTCCTGGGATTGAGACTTGGAGTCTCCGAGCTGCTGTGGCCTGATCCATATACTCAACACTGGCCCTGTCCGGCCTTCTGCTCTGCAGAACCACTGTGATGATGTGCGCGATGGAGCCCTGGGCTGCTCTGCACCGTCTGAAGGCCAGGTGCAGCCTGCAGCCGGGGATCCAGGAGATCCAGGCCTTGTAGGAGCGGCTGCCGCAGGCACCACAGGAAATGCCACCAGTCTCTTTAGCAGGGGCTTTCCAAAGGCTGAGACAAGGAGGGGGGCTGCAGACACGTTAGTCTTAGCTCCATTGGACTAGAAGTTCCTCAAGGGGCTGGACTGGCTCACAGCAAACACCACAGATGGGCAGTCACCTAGCTAGCTAGGCTGCCTATCCACGCTCAGCTCCAGCAGTGCCTCCTCGAGAGCCCCTGACTCTCAGGAAGAAGAGGCCATCCCCTCCCTTGTAATCATGAGTTAGCCCCTTCTCTGCAGCACGTAACTCTATCATATTTCCAATTTCTACCTGGATCCCTTGTTGGAACAAGGTGAGAGTTTGAATAAAGACAATGGAACTGAACTGTTTTCCATTAAACAAGTATCTCTTGCTGGATGGTGAGTTCCGTAAAGGCATGTTCTGTGTCATCATCTGTAATTCTCCATAACCAAGGGCACATGGGTGGATCTGTGGTCTGGTTCTCTCTCTGTCCAGACAGCCCACGTCTGTCTCACCGCCTTTCCACCGCACTCCTGTCACAGGGCTCGTGTCAGAATTGTGCGTAACAGTGAAGGACATGGGCACCGAGGAGCCTACTACAAGTGAGTGACCTGGCTCACATATGTGGAAGTTGCCTCACACGGCTACCTTGATGCATTCTGGACTCACTTCTGGGTTCTGGGCTATCTTTTCAAAGAGCAAAGTCCTTGTTGGTATAATCTCTTCTAGAAAAGTGAGCTGATGTTTAAGATACAATGTGGGGTGGTGATCAGGAGCCCCATCAGAAGCCCCATAAAGTTGTCTTCTTTTCTCCTGTACATGGTTTCTGATGAGTGCATGTGACGGGCCACTTCCAGGGCACTGCAGACACTGTCTGACCTGCACACAGCTGGATCGTGGGAGTTTGCTGTGACTTCTAACTGCTGACTGGATCATGTATAAACCCAGCCTCTTGTCTGGCCCAAGGAGCCCTGGGAAGGCAGCGTCAAAGCCTTCCCGGAGTGGGGGTGGGGAACAGAGAGCAGGAGTTTCTGAGCCCCAAGAACACAGGAAGTGGTTCCAGCTGCTATGAGGCTCTGGTTTTCATCTGTGAAAAGGGAGAATAACACCCGCCCTGCAGAGTTACTACAGGATCAGCGTGAGATTATAGCATGTTAAAATGACTAGCTCAGAGCATGGTCAGAACCTAGTCATTCCACAAAGACGAACTTATCATCTGCTATTGGCCAGGCACTGTTCCAGGCAGTGGGAACAATGCACAGACAATGGCGTATTAGATGGTGGTGAGTGCTATTAAGAGAAGTAAGGCAGGGAATAGGGTGGGTGGAGGAGGATGTTTTGCCATTTTAAATAGGGGCCAAAGAAGGCATCACAGAGAAAGGGACATTCAAGGAGAGACCTGAAGGAAGTGGGAGTCAATTATGTGTGTTTTTCCAGCAGGAGAAATGGCAGTCCAAAGGCCCTGA
The DNA here is from genome assembly GCA_027563665.1 of Antrozous pallidus. Classification (NCBI taxonomy): domain Eukaryota; kingdom Metazoa; phylum Chordata; class Mammalia; order Chiroptera; family Vespertilionidae; genus Antrozous; species Antrozous pallidus. The sequence goes on from CM050508.1 coordinate 181,831,002, forward strand.
GGCCAGAGTGGGAGAAACAGTATGAAGGTCGAAGGCTATGGGGTGGAAGAAGTCATCTGTGGCCACATCATGAGGGCTGTGGAGGAATTTATAAGACCTCTGGCTTTTACTCAGAGACAGGAAACCCCTGGCAGCTTTCCGGACCTGGGTTGACACAACCTGGTTTTCATAACTGATCAGTAAACTTCAGCTGCCCCTTCCCTTCAAAGCCTATTTAGTACACAGGCCTCTGCAACTGCAGCTCACATGCTTTCTCCTGGCTAAGATTTCTTCCAGCTCTCTCAGTCTCTCCAACTGGGGTGGGGGCTCCTCTCTTTCTGCCAAGTACAGGCTGGAAGGGTGCCTTGTGGAGACTGGCTGGGAAGAGAGAGAAACACAGGAGTCTTAGGGTGGAGATACTGCCCTCTCTTGATGGTCGGAAGACCTCTGGTCCTGGCTCAGCTTCAGTGCGCGCACACATACACACTCGCACGTGCAAGGTACACAGTGATGCTGGGGACACTGAGTCCCCGGTGCTACTGCATCACCTGAGACATCTCCATGCAGAACTGAGAATTTCCTTCTGCATTCCCTCACTCTGCTTGTCTACCAAAAAGTGAAATCATTTGTTTTAAAATAAAACAATTTCCATCTTTATCAGCATTTCTTAACCTTTTTTTTGGGGGGGGGTCACCTGCCCCTTTGAGAATCCGCTGAAAGCTATACGCTATCTCTTCAGAAAAAGAAACACAGGATGTGCACTCCCTCTCTTGTAACTTTAGAGGTTTCACAGATCCCTAAAAACTCAGTGAAGAAACTGTCAGTTAGGCCAATGATTTCCCTGTCTGTAGCTCCAATTGACTGAGTGAATGAATGAATGAAGAAATATACCAAGAATAATGAAGTCGCAGGCAGATGAGGAATGACTAGGGATGAGTGGGTCAGAAAGATGCAGCCTCATCTGGGCACCAGGATATATATATATTATATATATATATATGTATATTTAGTATTGATTTCAGAGAGGGAGAGAGAGAGAGCACCAAACTGGCTAGGGACCAACTTCTTTTTTTCCCTCTTTTTTTTTTTTGGCAGGGGGGAAGGAATAAAGCTAGAGCTTAGATAAATACACTATGGTTGTTCATTTACATGTCATTTCCTGACCTGTGTCTATTTATCTTTATTTCTTCAGCAAACAGCATGGCAGGATACATACTGATGTTTTAGTTCTTATTTGTTGATAAATGTTCCCTTTGTAGAGTTGTTCTCTCTCTTTATCCTGACAGCTGGATTGTCTGTTGTAACCTCAACCCCCAGCTGTTAGGGTCCCACCTTTCACTGCCTTCGCACAGCCCCCACTTCTAATCTGCTGGGAACCTGTTAGAATTGGGGGTAAACCAGGAGGAAATGGGCCCCAACGGACTCTCCTGGGTGCAGCCTAGCTGGCTTATGTTATGGACTTGTTATCCTGCATCAAGTTCTGGCTGCCCTGGTGCAGCTGTGCTTCCTGAGATCCGGGTAGGTGAGGTCACTGGGTGGGAAAACTCCTCCAGTGAGTTGTCATAGTAACCAGGACTTTCAATTTCATGCAAGAGAGTCCCTAAGAGGAAAGCACACCAAGGGGTGGGGGAGGAGTGGCAGGAATCCATCAAAGGCTTCCTCACATTGTCCTCCTGTCCCCTTTCTTTGCTTCTTGCTGGTTTACACGCTCAAGGTAGATGCCATTATGTGTGGGCATCAGAGTAGAAGCTGCTTAAAATAGCCATCCGGCTATTTCAGGGAGCAGTTGAATATGCATGAGGCTATTTTAGAAGAGATGTCCCTGGCCCAGCCAATCCAAACCCCATCCTTTTCCTTGGAAATGCCAAGAGAAGCTGAATGGGACCTTTCTTAGTCTTTCCCACTGGAGTGGGGGTTTTCAGAAGCCACAGAAACTACACCCCAGCTAATGTTGGTTCTGCAGCCCTGTCGGCTCTGCCTCCTGATTCCGCAGTCACAGTGGCTCCTGGCCAGACAGCTCAGCCCTCCTGAGTCCTCCAGAAAAAAAGCCTTGGTAGCCTTTGTAACAGCCATGCTCCCATCCAGTTGGGTGCTCTGCTCAAGTTCATTGGGCTTCAGGCTTATTTCTTCACCAACACGGAGTTTTTCTAGGCTATTCATCCACGTTTCTTTTCCCAGATGTACTTTATAATCATTTTATGAAAAATTTGTTGGGATTTCATTTAATTAATAGATCAATTCACAATACCCTCTTAAGCTTATTCTTGGATACTGTTATGCTTCTATTTCTTTGGAGGTGAGAGTCTTTTCCTGCTAAGCTCTCTAACCAGCTCATGTTGGTGCTGCCTTCCTCATGGAACCTTTTCCAACCAAGCCTGCAGGAAACGATCACCCCCCCCCCAAAAGCAACAAAAACCTGTGCCTTGACTATGTCCCTTCTTACTTTTTGACCCTAAATTACAAGTACTGGTGAGATGGGGGGCCCTTTAGAGACAGGTCCCTGCAGGGCCTGTGTGTGCATCTCTTGTCACATGAACGAATGAACAAAAGATTTTTTCCCTAGGAAGCTGAAAAGGAAGTGAACTGACTCTGTTATAAAATCTATTTTTCCACAGTCTTTTATTGGACAGTAAGAAGAGTTTTTTTTATTTCTCCTCCCTTTTGCTCTTGGCTAAATCCCTATGACATGTCAGAAGCAGGGGGCCTATTGGACCAAGTCAAGAAACTCTGCACCATAGAGTCACTGCTAGGCGAATGTGCATGAACTAGACGAATGTACACGAGTTAGACTAACGCGAATGTGCACCGTGCCACAGAACCTCTTCATAGAGCCCCACCATCCTTGTGAGACATCCCAGCATTTCTCAGGGAGGCTCTTGAGGCCTTGAGAGCCCTTCAGAGGAAGGAAGTCAGGTACTCACTGTGTGCCTGCCACTTTTAGAAAAGCACTTTCCCTTAAGATACAACAATCTTGAAAGGCTGGTATCACTAGTCCTGTTTTGTGGATGAGGAAATGGAGACTCAAAGAGATGTCGTTCCTTAGTTGGGGCTGGCGAAGCTGAGGCTGTGGGACCCTAAAAGCCTAGCTTCTCCCACAGTAACACCTAGAGCAGCAGAGTCTGGGAGGCTGAGGGGCCGTGGCCCAGAGAGGAGTCCCTCATAGAGTCAGAGAGACAGGGTCCTGCCCTCACTAAGCCACGGTAGTCCTTAGAGAAATGTTCTCCCCCCACAGCAGCGTACGATGCTTTCGGATCGTTCCTGGAGAGCATCAGACCTGGGTCAAAGAGTCACTGTTCAGGCTGGGGACTTGTTACACAGGTCATATTGTCACCATGGGACTGGGGAGAGGAGGGATGGCAGAGCTGAAAGAGGTGCCATGGGGGAGAGGCTAGTCTCCAGCACAGATCTGGGGATCCTCTTCCTTTTTCTTCCTCCAGCCAGTCCAGGGTCAGAGTATCTTGACTTGGTCCTGCATGCCCCTCTTGGGAGTCCAGCCAAGCAACCACTTCCTTATTGGGCTGGCAGCTGCTGGGCAGGCCTCGGCTTACTTCTAAGCCTGGATTAAAGCTCCAGTTTCTTATGAAGAGCCGTGGGTTGAGGACCAATTCATTTACTGACCTTGACACCATGTCTGGCTCACTGCAGGCCCCAAGGACATGGGGATGAGCAGTCCCCAGGTCTCCTGCCTTGTGGCACTCTATTCTGATCAGGAAGAAGATCATAAGGAAATTTTCCAGCCCTACCTAAGTGCTGGGGGAATCTAGACTGGGGCTGTGTGTGTGTTTGGGGGTTGAGGGGTGGTGAGGATGTTCATGTAGCACAAGCATGTCAAACTCACAGCCCATGGGCCACATGTCTCGTTTATTTGGCCCATGTTAGCCTTTGAGTTTGACATGCTTGATCTAGCAGGTAGCAAGCTGTGGAGGTTGGGTGCTAGACTAAGGCATGAGGACTTCCCTGTGGGCAAAGGGATACATCCTGCATTCTGAAACAAGAGTCTCCCATGATTGGATTTGAGGTTTAGAAACGGATCAGCCAGGTGTATTTATTTTCAATACACTGATTTTTAAAGTGAAAATGGAAGTATCTCCATTTTGGAAAAACAATACCAAACAAGGAAACACAGCAGATGGAGATGAACCTGCTGACCTGGATGTGGAGTGAGAGACCATGTTCATGTTCAAGTCCCTGCCACTGACTTCTGGGCAACCTTGAGCAAACTGCTTCTCCCTCTCAACCCTGGTTCCCTTGCTTGTAGGATGGGAGCTCTGTCACCTCATACATAGGGCTGTCATCAGGGCAAAATGGGATGTCAAAGGACATTGTAACGAGTGTCTACACTGGACAAAGGTAAAGTGTTACGGTGAGATTCCAGAAGGCTCTATGTACATAAGCAGGGCCATTTCAGTCACCCGGCTGTCCAGCTGCAAACACACTACCCAGCAATTTCTCAGGAAGCATCTCTCAGCTGTTCCAGCTCAAATTCGAGCCCGTCCTGTAAAAACAAGGCCCCGTCTAGAGAAGCAATTGCCCATGTGTTTGGTGGGCCACCTGCCCTCCAGGTCCAGCCTGTTGGGCCATGAACATCAACATCAGCCCCTTCCTGGTGGAAGAAGGAACAGGGAGCTGGCTTGTTCTCTGAGAGCTGAAGACTGGCGGGCAATGAGGAACATTTTAAGGTGGGACACTTCTTCCTGCACCATTGGCAGCTGTCTACATAAGGCGTCCATTATATGCGGGCCCCAAGGCCAGCGGGTCTGAGCGGCTAAGCTAAAATTAGTGTAGAATGTGCACCGCCAGAGACACAGAACATCCGAAGGTCAGATGCCTGCAGCCAGCCGCCTGGACAGGGCTGGGGAGCAGGCACACAACAGCTGTGGCAGCAGCTGCCTCCGGTTCCTCTCAGACACAGGGATGGCGGCCCTGCCCAGAGATCTGGCTCAATAGCTCAGCTTGAGTTAAAAAATAGAAGGCAGAGTATAATCGCAAATATGTTTTTTGTTCTTTAAATCTGTGTATAATGTTGAAAAAGGGTGGGAAGGGATTTCACTGACTATCTAAGAGAATAGCTCGGTTTCGAATGTGGAAATAGTGGGTGAATTATTTTCCTGTACTTTCCAAAATTTCTTCAATAAGTATTCATTACTTTTGTAATCAGTAGAAAACACAATGAAAGATGCTGTAAATAATATATTTATATAATATGTATTTTAAATTTGTTAAAATGATTAAAATGTATATGCTCATAGGCATATAGTATATATATGTATGTGCAGATATATTTATTTATCTAGTCCATTGGTGGTGGCGGCTTTTGAGTCCTAGAATGGCAAGGCTGGCTGGTGTTGAAGATTCAACATTCTCCATCTCCTCACTCTATGGAAAAATGGAGGCCTCAGAAGCAAAGCAATAAGCCCAGAAATTACTTTTCACGGAACCTGGTCCTATACCGGAGTTTCCCCAAACTGTGCCCCCTCTCATTCAGTAGTTGTTTATATTCTCATTATATGGAGATGGAAACTGAGATATAGAAAAATGCACTGATTCACCCAAGGGCACCCTGCTAGGAAGCTAAGTCACAGAGCTCAATCTCAAGCCTTTGTTTCCACCCATTGAGCCTAAGGAAGGAAGCACCTTTGAAACACACCCACTCCCTGAAGTCTCAAACATCCAAAAAGCCACCCCTTACAAGCAAGACTGAATTGGACAGAGTGGGCAGGAAAGATTTGCAGGAGAAGGCAGACAGTGCCAAGCCTTAGGGACAGGAAGGGCTGGCCAGAGAGGCTGCTGCTGAAACTCTCCCTATCTGGTCCCCTCTGGCTTTACCATGATCCAGGCCTGGCAGTGCTTCAGGGCAACCCCAGCTGCTCAGATCAGAAGCCTTTGCTCTAGCTGAACCTCTGTCTTCAGTGTCTATCTCTCTCCCCATTTTCTGCCTCAATTCACCCTTCAGGCCCAATTCATCCATGCATCTGTGCATTCTCCTTAGCAAACACATTTTCATGGGTACCTACTATGTGCCAGAGCAAGACTGATATAGTCCCAATTCTGTCAATGCCTCTGGTTCTTAGAGAGGGCTTAGTGCTTGGCTACCTGGGTTATTCAAACATGGACTCTGAGGCCAGAGTGCCAGGGTTCAACCTGGCCAAGCCAATTCCCTGCTGTGTGTGCTTGGGACAATTACTCAGCCTCTCTGTGCATCAGTTCTCCTCATCTTTTAAAAAGGATGTTAACAGCACCTGCTTCATCAAGTTGTGCAGGCAGAGTGAAAATCTATCTAAATGCGGGCACATATAAATCCTCAATGACCATTAGCTATCATAATCATTCTTCTTATTACCATCTGGCTCAGATTCCCTCCTTATGATGCCCCTTGCCCTCAGGCTGCCGCCTCCTTTTTGGTCCCATAACACGTTGTATGTTTTCACAGTAAAGCATCAGTGGCTATGGAGTATGGGAATTAGAGAACCTGTCCACCTTCCTCTCTGTTCTTGGAGCAGAGACCAAGTTTTATCCATCTCTATCCCAGGCCCCGGAGTGAACGCAGCAATCACATCTCCAGGGCAAATTCAGAGTTTGTGGGTGTCATGCTCCCTGAACTCCAACCAAGAAGATTCTTAGAAGCTCCTGGCTGCCTGGCTTCTAGGGGCTGCATATCTGGACTCGTCACAGAGTTCATGGTGCTCCTGCTAAGCCTGGCCCACGCAGGTGAGGCCACTGGGTGCTAGGCTTCCTTGAATGCTCCTCTGGGATGGGGAGCACTGCCAGACAGGTCATTATCAACACTCACACCCCTGCCCTATCACACCAGGATGCTCCCCACGCTGCACCTCTGCACATGCCGGCCCCTCTGCCTGGATGCCCCTCTGCCTTCCCACAGCCCTCCTTGTCTGACAAACCCCCTGTTGCTCCTGTTGCAACTCACACGCCCCTCCTCCAATCACAGCTCCCACAGAGTTTGTGCTCCCTCTCTTCCCCACTTCTGCTGCGACTCTTTTACATTTGTTTATGTGGCCCTGCTCCAGAAGGGACCCTCTAATTCCTGTTGGCCCCCAATGCCCACCATGCCTGGGATAGAAGGATTTCAAGAATGCGCTGCTGAATGAACTCTTTAAAGGAAAGTCAAGTCAATTGGCCCACCTTCCTGTTAAGGCAGATATGCCAACTTCTCACGGCACCTTTTGAACCCAGAATACTCACAGGCCTTTCTAGGCCACCACTGCCCACCACAGACATGTAAACTGACAGATGAATGTGGGATGCAAGTGCCAACAATGAGACAGGCACTGAGCTGGCTTTTCACAGGTGCTCTGGCATTTGATCTGGAACCATCTGAGGAAGCAGGTATTTGAGAAACGAAGACTCGGGGGCTCAGACCAGTTACTCTGCTTCATTCATCTTTGTGCCTCAGTGCCCAGCACAGAGGTTAACACACAGCAGGCAACAAATATGTCCAGATGACCTGGCCCTGCCTCAGTTTTCCCATAAAGCATTCCACTTCCAGGGATTCCCACAGCTCAGTCTGGAAATGATCAAAATGCTGCCTCTACCTTCAAGAGATGGAAGCCTACAAGTAAATGCAGGGAGGTGTATGTGGTCAGAGAGGGATGTGCATGAGCAGGCTCTGTATTGGGGCCACCTGGATGGTCAGCAAGACTTCCAGAGAACGGAGATTTCAGGTCTAGAAGGGCCCACTGGTCTGGATAGGAGGGCAATGGAGGGGCCACAGGAAGAGCGTGGGCAAAACCAAGGAGTGGGAAATGCTGTTCTGTTCAGGGACCCTCAGGGGGTTGGAGGCAGGGGTGTGGGTAGTGGAGAGCTGGACTTGGAGGGAGTTAGGCTGCTGAGGGGCTGGTCCAGGCCTTACAGAGGATCTGTCAGTTCTTTCAACTGCTTGTAGCCCCTCCTCTTCCCTAGCCCCCAAGTTCCCAGCATGCTTTGCAACTGAGCCAGTCACACAGTGTTATGTGCCTAGGAGCTTCCTGGGCACTCCTAAGCCAACCTCAACCACCTTGAGGCAGTCAGGATGGCCCGTCTCCTCCCTCAGAGACCAGGCCTGGTGGGCTGGTGGGCAGGCACCGAATTGACTAGACTTAGGCAGAGGCCTGGAGGCAGGCTGGGGACAGGGTATGGAGTTCCTGGCATGTGTCACCTGAGCCTTGTTCAGGACTGAGAGTGTCACAGTGGTGGGGCAGCCTCCGGTCTGCTAGACAGATCCAACTGCTGGAAAAAGGGTCTGCGTACCCTCTAGGCCTCATCTCCCAAGCAGCTCCCCCAGATTGTCCTTCAGATCTCCCTGTGAGTTTGCCTCTAATTGAGGACCTCATTGTTAGGTTACGCTGGTCTCCCTCCTGTACTCCCCCTCCACCCAGCTCAATCCTGCATTCTCCTGTGGGCCTACCCATCTGTCAGTGTGCAGACAGTCTTTGCCCTTCCTGTCTGGGCACTGGAAGCCCATAGTTCCTGTGTGCTGCCCAGCCATGGGAGGGCAGGTATGGGGCTGTGACTGTCCAGGTCTGAGCCTGACTTTAAGCAGTTTGCTGGAAGGAACACAGGCCCCAGAATGCATACCTGTGACACACGGCATGTACACACCCCAGCTCAGGCTCCTCATGGATGTGAGGTCCATGGAGCTATCAAATAGATGAGTGCTAGGGAAGTGGAAGGCTGTTTCTTTTCCCACTGCCCCTCTCCCAACCCATGGTCTTGACCACAGCTGGAACAGCTGGCTGAGGCCTGCCCAGTTCACTGAGTGCCACTCCCTCACTGTTCATTCAGGGAAACAGACACAGAACAGGAGGTTCTTGCTTGAAATCTTCCCAAGCAGTAAAGGCAGGTCAGGGTCAGACCCAGTTCCCTGGCTTCCATTCCAGGATAGGTGCCCATCGCCATGTGCCGCATTTGCAGAAATGCCAGCTGGAGGGCTCCGGACATTCAGGTTTTCCCTGAAGTCTCATTAAAGTGTGGGGACCCATTCTCCTGCTGAGGATGAAGTCAGCCCCACCTACCTCCTGACCATAAACACGGCCCGTAACCTTTGGGCTGTTTTGAAATTGCTCTGTGTCCTGGTGCAAGGGAGAGATGGGAGGAGCTTACCTGCCAAAAGCCAGATGTGGTCTCATGGTCCAGATGTGTCAGGAATTTCTAAGAGCTTGGAGGTCTGTGTTGGAAGGAAACCTGAGGGAAGTAGAGAAAGTGAGAATATTATACTACTACCATCAGTCAACCTTCACTTGAGTTTTAAAAATGCTCCCCAAAATGATGAGCATAGCCTTGGTGATAAGACTGGCCTTACAGCCAAGCCCCAGCACTGCCTCTTCTACAACATGGTCAACACAGGGTCAAAGTCAGGCTCCCCAGAGGTGCAACTATAGCCTCATCACCCCACTCAGAGCTGAAAGTCCTGTCACCAGCCCCTGCGAATCCCCTACATTTCATTCTTCTCTTAGGCTCAGAATGGTCACTCTCAAGCACTCCTTGGTGCTCCTTGAACACCGTTCACCATAGTTCATTCATTCATCATTGATCTATTCATTTTTGCAAACCTTCAATAGCCATTTGGGAAAGCTTCTAGATGCTACTATCAGGACTGACCGAGATAAAGTCACTGAGAAGGAGACCACAGGTCTAGTAATAAAGTCACTTGTAGAGCCGACAAAAGCCACAGCTCTCTATACCCAGCCTGGCGGGTTTCCTTCCTCCTGAGTGATCTCTGTGCCAGACACCAGGCAAAGCATTTTCTATAGGCTATGCAGGATGGCATGATTCTGCCCGCCATTTTCAGTACAAGAACTCCTTTTTGTGTGAAAATATTTCTCAAAACTCTTCCTGGAATGGTAACTGTACACTTAGTGTCTTCTCATTGGGAAAATAAACAATACAAAAGCCACAATGAACATAATGCTGTACAATTAACTTGTATTTTAGTAAACCCAGAGCCATCCCATATATTTAAATAAGTAACATTCTTTTAAAAAATATTTTATTGATTTTCTACAGAGAGGAAGGGAGAGGGATAGAGGGTTAGAAACATAGATGAGAGACATTGATCAGCTGCCTCTTGTGCACCCCTTACTGAGGATGTGCCCACAACCAAGGTACATGCCCTTGACAGGAATCAAACCTGGGACCCTTCATCCACAGGCCGACGCTCTATCCACTGAGCAAAACCGGTCAAGGCGCCACCACATATATTTAAATAATGGTTACACATACTCATTTGAATCATGTTATTTATGTCTTTGGGCTTAAGACTTTGGCCCTAGGGGACCCACTCATTCAATATAATCCAATAGGTATTTGTGGCACATCTCTGAGAGGCCCAACCCTAAGGCCCACAGGGTACAGAGAAGAGTGGTGGCTCTACAATGAAGCATGCTTAAGATTAAGCCCAGCTCAGACTGATGTGGGCCTTTGGGCAAGTCACTTGGTCTTTTTTCAACTCAGGGTCCTAATGAATAAAGGGGAGGTGATGATCCTGACATTGGAAAGTTGTTAAGAGGATGAAACAAGAGAGTGCAAAGCACTCATGTCAGAGCCTGACATAAAGCAGAAGCTCAACAAATGGGCACCAGAGGACTCATCACCATCCTTGCCATTATCACAACCACCATCATCTCATCACCATCCTTGCCATTATCACAACTACCACCATCATCATAAATAGCATTATTGTTATCATCAATAGCAGCAGTACCACCACCATCATCATTGTAATCATCACTGTTATCATTCGCAGCAGCAGCAGCACCATGAGCATCATCAGCATCATCACCACCACCATCATAAATACCATTATTGTTACATCATCATCGTCATCACCATCTTCACATTATCACCACTATCACCATCATCATAAATACCATATTGTTATATCAACATCATCATCATCAACATTATCATCACCAAGAACACCTACACCATCATTGTTACTATCAACAGCTGCCCATCACCATCCCACTACCATCACTGCTGTCATCCTGCTTCATTCCCTTCTCTTCTTGAACCCCAAGAAGCCTGTCCTTATCCCCCTGATAGGATACACAGTAATTTCTACCTTACAATGGAGTTATTTGTATTTACTTACATCTTCTTTCTCAGGTTCATTCTCATATAACTTCAGAGTTGTATGAAATTACATTAAGTTACTAAACCCATCTGAATCTGTCTCCTCAAATGTAAAATGGGACAGTGGTTTTAGTAACTCATGCAATTGTTGTAATGATTAAACAAAATAATGCATATAAAAACTCCACACAGTATCAGGCATATGGTACATGTTCAATAATTGGTGGCAATTGCTGTTGTTATTATTAATTATTATTATTACTTTTCCTCTTAGCCTCTGAGTCCCTAAGGGCAGAAATCATCCCAAATTCATCTCAGTCTCCCTACATAGCCTGTCTCCCAACAAGCATTAATACATGTTTGTTAAAACAGTCTTGGAGGATCACCAAAATCAGATGCAAAATAACTCAAGGGACAAGAGCATGAGACATGGCCAAGGATAGAGCCCTGATGGGACTGAGAAAAAATCCAACGAATCTCTGAAGGAGTCATTTATTACCCAGGGAGCCAATCTGCAGGCCTGCTAGGACCATTCATTCATTCATTCACCAAACTGACCAAATTTTCACTTTGGTCCAATAGCAAATCCTTGCCCAATGCCTTTTTTCCCCCTTTTTCCTATTTTGGAATCTTGTTATCATCTGCCACATCATTTAGTCTTCACAGAAATGCTTGGAGGCAGGTAGAATAGGTAGTGACAATCCATTCTGTAAATTAAAAAATAGAGAGGTGATGAGACTTGCCATAAGACACACAGCAGTCAAGGTCATTGGCAAGTGGACCAAGGTTTATGACCTTGACTCCTTCCCAGCGGCTTACTAACATCAAATTTTTCACAAATGATCTAGGATCATTGATACTCCCTGTTCAGTTTGCTTCCCAGCAAATAAAACTAAATTAAATTACTGTTGGTACTGTTTTAACATGCCTATTGGAAAAGAAAGACTATAAGTTCCATGAGGGCAGAAACTATGGAAGTCACAATAATGTAGAGGCAGGTAAACATATGGATGCTGTTCACAGACTGCCTGGGTTCAAATCCTGGCTCTGACATTCAGTAGATGAGGTACACTGAACAAATAACCTATCTGCGCCTTGCTTTCTTCATCTATAAGAAAGGCTCACACTAGCTATCTATAGGTTGTTGTGAGGATTAAATGAGCTAATCCATGTACAGTGTATAGAACAGTATCTGGTATACAGTCAGCGTTGTGTTGCAATTATTATTTTTCATGATGCATTCCCTGAATTTAAAACAAGCCTTGGTACATGGATGATCCTTCAAAGGCATTTGTTAGATGGTTGAATGGATGAAATGTTCCCAAGAAAGAGGTCAATAACTGTGCCTCAAAAATGGATGAGCAAGTCACAAGAGTTGTGGAGCTCTGGCCCCAAGGAACATAGCATCCCCCAGTTCCTGGGTCACAGCCAAGTTCAAGAGGAAAGAGGTTGGTCATTCTAGGATTCAAAGCCATTTCTGCCAGCAAAGGAGTAAGATATTTAAGTTCAAGTCCTCCGTCTGTTGCTCTGTCACCCATTAGCTGTGCACTTGCCTCCCCAACACCTGCCTCCTTATAGTGTGAGGGGAAACTCACGACTACCTTCTGGAGGTAAAACCTCTTGTCCATAGCAGTTGTGATACTGAACCTGTCAAGGTCAACAGCAGCTCTCTCTGATGGAGCTTGTCCCATGGGCCAGCTCATCCTGTGCTAAATGTTGTTCCCACCACACCCCCTCAGGTGGGCTTTGGATATCTCCTTAGGGGTATGACTTGTTAGAGAGCCTGGGCTCTACGCTCAGCCAAAAGGCTGCTACAAAAAGGGAAATTCTCTATTTGGCCCCAGCCCACTATGCTCCTTGGAGGCTAGACAGCTGCTTGGGAAACACCCCCTGGAAAGGGTGGTCTCCAGAGAATTCACTTGGAGAGTTCCTCCCAAGTGCTGGTGCCAGCACCTCCCAGCCGGGTGTGCAGCTGCCTCTGAGGCAGTCCCAGTCCCTGCCATGGCTACAGACTCCTCTGTGCTCAGTTTCCTGGCTGAGAACCCCAGGCTGGCAGACCATCCTGCTGATGGGAAGGAATGAACATATACTGAGCCAGAAACTTTCCATTCCTTGCCTAATTTCATCCTCACAAGCCTGTGGGTGGGCATCCTGATCTCTCCCTGTACCAGTGGTGAGACCCTGAGCAAACTGTTTAGTTACCCGTGCCTCAGTGTCCTCATCTGTGAGCACTAGGTAAATATCCATATTCAGTAAACCTATTTTGCAGAGAAGGAAGCTGGGCACGGAGAGGGAGCTTCATTGTTCAAGATCATGTAACTAACAAGTGACAAAGCTGGAACTGCTTGACCTCAAAGTTCCATTCATTCATTCACCCATCAACGACCTTTAGAAGGCTCGCCATGTGGTGTCTACTGGATCCATACTCTCTTAAAAAATATTCATATGATCTACTTCCTATCCCTCCTAAGATCCTAGCATTCAAGCCAAACTAACTTAACAAAGACACAGTAATGTCAAGCACTATGTGAGGTCCTGGTATGAAGGATCATGCACAGTTGACTGTTTTATCCCCTTTCCAGATGACAAAGGAGCAATTCAGAGAGGTAAAGGACTTGCCCAGGCTCACACACGTGAGACAGAAGCTGCATCATGAACCCCAAAGCTCTTTCTTCCCTTCCCACCCATGTTGTTCCTTTCTCTCTGTGTCTCCTCATCTCCCCACCCTGCGTGGCTCACAGAGGTATAGGCTCTGGGAGCTCCAGTTAGTGTCCAGCCCTCGAAGTCCTTCACCCAACAGAGATGGACAGCTGTCAGTGCCATCTCCCCAGACCTTCAGGACTCTGTGCCTCCCTGGCTCCCCATCCCCTGAATTTGATCTCTGTTTGGTTACATCTTGCCTGCTTCCAAAAAGGACATGAAAAAGATGGAAGAACAAGTGCAGACCAAGGCTTTGAAACATCAGACAAAAGCAAAATCCAGGCATAAAGGAGCAGGGGAGGCGGGAAGTGTCTAGAAAGACAATGCCCAACGCGAACAGGGTTTGGGGAGATGGGTGCTCACGTTGCTGCTGTTTGGAAAGCAATTTCACAACATGCACCAAGAGCTTTACCTCATCAATATCCACACTTTGTGGCATCATCCTGTATATAAAACTTTGTAGCTTGTTTTTCTCACACCTGAAATCTAAAGCTATCATATTCTTTTCTTAAAATATATTTTCTTGATTTTTTACAGAGAGGAAGGGAGAGAGATAGGAGTTAAAAACATCGATGAGAGAGAAACATCAATCAGCTGCCTCCCGCACTCTCCCCACAAGGGATGTGCCCACAACCAAGGTACATGCCACTGACCAGAATCAAACCTAGGACCCCTTAGTCCACAGGCCGACTAAGCCAAACTGGTTTCGGCGCTATCATATTCTTAAAGAGTGTATAATATTCCATCAAGTAGATCAGAGGTCAGCAAGCTTCTTCTGTAAAAGGCCAGAGAAAAAGCATTTTAGAATTCCCAGGCCGTAGTCTTCCTATCCCAGCTGCTTCACTCTGCCACTACAGCATAAAAGCAGCCACAGGAATATATAAGTGAATGGGCACGTTTGTGTGCCAATAAAACTTTATTTACAAAAACAGGTTGTGGGATGGCATTTGGCCCACAGGCTATAGTATGCCAACCTCTGGTAGAGATGTAGCTAGTTTTCAGTCCCATGTGCTAGCACTTAGGTTTGCTTTCAGCACTTGGTGCGTGAGTGTTACAGGTAAGGCTGCCTGGAATTTGCTTAGACTTCTTCCTTAGGCTATATTCCTAGAAATTGGGATAAGTAGGCCTCTCTTTTTTAAAAACATGTACATTTCCCCACTACATAATACTTGTGTATTTCTTAAGAATTAAAAAATAAAGGCAAAGAGAAGAAAGCAAAATAAAAATTACTCATTGTATTCTAGTCCCCCCCCCCCCCGCACAACTGTTAATATTTTCATCTATATCTCTTTAGTTTTTTGTTTATGTACAGTTTTCATGGCAGCATCCATGAAGTTGGTGGCCCCTTTCACTTGCTCCCGGGCAGTCGATGGACTATGGCTTCAGGGCTGATGGCAGCGGAGATCACACACCACGCAGGGGAAGCCGAGTGGCACAGTGAAAAAGCGTGCCAGTCCCGTGCTCCCATCCCAGCCCTGTTCCTCAGCATCCCTGTGCTCCAGTGGCAGTTCCAGGGAAGGGTGGCTTCTTACAGCCTCCAACCCCCCGCTGTGAAATGCGGTAATGACAGTAATCTTGTGTGGCCTTGGCGAGCACATATGAAACACCTTTGTCTAGTGCCTGGCTCTCAGTAAAGGCTGGCTCCCTTCCACACCTTTTCCTCACCGGCTCCCGCTCCTCTTGGTGCTGCCTCCCGGGGCCAGAGATAACCTCTTGAGGTGAGAAACCTGGGCAGTCCCAGTGATGCCCACCGTGTGGCTGGCAGGGCCCCTGGCATACTCAGCATGTTGGAGATAAATATAGGGTCCAGGCACCTGATTCTAAACAATGGGCTATTCTGGGGTTGTAATTGGTCATCACGGGGAAGACAGGCTCTGGGAGTGACCAACCCTGGAGGTCAGGACAGCATTAGGGCAGAAAACATAGAACGGTGCAGGTGCAGAAATGCGCCAACAGGTTACAAATCCCAGACGGTCACTGAGGGGGTGGTGCTTGAAAAGCCTCTGGGGTGACCACTCTCACAGTGTACAAATGGGGAAACTGAGGACCTGGGAGGAGAGTGCTTCAATTCACTGCTTCAAGGAACATTCATCAAGCACCACCTCCAGGCTGGCTCCATGCTCAGCTACAGAGACCTCACAATGTGTGTGTGTGGGGGGGGAGGGGGGGAAGGAGAGATGAGACACGTGCCACGACAGTAACTGTGGCAAGTGGCAGGAGAAGCTACAGACGGGCTGTGGGAGCATAAAGGAGGCACGCTGTCCTAATCAGATGGGTCATTCATTCATTCATTCATTCAGCAGTGTGTTTGGTGCTCACATGTACTAGGCACTGTTATGATGCTAGAGACACAGCCCTGAGCAAAGTCCAGCCTGGCCTTCCTGGGGTGAGGACAGAAAAAGGCAGTCACAGATGGATGACAGCCTGTCAGAGAGTGTAATGCTATAAGGAAAAATTCAGCAGGGGAATCTGTCACTGGTAAACATTTTAGGTAGATAGTTGCGTTGATTGATGCTAAGTTACAAGTTCACTTTCATCACATGTGATAGGCAGGGCAGTGAATGTTCTTCCTTCTGAGTGAAGAGGAGATCCAGGCCCTGAGATGACCTGCTTCAGGGGTCACAGAGAAGCAGCCAGAGTCAGGAATTGCCCCAGGTTTCTTGTCTCCTGGGCCAGACCTGGTCCCTGTATGGCATGGCAGCCCTTCATCCCCATAGCCACCCTCCCTTTTTCCAGAGCAAAAGGCAGCTCTGTGGGGTTGGGGGCCAGAGCCGGCCCCCTTCAGCTACCTCCTCCTGGCTCTCCAGTCGCCCATACTGGCCTCAGTCAATGGAGACTGACAGTCAGATCCTCAGACATCCAGACACGGCAGACTGCTCCCTCCCCTTGCCACCTCCCACAGATGTCAGTGGTGCCTTGGTGTCAGACACATGTGGTCCCTCCACTGCTGAGCTGTGTGACCTTGACAAGTTCAGCTGAGCATCAAACTGGGTGTTGTGCCATCCTGAGAGCTATGGGAGGATTTAATAAAGTGAGTGCAAAATGCCCACAGGCCTGTGGCCCACAGTGTGCTTGCGAAGCATGCGGCTCCCGCACCGGCTCCCTCCCGCTGAGCCTGGCCAGGAGCCCAGAGCATCAGTGCCTGTGCAAGGCTCGCAGGACTTTGAGAGCGCGTGTTCTCTGCCTGTGTCTGCCAGGCCCCTGAACAGGAATGACAGCTCCCAGGACAGCTCCTGGGTAGCAGCCTCTGGCTGCGGCACAGCTCCAAGCCGCCAGCCTGGGCTCAGCGTGGTCGCACTGTCTCAGCCGCTGCTCCAGCAATGTCCCCATGCAGCTTCCAGCCAGGAAAGCAGTATCTGAAGAATAACGGAGAAGGTAAAACCACAGGTCCAGTCAGCCAGCCACTTTACCAGCCTAATGGCCCTGGGCAAGTTAACTTTTTTTTTTTTTGGAATAGGGATGCTAATCAGTACCTAAGGCTCTGCAAAATTACATGGTGATTTTAATATTATTGTTCCCATTATGTAATCATAGGTTAAGACAAGAGTTTATTCATTTTGTAACCTGGTACTACAATCCCTCTACAATATCCGGTCCTCAGAGAGTGAAATTGTCCAGTGACAGGGAATTCACTGCCTGGGGGCAGCATGCCACGCTTCCCTTTCCTGGACACTCTGCTGCCTGTACTCGCTTCCCTTTCCTGGACACTCTGCTGCCTGTACTCGAGGGCCTGCCATGCTGAGCTCTGGAATGCAGAGAAGTGGGTGGGGAGTATGAGGGAGGGTCTGGGAGAGGTGCAGGATGCTGGTGGGAGAGTGGTGGCAGCTGAGGGCACCTGGAAAGGACCCCTTTGCCATTGGGCCAGGTAGCACTCTGTGCCCCTCCATAGGCTGTCAGCCTGCTTCCCAGATCAGCTCACCCTGAGGTGTCTCCTCTGCCCAAGGCTTCAGAGCCAGCCCAGCCCTTCCAGGAGACCTGCCCAGGCTACATTCTGCCTGGGGCTACTTGGTGCTGGACCACAGCGGCCTGGGCTCTTAAGCCATGATGTATGATTGATGACTCTGATGAGCTCACCAGCCCATGGAGGGAGAGCGATCCAAGGGGAGGCTAGAGGAAGGCTGGTTATGGATTTTAACCCTCTGATGTTACTGGCTGGGAATTTAACATCAATAATTCAAGGCAATAGGGAGGAGGGGGTGAGAAAAATGCAGAAGAGAGCGGGCAGTAAGGACAGAAAGGGAGAAGGAAGGGAAGGAATGGGGGAGGAGAAGGAGAAAGGACCAGAAGCACAGATGCATTTACTGAGTTTCCCAGGCGCTACTTTTGCCTCCTTTAGCTCTTTGAAGCCTTTTTTCCATCTGTGAAATAGATACCGTCACCCCCATTAACCAGATAAAGACACTGAGGTTCAGAGAGGAAACGCAAGGCTTCAGTGGCTGGGTGGGGGAGATACTGCAGGTGCCCCGATTCCAGAACCCAGGGTATCTCTGCTCCCCCTGACTCTGGAGAGCAGCCACAGAACACAGCCCAGCACCCACTCTGGGCTGACAGGTGGTGAGATGAGTTTGCAGGGCTTTGCCCAGGAAAGAAAGCAGCCTCTGGCCTTCTGGACAGCACCAGAACTTTGTTGCTAGAGCAAAGAAATTAACTGCTATATTTAAAGGCATTGTTCAGTTGCTATGGTAACCTAGGGACTAAGAATAATATAAAAAGAAGATGATATGCCAGGTTGTCACTGGCAACCCAATTTTAAGGGTGTGTGTATGTGTTTTAAAAAGAGGGGGGTAGGGAGGTTCAGACTGTCTTCCCTGCTTCCTCCAGCACCATCTGGCCCGGTGTCGCGTCCAAGATACAGCCAGGGCTGGGATTTGACCAGTCTGCTCGAGTCTGGGGAGAGCTGGCACATCACGGCCTTGAGCCCAAAGATAAAGGTGGCTCTCATTCCCTAATTGCTGTCCCCTGCTGACAGCCACCCACTGCTGGGCAGCCTCCCTCCACTGTGGAACCCCTGCCAGAGGCACCCCTCAAACAGATGGTCCCAAAATAGCTCCCTCTCTCTGACCAGGGAGCTTGAAGCCAGCCTGGCAGACTCCCTGGGGACTACCAGGGAGAACAGATGGTTGAGAGAGAGGAGGAGACAGGTTTATTGATCTGCAGCCTGGATGTCAGGGATGGGAAGAGGCTTGGGACAGATGTGGCACAGGGTGGCCCCGGCTCTCTGAGGAGTCCTGGAGAGAAGCATTGACCTACACTTGTTCTGGAGCCTGAGCCCGGGGGACCTGGAGGGACCCACAGCAGCCTTAAGGAGGGACAGAGAGGAGAATGTGGCCCCTTGTACACCATCCAGCTGCCTGTCAGGATGAGAGGGAAGAACCCATGGAGGCATGAAGAACTGGACAGGAAAATAGACAAGCAAAATCCCTAAGAAGTTTTATTAATAGTCATGTATCGGGAAGCGATCTGGTATCTTTACCTCCGTAGAGGCATGCAATATGAAGGAAAACTACAAAGTCAGCCTGACCAGGGCCCCATACCAGCTAGTTCTTCACATGCTGCTGTGTGACCTCTAGCAATGGCCTTAGCATATCTGGGCCTTGGTCCTACCACAGGGAAGAAGACCTTTTCTCCCTCTCCCTCCCCCCAGTACTGTAGCTGGGTTTTGATAAACTGAAGTATATAAGGTGCCAGGCCTGGCACATAGAACAGCCTCAGGAGACAGCACCATCTGCCAGGAGAAACCATCCACCAGAAGAAGGTTGACTTCTCTATGCCAAATCGACCCCCGGGAGGCACCTATACAAGTAAATAAAGACAGAGATGCAGCTGGAAGGTGTCCTCACATAGCGATGGGCCCCCAGGGCAGCTGGGTGTGCCTGGAGGGGCCAGGAATTCCAAAAGAAGAGGAAGGTCTAGTAGAATGAGGACAAAAGGAAAATGGAAAGACATCCCAGGCAGAAGAGGCAGAAGGAATGACTTGAGCAAAGGCAAGAAGGTGGGGAAGCATGAGAAGGACTTCAAAGCAGGGGAACATGCTTGTTGGGTCAGAACCTACCAGCAAGGAGAGGTCACTAGTAAAGGAAACTGATCAGGTCCATGTTTCAGAAAGACCCCCTGTGGGCTCAGCAGTGAAGCTAGATGGGCCTGGTGAACTGGAGGCACTGATGCAAGAGTCCAGGCCAGATATACAGAGGCCTGGACTAAGGCAAAACAGGGCTTTCCAGTTTGCAAGGCACATCCACGCCTACTACTTCATTTGATCAAGCCAGGATGGAAGAGGGTACTGCCTTACCCAAGCTCTCCCCCAACCCTGCTTACAGGGCTTCCCACAGGCCAGGCGCCCACCATGTGTATATATAGATTCTCAAGCTTCCCCTAGAAGTAGGCAAGTCCAGGAGAGCTGGCAGGGCCCCAATGAGGGAGAGGTCTCATGAGTAGGAGTGGTAAAGGAGGGCTTCCTGGAAGAGGAGTAGTGCAGGCATTCAGGGCAGACAGGGTGGCACCAGTAAAGCTTGGCAAGGAGACTGGTTCTAGTGCACTGGGGCACTAGCTCCTGGACCCTGCTATAGTTGAGCCCTTCGGCAGGAGAGCTGGCAGAAAGCAGGTTGGAAGTCTGGGCTGGGTTGGGTCACAGAGAGCCATGAATTCCAGACTGCAGGGCTGCATTCTCTCCTGGGCAGTAAAGACCCAAGAGGGGCACAGGCAGGATGGGGAGATGTGAGCAAAGCATTTTCAGGAGGCCAAGCTGGGTCAGACATATAATTCCTCACTCCACTCCCCAACTCTCAGACAGAGAATCCTCTTTCTTCTCTGACTGGCTGAGCACCAGCAACAAACACCAGAGCTCAAGCAGGACGTCATTGAAAATGGGTATGTTTATTTAGCAACTACTCTTACGTCAATAGAACATACCCAGCTCCCCCAAGCCTCCGCCATGCTGCTTTCCCCTTTTGGGGAAAGTTAGTTGCCTTATACCCTGCTCTCTCGGGGGACACTCTCTGGTCATACTTTCCCATGGTGGAGGCGCCCAGAGTTGTGTCTGGGAGAGAGAATGGGACTCATGGGAGGGCAGGCTGAGTCACCCCATGGGCAGAGAGAGCTGCCCCAAGTGGCTCAGTGTCTGGGGACTACAAATTGGTCAGACAGGGCAGCTCATGAAGTTTTTGCTCTTCCGCCTCCTTCATCGCAAGCACTGGTCTAAGCACTGAGTCAGGCAAACAAAACCCCTGCCCTCCTGGAGCTTAAATTCTAATTGGGAAAACAGATTAACAGTGGACAAGTGATGAATACTATGAAAGAAATTAACAACCCGGAGAAGGGAAAGTGACCAGAAGAGATGTTTGAGTTGAGACGGCCAGAGACGGCTTCTCTAAGGAGATGCAGTTCCAAAGAGCTGGCATTTCAGCAGAGGTCTGAATGAAGTGAGGGAGCAGTGGAGAGAGAAATTTGGAGAAGAGTATTTCAGGCAGAGGGCATGGTATATACAAAGGTCCTGAGGCAGCACAGGATGGTTGACAAGGCCCTTTAGCGGCATCTGTTTCTCTGACTGCTCATCTAGTGCTCCAGAGAGGTTAGGTGATCGTCTGAAGTCATGTTGCTGATTAGTGGCCAAGCAGGGCCAGAGGGCAAGTGGGATGCTTGCTGATTCAGGGATCATCTGCTCATCCAACCAAAGCGTGGGTTCTAGCTGCTGACTGTGGGGAGACGCAGAAGTGAGGGTGTGCTAACCATTCAGTAAACAAGTATTGACTGAGAGCCTAGCACATGCCAAGCACTGGCTTTGATGGGCCTTGGTATAAAGCAGGGCACACATGGACAGGTGCGCATGCCCTTCTGGAGCCCTCTTTCTAGTAAAGATCAGAGAATATGGGAGTCATAGGATCTAGTCTATGGTCAGAATCTGGGAAACACAGAATGCAAATGATTACATCTTAGCCTCAGAGAATTCAGAATCACTCAAGAATAACTTCTCAGACTGCCGATTGACAAGACCCTTCAGCGGCACATGGTCAACTTGAAAGTGACCAGACATGAGGCCTGGCACACTGAATGTGCAGTATTGGCAGCTAGTGACAGAGCCAGAATCTTAACACCCAGGAGTCCAGGTCCCTGGGCCCATGGATGTTCTTGGGGAATGGAGGTAAGTGTAAACTTGGGGGCCAAACAGACTGGCTGTGGATTTGCACCCCTGCTTGCAATGGCATGGAATTTTTCTGAGCCTCTGTCTCCTCATCTATAAAATGGGACTAATATAGTATCTACATCAAATAGTTGTGAGAATTAAGATAACATATATAAAGAGCTTAGCAGGAAAAATGCTTGCAGTTGTTATAATTATTAGTGAAACTTCAAGGACTTTGGTATCTCATTGTAGGTAACAGAGATTGAGCCCAGCTGGGATCTGAACAGCTGACCTGCCCCAGGCTTATATCCCACAGAAGGCTGCTGAGGAATGTTAGCTGATAGGGAATAAGGGTTGCTTCACTTTCACCTTGGAACAGAAACATGGCATGTGTGGCCTGGCACGAGCCCTCTCCCCTCCCCTTTTGCCCATTTCCTCCTCTTAAGGCTTGACCCAACCCAGGTCAGTGGGAGCCAAGTAAGACCAAAGGGAAACAGAAAATTTTCCAGAACACTTTAGCTTGGAGTTGAGGTACATGTTTCAATTCTCTCTTGGCTGGGCTGAAACTAGCCATGATGAAACTAGGGCCTCCCCAGAGGTCAGGAGAGCAAGAGGCCATGGCCAAGTGAGACTGATAAGAAACACACCCTTGATAATGGTGAGGACCAGGCCAGACAGCTGGAATGGAGGGCTCAGATTGTGCTGTAGCAGACATGATGGCAGCTGCACAGAGCCCCAGACACCCAGAGGATTTCCTGGAGGAGAAAGAAGAGGAGGAGGACAAAAAAGAGGAGGAGGAGGAGGAGGAGGAGGAGGAGGAGGAGAAAAGGGTGTCATTTGAGCTTTGAAGGTTGGGGAGAATTTGGCCAAATAGAATTTGTTGCTTAGTATGAGAACTGCATTACACAACAAAACAAAAGGTTAAAGGCACAGAGGTTGGAACTTGTAGGGTGTAGAACAATAGTGAGGTTCCATTGAGGATTTAGGTTTTTTCTATGTTTGAAATCGTGAAAAGGGAGGTGGAGCAAGAAGCCCTTTTGCCTCCAGTTTTCACCTTTACCTTGAGCAAATAGCAGTTCCTTCATGCCTGAGAATTACTCTTTTAAAAGCTGAGGCAAGTCATTTTTCTTTCCTGTGCTTCAGTTTTTCCATCTCCCAAATCTTTTCCATTAGGCCAGGCTGACTCTTTTCTTAAGTTGCACAGGCCAAGAACATAAGCTGAGATGGAGGGTAATGGGGTTCAGCTACACCTGCCACTCCAGAGGCCCAGGCTCTCTGAGACATCTGGCTTCAGCCAAATGTCCCTTCCTTCTTCTGCCTCCCCTGTTCATCCTCAGACACTGCAAGTCTTCAGAGTAACCAGGGAATCCCATAACCAGCAAGATGAACCTGATGTGCTCCCAACCCCACCTCTCATCGGACCCAGGGGCTGCTCCCAGGCCCAGACAGCAACTCTTGAAGGGACCTTAGGGACATCTCACAAATCAGATGATCCATTCACTGGTTGGTTCTACTTGTATATACTAGTGTAAGAACAGTTTTGGGTTCGTCTACAAAGAAATGTGTTCATCCAGTCCTGGCTCACCCAATTCAAGTCCTTATGTGAAGGAGCTACAGGTGAAGCCATGGATGTGCCCACCAGTTAGGGTGAGGGAGGCTAAGCCCAGCACTTTCTAGGAAAAGGGAACCACATCTGAGATTCAGCCTGGAAGTGGAGAGGGAGATAGGGAAGGGCGGGGCGAGATCCCAAGGGCCTTTGTTAGCTACTCTAAAGGAATTTGGCATTTAACCTTGGAGGCCATGGGAGCTATTACAAGATTTTTTTGGGGTGGGATGACGTGACCAAGTTTGTGTTTTTGAAAGGTTTGTGGAGAACAGATTAGAGGGAGTAAGCAGCTGCAGAAATCCAGGTGAGAAAAGGTTGTTAGCATTGAAGGGAGGAGGGGACGCAGGTCTTGATTGCCTTGGATGAGGTGGGGGTAGTGTGTGAGAAAGGAGGCCTGAGTTTGGGCATCCCATCCCTTCCAAGGGCCCCCTCTCTTGGCCACCATCTCCATCCTCATCCCATTGCCATAGCTGGAAGCCGTGGAATGGAATTCTAGGGGGAACTCCATGAAATGCTAAATTTCTTGCTTCATCACATGCACTGGGAACAATTTTACAAGCAGAAATGTGCTCACACCACACACGCACATCCACTATAAAAATATGCTGCAAAACTCAGCAGAATTGGCTGATTCTGATCATTCTTCTTAATTTTTTTTTGTTTTTTTGGCTACTTGTACATCTCATTTTATTGCCTGGTGTACTCATTGACAGCCAAGCAGCAGGCCGTGCCAGGAGTTTAAAAAAAGCCAATGGGAGAAAAATGTAAAGTAAATTCTAAGTAATAATGTTCTTTGCTACAAATCAGGAAGAGACAGCCATCAATCTAGTTTAGCAGTGGAACATCTCAGCACAGTTTTCAGAGTGTGAGTACAGCTCTCTTGCAAGTCTCTCCCGGCCAAGGCTGCAGAGGAATAAGATTAAGCAGTTCATGCTAAGGAATGAGTGGCCAACGGGGTACTCTGACCCTCCCAGCAACTTGGCCTTAGAGATAGAGAGTAGGTAGCTCTCCCTACTTCCTTGGGATGTCATCATCCACCTCTATACCCAGAGAACGCAGCCTGTGGCTTTGCCTGGGTTCACAGCAGTGGCTGGGCAGCCTAAACTCAGATCACCCTCCCCAGGTGGGCAGGAGTAGCATTAGGTAGTACTGAGGTAGGCTTCTGCACCCCCTTCCACCACCATCCACTGTCACCTTCCAGAGCCATTTTAAGTAAGCAAACTGTCTTGGTCCCTTAGCCTGCTGTAACAGAAATCCACAGACCAAGTGGCTTACAACAACAGAAATGTCTCTCCCGGTTCTGGAAGCTAGAAGTCCAGGGCCAAGGAACTGGCAGATTCAGTGTCTGGTGAGGACCCACTTCCTGGTTCATAGTTGGCTGTCGTCTGGCTGTGTGCTCACATGGTAGAAGGGACAGGGGAGCTCTGAGTCCCCTTTAGAAAGACACTAACCCCTTTTATGAGGGTTCCACTCACGTGATCTAATCATCTCCCAAAGGTCCCGCCTCCTAATGCCATCACATTTATTAGGGGAGTTTGGGGGACCACATTTAGTCTACAACACCAACATGCAATTGAGGCAGAAAACATGCCTACTCTGTTCTCACCCCCACCAGAACACTGGCCCCACGAGATTCTCCTCCGAGGACAGCTCTGAGGCTGGTTCCCCTGGGAGAAGGGGGCTGCCTCCCCGTGTGAAGCCTGGAACCCAATGAACAGTAGGACAGTTGTTTCGTCAGGAGGTACTATGACTGCTGCCAAGTACAGAGGATACAAATGCCCATCTAGAGCACCATTCTGCAGATGGGAAAACTGAGGACCTGAGAACTGAGCCTTTCCCAGGATCACTCGGAAGGTTCCTGAACATCTGGCCACACCCACCCTCCCTGGACCTTTCAGGAATACCACGGAGACGGGAGGTATCCTGTTCTGAGCTGACGTCACAGTCTGGGAGCAGGTAACGGGCAAAGGGAGGAGAGCCCGGGCACTGAGGCATGAGGCGTTGAGGCATTCGGTGCCACGTGAAGAATCAGAGATCTGAGCCCACATACATGCCCTGTGCAAGCCTGGGCAAGTCACTGGGCCTGTCCGGTTTCGGTTGGCAAAGGCTGGCTACCCTTAAAAGGCTTTCTCTGGTGTAACAAACCCCTGCTTTTGTTTATGGACATGTGCAGGAGGGAACAGTAGAAATAACTATTTTTCTCAAATCTGTGAGATGCATTTTTTCCCTGCTGATAATTCAATTTTGCCTTATTCTCCCTTTAAAGGCTTCTCTCTAGGAAGAAGAGGAAGCTGCTGGATTTATGAGTGCAAACAGAGATGCTGACACCTGGTGCACCGAGGTCACCTACTGGGTCTTATCAGAGGCCCTGAGTGCCATATCAGGTGGGACAGCTCTGTTCCTTGATAGGGCGACCCCCAAGCCTGGGCCAGCAGGGAGTGGGAGTCAGGCTGGGCAAGCAGACATCATTGAAGGACTTCAAGTGGGTCCTCACACCAAGACAAAGAGCGTGAGCATCTCTGCCTATAGCTGCACAATGACGGTCCATCGAACGTTCTGACCCACAGCCTCCCATCAGCCCAGGGGAAGGGTGGGCCAGCTGTGTGTTTCCCCATTTATAGAGTGGGGGACTGAAGCTCAGAGTGGCCGAGTGACTGATCCAAAGTCCCACAGCAAGTGGATGAGAACTGGAATCCAGGATTCGGTGTTTTCTACCCTTTTTGTATGAAACACCCCACCCCAGGCCGAGTGGGCATATCTGAAGCACCCCTCACACTGTGAATGGCATCCCTGGACCAAGAACATTCAGGAGGTACAGCAAGGCTCTACCTGTGAATGTCAGTGTTTCCCCACCTCTGCACGAGCCTCTCCCAAGAACAAAGGATGATGGCTCCTTAAGTGAAAAAGCTGCCAAGAGGTGAGAGAGCAGAGGTGTCTCTCCCATCCAAATCCTATTACTGCCAGGGAGGGTCGGCTGACTTCAAGGGCTTGTGCGAACTGCCTGACGCAGCAGGAGAGGGATGACTGAGAATCTCAGAACCACCCAAAGCCCAAACCCTTACCTGCTGCTGAAGGTGCCGTTGCCTTCCAGTTAGGATGGGTGGCAGCCTGGACCCAAGACCCAGATACACAGCACCAGTAAATAAAGCTAACAAGCCAGTGTCTGTGTGGGAAGCCAAGGTCGCCAGGCCTCTGTCCTTTCTCCCAACAGTCCTCAAAAGACAGGCAGACACCACCAGAGACCCGGTGACAGCCCACAGTCCTGAGAGGCAGGTGTACTGTTCTCGTCTGCAAATGAAGAGCCAGGGTCCCAGAGACAAAGTGGCCCGTCTTAGAGCCATTTTCAGACCCAGGTGCTGTGACTTTTGGTGGCCTCTCTCCCACATTATATAAAACACATCTCACTCTGAATATATTCTTTGGATGAATAAAACCCGATTTTAAAAAGTAATTTTGCTGTTGAAATTGTTTGCCATGAGTAACTTGTAAGATCGACGGTGGGCTCCGACTTCTCAGAATCGCTGTGACCAGGAACCTTGGCAAAGAGAAACCCTGGGACCGCCCCCCCGCCCAGAGGCAGGCCGTTTTCACAAAAACCAACCAAATAATCACGTGTGACTGTGTTAACTAAACTGAGCATTTTGACCAGCTGTTTTCATATTTTGAAACCTAAACTTTTTCTTCTCATGTCTCAAACATGTCTGCAAGCAGGAAGAGGGAAATTGCCCAGTGGAACCCAGCAGCCACCACAGCCAGGAGGGGGTCTGGGAACGGTGTCATTTGTTGTTAATAACTATGAGGAGTAGGGGTTGGGAAAAGATGGTCAAAAGGTACAAAATTACAGTTATCAGATGAGTGAGTTCTGGGAATGTAATATACAGAATGGCAACTGTAGTTAACACTGTATTGCACATTTGAAAGTTGCTGAGAGTAGAACTTTAACGTTCTCATCACAAGAAAAAAATTTGAAACTATATATGGTGACAGATATTAATTAGACATATTGTAGTGATCACTTTGCAACGTATATAAATATCAAATCATGTTGTATACCTGAAACTAAAAAAAAAGTTATGTCAATTATACCTTGACTTAAAAAAAGAATCGTGGCTGTTTGGTCTTGAACAAGAATAATGGTAGCAGGTGGAATTTACCAAGTGCTTACATTATGCCAGGGTGTTACACACTTGCTCACAGAAGTCCAACAGTGGCCCTCTTTGGGGCACAAAGGTCACAATGTCACATGGGTTGCAAGGGGCCATGCCAGGATTTGAACTGAAGGAGCTGGGCTCCAGAGACCAAGAGCTTAACCATTCTGCTATACTGCCCCTCCACTGGGGCTGAGGGACTAGGGCAAATCTAGAGTTGTCCAAGTGGACTGTTCAAACATTGAAACAATGGGGGAGAAGAGAGCGGTCCCTTTGGGAATGGAGAGAAGGCAGGCCCGTCTCAGCTCACCAGAAGAAATAACTTTCCAGCTAAGCAGAGCTGTCTGACACTCGATGGGCTGCCCTGGGCAGTACCAAGCTACTTGCCCTTGGTGGTCAGCAAGGAAGGAGGCCCATGTGCTGGGCGTGGTAGAGGAGACTCCTGCTCTGGGCAGAGAGCTGTACGGCCCAGAGGCCATAACTGACTGTGCACTCCTCCTTTCTCCGACTGTCTCCCTGCAGGCCTTGGTGGCTCAGTGCAAGAGGCACAGGTGGCACTTTCTGCCTCTGGCCAGGTGTGGGCCCAGGAAAGAGGTGTGGGGGATGGCCACAGGCCTAGGAGACTGAACTCAGAGGCAGACCCCGGAGACACAGACTGGGGCTCACGGAGTTTTTCTTAATACCAGTTATTTGAACGTCACATGTGTCATCTCATGTTCTTCTCCCATCCTCTGAGGTTGACTTTCTTACTCATTTCACAGATGAGGAGGAGCCTGAGGCCAGAGAGACTGGGGGATGCGTAACCCCTGCCTAGCCTCTCCAGGTGAGAGCCACCTCGGCTTTCCCACTGCAGGGAAGAGGCAGGGTGCTGGCCCGTGCCTACCCGTGACTCCCACCCCAGCCAGGACCCCAACAGGAACCGAGGCCCAGGCAGGCCAGGCCACCGGGGATCCCAAGG
This sequence comes from Antrozous pallidus, assembly GCA_027563665.1. Taxonomy (NCBI): domain Eukaryota; kingdom Metazoa; phylum Chordata; class Mammalia; order Chiroptera; family Vespertilionidae; genus Antrozous; species Antrozous pallidus. The sequence goes on from CM050508.1 coordinate 181,859,579, forward strand.
TGGTAGGAGGGCAATGGGGGGCCAAGCGGAAAGGATGGGTGAGGGTGGGGTGGGGGAGACACTGACAGACGGAAATGAAAGTGGCCTCGAAAAAAAGGAACGAGGGAAGAAAAGCAGAAACTAAAACAAGTGACAAAGAAAACGAGAGTATCCAGAGGAAGTGGCTGAGGGGTGCAGCGCCGGCAGAGGAATCCCCCACAGCCTGGTGTTTCCTCTCTTCTCAGAGACAGGAGGTGGGGGGCAGTTGGCCAACTGCCCTGTGCCACCATCACCTCCTCGCCTCAGGCCAGAGGCAGCGATGGCTTTGGTACAGAGGCCTCCTCCAGTCGAGCTCCGATGCAGAGCCCAGATACCAGGCTGGAGCTGGGCCGGCCACTTCCTGATGGTGCTGCTGGGACACTGACCCCCCCCTCACTGGGCCTCAGTTTTCCTTGTGCAAAGTATAACCACCCTGAGCCCATAACACTGCTGGGAGGAGTGTTTTTGAACCAAAGCCCTTAGCGCAGCCAGTGGCACCTGGAAGGCCCTGCCTGTGCCTGGGGTAAGGAGGGCAGTGCCCAGAGCTGTAGCATGCCTTCAGGTCAGCCGCACTGTCTTAGTCCTTAAGTAACCATTTATCTGACACTTACTGGTCTTAATACTTCTCTGCCCTGTTGGCCTTAGTAACAAAAGGCTCATCCCCTCCTACCTCCAGGTCCCGTGTGCATCCCAGGAGTCTGAATACCCTTCCCCAACTTGCTGTTCAAAAAGGACCTGATTTCAGTCATTTCCCTTTTAGTCTGAATGAGGCCCAAAGGACTTCAGAGCCAGTCTTATCCCCAACTACAGTCTCTGCAGACAGACTCCCAGTTCCTTACCCCAACTTCCCACCTGAAGCTGTGTCAACCTCTGGCAAGGAACTGGACCTCTCTGAGCACCGGTCTTCATCTGTAAAGTGAGAACAAGCGTGCCCCTGCCTTCTAGGTGGCGAGGATGCAGTGAAATGTGTGTGTAAAGCACTCAGTGCAGAGCCAGACGCAAATCCTTCAGCCTCAACCCGGGCAGGGTCCAGCCTGGTGGGGAGTGGACACTCATCAGAGGCAGGAGCAGTGTTGAAATGGCAGGGGACACCAAGAGATGGGCTCTCAGTGCGGGCAGGCATGTGGGCTGGCTCTTCCGAGGTGTCAGCATGGGTGAGAGGGGAAGAGGAACGGAAACAGAAGGAGCAAAGGAGCAGGGCAGGGCAGAGGGCGAAGTGTCTGGGCACCTCGGTGATGGGTAAGCCTGGACTTGTCTCTCTAGGTGAGGGACTTTCTCTAATCCAAGGCACCACTGACAGGCTCAGACTGGGCCTGAAACTGACACAGCATGTGGCTGAGGATGCTTCTGATGGCACCTGACCACAGGGCTGGTTTCGAGGGCCAGCCTTTTTGTGCCTTCTTCAGCCACACCTGCCAGGGTGGTGACTGCCTCCAGATAGACTCGGGGAATTCACCCTGGGGCGGGCGCAGCTCTCGTGAACCGGTGTGGCCTGGGACTCAAGGCCTAGAGTGAGGGCAGCTGCTGCGGTGAAGGTGTCACAAGGCACAGTGTGGGGTCACAGGGAGGGGAAGCAGGGGGTTTCTCTGCCACGTTTGCATAGAGGGCAGCTGCTGCAGGCGGCCTCACTTGCCTCCGTGTGGCTGCAGTCTCACTGTCAGTCTCAGCCCCACTCAGTCTCAGTCACACTGACTGGGGCTACTCAGGCTGCTGCAGTCACAACCCGCCACCCCAGGGCTTTGGCTCACTTGGCCAAACATCAGTGTCTCCATCTCTAAAATGGAGATAATAAACATATCTACCTCCCAGGACTATGGGAAGGAAATGAGATCCTGGATGGGCCACATCTTTCAGAGAACCCACACAGGTCAGGGATGGTCCACCACTGGCAGCCCCTTTCCCTTCCTCGCCGTTAACTTCCGACACTACATTTCAGGGACTGGGTGGACCTAGGCCCGTTTACTCCTCATCCTGGTTCTGTGACTTGAGGCAACTCATTCCACTCTCCATTCATCAGCTTACTTGTCTGCAGAATGGGAAAGAAACTGAGTAGGCACTGGCCCCCAGGAGAGAAGTGACAGTTGGCAAAGCTTTATCCTCACTGCCCTCATCTGCTCCTTCTGCCTCCAAGTCGCAGGACTTCCCAGGACTCTGAATCCCCTTCCCCAACCTGCTGTTCAAAAAGGACCTGATTTTAGTCATTTACCTTTTAGTCTGAATGAGCCCCCAATGACTTTAGAGCTGGGGTATTCTTAGAGGAGTTCTAACCCCTCCCTCCCAATACCCTACACATTTTACAGAAGCAGAAAGTGAAGAGAAGCAAGGGAGAAGGGCCATGATTAAGGTCACGAGCTTATAAGTAGCAGGGCTGGGCTGAGACCAGGTCTCCTGAATATTATGATCCTCCAGACTTCACAGCCACTGTCCCCATTCCTCTCATTATTTCAATTTAACTATAGCCAGCCAGCCCAATAGCTGATTCTGTGTTGCAAGGTGCTGGAGACCAGGAAAGAGTTCTGCTCTTGTTTTCGACATAACTGAAATGTCTCGTGAGGTTCCAGTGTCCCCCTCATCCACTGCTGCTCTTGAGCCTCATGCCAGCCTGGGATGGGAGGCAGGGAAGCAGGAATCATTTTGTCCACATTCTGATGAGGACACTAAGGCCAAGAAAGGGTAACTGATCAGGCCAATGTCCTATATCGCTTTGGGGATTAGCAGTTTTAACCTCAGGAAATGCAACTATAGGGTAGGGAGCTCTTACCTTATCTTCTTCTGATGTCCTTTGGGAGACCAGGAAGGCCCTCCTGCACAGAACTCCCCTCTGTCTACGTGGGGAGGCCTTGTCTAAGGCCTCAGAGCTAACAAGGCTCACTTCAAGGAGGACTCAGTGGTGGGGGCCTCTGTCCTCCTTCACTATGACCTTGAACATCTAGTCCTTCCCTCCTCAAGCCTTGGGCCCCTTCCCTGCAGAGTGAGGAGAGACCTGACCTTTCAACCTGTTCCCCTTCTTGATCTGCATATGCCAGCCTGGTATCCTTGGTGTCAATGCTGCCAGCTCCTCCTGCTACAGGTGCTAGTACTCAGAGAACCAGGTCCCCAATCAGCACTCACCCCAGGGCAGATTGGAGGGGGCACTGAGCCGCTAGAGGAATGATTCAAATGCGGCAAATGAATGCACGGGGGACAGAGGATGAAATGCATCTAAGTCGCTCTCTCATGCTCTCTGCATGTTAATAATGCATGGGCAGGGCTTGAGGCCTATCATAGGCCCGAGGTCAGGTGGCATTAGGAGGCCTCTAATGGTCCTGATTATCAGGGGAAGGCTCCCAAGTGGGATGTGGGCAGCATGGGCGGGAAGCCAGGATTCCGGGCACTTAGCCCCTACAGGTGGGAGGTTGCAGGAGTGTGTGTACAAAAGAAAGCTTGTATAGATCAGAGCCCCATTCTGGGCATTAAATGGAGTGAGCTGAGGCTCCCCCCTCAGCAGGGGGTATGGGTGTGTTTGCAAGGAGGAGCAAGAGCCCAACCCCTGCAGACAGATTAAAAAGAAAGTGGGCATCAGAATCTCTCCCTGGATGGCAACTGTGCCCAGAGGCTGTGCAGCAAGCACCTGCACACCTGCAGGGCTAGAGCATCATTCCTTCTTAGAATAACACAGGCCTTCTTCTAACAGGTCTGACCTAGAAAACAGATGCAACCATGCACAGCAGTCAAGAGAGCAGGTAGGTGCCACTGAGTGTTGGTTGAATGAGTGAGGAAGCTGGATAAAGGCACTCATGCAAGAGAATAGGATCCTGGGTCTTAATCCTAACGGTCCTCTTTGTCCTTAAGAAGCTCCAGGCCACCAACCTGGCCAGCTTTCCAACCTACACAGTGGCAGGTGCCCTGACAGAAGCTCTGAGCCATCTAGCATCTCACGAATCCCTGTGAACCTGGGAGTTTGGCAGTGAACAGCACAGAAAAATCAGTTAACCACATGGTAGGTGTTGGTGGTAGCTTTGTGATCCTCACCTCCAAGTGGTTCATACCTTAGACCAGTGGTTGGCAAACTGTGGCTTGCAAGCCACCATTTGCCGCTCTGTTGACTAATGAGTTTGCTGACCACTGCCCTAGACAGTTCTCCCACACTGAAAGGAGCTGACCTGTGTAATGAATGAGACACCATGGAAAAGAGTGTGACTTCTGAGGCTCAGTCATAAAAAAAACCAAAAACATGCTTCTACCTTGCTTTCTCTTGGATCACTCTCTTGGGGAAACCAACTGCCATACCAGGAGGCGTGTGGAGGTGCCCATGTGGGGAGGAACTTGGGTCCCAGCCAACAGCTGGCATTGGCATGCCAGGCTTGTGAGGAGCCATGAAGCAAGTCCTCCAGCCCTGGTTGAGCCTTCAGATGACCACAGCCCTGGCCAACATCTTGACTGCAGTCTCATGAGTGGCCTTGAGTCAGAAATGTTTAATGCTTTACGTGCTAAGTTTTGGGGTAATTTATCACGAGCAATAGATGGATTAAAAATTTTTCTCAATATATACTGGCCAGATAAGGAAATGACTTCACTCAACAGTATTTCTCTGTGGCAGGGTCTAGCACTCAGCGAGACATTCTGGGAGTCTGTGGGGGATGGAAAAGAAACACGATGTGGTCTCTGTCCTCCAGGAGGTCCTCCAGTGGCAGAGACCGATAGCCATGAGCAACAGGAACAGTGAGAGGATTCTTGATGGGGCCAAGCTACGCAGAGGAGACAATGAAGGAAGTTGGGGAAAGGGGACCAAAGGACCAGGCTGGGGCTCCAACTGGGTCATGGAAGATGGGAGGGATGTGTTGAAGTGGTGCTTTTCCAATGGCTCTATGTCAACTGCTGTATTCCTAACAGCCCCCCTCAGAGATAGGAGCTATTATCTCCCCTGTCCTGTGAATACGAAACCTGAAGTTAAACAACTTGCCCCAGGTCACAACGCCAAGAAATGAAGAATCTTGGACTTGAACTGAGGAACCCAGTGAGCTAGCAGAAGGCAACATGCATAGACAAAGTCCCCAGACAGAACTGAGAGGCAGAGGTGCCAGGGAGATGGCCAAGGAAAGGCCTGCTGGTGTTGGTGCTCATGGGGCCATTTGAGAGCAGGGAAAGCAGCCATGGGCAGGACGGGTGAGTAAGGGCCAGGTCAGGAGTTGAAGACTGCATGGCTCTGTGCACCCTCACTCCCCCACCCTCTACCTGAGCCCTTATCTCTGCAAGTGTCACCATTTGCTCCTGCTGAAATTTTTGCCTGGGCCAACAAGTCCCTTTTATAGCTTGCCCACTCCCCATCAGACAGTTCCTGGACTTGGAAGCACCATGCTCTAGGATCAGACCCACTCTCCCTTCCCACTCAGGCCTGGCTGCCCCTCCACAGAATCCCTGCCCCAAGCACAGCAGGTTACATTATTCAGGGCCTATCTTCTCCAGAGAGCTACTGCTGAGTTAGGTGGGGCATGATGGATGGGTAGGGGGGCACAGGGCAGCCAGGTTCTAAGCCCCCACAGAAGGCAAGAGCACCCAGTCTGCCTATTCCCCAGAGTCACCAGGACCCAGCCTGGGGTCTGCTGCAGACCAGGTAGCTGACACCTTTCACAAAATAAACAAACTGGCTGAAACAAAGCTTCGTCCTGCAAACACAAAGCAGTTCAGAGCATTCTGGGCAATCACATGGAGGAAATGCCATGGCAATGAGTTCTCATGCTGGTTCTTGATGATCTGAGCTTGCTGTTATCCTCCTGGCTGCACTGGGCAGCAGGCCACAAGGGGCAGTGCTGAGGCTAAGTGATAGGGGCAGGAGGGAGGAGGAGGACACACGCCAAGGGAGAACCAAGGGATGGGATGTCCTTGGATTCTGAAACCCAACACTCAGTCAACTACCCAATGCACAGGTACTAAGAGGCAATTACTGTAAAAAGCAAAGAGCTTGACAGTGGAGGGTGGAGATTCAACCCATGGCCTTACTCCATGTCCCGGTCTACCTCACCCTCATCCTTACCTCCTCTAGTTGCCTACTCCGTCTTGGCCCCAGCCCCTCTCCATCACCTGGCACAGGGTATCTGGATCTCAGGGGCTGCAGAATCTACCCCCAGCTCATGCTCTCTGCCCCTGGCCCAGACTCCTCCCTCCTTCATGGCTGGTGGAGATATAATTTTGTCTCCATTGCCCCCAGATCTATTCTTCACACTCAATCCCACCACAGCTCCCACATCACCCCTCATTCTCTTTCTGGACATGGATCAGAGGCTGCATCCAGCAGGCCTACTGGGTCTCTGTGTCACCTGCAGAAGTGAGTAGATGGCTCCTTCAGACTCAGAGATTATGGCATCAGAATGGAGATTCTATCACACATGCCGGCTATGGCCTTGGCCAGCCAGTGGACCTCTTAGGGCTTCATTCCCTTGTGTGCAAAATGGAACAGTGATACCTGCCTCACAGGTAGGATCAAGGAGCCAGCTGACACATGCATGGCACAGGGTTTGGCCCAGAGAAGGAAAACAACAAACATTTATTCAGTGTCCAGCTGGCAAATGTGTTCCAGCCATCCCCTCTGATGCTCAAGACCTGGCCACTTCTTTTCACTGAAGAGTGTTTGGCAGAAGAGTTATGGGCTATATCTGTGAAAAACCTTCTGGGCTACCTGAGTAGAGAGCAGCCTGGGAAGGAGGAGGCAGAGACTAAGAAGCTAGAGGGGAGGTAGCCACAATGCTCCAGAGGGAAGGAAGGGGAACCTGAGGGAGACTGAGCAGGTGAGGTGGGCAGTAGGGGGCCTCAGGAGAGACACTCAGGGGCAAAGCAATGGCACTGGCCCTACTGGACTGGGATGGGTGTTAAGGGCAGAGGGAAGAATAGAGGAAAATGATGGTTACTGCAGCCCATATTCACCGAAAGGGTGGTGGCTAATGCCACTGGGTGAGACGTGGAATGCAGAGAAAAAGTGAATTTATGGCTGCAGTAAGAATGATGCATTTGGTTTTTAGAGTGCAAATATGTGCTGTTGAAAGGAGACTTGACTTTGTGTGGCGACCACACAAAGTGCAATACCCAGATCTTGTATTATAGAACTGTACACTTGAAAACTATATAATTTTACTCACCAATGTCACTCCAATATATTTAATAACTTTTGTTATAAAAGAAGGTGCTTATAGGGCACTCAGGGCAGGCTGTCTGTGGGTAGAATGTTTGTCACACCAAATGCACCCCTTTTCCATCTCGGATACTGCCCACCAGCATGTTCCAACAGGACCAGGAACAGTGTGCTAAGCCATGACCTCTCCCGAGTAGTTTACGTGCTTTACCACATTGAAACCTCCAACAACCCTTTGTGGAAAGTACCATTATCTCCATCTGACGGATGAGAAAACTGAGGCCCAGAGAGGTGATTTCATCTTGCCCAACAAGTTATCAACAAAGTAGAAATAGAGTCTGTTGCAATTCATTTCTATTTAGCACCTACTGTATGGGAGATTCTTTTACACAAACACTTTAACAGCGTCTGACACACAGTAGATGATACATAAATGCTGGCTATGATGGTGATGGTGATGCGAGATGGTAATGATGATGAGAAAGATGGCAATGCAGATGGATGTGGGGGTGAGAATTCACTTCTCTAGATTGGTTTAATCCATGAGGAGGAAGGAGTGAGTGTGCCCTAAGTGTTGGGAAACTGAGTGACAATGGTGTGGGAGTCTGGGGCATCATGAGGAGGGGAGCCCACACAGGCCAGCATCATCTGTGCTTGAGCTCACTTCTTTAAAACAGAAGCATCCAGACTTTGCTCACCGCCCTCCGTCAACTAGCAACCTGCTGCTACTCTATCCTTCCACGCATCCTGGGGCCCTCTTTCTAGCCCCACAATTGGGGATCCAGGCATTGCCAGAGGGTTACACCCATCTCTTCTCCTCCAACACCAGGCAAGCTCTGTGACAGGCAGATGAAGGAAGTCTGCACGCTCCCGCCACCCACATGCTATCAAAATTCACCGCCAGACAAAGCCTTTTCTTTGTTTCCGTGCCTCCCTCCCGCCCTGCCATTCATGCACTGATTTCACTTCCAGTAAGTGGAGGCTAGAGAGAGAAGAAAGCAAGCAGGAGAGGGGGAGAAAAAGGGGGAGAAAAAACATGGAAGGGGGAGGCAACAACACTAAATCAGGGCCCAGTCTTAGCCCCATTATCCAAGTGACAACTCATTAAAAAAATGATTTGTAAGCTGTGTGGGAGATCCACAGCCCCTGAAGAGACACCTTCCCCCGCTTGGTGAGGCAGCATCGCAGCCAGCACCCGCCCAGGGTGTCTAGGAGGCCATGGTTATAACAACAGCCTTTCATGCTCCAGGCAATGTGAGGGTCCCCAAATTCTGATCCCACCCTGCAAGAAGCCAGGAGTGCCCTGGCAGAAGGCCTCCACAGCAGCCGCTCCAGAGGACCAGTCAGAGTCCACTAGCCCATTCTCAGCTGGGTCCCCTTTGATGCTCAAAGAGCCTCGCCCTCCTCCAGAACCTCGGAAGGTGTGTCTCCTATGAGTGAGGTAACAGGCCAAGCTCCTTAGGCAAAATACCAAAGGCTCAGCACTCCCTGGAAAGGTGGATGGGCCAGGAGAGGGTGGGGTGCTAGAGATGGCAAGGCTCCCTGGCTTCAAGAAGAGGGAGGCAGCCTTCTGCTCACCCAGATCCTTCTCACCCAAGGAAACGGGATAACTCAGGAGCGCTGTGTAACCTGAACAGGAGTGTTGAGAAAATTCATCTTTCTGGATCCCGCTTTCTTGTCTGTGAAATGAGAGGCTGGACAACATGCCACCATTCCATGCCCCAAATAGCTGTAGAGCATTTACCCTGGGCAAAGGCAGTACTAGGACCCAGGCACATGTTTTTGCTTCCTTCAGTAAACATGTAATGACTCTGAGACCGTGAACATCCAGGGAGAAGACGCGGAAAAGACCACATATGTGTTCTCAGGCAGCTTCTAGTCTAAAGGAGGAAACAGACTGAAAGCAGTGGTCCCATGCACGATTAGGATGTTATGACACCCACCAGAAGAGTGAAGCCTTAAGGCAAGTACTGAAGGACCAGAAGGGATTCTGGCTCTTTCTCTATACAGATAGGCCAAGGTGGCTGAGGGCCTCTGTCCCCCCAGTCTGATCCTCTAGACTCTACCAACCCCCTACTTCTCAGACCCTAGTGCCCACCCCACCCAGCCACCAGACACAACCACAAAGGCCTTCTCCACTCTTGCGTGTGTCCTCTGAGAAATATGGCCTCTAGCTCCCAGCTCATGAGTATGGGTGCCCACCTATGAGCACAGACTCTGGGAACTGATTGGCCTGAGCTGAAAGCTCACTTACTATCTAGGTGACCTCAGGTAAGCTACCTAATGTATCTAAGTTCAGCTTCTTCATCTGCAAAGTGGAGTGAACAGTAACTACTGGTGGGTTTTTCTGGAGCACTGAGCTATTGTCTACCTAGGGAGCAGCGCAGCGTAGTGGCACTTCCATTGCCACTGCTGACAACGCTCCCTGCCACCCCTTTTTTCTTGGCCAAGTCCTGGCAATCCTTCATATCTCAGATTAGACCCTATGTTTGGCATGAAAGTCTCTGACTTTCCAAGCCTCGGTTGGTGCATCTTTGTGCCTTGTGAGGCTCTGTGGCCCTAAATAAGGCGGGCGTGGAGAAGGCCTGGGCTATAAGGCCCATTGCTCATCTGTTGTCCTCTCACCTTTGAGCACCTTGAAAAGAGTCTTGTTTATGACTGGTGTTTCAGGCTTCTTAGGGTATATTCCTAGGAGTGGGATCACTGGGTCAAATGGCAGTTTCATTTTTAATTATTTGAGGAAACTTCACACTGTTTTCCATAATGGCTACCCCAGTCTGCATTCCCACCGGCAGTGTACTAGGGTTCCCTTTCTGCACATTCTGGCCAGCACTTGTTGTTTGTTGATTTATTGATAGTAACCATTGAATACCTGCACCCCTATGTTCATAGCAGCACTATTTACAATAACTAAGATCTGGAAATAGCCCAAGTGCCCAATAGTAGATGAGTGGATAAAAACACTGCTGAACATTTATACCATGGAATACTATGCAGCTGTAAAAAGGAGGGATCTCTTACCCTTTGAAACAGCATGGAAGGACATGGAGAGTATTAGGCTAACCAAAATAAGCAAGCCAGTCAGAGAAAGACAAATATATGTGGAATCTAATGAACAAAATAAACTGACAAACAAAATAGAACTAGAGACATAGAGGAATACAGCAGACTGATGGATCTCAGAGGGAAGGGGGAGGTGGGAAGAGATTAACCAAATGCATAACCCATGGACACAGACAATAGTGTGGAGAAGGCATGAGTATGGGGGGTGGGAATGGGGAGGAGGGGATTAATGTGGGTGGAAGGAAGGGGACATCTGTAATACTTTCAACAACAAATATATATTTTTAAAGTCTTGTTTATAGCAATGCATTGCTTTAGCATCCTTGGTTTACAGATGGAGAAACACAGGTTCCTAGGAGAGAAATGACTTCCTAAAGTCACACAGCTAATCAAACAGAAGCAGGGGGCGGGGTGCAATGTGACCCCAGCATTTCTGGGTAACAACTGCATTTTAATCAGGGCCCTCAGTGCCTTAACCTAAGACCCTGGTGACCATGAGGCTCTCAGGCTTGTGACAAACAAAACTTGGAAGGAAGATCTTTTTGGAAAAGGGTTTGGTTTTTATTTTTCATTTTTTATGGGGAAATAACTTGGAGATTTGTGAGGCTCTATGGTCCTAAATATAGCAGGAGTCATTAACCTGTCCTGGCATGTCCCTCATGCCACCTTGGGCTGGAACCTTTCCTACCCTGTCTCTTCCATGCCATTGTAATCTGTGAAGAAGGATTGAGATCCAGGCTGTGTCTGCAGAGGACCAAGAAGCTCAGGCATGTGATTAGTTCAAGGTCACAGATAGTCGCACTAAGACTCAAATTTGGCATCAACCACCTTTCAATAAGGCAGGTCCTCTCCCACCTGCTCTGGCCCAGGCCTGCACCATAGGCTGCCAGTGGTGGGAACACCCGCTCTAGAGCAGGCCTGTCCCACTGTCCCAGGCCTCAACCTGGGAAGGAGTAGCTGGCCCGCGGGGCTGGGATCTTGGCATTGTGCCAGGGGCACTTGGCACATCTCAGTGCATCAAGTCTATCTGGAGGCTTAGGGAGCGCAAGAAACTTTTTAAAAAAAAAAATTTAAACAAAACCTGATAAAATCATGGAGAAGAATACAAAATGTCATAAGAATGGTTAACCTTCTTTAACACTGGCTGATACCAGTGGCTCTCTCTCCAGACAGCCCTGGGTTCCAGCTAAGGTTCTGCTGGTCATTCTCCTCCCAGTGCCTCAGGTCCTCACAGGGGAAAGTTCCTGGCAGCCTGTGAGCTAGTGCTGTCAGCCACTCCCAGAACCGTCAGCTCGCTGCCCTCCTTTGCCCTACGAAGAGCGTAAAGAAACCCTCGAGCGGGAATCTGCCACATCAGCACTCAGCTCCACAGACGGTGGATTCCAGCGTCTTGGCTGGGTTGGGATGGACCACGGTGCCATTAAACCACAACATTTCATGCAGTTCCCCAAATAGAGCGTCCACATGATGATATGTGCTTGCAATAACCTCGCAGCCACCGGAAGCCCGAATTCCCTCAGCCGCCCGCCCACTACTCCTTGGAGAGGAAACAGGAACGTCTGAAAAGAGAACCCGAATAGATGGCCATGTGGCCAAACCCGAGGAACCCTCGCTGTCCCTGCCCAGCCTCAGCCGACGGGGCTTTCCGGGCCGCCCGGAGTAGGATTTCAACATCTTGAGCCAGAGATCACGTGCCCAGGGCGCGGTGCCGGGGGAACTCCAGGAAGCCAGGCTGTTTCAGAGAAGCACTTGGAGCTGGGAGAGCACTTTGGCTGGAGCTGAGTGAGGTCAGAGGCTCCGTTGTCCTCAGCAGTGGTGGCTCAGGGAGGGAGGCCCTGCCCCTGTGGCTACTCCTTTTGTGGCAGAGGCAACCGGATGACAGGCTGTCCCAGCGACCGCCCACTGAGCACTGGGTGCTGGGCACAAGTCCCTCTTCAGATGAGCACACAGAGGCTCCCAAGGGTTTGTAATGTGCCCTCTGCTCATAAGGGAAAGACTCAAGGTGCCCAGCCCCCATATGCCTCTCTTGGAAAAGGAAGTCTGGGCTTCAGACCCTCCCCACCACTGTACCCAAACCCACCCAATATTTACAAAGTGCTTCTCACCCACAGACTCCTGATGTTATATGATATGCTTGCTGATGACCCTAGAGAGACAGACAGGGTGATCACACCCACTTTATAGACGAGAAAAACTGAGGCTCTCAGAAACCATGTGAGCCTCTTAAGGCCAAGACCCCAGGCCATCTCTTTAGTCCTGCTCCCCAGGTTGCTCCAGAAGAGAGAGCATGGTGGCAGCAACACTGCCTTCCCACCTGAACACAACTCGGATGTTTCCGAAGTGTTTTCACAGCCAACCAACATCCAGCCCTTCCCACCTACAACCACAGTTGTAAGCAGGAAAAGTTGTCTATTCTCATTTTAAAGAGGACAAGAGGGAATCAGAGAGTTAAAGTAACGTGCCTAAGGCCAGACAGCTAAAAAGTGGCAGATCCAGTACACAAACCTAGATCTCACGATTCCCCCATACTTTGTCCATCCAACCATACTGCTGTCCCATAGATGGAATGAAGACATGGGCACTGTGACTGTGTGCCCGCCATCCCCCATGCTGCCAGGCCCCAGGCTCCTGAGCCTCTGCCTCGAAGGCCATCCAGAAAGGAGCTCCTACAACACTTGCAGGGGTGGGGTAACCAGGAAGTGGATGAGTGCACTCAGGTGGGGCAGGATGGAGGGATGTTGCAGCTCCATGTTGCCAGCACACAGCTGTGTCTTCACACAGCTGTACTTGGCACACCTGACGTGGCCAGGAGAGGAGGGAACAGAGCTTGGGAAGCTCAACAAGGTTCTGGAAGATACTGCCCACTTCTCTCTCCAGTCCTGGCAGGGCAAACCCACAACAGCATTTGCAAAAAGTGAGAAAGAAGAAAACCAACATGTACAGAGAGCCTGGCTCTGAGCGAGGTGTCATTCCTATTCACTTATTCATTCTACAAATATTAACAATCCAACGTCACTCCACAGGCCTGAGCTCTCATATTTCCTCCTTCACTGATTCCTACAAACAATGTTCTGGAAGCCCTCACTCTGTGCGCAAAGCCACACAGATGCCCAGGAGGCAAAGAGGCAGGAGGATCCGGATGTGAGTGCTGCTTGAGGAGCCTGCAGTCCAGCCCTGGTTCTGGCAGTCATTCCCCATTGCATGACCCATGTCAATCTTGTGCCTGCATGAGACCTTGGTCTCCTCATCTCCGAGGCTTCTAAAGGGCCCACTTCAGTGTCTATGAAGCATCCCCCCTCTCAGATGCTGCTTGTCATGGCTTGTGGTCCTTCCTTTGGGTGGGCAGAAGCATCTTTGGTGAGGACAGCAGGCCTCTAAGAAGGCAGTAAGGAGCAAGGTCAGCTGGGCCTGGCCAGAGATGTGTCTTTCTCTCCTGCGAGGCTCAGCTAGAGAGCATGGAGAAGAGAGAAGCCAATTCCTGGGCATCTGTCATGTGCCAGCCCTGACCCAGCATCTTCACATATGAAATCTCGTCTCATTTCTAAGACAACCCAGCGAGGGTAAAATTGAGGCTCAGAGAAGGAAAGTGACTTGCCCCAGATCTTTCAAAGGAAGAAGGCAAGCCACTTTGCCTCTTGTCTTCCTCCTTCCTTGTTCCCCAGTATCTTCTCTCCACCCTCCTCCCCGCAGCTGAAACATGTTAGACAGACCTGGTGGAGCAACAGAACAACCAGCAGCAGGAGAGGGGGAGCCCACCCCACCCCCACATTCTCCCAACAGTCTGGACCCGAGCTGTCTTTCCATGGTAGGAGTTTGCTCACTCCCACAGCCCTACCCCACCCCCACGCCCCCACCCACCTGTGCAGTGACTAACTGCCCTGAGGCTGACAAAGCTGCCCTCTCTGGGCTCCACAGTGGAAACAAATTCAGGTTCCTTCCTCTTTTATCCTCTCCTCTATCCCCTTGACCTGGGGTCTCTCGCCAGGCCCTGAGTCACACCAGGAGATAACCCACAACACAGGTGAGTTACACTGAGGCTGCAACCTGACAGCACACTGCCCTGCTTGTGCTCTCTTTGCACACCAGGGAAGAGATGGCTTTGATTTCCAGCTCAGCCACTGGTGGTGTGACCTTGTGCCCATTGCTCCACTTATCTGAGCAGCCTAAACGCTCTGACTTATCAAATGCAGGGCTATTCTGAAAACGAAAAGCCATAATGTCTGTTGAATGCCAGACCCACAGTAGGTCCTCAACAAATCTAGGCTTTTCGCTTCAACTGTCTAAGATATACTAAGAGGACTGAGGACATTTGTTTTCATTGGCCAGACAAGAAAAATGAGAGAAAATGTGCCAGGAGCCATCTGCTCTGAGAGTTTTGTTTCATTATCGGAAGAAATCTCCGTGGACTGATATACACGGGAGCCTCCAGCACCCTACCATCCCTCTGCCCACCTCAGAGCAAGGTGGTTCTTCTCTTAGCAGAGAATCTGAGACATACATGAGGGCCACCTACTTTTAGAAAAACCTCATGTCCACTCAAAAGCAATGTGCCCCAGTCAGCATACACTTGTCTCTCTCTTCTCCACTCAGCTCTTTTCCACTGCAACAGGGACTATTTACAACCCTCCAAAAAGTTCTAGACACTCGGTGTCACCAACTGGAAGGTGTGGGTGTAAAGACAGGTTTGTTTGAAATGTGTGACTTCCTGCTTGACGATCCTGGGCACCCTCTGGCAACCATGGCTGGCCAGTCACCCATCCCTTTCCGAGTCTCTCTCACTTCGCCCTGAGCGGCTTTGGCAAAGGCACAGAGCAAGATAAGCATTCCTGACCCAAGGGCTTCTTCTGGGCTTCAGGGAGTCTCTGAACTCTCTGAAACCTTACAGCGTGTGTGTGTGTGTGTGTGTGTGTGTGTGTGTGTGTGTGTGTGTGTGTGTGTGTCTGGGGGAGGGCCTATAGCTGTCAACACAATCTCATTGGAGTTCCTTAATTCCTAAGAACATTTGGAAATCCCTGATAAAGTGATTTCCTGTAGAAGCCCATTACTGAACTCAGTTACGTGCTCTCCGGGATGGAATGGCCCCGTGTGGAACAGTCACTTTTGTCTCACTCAGCCCTAGCTCACTTTGTTTTCATTAGCTACGTGATCTTGGACAAGGCATCTCAAGACTCTCTGGTTCCCCCGTCTGCAAAATGAAGAAGCTGGCCTTGTAAGTGGCATCCAGCCTGTGCTATACAAAGGCCTCGGGGAAGAGTGGTGGCCTGGGCGGAGGGAGAACTCAGGAGCCACCTCTGCCCAACTAGAGCACCTCTGGCTCTCATAAGACCTGCATGGAATATTATGCAAACCAATGGCTCTGTAGCTAAAGCCAAAGTTAAAGCAAAGCCCTGGTACAACCCATTGCTCCAGTCCTTCTAGCCTAGAGGCTGGGCTCTGTCCCCGTCACACTGCTCTGGTTCTCCCATCCTTAGAGGCAGTTGAGCCTCCTGGCTAAGAGCCGGATACCTGGGTGGATCCTGACTCTACTACCACTTTTTAAGTGCCATGTTCTTAGGCATGTTGCCTCAACTCCCTGGCCTGCTTCAGCTATAAAATGCACATACCTGCCTCAGAGGGTTGCTGTGATGACTAAACAAATTAATACTAAAACACCTCACCAGACACACAGCCAATCAATGCTCAGGAGTGTCAGCAGCTATTTTCTGTCCCATATTCCAGCATGGGGCCTCACACATGGAAGTTAATCAACAAATGGCAGCTAAATACATGAGGGAGTGAAGGAAGAAATCTCTGGAATATACAATTCCATGAATTGACTAAGTAAGCACAACCCACTTAGTGCAGCGATTTTCACCCAATGTACTTCAAGAATTTTAAAAACATGCAGTACCTGACTATTTAGTCAGGGGCACTGACCTCTTTCCCTTCGATTGTCAAATAAAAAAATGACAATAGCCAACTCAACAATAGCATCCAGTGTGAACAAATCACAATTATACCTATTTTTTTGACATATCGGCAAAAAATATACTTTTTGGTATGTCGCAGAATTTTAGTAATTAGTTTGTGTGCTATGAGATGAAAAAGGTTGAAAATCGCTGGGCTAGTGCCATCTAAGTTTACTAGTACATATGTACCCGAGTCACCTGGGCACCTTATTAAAATGCAAACCAGATCCAGCAAGCGTGACCTCAGCACCTCCCAGGTCTTTGAGTAACAAGGCTTTGGTCCATCACTGCTCATACTCATGAACATGAGGCTTTCCACCTGCAGAGAGCAAACTGCTGAGGGTGCTGGGGAACATCCATAGTACTGGTGCTGCTTGTCAGCCTCTGGGCTACCAATCCCAGAGCCCTTTCTGGCTGCTTCTCAAGAACTGATATGGGAGTCAATGTGAAACCCTGAGCTTCTGTCTGAGCTCTGCCCCGTGATGATGTTGGGCAAGTCCCTCATCTCTTTGGGGCT
The DNA here is from genome assembly GCA_027563665.1 of Antrozous pallidus. Classification (NCBI taxonomy): domain Eukaryota; kingdom Metazoa; phylum Chordata; class Mammalia; order Chiroptera; family Vespertilionidae; genus Antrozous; species Antrozous pallidus. The sequence continues at coordinate 181,876,230 of CM050508.1, forward strand.
CAGTGTCCTCATTTGTAAAGTGACATCAGCAACACCTCTATGGCCAGCTCTCTCAGAAGGGCTGGGAGGGTAAAAAGTGATAGCAGAGGCGACCAGCCGGGCGAAGGCCATGTGGAACTGGCAGGCTTTATTCAGAGTTATCCCCTCACCCCATGGAGGCTTCCTCGGAGGGAAACTGACAAGCACTGTTGTTTGCATAATGGCATGTAAGGGGACTGGAGAGGAAGTTCAGATGCTAAATTTAGCAGGTGCTGACGCCCCCTCACCCAAAGATGGGCCCACGCATTTCACCATGAGTAGGTGCCTTTCTATATTTAACTTCTGCCTGCACCTCCCACTTGAGCTCTGACACTGAAAACCCCGGGAGGATGTGGTGAAGAGGGAAGGGAAGTTCACAAAATGTGATCAAGGACTGACATCATATGAGGTCCCATCTGCATGAGGTCCCTTGACATCACATGAGGTCCCTTCAGGTGTGTGTTCTTCCTGGAAAAAACAGGAGAAGTTCTTTAGCTTCTCCCCCTATCTTCCTCTTGGAGAATGAGACTCATGGGGCCAGAGAGCACACTGCCCTTTGGAATCCTGGCCCTGATAGGGGGGTGAGGACCCAGGAAGTCCAGCAGGAGCCACACAAGGCAGGACAGTCTCAAATGCCCTCCATGTGCCAGGTCTGGGGCCAGACATTCACACAGGTGACCTTGTTTAATCCCACAAAAGCATATGTTGGTACCCGCCTCAGACTACAGATGAGCAAGCTGAGGCCCAAAGGGGTGAAGTGAGGTGTCCGAAGCCTGTGATGGGTGGGAACCCAGGTTAGTTTTCAAGTCTCTGCTCCGAGTCCATGCCGCACTCATCATCTCACTCTACCTGCTCCATAGGAGGCTGTTAGGGAGGCCAGGAGTTCAAGTCTTCCCTGTGTCATCACTCAGGTATGTGATCTTGAGTTACTTACTCCCCTTCTCAGGTCTCAATTTCCTCACCTGTAAAACAAGTCCACTGGGCTGGTTTTCTGTTTTGTTTCTGAATGTCCTTTTTAAGGCTTCAGAATATGATGGTCAGAAGAAGTGAGAATGAATCATGGGAGAGTTCTCCAAGCTTTCACACAACAGGTAACCTCTTCCCTGTGCCTATCTGCTGGTCAGCACACACAGTTCTGACATAGTCACCATGGAGATCAATCACTCATTCTTCCTGGGAACTTTCACTGAAGGCCTCTGCCTTGGGAAGGAAGTTCCTGAGACATTGAAGGGACTGAGATAAACTGTGATCACTCTAAATAGAGGAGAAAGACCTGAGAAAAGAGGCATAGACCTCCAATGTGGTCAGTGCAGTGACGGGGGTCCCATGAGACACAGAGACCAGTGCCTAACCCAACCTAAAGGTGTCGGGGGAAAAACTGGTGAGAAAAAGACAAAATAAACATCAAAATTCTAGGGGAAAAAAACCCCACCCCAAAACCTCTAGGCCAGCAGTTTTCAAAGTGAGTTTCCCAGACCTGTGGCATTGACCCCTCTGGAAACTTGTTAGAAATGGAGTTCTTAGGCCCCATCTGAGACCCACTGCATTAGCAGTCTGTATTTCACAAGCCCTCTAGATGAGTCCGAGGCCCTCAGCTTGAGAACCATTGATAGGGCAGGTCTTTGGAAGACAACAAAGCCTTAGACTGTCAGCTTTCTAGTTCCTATTCAAAGCCTGGCTGAGAAAAGTAACAATTCAGAGATTGATCTTAAACACCTGCCCTCTGCCCTCTCCCTGAACAACACAGTGCTTCCTGTTCTAGGTGTCAGATCCCAGAAAGCCCGTGTCCAGACACCTGGCCGTGCCTCTGCTGGTTACATGCCCAGGTTCTGCTCTTGGCTGTTACTGAGGACAGTTAAAGGAAGCATCCATAAGAATACTGAATTGCTGTAAAGTGGTTGTTTTTGATCCAGTTACACAAAGTTCCATCTAGAAAAGTCAACTGAGTATACAGTGGCAAGTAACAACTTGGCAAAGACTTTCTATAAATGACAACACTCAGTGCTGGTGAGCGTGTAGGGAAAGACACGCTTCCCACATTTCTGATAAGCATGGCAATCAATCCTGCCTTTCTGGAGAAGTAACTGCCAAAAGCTATTAAAAAGGCACTCCCCCCCAACCCAGTGATTCAATTTCAGAAATTAATACTAAGGAAATAATAGTGACTATGTATGAGCATTTCGCTTCAAAACTGTGTTAGCATTGTTTGTTGTAAATCTGGAAACAACCCAAATGCTTAAAACACACGGTTGATTACTAGGTGGCTGTTCATTCTTTCATTCATTCATTCATTCATTAATTCATCAGATATTTATTGAGTAGTCACTGTATGCCAGGCAGTGTATTATTTGCTAATGCGCTAGGTAAACAAATGGACAAAATCTCTGTCTTTCTGGGAGGAAGACAAACAATGAACAAATAAGCAGGTACAATATACGTAATATGCCCATTGGTAATGGATGCTGTGAAGAAGAAGGGAGCACTGGGGTGGGAGTTCCAATTTGCAATAGGGAGAAGGTGAAGGAGTGAGCTATGGAGATGCCCGGGTTGCGCTGCAGGCAGAGGGAACTGTCTTTCAGACAGCTCACACAGCTGCCTGGGTTCATCTGGGGAAGAGCAGGGATGCCAAAATGGCTAAGCAGTGGTTGAGCAGGGCCTGTGGGAGCTTGGGCAGGGTGACTGTGCAGTTCATCGGCAACGTTGGCGATTACTCTGAGTGAGAAGGGGGGGGAGGTAACAAGCATAGGAGAGGTTCTGACTTGTGTTTCAGACACAATTCTATGGCTTCTGGCTTGAGAACAAATCCTAGAGGACAAGGGTAGAAGTCAGGACACTGTGAGGAGGCTTCTGTGATGCTAACCATGGCAGCATGAGAAGGAGGTAGTGACCATGGAAGTGAGGCCTGGTCAACTTCTGAATGTATTTGGAAGGGATTTTCTGTGGAGGGATTTTTAATTTGGGGGTGAGCGCTTGTGGCTGATAGATGACTTCACTCTAGAAGCTAGAAGAACAAACAAGGAAGAAAAGGAGTCCTCAGTTGATGCCCCACAAACCCATCTGCTTTCTCTTGGACATTTCTGCAACCTTAAATGTGAAACTTCATGTAGCAAGGGTACCAAACTTTTCTACCTCAGATCTCAGAACTCTGGCTGCCTGCCCAGATTCAAAGGCAACCGAAGAAATGCAACTTAAAGTAAGAATGTGATATAATTTTTCAGTTATCAGATAGGTCGAGATTTAAAAAGAATGGTAGCAGCCAGTGCTTGTGTGGGTGTATGGAAACAGCTCCCTATACCGCTGGAGGAAGTTTAACGTAGTATCACCTTTTGGGGCACTTGGGCAATAGGTTCTCACAGCCCTTTCAAAAGCACATGCCCAAGGGACTAGAACAGCTAAAACAATTTGAAAAGAAAACTAAGGTGAGAGGAAATACTCAACCTGATTTTATTTTATTTTTTAAAATGTATTTTATTGATTTTTTACAGAGTGGAAGGGAGAGGGATAGAAAGTCAGAAACATCGATGAGAGAGAGACATCAACCAGCTGCCTCTTGCACGCCCCCCCACTGGGGATGTGCCCACAGCCAAGGTACATGCCCTTGCTGGAATCGAACCCGGGACCCTTCAGTCCACAGCCCGCCGGTCTATCTATCCACTGAGCCAAACCGGTCTTGACTACCCAACCTGATTTTAAAGCTTATTTTATAACCAGAGTAATCAAGGTGTGGAATTGGCAGGAGGATACATGGACCACTGGCACAAGACAGTGAACCCAGAAAGAGTTCCAAGCAAAGACAGGTCGCTAACAAAGGTGGAAAAGCAAATCAGTAACAGAAGGATCTTTTTTCAACAAGTGAGGCAAGGCAAAACAATGGAACTCAACAGGAACTCTGTTGTGTTTAACCCCAAATGGGTCACAGATTTAAACTTAAAACTGTAAGACTTTTAGAGATAATATAGGAGAAAATATTTTTAGGAGCTACAGCTCAGAGAAAAGTTCTTAGGCATGATATCAAAAGCATAATCCACAAAGAAAATAATAACCAATAAATTGGACCTCATCAAAGTGAAAAAATTCTTTGCTCTGCAAAAGACCCACCCAATTAAGAGGATGAAAACACCAGCAACAGACAGGGAGAAAATATTTGCAAACCGAGTATTTGACGAAAGGACTGAGATCTACAATATATAAAAAAAACTCTCAAAACCCAACAGTAAAATAAGTAAGTAAACAATCCAATTAGAAAATGGGCAAAACATAGTAACAAACATTTTACCAAAGAGGATATTTAGAAGGCAAACAAACACATGGAAAAACATTTGATTTTATTAGCAATTAGCCAAGATCAAATCAAAGCCACAGTGAAATATCATTGCACAGCCTATATTAGAAGAGCTAAAATAAGAAAAACCACTGGCTATACCAAATGCTGGCAAGGAGAAATGGTCTCTCCTACATTGTTGGTGGGAATGTAAAATGGCACAGCCACTCTGGAAAACAGTGTGGCAGTTTCTTAAAGAGCTAAATATATACTTAACATAGGATCCAACAATGCTACTTTCTGGGATTTATCTAAGAAACATGCCCACACAACCTGTATACAAATAGTCATAACAGTCTTATTTGTAGAAAGTGAACAATTCCCCTTCCAAAGGTGCATGATTAGCCACACCATGATTAGCACTACACAGCAATGAAAAAGAACATACTATTGACCCATGCAACAGCTTCGATGGATCTCAAGGTTAATATGCTGAGTTAAAAAACAGTAACCATTCTCAAAGGGTCATATAGTGTATGATTCAAATTGTATAATGTGTTTGAAATGACCAAATTATAGAGATGGAGAACAAATGAATGGTTGCCAGCAGTGGGGAGTGGCTGGGGGAGATGGATGAGTATGACTATGAAGGGTTAGCACAAAGGAGAACTCCTGGGTAATGGAATAGTCCTGTATCTTGAGGTGGGTGGTGGCTCTATGAATCTACACATGTGATGAAATGACAGAGAACTATAGGCACACATTTGTAACAATGTCAACTCCTGGTTTTGATATTGTACTATAGTTACATCAAGTGCAACCACTGGAGATAACTGGGAGAAAGGTATGTGGGACCTCTCTGTACTATCTTTGGAACTTCTTGTGAATCCATAATTATCTACACTAATAAAAGAGTAAGATGCAAATTGACTGTACCTTCACAATGCCCACCAGCCAATCAAGAGTGAATATGCAAATTAACACAACAAAGATGGCAGCAGATTAATTTGCATATATAGGCTCTGAGCTGTTGGGGGCATTCCGCACTGCCCCAACTGCTCTGGGTCTCTGGGCAGCATGGGAAAGTAGAAAGGCAGCTCCAGGCCAAAGCAAAAAGGGGGCTCCAGCCAGAGCAAAGGTGGTGCTGGCAGCCAGGGAAAGGATGGCCAATTCTTGAACTAATCTTTGTGCATCAGGCCTCTAGTATTTCAAGTTTAAAAAACTTTTTAAAAAATATCTTGAAAGCAGGAAAAGAAGCTCATACCCTTTGGCTTTAAAATTCTAGTTTTACAAATTTATCTTAAGGGAATATAAAAAAGCCATCAAAAGTCACTAAAGTGATCATCTCAAATTTGTTTATAAATAGTGAAAAATTAAACCAAACCACTTTATATCACAATTGGTTAAACAGATTATTATAAATATATCCAATGGAATAGTATATTAATCATTAAAATTGTAGTATAGCTCTATATTTATTGATATGGAAAGACATTTATAATATACTAAGGGATAACTGCTTAAAAGCAGCCTAAATTTTCTTTGTTTTTTTTTACAAACATATAGACTGCAAGCTCCATGAAGGTAGGGACTTTTGTCCGTATCATTTCCTGCAGATTCCCAGCTCCCATTCTAATACCTGACACAGAGTAGGCACTCAGTAAATATGTGTTGAACAAACACCACACACACACACACACACACACACACACACACACACACACACTGCATAGGAAAGTCTAGAAAAGTATACAACAAAATATTAACAATGGTTAACTCAGAGTATACGAGTTTAGGTTAATTAATTTTATCCTCTTCAGTTTATTTGTACTTTTCTGGTTTTGAATAACAATTATATATTGTTCATGAAATATATTTTTAAAAATTAAGCAACCACAAGGTATAGAATGTTCTGAGGAACTCTCTGGTTGAAGCGGATAAATCTGGAGTTGATGCAGTTGGACCAAACCCAACCAGGCTGCCTGCCCCCAATGGGCAGATGTTGTGGGGTCCTGGGACCATTTCTTAGGGCTGAGATCCCAGGACTTTGGTCTGAGTGACACTATGTTTAATGTGAAAAACCTCATAACAGATTTAGAGAATGAGGACACCTGAGAGCCAGAGAGTTGATGGGATGATGTTCAGAGCAGGAGGAGTGTGCATTTGGGGTCCACGGGGACTGGATGGAAAAAGTCAACCCTGGCACACATGTGCCCTCGTGACAGGTTGAGGGTGGGTGCAGGACAGAAATCTGTCTACTTACCAGTTTTATAAATTTCTTATGCGTGGCCTTCGGTGGGCCAGGGGTGTGGCTCTCAAGACCTGACTGAAGACAGGCTGCAGCAAAATTCTCAGGAAGCTATGTAAATCACAGGCTTCTGACCTCTACCCCTGAACCGGAATCCCTGTGGATGAGGCCCAGGTGTCTGTCATTACAAAACGTCCTCAGGGACTGTGGTGCACAGTATGGTAGGGTTTGGAGATTCCAGGTGAGAGACAGAAATCCAACAGCATCACATTGGTAGTTTTTATGCCATTTGTGATGAAGACATATGGGCCTAACAATTACTGATTTGTAAGGAACCTTTTCTCTGAAGAGTCCAGGGAGTTTTAAGGACATTCCAGGCTCTTAGACACCTCCCTGTAAGAGAAGCAGGAATACCCTGGATGGGTATCTCAGGTGGCTAGAGCTCGTCTTGATACACCAAGATTGTGGGTTTAATCCCCAGTTAAGACACAAATAAGAACCAACCAATAAATGCATAAATAAGATAAATGAATGGAATCACATGTCAATGTGTGTTTTTCTCTCTAAAAATCTATCAATAATTTTTTATAACAAGAGAATCAGGGGTCTTTCCCATTGCTTTCCCTTAGCATACTGTGACCCTCTGCTTTCTCAGAAAGAAGTGCCTGGTGAGTCCCCTTATGCCCTGTTAATATTGTGACAAAATATACTCTACATGAAAGTTTTAATCATGTTAATATATAAAATCTAGTGGCATCATTCAGTTTTGACAACCAGTACCACTATCTAGTTCCAGAACTTTCCATCACCCCAAATGGAAACTAATCCTTAGCAGTCACTCCTTACGCCCCTTTACTAGAAACCACCAGTCTGCTTCCTACTTCTATGGATTTATCAATTTTGCATATTTCATATAAATGGAATAATGCAATATGTGATCTTTTTGTCTGGCTTCTTTCATTTAGCATGATATTTTCAAGGTTCACCCATGTTGTAGCATGTGTCAGTGCTGCATTCTTTTTATGGTTGAATACTATTCCATTGTATGAATATTCCACATTTTGTTTATCACTCATCTGTTGATGGATATTTGCATTGTTTCTGCCTTTCGACTACTGTGAATAGTGGTGCTATGAACATTGATGTACCAGTTTTTGTTTGAAAACCTGTTTCCAGTCGTAGGGTATATACCTACGACAAGAGATGCTAGATCACAGGTAACTATTTCTGGTTCAGAAACCTCCAAACTGTTTTCTACTCTAGCTTGTGTCCTGGCATCTTAGTAGTCTGTGGCAGAGTAAAAAGACTTGGAAGCTTAGGAGACCTAAGTGTAGGTCAGACTATGACCCCTAAGAGCTATGAGACCATGTGCTTCTTTGGACCTTGGGGTATTCCAAATATCAAATCGATTATTAATTGAGATTAAGGGTGAGAAGAAGTGTTAGAGTGGTGGAAGTGAGATCTCTGCCCATCATATCACTGGACGATTGTAAATCCTTGGGCAATTATTTAGCCTCTTGGAGCCTCAGTTTCATTATCTATAAAATGGGGTGAATAAGGGTATGTTCCACATAGGACTGTTGTGTTAAGTTTCTTACTTCTTGCAAAACAGTCACTACACAGCCACACCAACTTAGCAATTGTTATAAAATGCTGCTACCCCCTAGCAATCAATACTGCTGGTGAAGGGTAGGTGTTCACTTTCTCAGCGGGCACCTCATTCATGTTCTTCCTTCCTAACCTCTCTAGTCTTCTCTGCTGGGACCCTTCTTTGTCACATAGTTCACACATCAATAGTACCATGGTCACCTAGGGTACCTTCCTTTGGGCTTTAATTTGCTATCCATCAAATACCATAGGAGTCAGGAATCTTCTCCTTCATGTTGCATTAGCATCTCTGCTATGAGCTGCCACTATGGGTTGAGATGCACACCCAGGGGACATACTGCTGACAGCCTGCTCCATTCCCCCGAGGCCTCTGTTCCCTGAGGATGTGGCCTGGTATATGAGGAGATCTGGAACCCTACTGCAGCCACCTGCTCAGCTGCTATTTCCCTGCTGCCCAGGGGTCCCCTGAATTCTCCCTCCTCCCCTCCTCCCCACTGCCACGCTTGGTCTGGTTTGCTGTGCCCTTTCTTGGATCAAGTGGCAGGAGCAGCCATCCCAGGAGCACTCCTCCTCTCTCAGACCTACATCGCCCTCCTACCTGCTTCTGTTCCCAGCCGTATGCCCCACCCCCTATGCCACAAACAGCCAACTTCATGTCCCGGTAGCCTGAGTCCCTGTCTTTAGATCAGTGCTTTCCAAAGCACAGTACACAAGACTGTTCTTTGGGCCTTAGAAGAAATTACCAGGGCTTCCATTTCTGTTTATCCCATCCTCCTGTAAATTCCCATTTCCTACATGTTTCAGTATGTACACAATACATATATTAGTACAGTAGTTCAATTTATATGTAAGTATAAATATGCTGGAGTGTGTTCTCAAAAATACTGTTGCTAGAGGAGTATGCAATCAATAAGTTTAGAGCCCTCTTTAGATGAGGTAGGATATATACCATGATAACAATAACTGGGTCCTTAGTGCTAAATGACATGACAGAGGCTAAATGTTGTGGAAGTTCAAGAAGGAAATGATTGCTACCAACAGAAGGCAGGAGGCGAGTCGGGAAAGACTTCCTGGAAGGTGTGGCTGTGGGCTGAGTGTTGAAGGACGGGTGAGGCCTGTGGCCCCAGGAGGAAAGGGCCTGCCCAACAGAGGACGCTCCATGAGCAAAGTCCAGGACCTCAGTGTCCAGAGGAAAAACAGTAGGAGATGAGATGGGAAAGGTGGGCTGGAGGCAGATGACTTGAGGGATGTTTGGGGAATGGGCACAATTTGGGAAAACAAGGGGGAGCCAATGCAGACTTCCCAGGAGGGAGGAACTTTGGGAAGTTGAGTGTGAGAGGGAGTGTAAGATTGGTTGGAGAAGACTAGATAACCGGTTGGAAGAAGGAAGATGATTGCCATACCACCCAAGAGGGCCTGAACTAAATCGGAGGCTAAGAAGGAGGAAAGGAGGCAGGTGGAGGAAATACCAGAGAAGCGATTCAACCGAATGCTTCAGTTGATGGAACAAGGTGGGGTGACTTGAGGACAGGAGGGGCCCAGGAAGACTTGGCCTTCAATGCTTAGCACACCAGAGAGATGACACAGGCGAGACTTTGGAAGGGAATTCAGATGGTGAAACACACCCTCTGCTGTCGGGAGTGACAATTCTAGGTCAGAGGGCCCAGGTTGCTGAGCTGGGTGTTTGTTACAGAAGATGAATTCTCCAAGGGCTATAGCTTTTGGTCTGAACCTTTTTTTAAAAAATGGAAATAAGGCTCCATCTTAATGCTACAAATACTTTTACATCCATCCTATGGGAAAGAAATCATACCAGGCACTGGAGACGTAGAAAGGAACAGAAATTCAGTTCCTGTCCTCAGAGTCCACAGTCCGTCAGGGAGATAACCATGTGGAGGAGTCTTTGAAAATCTGTCAGCTGAAGACTCTCATAGGAGCCTGGAGGGGCTGCCAGAGGTGATATTTTAACTTGTCCCTCAGTAGACAGACTCGTGTCTTCAGAGCAACCCAATCTTTTCTCATGACTCAGTGTCATAATAATCATTAGATTTTAAGCCATCATCCAGATGTGAGTGGCATGGGACGGCAGCATGGGTGCTGAGTGCCTATGACCTCACATTTTAGAGAAACCATGACATCAACTGCATCACCTTCTGCCAAACAAGTTAACTGTAGAGTGTGCATCATTGTGGCTTTAAGATTTTTCAACCTTCTTTCCCACTCTTGCCTCTCAGGCTTCTTGAATAAACCTTTACTTATTTATAGAATTAGGGAGCTCCAAGAAATTTGGGGGAAGGGAGTACTAGAAAAGCATGACTGAGCAATTTGGCTTATTTCAATTAATTATGCTTTCCTTCCCTGGCTTCCCCAAACTTTTTCCTTTTTTCAACCTTCCTCTTCTTTCCCAGATATTTATAAATTCTTCTTCTCTTGGTCTACAACTTTGTTCTTTTCTCACTCATTTTCTTAATCTTCACACAATGATATGCTTGTTGATTTTAGAGGCAGTGGAAGAAGAGAAAGAGAAAAAATATATAGAGAGAGAAATATTGATGTGACAGAGAACATCAATTTGTTGCCTTCAGTACGTGCTTTGACCTAGGATTGAACCCACATGAGTCTTGATCAGGAATAAAATCCACAACCTTTTAGTGCACAGGGTAACATTCCACACTTATCAGGGCTCCTTTCTTACTTTTATGCTCTCCTGCTGTAAGTCCTCCCCAGAGAAGGAGGTTCCTGTCATCAATCCTGGGCTCATCTCATGTTGCTTAACTCGGATGCTTCCCGAAACTTAGCCCAGTGGAAACAGCATAAGCTTTTGAGTCAGCCAGATGCCAGCCAGTGCCTGGCTTTGCCACTTATTTGCTGAGTAATTTTGACAGGTCTTTGTGCCTTGCTCCTTAAGAAATATGGTTCACCAGCCCTAGCTGGTTTGGGACAGTGGATAGAGTATTGGCTTGCGGTCCCTGTGAAGGGACACGGGTTTGATTCCTGTCAAGGGCACATGCCTGGGTTGTGGGCTTGATCCCCAGTAGGGGGCATGCAGGAGGCAGCCAATCAATGATTCTCTCTCATCATTGATGTTTCTCTCTCTCTCTCTCTCTCTCTCTCTCTCTCTCTCTCTCTCTCTCTCTCTCTCTCTCTCTCTCTCCCCCCCCTCTCTCTCTCCCTTCCTCTCAAATCAATAAAGATAATTTTTTTAAAAAAAAGAAAGAAAAATATGGTTCACCATCATATTCTTTGTTTGGAAGTTAACATGTAGTGATGATTCATTTTATAATTCAGGTCACAAATACTATGTTGGTGAATTTAAAGCAAGAAGCAAACTGAAATTGGACGTTTAGCTCTAGACTTCAGCAAGTCTGTCACTGACCACCCTATAGATAATCATAACCCTACATTTCCTAGTCCTCTTTTCCACCTTCCCCATGGAGCTTAACACATAGGACAGGTTGTGTGTTGGACTTATTTTCTTCTGAGTGTTGTCTGTCTCCCCCTTGAAGGTAAGCTCCACAAGGGCAGGGAGTTTTTCTGTTTTATTCCCTGATGTGTCTCAGCACCTCGGACAGTTCCCTGCATATACTAGATATTCGGTAAACATTTATTGGTGACTGAATGAAGAAAAGTAATGGGACTGTTTGAAAAGTCTATGAGATAAGGCTTGTAGAGTGCCTGGGACAATACATCCAGTAGGTCCTCAATAATGCAGCCCCTCCCTCTTTCCTATCCCATTGTTTTCCCTTGCTGGTTTAGCAGTAAAGACTTCATGTATATGACTCCTTTGGGGTCAATGTCTGCTCCTTTTTCTTCCCAAGTGTCCCTCTAAACCTGCCCTGACCTATGCTGGCTGAGAGATGCCTCCTGGACTGGTGACAGTTTGCTCCTGTCCTCACCCCCAGCTTCTGCATGATCAGTCTCTGCTTCTCCTCCCCATGGTGGCCTCCTGTGATGGGTCCCTTAGCCAGGGCCGAGGGTCTGAGCAATGCTGACTGAGGCAGGCATAGTGTGTACTCACTTAACTCCAGATTCCACCTCCTCCATATCAGCCTTGCCCCCTGGTCCATGATGGCCCCCGAATCTCTGGCCTTTTTGACTGACACCACATCCCATCTGGGCATTCTCATGGACCCTGATTCCATCTACAATTTGTGCTCTTCCCTCCAGACCCAATTTCCTTCAAGGTTCTAGGCTCAGTTCCACAGAGTGCTACTGAGCATTCACAAGGAGGAAAGCCTTGTGAAGAGTGTCGAAGAGAGCATAGAAAGTAAGCATGCATGGTCCCTCCACCCCAAGAGCTTCAGTTTTGTGAGGGCAGTGGGTTTTCACTAAGGAGACTACAATACGCAAGCCCTTCCCAACCCTCTTCAGTAACAGACACAGAGAGCAGTGAGATGTGAGTGTTCTGAGAGTGAAAGAGGCTTCCTAGAGTAGGGGACCCTTTCCATTTATCCCCCAACTCATTAAGGTCAAGGACTGTAGGTCCTACCAGCTCTGATAATCCGAATTCCGGGGATTGACTCTCTGTCCCCCTGCCTATACCCTGTGGACCCAGCTGTCCCCCTGCTCTGCCTTGGGACCTGTGGAATCTTAGGCTCAGGTCCACTGAACTTCCCAAAGCTAAAGGAATGGGTGCCCAAAGTATCCAGCTCCTTGGATGTACAGACCCTTGTTCACCAGCTGCCCTTCTTGCAAAGTGAGAACCACCTTCTTTGGGATGAGAGGCACTCCTCTGGGGGCCAGGAGGAAAGCTGCCAGTCCCAAAGAGGAACTGCTTTTGTATCATGTAAGCGAGAGCTGCCGTGTCTGTGAGTCAGCAGAAGGGAAGCTGCAGGTTTGCCTGTGCTATTTATTCTAAATGCAACTTACATAGTTCCCTGAACGTCTAGCTCTGCCCTGCTGGATTTGCTGAGCCTAACTAGAAAGATCATGTGAAATCTGATTTCTGAGCTCAGGGCTCTTCTTGGGCCTTGGGCCAGCCGCATAGTCAGATGGTCAGCATTTCCCCTGCAAGACTCCTTATTCCAGCCATTACAGGGAACGACAGCCGTGTGATGTCAGGAAAGCCTGTGTCCACTCTGCTGCAGAAGCAGTTGGCCAGGGTATTGCCCTTTCTGATCAGTATCTCTCATCATCGTGGCCCCGAGAGGCTGAAAATCACACATAAAATGGACTTTTAGGAACCTCAGGCCCTGACACTAGTATCCAGAGCTGCCATAGGAACCGGCCTTTGCCCTCGGAAAGCAGTCCCCTTTCTAAAGCATGTCACATCCCACAGCCTATCTGGTCAACCCTAGAGGGGTTACTGTCAGATTGAGCAAGGGGCCACTTAGTATACATCAAAACACAACCGAATTTTATCTCTCATTGCCCCATTAAACCTGCCCTGAGAGTCACTGTCCTTGCCCTCCAGAGGACAATCAGGCACATCCATGGCTTGTCTGGTTACTCCTCAGTAATTAAAAGTTTCTGAGAACCAGGGTTCTTTGGAGAAATAGTTATTCTAGGGGCATCAAATGTTACTGGGCAGAAAAAAATCATAATTATTACAGTGGAGTGTGGCCCTCTAAAGGACCTCAGTACATAAATAGATTTGCAGCACATCTGTGGCACTAAAACTTCATGGGGGAGCAATTCCAAGAACCAGCATCTAAAAAGGCTGCTGGGGAGGGGTTGGAGCAATCATGTAAAAAGATATTGAGAAACTCTGGAAATATGAGGGTATTTACTTTTATTTTTTCTTTTAATAATGGTCTGTGAAGGCCCTGCCTAAACAAACAAACAAACAAACAAATAAGCAATCAAACCTCTGGCCACTTGTACTATAAAACAGTTTCAATTAAGTAATAAGACCAACCTGGACTAATAAGAATAGAAGAAAAGAAGCTTAGCTTTAACCAAATGAGAACTTCACACTCCCCAGTTCAGGCATGCCTTAAACTGGCCACAGGCCACAGGCCAGGGGCCACAGGAGAGCAGTTTGCTTGTTACCTTTTCTCCTACCTCTCCAGTGTATCTATCCCTCCCTTCTGGGAGCCTTTGGCTCCTTCTTGGTCTGCTTGGGAGTGGCTGTATGAGGTAAGGAGCAGGAAAAATTGTATCTGCTGCTGCATTTGAAGCTAATGCTGCTTCTCTCTGGACTGAACATATTTAAGGTGAATTGGGACAGTTTGGGTCCTTAAGAGACTCCCACCTGTCACTAGGGGCCTCCTCTGCAGCCCCCCACATGGAGAGATGCCATCTCAGGCAGGCCATGTGTGACTTTCTGGTTCTCAGTAGTCACTCTCTTAGGCCACACCTTTGGGGGGAATCGTTAAAAAGGGCTCATGTTGTGCTTTCTCTCACTGCCAATATCTATCCAAACCTAGCCAAGAACAGGAAACATTTTGCTCCCAGTTGCTAAATGGCACCCTCCTCCTAATTTCAAGGGCCATCTTGCTGACAGGACGGGAGAGATGGGATGAGCCACATGTCTTTATGGCTGTTTGGATCACTAAGCTCCCTAGTTCATTCTGAGTGACGGTACACATTTTTATATCAGTGAAGCCAGTTTGAAGGGGTTTACTGTTACTTGCAACCAAACACATCCCAGCTCTCAAAGCCAATCCCATGATGTACAGGAGAGTGGAAGGAAAAGGAACAAGCCAAGGGCAATCCTATATAATAAAGATGTAATATGTAAATGGTGATCACGCTGTGAAACGTAATGACCAGATCATGGATCAGCAGGAGGGTGGGGCGAGCTACAAGAGGGTGTCAGAGAGCTACAGGAGAGGGCAGGGCAGTAAGCTATAAGGGGGTTGTAGGGGGAAGGAGAGGAGCTACAGAAGGGCAGTGACGAGCTACTGGTGACCTACTGGTGCATGGATTCATGTGAAGGGCTACTAGTAGAAAATAAAAGAATAAAGAGGAAAGACAATTAAAAACAAATTCAATGCTATGGACAAAAAATTTGGAATTTAACCAAAATACCAAGAACTTATTATATGACAAATGGGTTGTGGAATTAATATTCCTCACTCTTCACTCTTTTTGCAATTGGGTTCTATATCACTGCTGTTGTCATTGTGATCTGCCTGAGTGTCCTAGGTGTTGGCTCTGGGCTTAACCCTATGACATGGTTTCTCAGAAAGATGACTGAGGAGATGACGTTGACCAGCTCTGAGCAGAAGCTTGTCCAATATTTGTGAGGTTTGGCCAGGATACTTTGAGCCTTCTCTCTGGAACAAGAAAACAGTGTGTAACAGGTCCCACTATCCCTTCAGCGGGGTGCTAGAATAGGAAGACCTGTGGAGACTTCAGAGCCCAGAGATATTGCAGTCCTCATGTAAAGTGAGCAAGAAATAGTCATTTTTGTCAGTTATTAATATATTGGGTTGTTTGTCACTGTGGCATAAGCTGACTGATACAAGGAGAGATGAGACTGCTTTGAAAAGAATAAAAATGAACTGAGTTTTAGATCTTCAAGGTCTATTAATTCTGATTAGACTTTTTTTTGAAAGAGAATTCAAGCACATAATGGGAATGTACTTAGTAGGTATTTGGATTTCACAAATATCTTTTATATAAAATTTCAAAAAGGTTGGCAATTAACAAACCATAGACTGAATGTATTATGGGACTCCCATGATTTCTGGGTAGATTCTTCAGAGATAGAAAAAAATAATATTTTCCCCATAAAAGATATTACTCAATTCTAGGTATCCTATCTAATAAAAGAGTAATACGCAAATTACCATACCTCCGATCAAGCCACACCCATCAGCCAATCAGGAGAAAATAAATCCCAACCAAGATGGCTGTGGCCACTGAGACCAGGAGGGAGGCTTGGGTTTCCCCAGCAACGGAGGAAGCCAAGCTTTCCACCTGCCGTTGCCAGCGTAGGCCTCCACTCAATGCTACAAAGTTTCAATTATAGAAGATATATCTCAACAGAAATGGTGGCAGCCATGGAGTTGGAGAGAGCAGAGGCTAGGGTTGCCCAGGCAATGGAGGAAGCCAAGCTTCTGTAGCTGTGGCTGTCCTAGGCCTCCCCTCCAGGCTACAATGTTTCAATTATAGAAGGTAAATGTCCCAACAGAAATGGCTGCCACCATGGAGTGAACAGAAGGCTTGTCTCCGTTCCAGGCTACAAAGTTTCAATTGTAGAATATAAATTAATCCCAGATACCAGGGCCTCCACTTGGGTTGCTGGGGGGCGTGGCTGGCCTGCAAACCACCATAGGCCCCTTGCCCAGGCCTCCCCATGCCCCAAGGGGACCCCAACCCTGATTCAGAACACCCTTCAGGGCAAACCAGCTGACCCCTATCCATGCACCAGGCCTCTATCCTATCTAATAAAAGAGTAATATGCAGATTGACAATCACTCCAACACACAAGATGGCTGCCCCCATGTGGTCAAAGATCCTGCTCCCATGTGGACACAAGATGGCCACCACAAGATGGCCAGCAGGGGAGGGCAGTTGTGGATGATCAAGCCTGCAGGGGAGCAGTTAGACATCAATCAGGCTGGCGGGGGAATGGTTAGGGGGTAATCAGGCTGGCAGGCAAAAGTAGTTAGGGGCAATCAGGAAGGCAGGCAGGTGAACTGTTTGGAGCCAGCAGTCCTGGATTGTGAGAGGGGTGTCCGGGATCAGGCTTAAATGGGCAGTTGGACACCCCTCAAGGGGTCCCAGATTGGAGAGGGTACAGACTGGGCTGAGGGACAACCCACCCAACCCCATGCATGAATTTTGTGCACCAGGTCTCTAGTCCTATATAATCCTATATAATAAAAGGCTAATATGCAAATAAACTGAATGGCAGAACAACTGGTCCACCAAGGGGCAGATGCTCAATGCAGGAGCTTCTCCCTGGTGGTCAGTGCACTTCCACAGGGGGAGCGCCACTCAGCCAGAAGCCAGGCTCATGCTGGTGAGCGCAGCAGCAGCTCCCACCTCCATACCAGTGCTAAGGATGTCTGACTGATGGTTCATGCCTAAGCCGTCAGTCTGACATTCCCCAAGGGCTCCCAGACTGCGAGAAGGCACAGCTCAGGCTGAGGGAATCCCTGCCAAGTGCATGATTTTCATGCACTGGGCCTCTAGTGATTAAATACAATTTAGAGTAAGATGGGCTTTTAGGAGCATTGTATCCAACTTGGATCATATATGAATTTTCATGTAAGGTTTCACAACCACTCTTTTTGGTAAATAGAATCACGAAATCACATTCTGTTTCCAGGTGTTGAAGCATGAAAACTGAAACAAATTCACTCACTCACTCACTTAATCTCCATCTCCATCTTTATCCATCCATCCATCCATCTATCCATACATCCATCCGGTTCTTGATGTAAGACAAATGTGAAAAGTCTCCCATTTTGGTAGTTCACTGTGAGAGAAGAAATTTCTATGGAGCATATAAACCTGAATCAAACAGATTTCCTGAAGAGGAGCTTCGGACATTGCCTTGTTCTTTCTAGTAGAACCGCTGGCTTCAGCATCTAAATGCAAGCCTCAGAGTACCCCAAACAGTCTGGTATGCTTTCAGATCATCTCAAGACTATGTGAGGGTGAAAGGAGTGGTTCTGACCCTTGAGCTTCCACTATGGAGATTTCATGATTTGACAGATCTACTCAGTGGCAAATTAAACCACATTTAACCTCATCAAACCATCACAAGGGTCAGCACGTTATTCTGCAGATAACCCTGGATTCCGCCTGCTGGGCTATGGAGAATTCCTGGAACCACCCCTGGAGTTACCCCAGACACAGCTATTGGCCCCCCACCCTTTTCTATGTGTTCACTGTCAGTGATGAATAGATAATAGTGCAATAGGAAATCTACAAATGTTTGGGCTTCCTGCAGTTGAAATAACAATCTCGATAGAAGGATGAGCCCTCTGGTGTTTAAACAAAGACCATAGTCAGAATGTGAACAAAAGGAACGAGGCTGCCTAATCAGGCCCTGCCTGTGCAATTCACCAAAAAAAATCTAAAGGACCTCAGACTTTCACAAAGCAAGAAATCTGTTCTTGTCACTGATACGCGGGGCCCAGAACTTAAACACCTGCTGTATGTCCATGGAGAGGCTGTGAATTCAGCTGCATGGACACTTCCTGCCCACGCCCTTTGTGCCAGGCACCACTGGGTAGTGTCCATGCTTGAGCCAGTGTGAACAATGGTGTACAAGAATGGGTCCGTGGGCATGCTCAGGGGACAGGGTCAGGCTGACACGACACTCAAGAGAGTCTCCTTCCAGTGCTGGCCCTGGAGGACCTTTACAGAAGGTGGTGCTGTACTGAAGCAGGTGAAGATGATGAGCCTGCAGTTGAATTCACAACAGCCATTTGGTTGGTGCTGCTTTCAGGTACTCGGTTCATCTGACCCAGACTGTTCAGTTGGGAGCACGAGGTTGTGGCTACCATCTGCTTTCTGCAAAAAAAAGGTTTTTCCTTCTCCATTTCTAATTCTCACTTGTTCGGAGAAGGGAGTTCTGGGAACAGACACTCACTTTCCATCTTTCTAGAAACCCTTCCAGCTGCTTTATGGACTTAGGGAGCACCTGCTGCTCCTCCCCTTCTTCTGTATGCTGATCTTTATTGCATGTGGCACATACACATATACTAGGTGGCAGCTATGAAACTAAGCTCTTCCTCTAAGCTCTAGGGATGCTCGGTGAGGAAGGTGAAAAACCGAGGGCAGGAGGAAGTTAACCTGCCCATGGCAGACCTGGAGCAGCAGCACTGGGATGACTGCTGGGTCTCAGGGTCCTTGGTCCAGGGGTCTTTCCCAAGTGTGCAGGAGGTTGTGGGAGTGAAGGGGCCTGGCCCAGGCTGGGCAGCCCTGGGTGCTGGTCTCCTGCCAGCCTCAGTACAAAGACTGATCTGGGGCTCTCCCAGCGGCTCCCCTTGCCAGCAAGCAGAAATCTCCAAATCCTGGGCTTGGCCCAGAAAGAGGAAAGGGGCTTCTCTATGCTTCTGATTGTCCCCATGACCCGCCAGGAACAAAGCTCGGCCTCACATCGCCTCCTGCCACCAGTCTCCGCCCAGCTGTTCTGGCCACGCAGCCCCATCTCTCTGGCTTGTCTGTGGGAACACTGGGTGTTTGTTAGCTTTTAGAATCACAGCTGTGTGCTGAGGGCTTTCTGCCCCTTTCCCCCACCCCCTGCTCCAGGCCGAGTTGGGCAGGCCATCACAACCACGGGCCCTCTTGTAAATCCCCAAACCCATCACCCAGTGAGGCCAAAACCCTGACTCACAATATTTAACTATTACGTAGCCTAACACCCTGTTGGAAAGGTTTATACCCTTCCCTGATCTGATCAAATAAGTTCAACTGACAGATAACAGTTCAAAAGTGTGACTTTCTAGGTGCACAGATCAAAGAGCTTCAGTCTAAAGGTCAAGGCCTTGGTCATTTACTAGACCTCACCAAGGCTCAATGCCATCATCTGCCAAAATGGAACAATTATACGTTCATTATAGGAGCTGACATCTGTGTCAGGGGCTGTCCTACACCTCACATGTATCACTCATATAAACCTCATAACTGCCCATCTGGCCCAGCCCCACCCTTTGTGAAGACACCAGGAAACATGAGTGTGAAATCGCCAGGAAGGGAATAATGTAGACCCACAACAGCAGTGGGCACTGGGGCTGCTGAGTGCTTCTTGCTGGGCCCTGTCACATGATCAATTCACAAACCCATTCATCCAGTGGGTGGTCTGGAGCGGCCACTATGTGAGATATTGTGCAAAATGGGCAAAAGCCTGTCTTCACGGAGCTTACATTCTAGTGAAGGCTCAAACAGCAGGTGACGTTGTTAATCATGCACAGACATAAAAGTTGACTTTCCCTCACCAGTAACTAGGGCAGGGAGAGGCGACAAACTGGGCACGGGTGCTTATTGTTGCCTGGAGTTTGAGTGGGTTGTGTCTGCTCTATCTCGGTGTCCAGGGGACTTCCTGAGTGGCCCATCTCAGTCCTGCAAGGCAGGGAAACAGTATTTCTCTATCACAGCGGTCCAGTTGTTCAGTGAGGTGTGAAAGACCCTGCAGGCCCCAAGAGCAGAGTCCCCGACACCTGACACTCAGCCCCATGAGCCCACCCTAGGCTGGTACACCACGGTCCTCTGGAGGATGCCATTAATGCCCTGATGAGGGCATCTGAAATGACATTGAATCTCTAAACGTGCATCTTTCTATTGTCCATTTCTCCTGGTGCAAGTGAGAGGTGGCTCAACACAGTGGCTTGGGTGCTGTCTGGCCCTGAATCTCAGCTCTGACATCTTCTGCCTGGGGAGGCCTGGGAAAACTGCCCTCTGTGACTCTCAGCTTCTTCAAATGGAAAATAGGGATATGGAAGCTGTTGTAAGAGCCAATGAGTTACATGTGCAAAGTTAATACAGAATGATGCTCAGCAGACATCAGTGGAAAATTTTAAAGTAATGGAAGTCCTTTCTCCTACTCTTTTCCAAGTAGCCAGCAAGGGGTGCTAGATGGATGGGAAGCACAGGCATTGGAATCAGACCAACCTGGATTTGAGCCCCAGCTGGGTGTTCTTGGACAAATGACTTAAACCGTCTGAACCTTGTTTTCCCCACCTTATTATGGAGATAGTAATCTGTGTCTCACAGGGTTTGAAAAGGAGTAAATTAAATGACATAACAGGCCCAAAGGTTGGCTCAGGATAAACGGTTTCACTGATGGAGAAACCAGGCTGACCATGGTGCTAGTGACAAGGTTTGGGAGGGATGCTCAGGACCAAGAGAATCAGAGACAAAAACTCAGTGAGCCAGAGTCTGGAAGGAGGGGCCCCGGGAGGTGGCCACCAGCTCACACTATGCAGAGGTCCACCATGCCATGGAGAGAGCAGGAGCTGTTGCAGGTCCTGGAGAGGCACATGGATGAATGAGGCAGGCCAGGTCACCATGTGCCAAGTGGAAGCATGTGCCAAAGGGAATACCAGGGCCCAAGGCTAGTGACATGGGGGACTGGCAGCCACTGGAAATTCCAAGGAGAGTCAGGGCACCCATGACAGAATCCAGGTAAGCCGGGCCTCATCTGGGTGAAGGCTAAGCCAGGTAAGGGGCAGTTCTAAGACTGACTCTGGAGCTGTTCCGTGTATGTCTTAAAGTGGCCAAGGTCAGGGCCACCTTGTGATGCTCCAGATCAGAGCAGGTCCCTTTGTGTCTCACTTGAGGAAGCTGTGGGGGAAGGAGTGGAGGAGACCTTCCTCAGGCACTGAGTTCAAACCTAAGCAGGGAGGAGAAGTGGGTGCAGACTGGTGCTGGGCTGCCACCTGTCCCCAGGGAGGTCGACCTGATTCTGCTTGAGACTCTGAGAAGCCCCGATTGGCAGCCAGGTCAGCTCCACAGACATGCATCTGGGGGCTCCTCCTGAGCAAGGAGGAGCTCTGGGTAAGCCAGGTGAGGAAGGCAGCATGGGGCTGATTCCCAAGACAAATGTCTGCAAAAGAAAAGCATGCAGGATGGCTTAACTCCACCAACATTTAAATAAAGAGCAAGAATAACAAAAGCTGAGAATTTTAATTACAAGCTCTTGCTTCCCCGTTGTTTGTAATTTTGCTAATATCTCTGGATCTCCTAGTGGTGATTTGACAATAAAAATCTCTTAAAACAGAAGAATTATGTAGGGAGGGAGGATTTCCTCTGGCTTTATAGCCGACCTGAGGAAGGAGAACTAGGTGTGTGCATTTGAGTAGATCATGCACCTCTTTGAGCTTCTCTATCCACTTCTGTAAAAGCAGAGCTGGAGCAGACTCTGATTAGGGGGGGCCCTGAGATCTGCTGAGTCTATGCACTCAGGCAGGAAAAGTCATCATCATGAAAAAGTGTGAGGCCTAAGTTAGACACTTTAGTCGCTTTGATTTCCTCCTGCTGCTCATTCGGCACTAAACTGAGGACGCCATTGCTTAATGACCGGACCCAGCTCCGCAAATGGCTGCTGAAATGAAATGAACCAACCACATCCGAACGGCTCCTGAGTCCTTCCATTCTGCCTCCTTAAGAGCTCTCAAAACAACTGCATCTTCTTCATTCAGCTGTTGCAGTTCAACACTTTCTCACAGCACCAAACTGCCATGTCTTGCCTCTAGCTCACCGATACCTTTCTTACTCTAAGACCTCCACATAGACACAGGTGAGCTCTTGCACCTGTAAGAGCTCCTTACATCCCTTTAATTGTGTCTAGGCATCAGTGGGATAGACAGAAGTGTGCCAGCCTTAAGGATGGTTCTCTGCTTCTGCTCTGCTCCCCTCCCCAACCTCCACTGCTCCCTGACATGCCTCCTTGCCCCAAGTCAGGCCCTGTACTTGCAGGTTTGAAGGAACCAAGATACCTCTGCCTCTGAGCATTTGCACATGCTGTTCATTTTGCTGCAATGTCCTTCTGTCTCCTTCAAGTCTCAGTTCTGTTGTCATTTCCTGCTGTTGTCAGCCTTTCTGCTCTAATATCTCACAGCAGAGCCAAGTAGCTCTCCCTGGTCCCCATGGTGACCTCCTATGTGGCACTCTTCCTGGCTGTCAGCAGTCTTCCTCCCCTGGACTGGAGCCCCTTAAGGGCAAAGACTATCTGTGTACCTGCATATGCCCAGTATCCAGAACAGTGTGACATGACAACTGAACGGTGGGCACAACCCATGTGTCCAGGAAGTACCTAGACATGGAAAGATAAACAAAATTAGGTCTATCCCTACAATGGAATATTATCCAGCCTTAAAAAGGAAGGCTATTCTGACACATACTTCAACATGGATGAACCTTGAACCTCATATCAAGTGAAATAAACCAGACACAAATGACAAACACTGTGCGATTTCACTTATGTGAAGTTCCTAACGTCATCAAATTCAGAAACAGAAAGTAGAATCGTGTTGCCTCAGGAAGAGTGCTGGGAGAGTTTTTGTTTAATACAGAGCTTTGGTTTTTCAAGACTAAACAAATTCTGGAGGTGGATGGTGATGAGCTATTGCCACTGAGCTGTAGATTTACAAATAGTCAAAGGGTACATTTTATGTTATGTATATTTTATCACAACAAAAGAAACTGAGCACAATTAAAAAAACACACAGTCTGAACACAGAGAGGAGTTTAATGACCATTTACTGAGAGAATTGAATGAATGAATGAATGAATGAATGAGTAGTTACACCAAGAAAATCCCTGGAACTGCTGAAGGAAGTTAGGAGATCTGCAACCAGTCAGAACTGAGAAGTCTGGATGTTGGGGTAGAACAACCCTCATTGTCACTCCAAGCAGGTCTTCAAGGTGTGCCTGGGGCCAGTTTTCAAAACTAGACCTCTCAACCCAAATTGAATCTTTAGGGCTGCAACTGAATCCGAACAAGTGTTTTTCCTCAGGGGCCCTGTCCCCTTCCCTGGGGAACTCATTCTAGAATAACTCCCAAGGGACAGAGGAAAAGTTAAGCCCTTTGCAAGAACAGGATTTGTGCTATCTTGGAGCCATTCTTATCAAGTGGTGATTGAAGAAGGCAGATTGATCTCCTGCAGGTTACATTTCATTTTATTAATTGATGTCCAGCAGCTCTAGAATTGGCTTAATTTAGGTGGGGTACCTTTGTTAGGCCATCACCTCTCTAGCTACATTTGTCTTCCATTAATCATACTGAAATTCAGTTTCTAAAATAGATTTTTCAAATACATCTCACCCTCCCCCCTTCTTTCCTCCTTCCCTTTGTTTAAAAAAATATATATTTAATAAATGCCTGTTCCATACCAGGTATTATGTTGCCTGCTAGGAATGGGTCGATGAATAAGTTTTTGTTTTTAGGAATCTAGTAGGGTAGAATCATAAATGCGGAGAACAAAAAAGGAACTAAGTCAGACCTGGATGTGGAGGGGTAAATTAGGAATGGTTTCCTGGAAACTGGTGACATCTTAGCAGAGTTTTGAATGGAAGTAGGAAGTACCTAGACAAAAAAAAGGGAGGTGAGGGATGGGGAAATCCATACTGGTCAGAGGATTAAAAATACATTAAAAAATTTAGAAATAATCTGCATAGTTGAAAAAAGCGGAACTATTTGGGGAATTCTAGAGATGGAGTTAGAGAAGTAGGTAGGAGATATATAATTTTGAGTCTTAGGTTTAAATAAGAACTTTCAACCACTTCTTGAAAGGTATAGAGAGCCATTGTTGGATTTTATTCAAGAGATTGACTTAATACATGAATAGAAAATGGATTTAAGGAAGGCAAGATTGGAGGCAGGAAATCTGCCAGAGATTACTGCTGAAATGTGGGGAAGAAATGGATGAAAACCTAAATTAAGATGGCTGAGAAATTAAGAGGAATGAATACATTCAAGAATCATCAAAACACTACTTAAGATAGTTAGTTTTGGACTTCGAGCCTAATTTGATGAAGTAAATGACAGGCAGGGATAAACTCTCAAATATTCAGTTTGATTATTTGAACCTTGAATGGGATCATTTACTGAGGATAGAGAAATGAGATCTGATTTCAGGAAGTAAAGATTTCAGATTTTGGCATGTGGAAGTTGAGTTTCTCATTGGTTATCCAAGAAGAAATGTCCATTAGGGGAAAAAAAACAAACCGTTAAGCCCTTTGGCTGAGGCTGCCATGGGCTGTGTTTTTGTTGGGCGTGGGTGTTGGGGTCAGGAAGAGCGGTGAGAAGCCAGAGGGGGCGGGCTGGCAGAGAGGGCTCATTCAGCACTCATTCCCTGAGTGAGCCGCACGCTTCGGAAGTATCACATTAAAGAGGTGACTCACACACTGACTCAAAGAGAGGAGGCTGCAGGGTTGTAAATCAGAGGATGGCTTTTATTTGCCAGAACTCTACAGTAAAGAACAACTCCGTGTGCCACTTAACAAAAGGAGAGTGGGAAGGAGGAAGGCAGGAGAGGCAGGCCGCGGGGCTCACAGAATCATTGTGAGGGGGTGATGGGCAGGATGTTTTCAGGACACTCTCTCCAGTCACTGGGCTACTCTGTTCCTCAGCACACACACGCGCATCCACACACACGCACGCACGATCATCGTTCCCCCGAACTTCCTGAGAAGGCTGTGTTATGAGAATATTAGCACGAGGACAGCTAGGGATGGAGGAGACCTCAAAGTCATCTACTTTATCTCATTTTTATGAGTATAGCAGGCAGCTTTCCTGGAGATAACATTTATGGGTGTTTTTCAGAATGAAGGGCCCCGTGAGGGCAGAGCCCCCTTAGAGAGGTGGGGAGGGTAAGGCCCCCTAGAATCAATGAATGTCCCTGTCCCTGCCCTGGTCAGTCAGGGCAAGTGGCCAAGGCCAAGATCATTGAAGGAAGCTGCTCCTCAAAGAGTAGGGCTTAAAAGTAAAAAAGCTGCTTGGCTCTGCAGGGACCAGGGAGAAAAGGGAGGATGGGTCTTCTACTCCTGCAAAGGCAGAGAGACATGTGACCAAGTCAGGCTGAGTTGCTCCGGGCAACCTGCAGTCTGGAGAGGCAGCTGTATTTCCAGAGAGCATCATTCTGGGGAAGCCAGGACCCTGCCCCCCTGGCACTGCTCCAGGTGCCTGGGCTACGCTGCCCGATATGGAAGCCAATAACCACCTGTGGGTAATGAAATGTGGCTAGTCCACCTAGAGATTTGCTGCAAGGGTGGAATACACACTGGATTGCGAAGACAGAGTATAAAAAGAAATGTCTAATATGCTATAAGTTATTTTATACTAATTATATGGTGAAAAGATAACAGTACACTGTGTTAAAGAACATGTATTATTAAAGTTCATTTCAATTCTTTCTTTGGATACTTATTAACTCGTGACCTGAAAAATGTAAGATACATGTGATTCACACTGGTGGCTTCATCATGCTTCTGCCGGGCACCGCTGACTCAGAACAGGGAAAGAGGCTGCTCCTGATTTTCTGCTCTTATGCCTCGGAGGAGGGGGGGGGGCTTCCATGTACCCACCTTGGGGTGTCCTGGGGGGACAGCAGCAATGCCCCAATCTGAGAAGGGTTAGGTCAGGCCAGCTGGTTACATAAGTAATGGGACAGAGAACCAAGTGTTTCCATAACTTGCTCAAGCAAATGAATAAGATCTTGGCTTAGGATCAAACCTCGTAAATTCTAGTGTAATCTTACTATCACATCCCAGCTTAAGTAGAAAACATTCTTTTAAAATTATGAGTCATAATTCTTGTTTCCAGGGTGCCACAAAATGTGGTCCTGTTTTGGAGTGCAAATTCTTAGATTTCTTTTTTCTGGCAGGTAACTCAATTATATCTATCAAAACCTGTAGGCCAAGTCACACTGGGCCTCAATGCCTGTCTCAGCACGAAGACACATTTGAAAAAAAAAACACACAAATTGGGTTTGCCTGAGTTTTGAAAATCATGATTAATTCTTGACTGAGGGAAATTGCCCGTACAAATCACAGGCAGCTTCCTAAACATCCTCAGCCATCATTCTTTCCTCTTCAGTGTCACTCCACAGCCTGCTGTCGCCTCCTCAAACTCGCCCTGACCTCCCTCTTTAGGCCCCTCTCCTCTCTGGCTCAGCTCTTCTCAGCCCACCTTCCCTGTGGGATCTCCCTCTTCCAGGCCCTCCTTCTGCATAAGGATCAGTTCAGCTTCTTTCCATTCTCCTCTCTGCCCATCAGCTCAAGAGGCCCTAAAGCTGACAGAGTGGGCAAGGAATGGGGGAGAGGTCCACATCAGAATTTTACATATTTTGAGCAAGTCATTTCTACTCCTAGGACTCTAGAATAGATGAGTAAAGTAATAGATCAAACATTGGTGTACAAAAATGTTTGTCAAAGTATTGTTTATCACAGCAAAAAAATTCAAAACAACCTGTTTAATCCATCAGGGATTGGTGGTTAAGTGAATGATGAATGACAACTCTATAAAAAAGAATATTGGGAAGATGCTGCAACTTCTGTTTTTAAAGACATTTACTAATGTGCCCATAATAACATTAAACAAGACACACACACACACACACACACACACACAAACAAACAAACAAACAAAAGATAAAGCTGTATACAAACTAGGAGACCATTGTTTTAAGGGATATATGAACATTGGAAAATGCTTCTCTATTGTCCCTGACTCCATGCTTTTTGCAGCCTCCCTCAGTCAGTGGAAACCCAGGGAGATCACTGAAAAGCACAAGATCAGGTGACTTTTTAAGTGGGGTACCAAGGTGTTCCCTCCTTTTCTTTGGCCTGTGATGAGAAGAAGGGTTAACATGAATCCCTGAACCCAGCCAAGCCCAGGCCCCAACGTCCTAGGGGCTCCCACAAGCATTGAGGAGGAGCAGAGAGAGCACCTGACCCCATTCCAAAGACATCGCCTTTGCCACATGTGCCAGGGAGTCAACGCCCAGAACAAGGAGGCACAAGAGCTGGCTTCGCCATCAAGAGCATTCCCTGCACGAAGACACACAGCAGAAGGAGAAGACAGGAGACCTAGGACCAAAGGTAGGCTCAGGTACCAGAAAGGGGCTCGGGCAAGTTCCTAGCATACTAAGCCCAGGTGTTCATCTGTGAAATGAGGTTCACTAACATCCATCTCACAAAACTGTTGGAACATGCAGTGAGAAAGGAGGTGGGAGAGCCTGCAGGCTCTGGCCAGGCTGCCTGAGCAGGAGTCCTAGCTCCTTGGCTAGGAAATGAGGGTAATGATGATACTTGTATCTACTCTACAGGTTTGTTGAGAAAAATGAGAGGAGTTGATACAAGTGAAATAAGGAGGAAACACCTGGCACATGTTAAGCACTCAGTGAACATGCGTTTCCTTTCTCCCTCTCATCATTCCAGAGGCCCCTTCTTACTCCATCATCCTCTCAGGGCCCCTTGCTTCCAGCTGCTCATTTAACGCTCAGCAATTCCTAGTTTACATTGCAGAGCCCACTTCAGGTTGCCTACTGTCACTCTAGGCCAGAAGTCTGCAAACAAGAGCTCACAGGTCAAATCCAACCTGCCCTCTGTTTTTATAAATAAAGTTTTATTGGAATGCATCTACACAGTCATTTCTGGGTGTTCATGGCCGCTTCAGCATTTCAATGGCAGAGTCAAGTCGCTGAGACAGAGGACATATGTCCCACAGAGACTACAATAGTCACTATCTGGCCTCTTGCAGGAAAACCTTTCTGACTCCTGCTCACCTCCAGCAGACCACTTGTACATGCCCCCTTTCATGTGCATGCTGACTTTCAGGCCGGGGGGAAGAGTTTTTGTTTAGGAGCAGGGCCAAGGTGGTGCAAGAAAGAAATAAGAAGCAGGCCCCTAGGCCTAGAATCCCCCAGGCCCCCTGGCTGGTTCTGAGCCCCACTGAAGAGAGAGATCAGAGACAGAGCCTAGGAACTACTCAAGACGGGTTTCATATGACTTTGGACTAAGCAAGCTGCTTGGGCTCAGTGCCACCCTATCTCTACCTCACCTCCCATCGTTGTCCAGAGTCTGCCCTGTGCCTGAGACCTGGAGGCCTTGAAGTCCCCTGGCAAAGGGTGGCCACCACCTGATAGGTAGAGGCAAGGGCAAAGCTTCACCAAGCAGTTCATGGGAGCCAGAGCAGGAAGCAGGAAGAGAACAGACCGGTGGTGACCACAGCAGATGGGGTTTGGGTATCTAGGAGACCCCTTGCAGGATTTCTCCAAATTACTAGAAGGCAGTTTGGACTGTATCCAGATGAACACAGACCCAGGGAGATGAAGTGGCCATGAAGACCACCCAGCCAGTACACCTACCAGAAGCTGAGGAGCCAGGGGCCCACTGAGTATGACATGTTGCTTAAACTCTCTGTGCTTTTGTTTTCCGATCTGCAAAATGTTCTACGTGGAACATAGAAGGTGATCAGTAAAAGTGAACGTCCTTTTTTCCTTCCTCCAAAATAAAGAGCGAGCACCCCTGCCAAAGATATGTACCCACTGGCCATGGAAGAATGCATCGTCAGGAAACCCGACTACAAAACCTTCAGTGGCTCCCTGTTTCTTACCACGGCAAGTCCCCAGGAGGCCTCAACAATGTGGCCCCTTCCCACCAAGCCAACTTAACTCCCCTGATTTAATACCTGTGCAGCATGTTTCACGCTTCCTCACTGCCCCCATGAACAAGGCACATCCCTTCTAACACCGGCACCCCTCCCCTGCTTTCTCTCCCTGACATCAGTGTTCTGATTGATCTTCCAAAAACCCATGTCTGATTAACTTACTCCCTGAAAGTCTCTGTCTGATTCATGCTTTCCTGTAGAATAAAGTCCAAACTCCATACCACTGCATTCACCATAGCACATAGCCTAACCCTACCCCACCTCTCAGAACTCCTTCTAACCCCTTCCCTGTCACAAGGCATATATATGTGTACACCCATACACACACATACATAGTTCACTTGAGCCAGTCAGATCAACTCTCCGTTCTTCCACACACCTTCACATCCACACACCTTCGCACCTGCTGCTGTTTCTCCTTGGACCATCCTATTCCTTTTCTTTGATGGCCAAATTCCTCTGACTTCTTAACATCTTGCTAATATGGAGCATTTTGTTTTGAAACTCCCACCTCCCTTCCTTTCTTGCAGTTGGGTGACTAAGCCCGGGCCAATGAGCTGTAGGTGCAAATCACTGGGCGGGACTACCCAGAAGGCTCTTTGACAGGGACACATGTGGCTGCACCACCCTTTCTCTAGTTCCTCTGTGTAAAGTGGGTGTGATGGCTGGTGCTCTAATAGCCATCTTGGAAGATGAGGATGAACCTTGGAGCCTTCAGAATGGAAGCCATGCTCTGTGGATGGAGTAACTGAAGGAGAGGAAGAGCCTGAGATAGTGCTTATGTTGTAGAATTGCCCTATGCCAAGTCCAGGCTGGCTACCTTTGGTTCTTTTATGAGAAAAGAAAAGAGCCCCTTATGTGTTTAAGCCACTGTCATTTAAGTCGGTTGTGATATATACAGAAAATCCAAGACAAACATACAAGCCATTTACTGGTTTGGCTCCTACTCATCTCTCCAGACACACATTTCCCCTCCCTATTCCCAGACTCCATGCTCCAAACCTACTTATTTATTTTTAGTTTTCTCAAGTATCATGCTTTCCTCGGACATCACACTCTCTGCTTCTCCTCAGGGACTCTCCTTGGACAGCCTGGGAACACTTTCTTAGCTTCCCAGTTCCAGCCCCAGAGACACTTTTCATCTTAAGCCTTTCCAGACACGCTCACCACACCCTCCTCAGGTAGAACTGATGGCTCCTGCTGTCATTTATGCTCCCAAATATCTACCAGGGCATCTGTACCACGCTATCATTTACTTGTCCATCTGCATTCCACCCCCCCTTCCAGATCCTGGGTTGCTTGAGGCAGGAGCCAGGTCATTCATCTCAGTCTGTGGCACATGGGCATACATGAAGTTTTTCAGGGTACACTCCCCTGAGAAAGGGTGTCATCCTCTTGTGACTGGGAGTCTGACCTAGGGGCAGGGCTGTCCTTAGGGGAAGATGAAGCTCTCATAGGGCAACAGAGCCTGCTCTTGGGCACACTGTACCTGGAAGGTCCCAGGAAATGTCTGCTGGTGAATGAACGGATGTATAACTCACCTCCTGCCCGCTTCCCTGGTGCTCACAGAAACCTTCTCCAGGGCTATGACTTCCCCAGCCTGTGGCCCTGCCTCTCACCACCTGCCCCTGCCCAGTGCCTTTCCCTGAGTAGGTGCTCATGCCCCAAGGCAGGAGGCTCAAGAAGTGAATGGGCAAACACTCAGCTGTCACCTTGAAACCTGCCCTCAGGCAGCCACCAAGTGAAAGGAGCATGGAAACACCAACTGCCAGGAAACCAGGTAGCAAGAGGGGACAGACAGCCTTGCCGAAGCCATCCCAGCAAGGACCTTCCTCCTGCCATGACTCTGACCTGGCAAAAGGACACCTTTCATTCAATTCATGTTCATGGGACAGTGAAGCCCAAGGCACCACGGCCACTCCCCTCAAGCTCTTCACATGCTGGTGATCTGAACAGAAAACAGAGAAAAATGGCAGAACCACCAGGAGATGCACAGTGACTAGGTCTGGGTCTTGCCTCCCCGGAGCCTTGCATATAAGCTGTATCCTTGAGGGACAGAGAGGTGGGTAGCCAGGAGAGTAGAAGGCTCTTGGAACCTGGATTCTGTTTTTGCTGATGTGGGCTGGGCCATTCCTGCAGAAGGCTAAAAATCAATGGGAATGGGAGGGATAAGGATGTCCATTCAACCTATGGAAGAACTTCCCAAGCATCAGACTGGCCCACTAAGGAGTGAACTGTCCTGGACAGCTCTTGCCCTGTATGTCATGAAATCAGCGGACACACCCAGAATCATAGGACACGACAGAGACCTTGGGTCCCGGGAACTGAGACCTGCTACCTTCTGGGAATCCCCAGGACACCCGTGTGCAGTCTGTTCCCAACAATACCAGAGGTGCTGAGATCTGGGCCAGCTCTCTGGGCTTCCTCTCCCTCAGCAGGGATGCTCTCTGTCTGCAGAGTGGCCCTTCTGGTGGCCTGAGCCTGGAGCTCTGAGTGCTCTCAGGTCCTCCTTCTAACCTGGCCACTCTCGATTCCTTCACTCCTCTGCCCACTGGTTGGGCTTCACTGTCCCATGACCTCGGTCACACACAGAGGGGCCGAGAAGCTGTCCTGCTGGTGATGCTCAGCTTGGTCTCTTGCTTAAGGTCATATCTCCAGGATTGACTGTGAAGTTACTCTTTTACCTCTCCATATTCCCTTCTTTGGAAGTGAATCACCACCCTCCAGAGGAGAGGAATTAAGTTCATTCACTGGAAGGGGTGAAATGCACATATACTCAGTGGAATTCTATAAAGATGATTCATCTTCTTCCCTGTTTATTTATTTATTCAATTACTTATGTGCAATGAGTATAGTCATGGATTCTTCCAGTTATAATTCAATACTGTTGTTACTTATTTTATTGCTCCAATTGTTTCAGCTTTGCCCACTGAGAGCTCTTTTTAATTGACCCTGAGTCCTTTAGACACACTCATCTGATGCTTTGTTTTTGTTTTTAAGCACTTCCTGACTTTCTAGAACTATAAAATGTTCCAGGCTCAAGCTGTATTTTCACTGCCCAGCCCCAGAATCAGCCGTTTCTCCGAGGAACAGTGGAAAGTGGGCATATGGAAATGAAGACCTGGCACTGGGTGTGCCCATTTCTACAGGAGCACCATTGCCAGTGAGCAGAGTTGGGAAAGGTATGTGTGTGTCCTAACCCATACATAAACACACATCTATACTTATTTCTTATCTACCTTTCTATATAGACATTCCAGCCCTACCACTACCTTTGCCTCCTGACAGATTCTTTCCCTGTGAAAGTAAATGAGAAGATGTAGTCTACAACACACAGAAAGCACCCAATCTGCCACTTGAGTGAATGAGCGAGCGGATGAAGAGGGGCACTGGGCACATGTTGCGGCATCTCTCTAATTCAAATCCACACTCCACACTTACTAACCGGGCAGGCAGTTTACCCTTACCAGGTTTCAGAATTCTATATATTCTAAGTTATCTATATATATAAAAAGCCAGCGACAAGAACGCTGGAACAACTGGAATGACTGGTTATGATGCCCACTGCAGTGAGGAAACCAGCAGAATATGGGAGTGGGGCCAGCCAGCCAACTACCTGTGGCTCCTCCCCCAGACCCCAGCCCTGATGGGCTCCCACCACCCCAATAGGTCCATGGTCCCTCCCCCAGCCAGCTCCACCCCTGATTGCCCGCCCCCCAACTCTGATCAGGGTAGGGCCAGATGGCCAACTACCCATTACCCCTCCCCCAGGATGCTGGCCCCTGATCAGCCCTCCCACTCCATTCGGGGGCGGGGCTGCTGGCCTACCACCCACAACCCCTCTCCATGGCTGGGCACACCCTTGAATAGCCCCCATCACCCCAATCAACCTACAGCCCCTCATCCAGCTCCACCCCAGATAGTCCCCCCCACACCAATCAGGGGTGAGGCTGGCTGGCCAACCTCCCACAGCCCCTTTCCTGAGCTGGCCCATCCCTGATCAGGCTCCAATTGTGGCCAGACCCCATCCTGCACAAATTCATGCACTGGGCCTCTAGTCTATAATAAACATGTTATCTTATAATTAATAAAAATAAAAAATTTTTGAAAAACAACATATCCCACACGCTTCCCTGCAAGGAATATTAGTAAGTGCTTCCTCGGCTCCGCTGAGGACTGATGTGCTAATGTAGATGAAAACAAGCCACAGGTTCTGGCATACAGGAGGAATCAGAGGTTTTGGCTTCCACCTCCTCCTTTTCTTTCTGATCCTTCTGGAAGCTGTGCTCTGAAACCAATGAGAAGTCTTCCTCTCCTTTTTCTCCAGATGTGCGTATGGATGGAATGGCACAAAGTCACCATCCAGTGACCTCTTCCTTTGTCACCTGGAGGCCTCCTACCTTGTGGTGGAGGTCTCTGTGGGAATATTCTTGAGGCTTAGTGGAGCCTTAGTGGAGCACCCACTACCGAAGCCCATATCTCGGCAGGTGTCTGCCAGCCCAGCACAAGGCCTGAGCCAAGGCTCTGGCTTCCCTGCTCATTTAACCAGGGCTCCACCAACAGGGCCCCCCTGCAATCACTCCCTGAACCTTCATGACCTGCACTGGCGGCTTCTGTTTTGTGGAACCCTGACACCATGTGCTGTGAGGAAGCTGGGACTGGCCTCCTGGGGGCTGGGAGGCCACGTGGGAGAGTGACGTGGCCCAGCACTGTGGCCCTAGTCATGTGAGTCCAGCCCCACTGCCAGGTGACTGCAGCTACTAGAGTCAGCCCCGCCATGCTCAGCAGGGAACCCTGCTAGAATTGTGAGAAATAATGATCATTGTCTTAAGCTACTAAGTTGGGAAAGTTTGTTAGGCAGCAATAAATAGCAAAAACGTAATTAAAGAGGGACCTCAAATGGCCAGCTATGCAAAAGTAAGGCAGGAACCCCTTTCACAAAATCTGCAAAGCATTGAGGTATTAGGAACCCACATGACAAGATGCCTCGTATGCAAAGATGTCAGGCCCAGGGGAAAGAAGATAGAGTTGATCTGAGACACTCTTTCCTGTCATTCCCTGTGTTCCTGCCAAGGCCTGCCTTCTCCCTTTCTCCCACATGATCAGGCCCTGGACCATGGTGTGGAGAGAACAAACTATCCTATCTAATAAAAGAGTGATATGCAAATTGACCATACCTTTGCTACGCCCAATAAGCAATGCCCACAAGTCACGCCCACAAGCCAATCAGGAGCGATATGCAAATTAACGCCCAACCAAGATGGCTGTTGCCCATGGCAGTGCGATCGCTGCGTTTTCCAAGGCCGGAAAAAGCCTCGCCAAAAGGCTTTTTCTGGCCTTGAGGCAGGCCTGGGCCGGGTCTGGGGCAGAGCCATCCAGCAGATCGTCCCCATGGCAGAGCGGTAGCTGGATTCCCAAGGCCTGAAAAAGCCTCACCAAGAGGCTTTTGCCAGCCTTGGACAGGCAGGCCAGGGCTGAGGTGGAGCCAGCTAGTGATCAGCTGAATCGTAGGGTGACCACTGGTTGAGGTCCCAGGGATTAGCTGGATTGCAGGGCGATCGCTGGCTGGGGTCACCTGGCTGAGGTCCCCTGCCCAAGGCCAAAAGCCTCGGCCAGAGGTTTTCGGCCTAGGGCAGGCCGGGGGTGGAGCCGTCAGTAGGACATCACCTGAGGGCTCCCAGTATGTGAGAGGGGGAAGGTTGGGCTGAGGGACCACCGACCCCTAGTGCATAAATTCCATGCACCGGGGCCCTAGTCCTATATAATAAAAGCCTAATATGCTAAGTATCCGATTGTCTGGTCAGCCATTGAACCAATCAAAGTGTAATATGCAAATGATATGCTAAGGCTGCTCAACTGCTCGCTGTGATGTGCACTGACCATCAAGGGGCAGACAGTTGATCAGTTAATCAGTCACTAGGACCATGTTGGCGAACCTATGACATGCGTGTCAGCACTGACACGCATAGCCATTTTCAATGACATGCAGCCGCATGCAGTCACATACAGAGATGTATGGGGCCGCAAGCCAAGAAGGACGTTTCATCCTCGGCTACTGCACGGCCAGGTGCAGTAGCCGAGGATGAAACATTTGCTGTAGTGTAGACACTCTGTAGGCCAGTAGACATTCTGTAGGCCAAAACAACAGAACTCTGGCACAGAGCATCTAGCTCTGGGACTTCTGGTTAGGCCACTAGGGGATCTTTAACCTCACTTCTGGCCAGCGGAGCAGGGAGCAGTGGAATGCCGTGGGGGATGCATCTATGGAGGCCTTGTAATTGCCATTACCATCAACCACATAACCACAGCAACCATCATCCAATCTACTGTTCTGGGGTGTTGTGGATTTCTAATTGACCATCATGACTAAGATAAGTGAGGGGGAAGCTGGGAGAGGTAAGGGCCTGTGTTATGGGTGCCATTTCCTACCATTAGAAATAGCGGCAGCCATCTTAATTTATATAAGGAATGTCATTTTGCAGCATAGTGCAGACTCCATTTCACCACTATTGCTGTTGTGCATCCTTATTAACCCCTATTTCTGCTTATTAACCCTGCCCTTTCCTAAAAGACAGTTACATGTGCCATCTTGTGGTCAGTTAGGCTAGTTAACCCCTAATTGCCTGCAGGGCTAACAGGTTATCTATAATTCTATCTTCTGTCATTGCCCCCCTGATGGAAAACCCAAAAAATAAAAAACCAAGGTTAAGTAAAGGAAGTGGTAGTAGCAGTAGGTGACGCTTTCAAGAGACATGGACCGAGATGTATGGCATTATAGAAAAAAATGGCAGATCATTTTGCATTCTATGTACTGAAACAGTAGTAAGCAGAACGTGGAATATAGACATTTTGAAACTAATCATTCCCAGCTCTTAAAAAAAAGTGAGGATGAAAGGAAGGAATACATTTCCAGGAAGCTACACCTTTATAAGAGCCAATCTAATTCCATCCTTAAATTTATAAAAGGCCCTACAAATTTAACATCTGCAAGTTTGAGCATTGCTCACTCCATAGCTCAGCATGGAAAAGCACTCAGTGAGGGAGAATTCATTAAAGAAACTCTCCTAAGATGTACACCAGTTCTATTTCACGATATGCAGAATAAAGATGCAATTCTTAAGAGAATATCTGAATTACCACTCAGTAGAAATATCATAAAAGACTGAATAATGAGACTGAACACAAACATACAACATCAATTAAAGAGAAACATAAGTAATTGTAAATATTTTTCTATCTCTCTTGATGAAACTACTGATGTCACACCACATGCTCAGTTGGCCCTTACTGGTCAATACTCTGATGGTCTCACAATGAGAGAAGAGTTGATAAAGTTGGTATCAGTGCCAACAAGTACATCAGGAAGCAAAATATGTAAGGTTGTTATACAAACATTCCGTGACCTAAGCATTGATATCTCTAAAGTTGTGTCAGTAAAGACAGATGGGGCACCAAACATGGTGGGGAAAAAAGTCGGATTTGTCAAATTGTTTACCGAAGCTATTGGACATATGATTGTGCCTTTTCATTGTATTACCCATCAGGAGGTTTTAAGTGCCAAGGCAGGATTCACTGACTTAAACGACTTAATGTCAGTTATTACAAAAAATAGTTAATTTAATAGCTGCTCACCCCCTTCACAAGCAAGAATTTTCTGCACTTTTACTGGAGGTTGATTCCACCTACAGTGGACTGCTGATGTACAATAATGTAAGATGGTGGAGCCGAGGCAGAGTTCTTGAGCACTTTGTGGAGTGCTTTGAAAAAATTAAGGTATTTCTTGAGGATAAGGATCTGGGAAACTTTTCTCAGCTCAATGACGATAAGTGGGTCAACACCCTGATATTTTTTACAGATCTCTCTGTTCATATTAATGAACTGAACTTAAAGTTACAAGGTTTTGGCAAAAGTATTGACGTTATGTTTGGTTACATAAAAGCTTTTGAAAGTAAACTTAAAATTTTCAAGCAAAATGTAGAAACTAAAACTTATAAGTATTTTCCTCAAGTAACAAAGTATTTTGAGAAGGCCAGTGCAGCTGTACAAAATGAAATGGAACCCTTGCATATAAAGTACCAGCAGGTTTGAGACTCATTACTTGACCAGTTCAGTGATAGATTTAATCAATTAAGAAGCCTAGAACAGACCATAAAAATAATTAAGTATCCTGATGTAGTAGTCTACAGTAGTTTGGAATTAAATGGTTTCCAATGGATGCAAAATGGTGATTTGGAGATGCAACTTGCAGAATTTCAAGACAGCATCTGGGCTCAGGTGTTTATCGACTTGAGGTCAAAGCTTGAGAATCTGGAAAGGTGCCACTTGGAGAATCAAGAGGAGTGCCATTACAAACAGGAAATTTGGAGTGCCTGGAACTGATTACCAGACACTTTTAGCACCCTGAAAAATATAGCAATGGCTTTACTCACAATTTTCCCCTCTACATACTTTTGTGAGACCTTATTCTCAGCATTAAATAATATCAAAACCAACAAAAGAAACAGATTGACAGAAGAAGTTAGTAGCGCTTGCTTGGGCTTGAAGCGTGCAAAATACCAACCTTCAAGTGAAGGTTTAGCCAATGAAATTCAGCAACAAAAAAGTCACTAACAGGCAAATTAGTTAAAGAATTCCCCCCCCCTCACTTATCTTAGTTCACAGCACCCCACACAAGTTAAATAATATCAAGACCAACAAAAGAAACCGACTGACAGATGAACAAAGAGGTCACTAAGCAGCTAAGTTAAAGAATTAGTTTTTGGTTTATTAAATACAGTTATATATTACAATTATACATTTTTGTTATTTAAACTATAATATCGTGAAATTATGGTTTTTTTCTCGAAGTGACACACCACCTGAGTTATGCTCGGTTTTTTGGCGAATTCTGACACACCAAGCTCAAAAGGTTTCCCATCACTGCACTATGACATGCATTTACCACCTGGGGGCAGATGCTCTGACCGGTAGGTTAGCTTGCTGCTGGGGTCTGGCCAATTGGGTCTGAGAGAGACAGGCAAGACACATCCTGGAGCTCTCCCTCTTATCCCTCCCCAGTTGGCCAACCTCTCGCATCCCTCACTGGCCCAGATTGTGCACCAGTGGGGTCCCTCAGCCTGGCCTACACCCTCTTGCAATCCAGGACCCCTCAGGGGATGTCAGAGAGCCAGTTTCTGCCCAATGGCGGATCAACCTGTCACTATGATGCACACTGACCACCAGGGAGCAGATGCTCAATGCAGGAGCTGGCCCCTGTTGTCAGTGTGTTCCCACAGGGGGAGCACCACTCATCCAGAAGCTGGGCTCATGGCAGCCTCTCCCGCCCCTTCTGCAGAGCTAAGGATGTCCAACTGATGGTTTAGACCCACTAAGCTGTCAGTCAGACATCCCCCACGGGCTCCTGGACTGCAAGAGGGTACAGACCTGGCTGAGGAATGCCCCTCTGGGTGCATGAATTTCATGCACTGGGTCTCTAGTAATTAATATCTTCTCACTTAATGAGCTGCAATTACCACAAAGAAGTTAAAAGCAGGTCTGATGAAGGCAGGTCAGAGGAGAGGAGGTAAAACTGAGGGCTGATTAGGGCGGAGGAAGGAGAAGATGCTGGGCCCTTGGCAGAGGGCCATCTGCTCTAAACCACAGAGGGAGGGAGGGACTCAGCAGGAAGAGATGGGAAAGGACATTACCCAAGGCAGGAGGAGTGGAGGAGAAACTGTGGGGAGCAAAAGCCCACCCCTCTCCCACCATGTCATTTTCCCCCTCAAGCTGCTCCCTTTTCTTTCCCCCTCCAAAGACTCTCAAGGTGATGCCAACTAGGCTGATGAGGCGTTTTACCTTCTACCAGCCCTGGGTTGAGTTAATTTGAAAAACCAATTATTTAAGAAGAGCTCCTAAGACTTGAGAATGCCCGAGGTGGTGGTTCCAGAGTGAGGCATTTAAGGACTTACTACAAAGAATTCGTGATAACTTTGAACCTCTATTGACTGAGAAACAACACGTGAAAACTGATTTCAGACCTCCTACAGTAATGTCCCAGGGGTTCTGGAGCAGGTTGAGAACCACCAATAAGAGGAAATAACCAGCCAACAAAGTAGGCCTGCACTTTTAGAACGACTTTCAATGTTTGAGCCCCAAAAGACAAGGGAGGAGTTGCCGGTGGGGTCCCTCAGCCTGGCCTATGCCCTCTTGCAATCCAGGACCCTCAGGAGATGTCAGAGAGCCTGAAATGGCATGATGCGAAAGGGTGAGGGGACGGTGTGGGAGGTAGAACCCTGGGACCCAGGGGGCCAGCTTGGAAGTCACCATCCAGGTGCCCGGAGAGGCAATGTTTGCAAATGTAGACCCCACACTGGTGGGCTGGATGGCCTGGCTTAGGGTCCAACTCTGTCCATGCCAGACTGGCATCATTTCCCTGCCAGGTTGGAAAGCATCTAAGGCAGCTTGTAAAACCAGTTGACTAATTAAGTAACTTTCTAATTCTACTACTAACTGGTTGTGTGAATTTCTGCAGGCTTCTTTTGCCTCTTTCAGCTTCAATAAAAAGGTAGTGGGGAGGCACTAGCAGGTTTGCCTCAGTGAATAGAGCGTCGGCCTGCAGACCGAAGGGTCCCAGGTTCGATTCTGGTCAAGGGCACATGCCTGGGTTGCACGCTCAATCCCCAGTGGGGCGTGCGGGAGGCAGCCAACCAATGATTCTCTCTCATCATTAATGTTTCTGTCTCTCCCTCTCCCTTCCTCTCTGAAATCAATTAAAAAATATTAAAAAACAAAAAAGGTAGTAGGAGGAATGTTAAACTCGCTCTTCAAGATATGTCAATGTGCCAACATCCTGATTACATGATTCTAGTCCAATGTTCCTGATCCTCAGCCTCCTTATCTGTAAAATGGGAATAATAGGTAACAATTAAATGAGATAGGAGCCTTGTAACAAGTATCAATGTATCAATTAACATCACTTTTTTTGTTTCCGCTTTTATTCTTCCAATGATGACTCATTCTTCTGAGTCCCGCCCTCACGCACCTACTGAGTTTCTAATTTGACTCCGAAGTATGAAATGTCCCCTCAGGGGCACTACAGAACTGCGTTTGGCGACTTCAGTCACTAGGGCATCCTGGGAAGCACTGGCAGGGTGCCCTGGCTCGGTGCCCCGGGTTCCTCTTGGCCCCTTCACGGGAGGAAACCGGCTTAAGGCAGAACAACAGGAGCTGGTGAGGCCACCTCCTGTCAGGCCAGGCACAGACAGCGACAACCACCCATTTTGCAACAAACAGGAAACCAATTTACCAGCCTCAAAAATAGAACAGACAAAAACCCCAAAATATGAGGCTCTGACAACGGGACAGCTCAGGTTTCTCACATGGCTTCCTGACAGCCTGCAGAGTATGTGCGTTTGTTTTTGTTTCGAATCTCACAGGAGAAAACGTCTTGCAATGTCTTTGTAAAGGAGTCCAGCCTGTGGCGGCCAAGGCCAGGGGCATCCCAGCCAATCGGGCTTCTAGCACTCCCGAGAGCCTGCCTTCTCAGTCACCAACTCAGCCCCTGATGGTCCAAGCACACGGGCCACAGCTGCCCTGACCTGTCTCATCCCAACACACAACAGGTCTCCCACACCCCAGCATTGCTCTTCTTGTGTACCCCTCACCTCATGTAATGCCATGCACCCCCAGACTGCTTCTAGTTACCCAGGAGCTCCACTGAGTCACCCCATCCAAAAACTATGCTAATACGAGGCCCATGGGCATACCCTATACTGAACTCCTAATAAAGACTTGGATCTGGGCCCTGGCCAGTGTGGCTTAACGACAGTGTCTTAGAGTGTCCTCAGGATTATGAGGATTAAAAAATAAATTAAAAAACTTGGAGCCGGCCTCATGCTGTTCCTTCAGCCAAGAACACTGTTCCCTGCCTGGCACACCTAGCACACTTGTCAGAGGCATTCACTTTGGAATGACATGATTATGGTAGTGATGGCACCAAGAATTACGTCACACAGAGTCCCCTTGTTGAGGGGTTATGGGGAGAATATGACTCAGTTCTTAGCTCCCGGGAAAGCCATGCAGATCCTGGGCCCTGGTTTATCCTGTGATTAAGACCTGCCAACCTGATCACATTCCCTTTCTGTTTTCATTGCTAAGAAGCTTCATGACAATCACCTCCAGCAGTTTTAGGTCCTGACCTACCCCAGGGCTTTCGTTTCATCCCCTTATTTTCCTACGCCTTATTTCCTCCTTCATTTTACCTTCATATCGAATGTCTGTAAACCATTTCAAAGCTTTATTTGGAATAAGATAGGGTTATGTAAATAATTGCACAAAAAGCTCCTACTTACTCTGAAAAACCCGATTTACATGCCCCCACCTCGGATTTCTCTTAGCCACTCTGCGAAGGCAGGCTTCCCTCCCCCCCCCCGCTCCCACAGCCCTCACCCGGTTCTGTCCTTTGTCTGCTTGATGAGCAGGATCCTGGGCAAAAATCCAAGACACCCTCTGCCAAGATTTGTATCCAGTGCTTCACGCACGCCAATGTGTTTAATCTTAAGACAAACCGGCCAGATAAGGATGCCTGTGCCCCTTTTACAGCCACAGAAACTGAGTGGTACAACCAGAAATAAACTCTGGTGTCCTAAACTGGGCTTGGGCTCATTTCCCTCAGATGACCCAACATACGAAAAAGAACTTTTATGTGAAAGAGAGGGTGGGGGAGAGAATGAAAAAGAGGGAAGGAAATTAGATTTCCTTAGATTATTAAATAATTTACTATGGGTGTCAAATTCATCTGAACCACTTGAAGCATTTAAAATATGGCCTGAATTATAAAAACCCATTCTCTACAATTGCCTAGAAAAAAATGTACACTTGTTTAATTGTAGTGCCTTCACGCTTCTTCTCCCATAAACTGGGTAGAGCAAATAGATTAGAGGATTTAACAAATCCCATGCTTGACTGTTTTTGGAGCATCCTCGTCCTCGCCTCCCCTGAAATATACACACACATTTTTAATTCTGGGAAGTGGTTACAGCATGAAATACAACCAGAAGACAAGAGCTAATTCTGCAAGAAAGTTCTAGAAGAAAGCAAGGCCAACTTTCCTGGTGAGCAAGTACACATGAACCATGAGGCCATTCCTTCCCAGCTCTGTGGTGTCCAGACAATTAAACTATATGAGAGGATTTTAAATATTTAATATTCCAGCCGGGAACCTAATTGGTCTGATGCCTTTAAAAATGCCCATTGGGTATACACCAGGCACTTCCACTCAATGAGGGAGGCATAGGACAGTGGGCTGTCTGGGTCCAAACGACCTAGGGCAAGTCCAGGACCCTCCCTCTCAGCCTCAGTTTACTCTGTGTGACGGTGATGATACAGTGCCACCGCCTAGGATGGTACTGAGGACAGGCTGGCCCAGGGAGAGGATATAGAAGAGCCAGGGTCTCTCTCCAGGCCTCGTGTCCCTTGGTTTAAAATGAGATGAAAGCAGGGGAGCTAAGAGAACAAGGCACGTGAGGAGGAAAGGGTTTCTGAGCCACCTCTTCCACAAAAGCACCTCCTGTGCCCCAGTGAAGATCATCCATTCAGAGCATCTGACTGCTCCCATAGGCTTCTTTGTGCCGTGTGTGTGTGTGTGTGTGTGTGTGTGTGTGTGTGTGTGTGTGTGTGTCCCTCTCCTCTGTAGAGTTGTGATGCTGTGCACCCCAGAGCTGTGCCTAGCTCACCCCAGACCCCCTCTTCTTGTCATGTGGTTGAGATCAGTATTTGTTGAATGAATAAATAAAAGTATTAGCAGCCACAGCTACACAGAACTGGAGAGACAAGAAGCCTGGCAGAGTCCAGAGACTGGGCCCTCATGGCTGGGGCAGCCTCTGAGGTCACGAGGCCCAGGGTGGAATTCCAGCTCAGCCGCCATCAGCCGTGTGACCTGGGTAACTTACTTATTCTCTCTGTGCCTCCATTTATTCTCCTTGAATTTCAGCACAAGACATCTGCCTGGCAGGCAAAGCACTCAGCCTTGTGTCGGGCACTGGTCAGAGGGGCCTGTGTCCACTGTCCCTGTCTCCATCTGCAGGACACTGGGCCATGCTCCTCCGCCTTTTCTCTGGTCCTCACCCAGGAGGGGGAGCCGTGGGTGGCACCTGCCCATCCTAGATTCCCAGATTCGATGTGGCAGCTGGGCTTGAGGACAGCTGTTAGCAGGACTCTCCTCTCTCACCTTCGTGGCAGGAGCTCCCAGCCTCTCTAACAGCTCAGCCTCTGCCTCACCCATCTTCCACACCGGCTGCCAGAGTCACTTCTCTGAATACCAATCTAAGTATTTAGCTAGGTCACTCTTGGCTTCCCCCTGCAGTGTCCAGGAGCCACTGGGTGACCTCAAGGTGCTTCCCTACTGGACCCTGCTTGCCCCTCCAGCTGC
The DNA here is from genome assembly GCA_027563665.1 of Antrozous pallidus. Lineage (NCBI taxonomy): Eukaryota > Metazoa > Chordata > Mammalia > Chiroptera > Vespertilionidae > Antrozous > Antrozous pallidus. The sequence continues at coordinate 181,919,788 of CM050508.1, forward strand.
TCCTCCCAGAGCTCAGCCTGCCTTCTCCCTGGTGCTGACCCTGCTCCCTGGCATGTGTCCCCATGCTGCCTCCCTCAGGCTGCCCGACCAACAACCACTCGCCACTCAAGACTCAGTTCAGGCTCTAACCGGTTTGGCTCAGTGATTAGAGAGTCAGCCTGTGGACTCAAGGGTCCCAGGTTCGATTCCGGTCAAGGACATGTACCTTGATTGCAGGCACAGACCCAGTAGGGAGTGTGCAGGAGGCAGCTGATCAATGTTTTTCTCTCATTGGTGTTTCTAACTCTCTATCCCTCTCCTGCCAGAAGCCCATCATTGTTTTGTTAATAGAGAGGTGTGGACAGGGAATCTGGAGGGCTGGTCAACTTTAATTGCTCTGAAGGGTCAGAGCTAATCACTAGACATTAGTAATTGAAGCAGCCTCCACCTGTTAAACTCACTGACTGGCTATCATTGGAATTTCCTGGCTATGGGGATATAAATGTATCCCATACTCTTAATAAAAGGGATGGCAAAGCCAGAGTGGGAGTAGTCCTCTCTTGGGCTTCCACATGGCCCCCATTTTCCCAAATTAATGCTTTTCTAGTCTCTTTTCATTTGTGTGCGGCCTTCTCCAGAACCTGAACTAGAACCCTGAACCACAGGGAACGTGAAAGGGGGTTCCCACACTCTCCCTCTCTGCAAAAAAAAAAAAAAAAAAAATCAATAAAATATATATTTTTAAAAACCTCAGCTAAAACGGGCGTCCTTCTCTAACCAAGCCCACCTCCACTCCACCCTCAGCTCCACCAGAGTGACTTGCACGCGTCTGTCTACATAGCACGTCTGTTTCTAGTAAAGTGCGTCGCATTCACCTGTGTCCCCTGCTCCACTGAGCTTCCTCCAAAAAACTCAGCCTTATTCTGATCTGGGTCCCCATCCCTGGCAGGGGGCCCGCTCCCGGCATAAGGCCTGGAACACTGCAGGTATCTCCAAGATGTCAGTTCTGTCTGTCCTCCCCGCCAGGTAATGCCTCTGGAGCCTGCCCTCCACCCCCGCTTCCTGAAGGTTAGGGGTCCCCTGGCTGCTCCCCTCTGTCCTCTGGGCCAACCCCCTCACTGTCCTACTGAGACTCCTTCCAGTCTAGACCAGCTGCCATCCCCAAAGCTGTGGCCTTCCTGTCTCCCCTCTTCTTGCTGACAGCCTTGGGTGTCATAACCTCAGCCACCCAGCCAGGTGACCAACCAGAGCACATGGGGAGGGACAGGTGATCCCGAGAGCTCCTCGGCCTTATCCTTTGCTTGCTTCCTTATCCCCTCTTCGACAGCATGTCACGTTGGCTGGCTGCTTTGGGGACCCACAGCCCTGGGAAGAAGCCTCTGATACTTTATTCTCACCCTTCCAGACCTTAGGCACATGCCTGCACCTCCATGAGCCTCTGTTTCCTTATGTGTTAAATGGGGTGAGAGAAGTGCCCACCTACGAAGGTTGTGGTGAGAATATGATGCTTATCAGGCACTTGGCATGTAGCCAGCAGCCAGGAAGGGGCAGCTTCTCTCGCAGCATCAGCATCGTAGGAGTAAAAGCTGAGCAGGAGTGGCACCACTGCGTTCCCTCTGCAAAACTTCAACAGGGGAGGGGCCCGGCAGGGGCAGGGACGGGTGGCAGGACCCTCAGCCCTGCTCAGACTCCTGTGCATCTCAAGAACACCCAGAGGGCTGGGGGCTCCCAGCTCAACGCCTTCCCTGCTTTTCCCAAGAAAGGTCAATGGACAGGACCCAGACTGTGACATGCTCACCGCCCTCACACAACCTACACCCCTCAGGTGGATGGGATGAATCATTTCCAGGTCTCAGTCACGGTCATGGAGCCGAATTTCCTCTCCTCCGACCTACCCACCCCTGTTCCCCACCCACTCTCGACCCCCACCACTTCCCTGGGCTCTGATGTGGGAGGGATCGTGCCCACTGACATGTTTCAAATTTAAAAGCAGAGCACAGTTAGTTCTCCTCTGGTGGAGCAAGGCTGACCCCAGGAGAGCGCCCAGCTGGACCCCAGAGCCCGCAGCCATGCGGCTTTGGACTCCATTCCCTTCCACTTTCAACCCTCGCACTGAGGACCCCCTCACCACTATTTGACAGCCTTGCACTAGAGAATGGAGGTGGGATGAGGGGGATGTGGGGGAGGGCTACAAACCTATGCTGAGCCCAGCATGTGTTAGCCTCATGGTGGGTCCCAGGAACCCAGAGGACAGGAGAAGCAGGCACTCAGAAATTCATGTGTTTGACCTCTCCCAAGGAGACAGAGATGAGGGGAGAGGGAGGGAGGGAAGAGTGCGACCTTCACTGAGTCTCAATGACGGGCCAGGCACCCTCTCTACACAACCCTGCCAGGTGGTGGTGCCCATTTGTAGAGATAAAAGGGGAGGTGATTTTCCAGTGTCTCACCTCTAGCAAGTTCGGAGCAGAGTGGACATCCAGGTCTGCCCGCCACCAGCATGGCAGGCATGGGAGATGCACAAGAATCCAAGTCACCTGAGCAGTGCAGATGTGGCTAAAGTCGCCAGGTGACAGGTGCTGCTGGAGGTCAGGAGAAGGCGATTGGCCCTGTCAGGTACAGGCCAAGGGCAGGAAAGATGTCATGATGGTCACGGTGTTTGGCCTGGGTCTCAGATGGTGCAGGCGTTGGAATATGTCAGGAGGTCAAAGGGGCAAAGAGCACATACAAAGACACAGAGGTGTCTAGCAGTGAGGGGCCAGAGGGCAGGAGTGAGGATGTTCTGGCCAACAGTGGGATGGTAGATAAGGCACCATGGTCCCTGCTGATTTCCCTGGTAAGTTGAACCCAGCAGTCAATCCCTTTCGATAACTCAATAATAATAGCAAACCATGACACCATGTGCTAGACATTGTCCCAGGCACTTTATATTCATTATCCCATTTAATCTTCACAGCAACCCCAGGAGATAAGTACAATGATATCCCCATTTTAGAAACTTGGCCTACAGGGGTTAAGTTACTTGTCCAGGCACACACCACTGTCAGTGTCAGCGGTGGGCCTGGCTTTGACCCTGGGCAGGCAGGCTCTGCTAAGCCTTGGACTCTGCGGCCTCTGCAGAGAGTACACTGCCCTGCATCTCCCTAGCAGGTCCGTCTCTGCTGGTCTCTGCCAGGTAGCAGATGCCTCTGAAGCAGAGGCCCTGTCATATCCTGGTCCTGCCTTTGTCACAAAGATTTAGACATTAATGTCAAGATCCAAAGATTCCAGCAGGAGAAAGCCCTTGTCCCTGACCAGTTTGGGCTGAGAACAATTTGTTGACTTAATCAGGCTGATGCAGAAAGGTGTTGTCATGATCGCAAGGTTTCTATTCCAGGCAGACAGGCCGTAATTAAATGTCCCGACCTGCACACCTCCAATTATTGCACAAGAGCCGCTTTCCTGGTCCCGTTAACCAGCAATTACAGAACCTTCCACTGAAATTCCAAATCACCTAGTAAAGGTCACTTCCTTTATTTATTTTATGGATTTGGGAGCCGAAGTAGGATGAAATTATTGCCCAAAGTACAAGCAACTACCATTATAATAAAATAGGTTTATTCAAATAGCTTTGGAGCAAACAACATAGTCCTTTGTCCTTACAAGTTGTTGTAAGGGCTCCTGTTTATGGAGCACCTACTATGTGCCAGGTACCACTACAGGCACTTTCAATATACTTGATTATTTAATTATTATAATAAACCTAACAGCTAGGTATTCTTATTTAAACTTTATAGAACAGTAAACAGAAAAGTTAAGTAACCTTTCCATGGTCCCACGGCATATGTGGAGCATTCAGGATTTATAGCCAGATCTGTGTGTGCCACCAAACACCAGATTCTCCCCATTAAGCTAAATGGGCTCAAGTTGAGAAGCCCAGTTTGGATTCAGAACAGGGCTGGCCATGTGCTGTGCAAGGAGTGATGAGAAGCCCTAACACAGTGGTCGGCAAACCATGCCTCTCAAGCCACATGCGGCTCTTTGGCCCCTTGAGTATGGCTCTTCCACAAAATACCACGTGTGGGCATGTATGTACAGTGCGATTGAAACTTCGTGGCCCATGCGCAGAAGTCGGTTTTCGGCCTGGGCAAGTCTATTTTGTGACGTTAGAACACTCAAGGGGCCAAAGAGCCACATGTGGCTCATGAGCCACGGTTTGCCGACCACTGCCCTAACACATCCCTTTCTCCTCTATTTCTGAAGGCAATGTGAGGCGTTCTGCCTCTTCAGCCTCTGGAATGGTTACCACATCAGGGCAACATCCTTCACGATTGATGACTTAGACAACTTATTTGTTACTAGTGGCCTGGTGCACATTGAAAGGAAATTAATTAGAAGAAATATTTTAATATTGCTATCCTCCCTTTCTCTATAATAGAAGTGTCAACCAAATTCACAATCAACAATGACAGATGGAAACACACGTGTGAGATTGACGCCAGTGAGTTATATGTATCACATAAATACGAGTTAACTCAGCCTTTTATAGATATAGAATAATCTTGCTTAATTAGACCTGCTTTCTGATTTAACTAAACTTTTTTCAGCCCAGTGAAGCACCCCAACTTCTCTTTCAGGTAACTGTCAGCAACACAGCAGTAAATATCAACACAAAGCAGATTATTATTGTAGATCACGCATGGAGAACAAAGGGTAAAATATTTAATTGCAGCAGTGTTTGACTATATTCTGCACAGTGAGAAAACCTGAAGTCATTTTCAAGGTCCACCATTTCTTACTTCTTTTCAGTCGAGTCAAGTTTCTAAGCTTTCTAAATCTCCATTTTCCCGCTAATGAAAAGAAAATAGGATTCCACAGAGTCTCCTATCTATCTACTCCAGGACTTCTGTGAGGATCTAATGATATGAGGCACAGGAAAATGCTCCACAGACATTTGGTTAAAGTGTGAAATGTTTTCATCTGGCTATAAAGCAAATTGTGCTCCTGGGCTGAAGAAACTGCAAGGAGGCTAGTCATCATTAGGGAGAGGAAGCTGGGTATTGCTATGTAACATCATTACCCGTTGCCCACAGCCACCGTTTCTGGGCTGGGCTGGGCTGGGGACTGTATTTTGAGCCATGGTGTCTTAGCAGCATCAGCTGTGATTTAGCAGGGTGTCGCTCTGGGGTGATGGGGGGGCCCATGTCCCACTTGGGGGAAGCCAAGTGTTGTTTTGTGGGTGCCAGGTCCGTGGTGCTATTTCTCTGTGCGTATCATGGCAGCTTCTGCATTGAGCATCTGCCCCCTTGTGGTCAGTGTGTGTTATAGCAACTGGTTAGATGGTTGGACACTTAGCATACTAGCCTTTTATATAAAAAGATTTTTTTTTGTTTAACTCCAGAGCCCTAGTTTTAGTCACTTTTATTTTATTTTTAACCCTTTGTCCACTTAAAAAACACACACAGCCTTTTTATTCTTTTTAAAAAAATCTTTTTATTTTGAAATCATTTTAGACTTACAGAAAAGTTGTAAAAACAGCAGAGTTCCTGCATATCTTTCACTTGGTTTTCCCAATGTCAACATCTTATGTAACCATAGTATTGTCAAAAATAGGAAATTAACAATGATACAATACTATCAACTAAATAATAGGCCGTATTTGGATTTCCAGTTTTTCCACGAAGGTCCTTTTTTTCCTGTTCTAGGATTCAATTAAAGATTCCAGCCGAGACCGGTTTGGCTCAGTGGATAGAGCGTCGGACTGAGTACTGAAGGGTCCCAGGTTCGATTCCGGCAAGGGCATGTACCTTGGCTGCTGGCACATCCCCAGTAGGGGGTGTGCAAGAGGCAGCTGATCGATGTCTCTCTCTCATCGATGTTTCTGACTTTCTATCCCTCTCCCTTCTGCTCTATAAAAAATCAATAAAAAAAATTTTTAAAAAAGATTCTACATTGCATTTGTTGTTACGAAGCCTTAGACTGTTCCAATCTCTAACAGTTTCCAGCCTTCCCTTGTCTTTCATGATCTGGATGCTTTTAAAGTTATTGTTCACTACAATGAGCAACATAAACTGATGAACAGGGACAGATCCAGAGGCAGAGAAGCATTGACCAGACTGCTGGACCTCAGAGGGAAGGTAGGAGAGGGTTGGGGAAAGGAGGAGAGATCAAACAAAGGATTTGTATGCATGAATATAAGCCTAACCAATGGACACAAACACCAGGGGGGTGAGGGCATGAGTGGGGGAAGGGTAGAAGGGGTTAATGGAGAAATGAAGACACATGTGTAATACCTTAATCAATAAAGAAAATTTAAAAAATAAAGTTATTGTTCACTTTTTTAAAATGCCATTTTACCTGCATTTATTTGATATTTTCTCATTATTAGACTGAAATTATGTATTTTGACAAGGATACCACAGAATATGTTTCAGGGACTACATGAATATATCCTGTTACTGGTGATATTAACCTCTTATTTTTTGTAAGATGGCATCTGTTAGATTCCCCCATTGTAAAGGTACTATTCTGCCCTTTGCAATTAATAAATATCTTAAAAGAAGTGGTTTAAGACTATGCAAGTATCTATCCACTTCTTCTCAAAGTTTTGTTTGGTTTGGGGCTTTTTGTTCTTAAATGTTACCTTTTTTAAATATATATATTTTTAAATTAATTTGGGAGAGGAAGAGAGAGGGAGAGAGAAATAGAAACATCAATGATGAGAGAGAATCATTGATCAGCTGCTGCCTGCACACCCCACAGTGGGTGTTTTGATTGGGAATCAAACCATGACCTCCTGGTTCATAGGTCAATGCTCAACCACTGAGCCATGCCAGCTGGGCTGTTTCGTTTTGTTTTTAATTGTGAGAAAATATGTGTGACAAAATAAAATTTACATTTTAGCCATTTTTAAATGTACAGTTCTGTACTATTAAGTATATTTACATTGTTGTGCACCATCACCATGATTTGTCTCTAAAACTTTTTTTTTAGCAGTAACATAAATTTTCTTTTTTCTAATTGAGGTATAATTGGCATGTAAGATTTTACTAGTTTCAAGCGTACAACATAATGATTTGATATTCTCATATAGTGTAAATAATCACCATAATAAGTCTAGTTAACATCTGTCACCATACATAGTTGCAAGATTTTTTTCTGATCATAAGAACTCTTAAGATGTATCTCTTAGCAATATTCAAAAATACAGTATAGTTTTATTAGCTATGCATTATATATCCCCAGGACTTACTTGAGGACAGTGGGACCTTGGAGCAAAAATGGCTGGTACCAAAGACAGTCCACAAACCATGACTGGCCATATGATGCTCTGGGCAGACATCACTAATCAATCATGACCCTTCTTCCCACCAAAGCCAGTGCAGCCTCAGGCTCCTTCTCAGCACTGGTGATTCCTCCAATGGATTAAATGGCTCAGGAGTTCAAAATTATTTTCTTTTTGTCTTAGACATATGATGACCAAATTTCCTATATGCAAAATTCAGACATACAGTTTGGCTAAAGATTCATTTCCTGATTTATGAATCTATTTGTTTTACAAAAGCATATAATCAAGTCACATTCAGTCATATATTGATGATTGAGTCACTTTTAATGAAAAGAATGAAAGCCCCTATCCTTGGAATTGTCCTCTGAAAATCTAGGGTATATAGTGACCATGGGTGCATACCCAAGTCCCGCACAGAAAAGACATTCAAGTGCATGGGGGAACCAGTGGGTGGCAGTACTGAACTAAAAAAAAAAAAAAGAGGAAATGGAGGAGCTCTGTGTATAAAATCTGTGGATAGTACCATCTCACCAGAATTCACAGCTGGCTGAGGACTTTCCTGAACCTCTAAATTATTTTTTACATGCCTTGTTCCAAAAGAGAAATATCCAGCCCATACGCTCATCTGATGGGAAAGAACAGTGCACACACTAGATGCATGTGGTGCAGCTTCCAAGCTGCAGTCAATCAGGTTTTACACCAGACTTGATCAGGCTCCACTGATCAGGGCCAAAGCCAGCCACAAACATTTCAATGCCTGGCTCACCCTGTGTCTCTCAGACAGACCCCCAGCCACCCACAAAAACTGGATGGACTGGGTAATTGGAGAAATCCACATATCCGTGAAGCTGAACTTGCAGAACTGCTGCTGAGCTTGTCCCAGTTCTTTGGTTCTGCCTTCAGGCAGCAACAATCCTTTCAATGTCTTATCTCAAATAAGTGCGTCACTTGTGCTAGAAAAGAAATGCTGCCAACCACCTTTAAGCCAACAAAACTCCACAAACACCCTAGTGACAGAGCCTACTAGGTGACTTCAGGATCGGTGCAATGATATTTCCTGGGTACCAGGAAGACTGCATCCAGAAAGGGGACTGATATCCAATCTCCACCCTGGGTCCTTGGTGCCCATCTGCCATGACCCATTTCTGGGGCCTCCACCTAAGAGTAATACCAGGCTTCACAATGATGCCCACAGCAGGTGGTGGCTGGCACCTAGGTGGTCCCTGCAGCAAGCTCTGCCTCACAGCACACTAGTTGCCTGCCTCAGCTATTTGGAACCCCTTGGAGCTCTCCAAGGTACTGACCCTCGTTACCTACTGGGTCCCTAAAAACACTGCTATGGTGAACATTGGTTATTCAGAGATTTGTTTTTTCATATACATGATTACATTCTTCTGAAAAGAAATAAATTCAAAATAAGTTTAGCTTCATTGTTTTACTACTTGTAGAAGAAAATATATATTATACTTGTCTAGCAGAGATGAAAAAAACATATACTCATCATTTGAGAAGTAGCTTTCTAATACCCACCATTCATTTATAGTGTGTGTCTTTATGAGAAGCCTGGAGGCCTATGTGGCATGTGGCATGCAAGCCATGGGTTTCTCTACAATGGCCCTGAAACTTTGATATCCCCAAATCTCACTCCCTTGAATCTGCCTATTCTACATATTGGCTTTGGGTACTTCGAACCTCTCCCTAGCAACTCCAGACTCCTAAGATGTCCCTTTTTAGTACTTGTTTATTGATCTGTTTATCTTTCCCACTGGTCTTAGTCTTCCAATAACTGAATCGTTTCTACCTTTTGCAGGGTGGGGTCCATGAAGTCCTTAGTTAGTATTTATTAGAAGTAAATAAACTCCCAGTTATGACCTCATCTCTTAAACCCATGGCTTAACCTGCTCTCTGGAGCCATCATGGCCATTCTGCCTGCCAACTTGCTGAGATCTTCTCCCAATGGTGGAGACGGTGGTCTGTGCTGATCCCCCCACTAAGGACAAACATCGCTAGAAACATCGGGATCCATGTCCTCTGTTTGTTTGCTTGTTTGCTTGTTGTGTTTCCTAAAGGAAGAGAATCCAGTGGTGACTCTGAGTTGTACCTGCCAACTCACCACATAAATATACAACAATAAGAATGAATGGTTCATTAAAACACTGTTCTAAGCATTTTGCATGTATTTGTCTATAAGGCAGTTGCTGGTATTACTCCCTGCCCCTTTTTTAAAATAGTGGGGCAGAGGTGGAGAGGTCATTTGACTCCTCTAAGGTCACACAGCTGATCAGTGCTGGACCCACACCACACACCCAGAATGGGCCCCTCCAGAGACACTGCCCTTAAGCACTGAGTTTTGCTGCTTCCTGTTGAACTTACAGCATCTTCAGGTAAAGGGGATGGGAATGGCAAAACATCAGGAGAAGGTGAGAAATAGACATTTGGAGGCATAAAGTTGGGAAAGGATGAATTCTTTTTTAAGGGTCTCAATCACTTCCTAAAGGAGAGGCCAATACTCACAAAAATGGCAGCTATTAAAGTTGTAAAGATAGGCCCCATCTACCTCTCACAGAGCCAAATAATTTAGAGCTAGAAAAATTGTCTTATTTTAAAGATGAGCCATTAACCAAGTTATAAAGAAGAGTGCCTAGAGGCACTTGCTTGAGAAAAAGGTAGGTACTCAGTCAAACCTTTGTTACAATGGTATAAAAAGACCCCAACATGATATTTTAATAAACAAAACTGTCCAGGTCATTAAACTATCTGCTGCCCTAAGACAGTCAGCAGCCCCTGGCTCCCAGGATATGTATGTGAGGCTGCCTGAGCCCAGCCCAGCCAGCTCTCCTCAAGGGGGCACCAGAGTCAGTCCGTGTCTCCAAAGCTATCTTCAGGCAAACTTACAAACATGAGAAACACAAACATAAAACTCTACCTCAGCCTGAAATGGACAGATGTCTAATGGGATGCCACGGGTTTGGCACAGACAGAGGATACAGCCAGCTGTGGAGATGTCTGAATGCTAAACACTACTCTGCAGCTTTCAGGCATCCCCTCTGTAGGAGCTGGGTCACACCTGTATTGTGTTCCCACCTGGACACCTCATTTTAAAAGTGATAGTGACAAGACTGTGCAAGGAAGGAACCTACAAATACCAATACCCCTTGAAGGATCCAGGGCTCCTTGGTCCAGAGAAGGTGGACCACTGGGCTGAGAACCCACTACTCAAACAGTTGCTGTGTTTCAGAAGTGAGAAACACCCCCTCCCTGGGACAGATAAAAGGCAGAGCAGATGCAGCCTGTTAGGATGGGGCAGGGGAGCATAGCATGGACCTGAGTAACCCCAGCCATGCCTCTCACAGCAAGCACAAGCTTTAGCTGTCTCCAGGTCCTGGTCCAAGGCCTTCTTGTTAGAGGTGAGGACCCTAAGGTCCCAGATTCCAGGAATCCAGTCACCTGGATCCCCATCTAGCACTCTTTCTATTTGGCCTGCAGCCTCCACCAGCAGGGGGCACCACTGTGTGCCAAACACATCTTGTCCTTCTGGTGGCATGGCAGCCTGAAAACAGTGACTCACAGGTAAGTCAGGCAGTCACTTCCAAATAGTCCTCTTCCCAACATGCTGGCAGGACTCAGGAGCAGAGAGGGAGCCTGAGAGATCGTGAGCCCACTTGCTTTCTTCCAGCTGTCTCTTTCTAACCACTAACAGAGGTCTATTGCTCTCCCCAGGACCACAATGAATAGAAATTACTGTGTAAATCTCTTCTTTGACTCCGGCCATAGGGAATATATTTTCTAGGCAAAAAGGATAAGTCACAGAGCCATCAAATAGGAAGGGCATCAGAAGTACCCCCTGACCCCACATATGATGCCCAATAAATAAGTCTAATACATGAGATACCATTAAAGTGGGAAAGCTGAGGAACTCCACAGCAAGCCACATAACACACTCCCCTTCATTCCAGGTCAGAACAACAGGGTCTGAACACTAGTTCTTCCACCCAAAAGAGGCACAAATACAAAGAACCATTACCATACGTGTCTCAAAGATTCAGGATAGCATCTCATGGTGGAGGTTAGGTTCTTCCCCAACCAGGTGGCATGGTGACCAGGGCCTCCCCACTAAACGGATGTTTGGGGCTCCAGCACCTTCCTGCAGCTAACTACAATAGCCTCTCCCAGACCTCCAATGGCAGGGGCTTCATTTCTTGACAGTCTTGACCTTGGCCACTGTTAGTTCTGCTATTTTAGAAAAACTCTGAGTAGTGAGAGCCAAGAAGACAAGGACAGTGTTTTTGGCCAGGGATGAAATTCAAGCCCCAATACGTCATGTCTCTGAGGCTTGTGGGAAGCTGGCTTCTGACCACAGAGGTTAAAGAAAAGTGAGTGGCCCTCAGCCAGAACTCAGCAGACATTTATCTGGCATTACCTCTGAGCCTACACTTCTGGGACTAGAGCTGTCCAGAGAGCAGGATCACAGGATGACAACCCCCGCTCCTTCCCTGTCTTGCACCAAGCCTATGCTTATTCAAGTTCAAATCAGCCCTTGACCACGGACAGCAGTGAGTATGCTCCCATTTCACAGGAAACATAGGCCCAAAGAGATTAAGGGAAATGTACAAGGTCATACAGCTAAGAAGCAGAACTTGATCTTGAACTCAGGCCTTGCCTCCCCAAGACCAGCGCCTCGTAACACATGACAGCCATGGGGCTTATATAACCTGGTGAAACACTTTCTCCAATCTGATTTCAGAATCAAGAGGCTTAGTCCCTGAGCCTCCTACAGCATGATAACCTTGTAATTATTACTCATCTATGATCACTCTCCATGATGCTCTCAGCCAAAAGGTTCCCTATGCATCAATATGTTTTAGTCTGTGAATATTTACATTTCAATTATATAAGCTTTATAGGTACCAAAGGAGTTAGTTTAAGCATTCTTCAATGAAGAGTTACTTCTTTCTAGTAAATCCATTTATTTCCATTGTCCATTCATTCAAATGCATGTATTAAGTGTACAGTGGCATGGCATTATTCTGGGTTCTGGGGTACAACTGTGATCAGGATAGGTAAGGTCCCACTAGGGCAGAACTCACATTCTGCAGAGGAAACAGACGGTAAACAAGTAAATAAATAAATGAGACAATTCCAGGTGATACGTGCCATGAAGAAAAGAAAACAAAAGATTACTTTTTTAAAAGTTTATAACAATTTGCATGGCTAGGCAAACTTCAACTATTTATAAAGATTTCTACAAAGATTTCTACAAAGCATTAGTTGACTAATTTGAAGTTTAGTTTTAATTTATTTGCAGTTGCTTCATTAAAATTATTTTACCATAGTTGGCCCAGTGCGGTGTATATTAAGTTTTTCCTGGCTTTGAATCTATGACTTTTGGAAGGTAACAACAGTTGATATTTAAACCGGTACCTGATAAATGAGAAAAAGTCAGCCATAAAGAATCAGGGAAGAAGCAAGTTCCAGGCAAAAGAAATAGCAAGTGCAAAGTCCCTGAGGTAGCAATGATCTTGGCCAGATTAATGGGACTTTGAAAGTTCAAGGAAAGCAGGGGGAAATGAGATTGGCTTATTCACACAGCCTCTTAGACCAAGGAATGAGGTTTGGATTTTATTCTAGTTACATGGAGAATGTTCCCCCAGAATTTAGGGATAAAATAGCCTTCAGAATTAAACTATTAACACCAACACACAGTTGATACAACTAACCAACTATTGGTTCCTGGAGTGAGCACCCAAAGCATAGTGAAGCACCTCAAACTAATCAAGCTGGCCTTGGAGGCAGGCCCAGAATTAGTAAGCAGTAATTGGCAGACCTAGCATGTGAACCAGGGCCAGCCTGACTCCCCAGTCCTGAGTCTTTCTCCTCTCCGGCCTCTTAGGAGTGCCAGGTAAAGCTCAGGCACAGAGCATGCAGATGACAGCATGGAGGAAGTGTGAGCACACCACTGAACCCAAAGCACAGCCTTATGCAGCGCTTTCCTTGTGGCACATAAAGGCAGATCCGGGAGCAGGCCACCCAAACCCAGTTAGACAAGACATCCAGCATTTCTCTTATTTCAGATCAACTCCAGAAGCAAACCTTAAACCAGATAACAACTAACAGCAGCCTTTCCTACAGCACTCATTGCCAGCTCACAGTGTGTGTTTTCAGGTGTGGTCCTCAAAGGCCCAGGAGAAAGATGGGGTAGAAATCTGCATTCCTAATGATGTCAACTTGCTTCCTTGCCATCCATTTGCCCTCCACTAACACGGCACACCTGGAAAATTCATCCTTACCCTTCCAGATTCAACTCCAATATCAGCTCCTCTAAGAGGTCTTCCCTGAACATCTCCATCCCCTTTTAGGCCAAATTAGTCTCTAAGCACATACGGTATGACACTCACAACACTGTGTGTGTCAGATGGCTTGTATGTCTGCCCCTGACTACACTGTGAGAAAACTCAGGGCAGGGGTTGTTATTCATGTCAAACTGCTCATGCCCATCATCACACTGAACAGAGTAGATTTGCTCATAAATCTACTCATGGCTGGGAAAGGGGTCTTGCCAATGCTGATGAGTGGCTCAGACCCCATTTTCAGCCATGAGAAATAGCCATATAATAGTAGGTCACAACAAGGCAGTGGAGACCTAAGAGGGACAATGGAGGGAAGTGATGCTGGAGAGAGGAGGCTGGGTCAGAGGAACTGTAAGGAAGCTGACATAGCAGAGAGAAGAGGATAGCATGAGGATGGGGCAGGATTTGGCAGGAAACAGGGCAGAATTCAGAAGTGAATTACCTGAGGTCCTTATGTGGGGTGCTGGGAAAATGAGGACACTGCCTGATGGGATGTCAAGGCTGAGCAGGGGAGCAGGACACTGGGGCAGCTTTGTATATTCAGCTCTGCTTGTCAGTGGGAACCCAGGTCACCAAGGACCTGTGGTTTGATGCTCCATTTAGAGATGTGCTTAGTGCTTGATAATTACAAACAGGAAGGTGATGGTTACCCCCAGCAAAGGTAGACAAGGGGAGATGAGAGCCATCAGCTCCAGAAAAGGCCTTTTAAACTCATGAAATCTCCTATTCAAGCATCAAAGTGGATTCTGCAGCACCAAAGGGAGCCTTCTATACATTCCTGGGGACACACTGCTACCTTCCTTTCCAAATAGCCACATGCTGCCCTGAGTGAGTAGGGGACTTTCTCTCTTTGGAGAAAGCAAAGGGCAGTGGGTGCACTGTGGGAAGAGCATGGGCTTTGGTTTGGTTTGTTTGGGATTTTTTTCTTTTTTTTTTCTTCTGAGCACAGGCTTTGGAGGAGACCAGCCTGGGTTCTAACCTTGATCCTGCTTCTTGAGCTGAGTGACTATATAGGCCAGGCAGCTCTGCTGACATGGAAGGACAATATGGCAATGTCACAGCCCCACAAAGACTAAGGAGATAAACACCACAGAGGTCAATTTCTAGAATATACAAGGAACTCCTGAGACCCGATCAGAAAAGGACAGAAAACTCAATAGAAAAATGACGAAGCATTTGAAATCAAAGAGGGAATTCACAGAAGAGAAAATCCAAGAGACCTCCAAATTTTATTGATAATTAGAAACATGTCAAAACCAACACAGTGAGATACTATTAACTTCCCATGTAAATATTAACAGCACCTGTGCTGGAGAGTATGTAGGGAAACGGGAATCTTCATGCCCTGTTTGCTTATGGATTCAGCCATTCTGAAGAACAACCCAGCAGGACTCCATTTAAATAAGTGTTTCTCTTCCTTGTGACACAGAAAGTTCACCCCCAGCTATAAATCCCAGAAAAAAATGCTCCCAGAGTCCTATAAGGGGTCATTTATGAAGAAATTTGTAAGTATTGATTCTGGTGGTCAGGAATTGAAGGCAACTTAACCAGGTGCCTAAGCCTGGACAAAACAGCAGAAGAAGTTATGATGGGTCTGGCATACCAGTGACTAGCACTCAGTCATTAGAAGCCACGCACAAGACGTACCATGGCATGGAGAGATCTTGCCATGTAATGCTGAATGACAGCAAACATAACCGGTGGTAGATAACATGATTATCACCTTTTACAGGAGCAAACAGGTGTTCACACCAATACACTAGCTGATGCACTCGGAGAGGGGTTAATAAACATAGTACCTTCCCAGATCCACCCCTCATTGTACACCCTCTGTGACTACCCCTTTACTTCCTCATAGGTAGAGTCTAAAGCACCAAGACTGCTTTCCAAGCTCTTCAGGATAGGTATGTTCAATAGTCCCGGTTAAAGGTGAAGGAGATATGTTAAGTGATTCTGGAGAAGCCTATGTCTAGAAAGAGAGAGAGTTTTTAAAATGAGAGCCAAGAAAACCTTGGCCTGAAATTCCAGTGCCTGGTGAAGGAGGGAGTGTGATGCTGATGGGCCAAATGTTCTTATTGTCCCCATTTTATAGACAGGAAAAGAGGCATAGAGAGAATTTAAGTGATGTCCCACAAGGCACTCACTAATGAATAGTAGAACTGGTATTAAATGAGGCTCAGGCAATTTGAATCCAGAGCCCACACTCTGTTTTGGTTTGCACATTTTATTTTATGTGTGCGTGTGTGTGATGAAATCTTTCAATCATACAGAAATGTACAGAGACTAATAAAAAGAAGACATTGTTCCTGTTGCCCGCTCTCTCCAGCCCATTGCCATGTAACCACAGAGCAGTTGCATTCTCAATAGTTCTTATTTGTTTCTTTTGTCTTTTTTTTTCCTTCTTGGTCTGTCTTGCTAAAGGACTCTTTATCTTTTGTTTTCTGATTTAGTTGCTTTTTTTCTATTGGTTCTTTATATGTTATATGATTAATTCAGTTTTTAACATTTCCTTTCTTCTATCTTCGGGTTTACTCTTGTACCTTTTCCTATTTTTGAGATAGATTCTCCT
Source organism: Antrozous pallidus (assembly GCA_027563665.1). NCBI lineage: Eukaryota > Metazoa > Chordata > Mammalia > Chiroptera > Vespertilionidae > Antrozous > Antrozous pallidus. Next base: position 181,935,947 of record CM050508.1, read on the forward strand.
ATTCAGATATAAATACGTGCAGCTCTACATTTTCCTCTTGGAATTGTTCTAGTCATTTCCCACTAGTTTTAAAATGTAGTTTTCATTACCATTCAACTCAAATATAAAATTTTCACTAAGACTTCTTCTTTGATCTATTAATTATTTAGAAGATTTAAAAATTGTTCTAACTTATGGGGGATTGGTTATCTTTCCATTATTTACTTCTTTTTATTTTTTTATTTTTTTCATTTTTTATTGTTTAAAGTATTACATATAGTAGTACATATATCTCCTTTTTCCCCCCCATTGACCTTCCCCCAGCCACCCCTACCCTCTGTCCCATTCCCTCATCCCACCTCCCCAGTATCTTGTGTCCATTTGTTGTGCTGATATGCATGCATACAAGTCCTTTGGTTGATCTCTTTCCCCGCTCCCCAACACTCCCCAGCCTTCCCGCCGTAGACAGTCTGTTCGGTGTTTTACTATAGAGGCAGGGATTTTGATAAATGGTTTAGATCAGGGTCAACAAATGTCCTAAAAGAACCAGATAGTAAATATTTTCAGCTTTGCAGATAGTCTGTCAAGCTAGTCCATGCTGCTGTTGTAGCACAAAAGCAGCCATAGTCATGATTAAATAAATGAATGCTGCTATGTTCCAACAAAACTTTACTTATAGAAACAGGCAGTGGGCTGGGATTGGCCCATGGGGCATAATTTGCCAATCTCTGCTTTAGATCAAGCTTGTCCATTGTCTTGTTAAAATACTCAGTATTCCTAGTAATTTCCTTTTGTCTGTTTACTCTATCAGTTGCAGACGGAATTATGTTTAAATTTCCCTGTATGATAACGGATCTATTTCTCCCTGTCATTCTGCCAGGTTTTGCATTGTGTATTTTGAAGTTACTTGGTACAAACAAGTTCAGAATTGTTACAGCTTCATGAACCCTTTTAAAAAATCCTTAACAACATTCTTTGTTAACAAACTGTTCTCTGATAGTAATAGAGTTATATCAGCTTTCTTTTGGCAGTGTTTGTCTGGTAAATAGCCATCCATTAACATTCATATGTTTTAAGTATCTAGTTTATATATACTTGCCCCTGAATTTTCTACTCTCTTCTACATAGCAGATAATCCTATGGTCACTTTAAGTGACAACATAAAATATCTTTAAAATACTAGTATCTAGTCCTAGATATTAATCCATAAAAATGTTAGCTCCATGAAGAAAGATATTGTATGTGTTTTGTATACACTGCTAAATCTCCAGGGTTGAATAATTCCTGGCACAGAATAAGCCCTCAATACATCTTTATTGCATGTAGGCATGCTTGCATCTTCCTTTAAAGATAAGATATCTGCTCCTCAATAGACAGGTTGCAGGTGGTTTTTCCCCTCCCAGCTAGTCCTTGTGACAGGTGGGAACTTGGGCTCAGGGAAAGGAGGTATGGTGAGTGTCTTTTCTTTTCACTCTCTTTCCCCCAGTTATTTGAACAGGACTTCAGGCTCCCAGTAGGTTGGGAGAGAAAGCAGGGGCAATGAAGATCTTACTTGTTTACTGATCCTATTGGCTCTGCACTCTCTGGGCCAAGCAGAACTCACAGCTGACTCCAGCTTCAAGAGAGGGAGAGGGAGAAAAATCGACCTACTGTTCCACAAATTTATGCATTCATTCATTGATTCTTGCACAAACCCGACCAGGGATAGGACCCATAACCCTAGTGCATCGGGACAATACTTGCACCAACTGAGCTACCTGGCCAGGGTTGTGATTTGTTTGAAAACAAATGTATGTTGTCTTAAAAACCAAATGTTTATTTATATTGATTCACATGTTTTCTAGTTTCTTTGCTAAATATTATTCTCTCTTCCTCTCTCCTGGGTATAACTTCTTTCTCCCTGAAGTTTATTTTGTAATATATCTTATTTTATCTTTATTCTTCAATGATAGGTTAACAAGGTATAATACTCTGCATTAGTTATTTTCTCTCAGCAATTGAAATGATTCCATTGCAGTACAGGGGGTGGGGCCTCCATTGTTGTGGTGGTATTAATCAATCTAATCACTTTCCATTTGTAGATAATTTGATCCTCCCCAATTATTCTGAGATCTCTTTTTGTCTTTGATAGTCTTCAGTTTCATCACAATATGCAGAATAAGAGTATAGTTTTCCTCTCATTTATCCTACTCAGGGGAAGTTCATTATGATTCCTTTATTGATACATGAATGTCTTCAGTTAGAAAAAGTTCTCAGCCTTTATTTATTTGCTTATTGCTTCTTCTCCATTCTTTCAAGTCTCTCCTTTTGGAATTCTTCTTAGACAGATTCTGGACATTCTCCTTTCTTTCATATTTTCATCCCTGTGTACTACATTTGTGATAATTTGGTAATTTCCGCAGTTCTACTTTTATTAATACACTAGAGGCCCAGTGCACAAAATTTGTCCCTAGGCCTAGCCAGCAATCAGGGCAGATCAGGGCCTTCCAGCTGCCAGCCAAGGCCTTCCTTCATTCTGTGCCACCCCCTAGTGGTCAGCACACGTCAGAGCAAGTGATCGAACTCCTGGTTGAACTCCTGAGAGGACACTTTGCGTGTTAACCTTTTATATATAGAGATTTTTCTTCTGTGTTTTACTATATGCTTAACTCATCTACTGATTTTTAAAATCAATAACTATACCCAGACGTAAAAACACTGACAGAGTTGCTAATACAACCATATGTTAAAACAGCAGTAACAACAATAACAAACAATGACCCAAAGGCACTGGAGAGTGAAAGCCTAAGGTAGGCAGACTCTGGATGGGAGCTGCCACTTGGAAAAAGGGAGCCACCTGGGGTGAGCTTCCCATTTTGCAGCTGTTAGACCAATGTTGGGCCACAGCAACCTGGAGTGGTGAAACTCCAATGGTGGCAATGACAAGAAGTGATGGGTGGAATCCTAGAAAAGAGAGATCCAGACATGTAGCCTCAAATTTTGTGTGAAATTTCCACCCAAATATCTGAACCAGACCAGCACCCCCAATCTTGAACTTCTAGCTTTCAGAACAGTGAAAAAATGAAGCAGCTGCAGTGTAAGCCACCCAGCTGGTGGTGTTTGTAGACAGCCTGAGCTGAGGAGTGCATCGAAGACTGCATCAGTGACTTAAACCTCCTCTCAAAAACCTGGAGGTGCAGATGTCACAATCCCCATCTCACAGAAGAACACAAGACTCAGACTCAGAGTAACTGGACTGAGGTCACATGGTGAGTGACATATCCCACCCTTCATACCCAGAGCCTCCCGTGTGTTTCCTAGGAACTTGCAGTTTGGGAAGGAGGCAGAATCCCTGACTACATCCTGGCTGGGGGCTGGGTGCTCCTGGCTCTGCCCACCACCTTCTCGTTCACACTGTCCTTGGGCACAGACCATCCAGAGTGGTGACCTAGGGAAACAAAAAGAAGAGAAATCCGCCCAGGCTGCACATTCCTGCCCTGCCTTTGGGAGGGCAACAAAGAAACCCCGTTAGCACTGAGCATGTAGGTGGATAGGAGACAGCGGCTTTTGTCTTCCCTCTGGTGCCCCTGGGCACACACACAACCCTCTTTCCAGCCCTGGCCATTCCAAGAGGGCGCCAGAACACCAGCAAACTCCTGCCAGGGACTCAAAAGCACTGAAAACAAATATGTAAAAAATCCACTCATTTCTCTCTTGGCACATAAAAGTCTGGTTACTTGCTATTTCAAAGTAGGCAGCAGAAGCAAAGAAGCTGGCTGTGGATCCTGTGACAGATATAATCTGTAGTTAAACCACCCTTGTCCAGGGCTATTCAGTGTTCGGAGCACGTTCTTACGAACTCGGCTTTGCCTTCACATCTGGCATCAGAAGGGTGAGCAGCTGAGTATTATTATCCTCTTTCACAGGTGAGGAATGAGGACACACAGAATGTAAGAAACTGGCTCAAGGAAACACCAAGATTCCACCCTGGGGCTTCTTGTTCTGAATGCCACACTCTTCCCTCTCAGAAAGCCCCACACTCTGGGGGTGATAGCTGTTTCCCAACTGCTTCGGTGATAAAATTTCCAATGTTTACTTTTCACCGATCATTCTCCAGCTTTATCAAACTGCTATCCATCATTTTATAACTTAACTAGAGGCCTGGTACACAAATTCATGCATAGTTGGGGTCCCTTGGCCAGCCGGGAGAAGGGCCTTTGGGAGATTGGCCTGCCAGCCTCTGATTGGGGTCCAGGGGGAGGGACCACAGAAGGTTGGCTGTGGGAGCACACTGACCACCAGGGGGCAGCTCCTGCATTGAGCGTCTACCCCCTGGTGGTCGGTGCACATCATAGCAACTGGTCGACTGGTCATTCTGGTCATTCGGTCATAACAGTAGCTTAGGTTTTTATATATATAGATAATAACCTTGTATAGTAGCAAAAGTAACACCTCTTTTTCACTGAAGACAGAATCACATAGCCAATGTTAACGAGTGCCCTGGACCCTCGTCCTGGCATTTTTCTTTGCAACCTACACAACCCACCTACCAATCAACAGCCCAACATCCCCAATCTCCATTTAAAAATGTTCGAATACTCAAGAAACTAGAAAACATATCTTGTGTCTGGTTAATGTTTTTGACAAGCTAGTCTTTCCCATGACACTTCGGAACATTAACTCATAGGAATAAGAATCAGAGTTAACATTTATTGGTGATCACCACCAAATTTTAGGCTCCATTCTAAATGCTTTATATATAATAATTCACTTAATCCTCACCACCATGATCTTCAGAGACCCGTTGGCTCCATAAGCAGCTCCATCTCCCTACAGCCCCGAAAGAGTGAGGGCCTTCAGGTGCATGGTGCACTCCAAGTTGTGAAGGGCACAACCTGCACCATTGGGTATGGCCCCCAACTTACTTGAGGCCTTCTCTCTCACAAGTGGGAATGTCCCTTTCTTTTCCAGAATCTGCACTTTTTATCACTTGTTAAACAACATTTTATAAAAGGCCTATTCTCTTTCCTACAGTTGCCTCCCCAGAGGCGAGGGGCTGGAAACTTTCCTGCCACTGGGAGAGGCTGAGTGAAGGATTTAGGGGCTCCAGCAAATGGAAGATTCTAAACAGAAAGTCTGGGCCTGGATTGTAGCAGCATTTATTCAGGGCTTTAAGTATGCGTGCATGGGTGTAAAGTTCTTTAGGATTTTAAGGAACATGTAATTACAATGTGGTTTAACTCATAAAGCAATTAGTCTGAGCAACAGAGAAGATAAAGGGAGAAGCGCAGGCACGAGGTACCAGGCCAGGGACTTTACTACCCATGTGCGCAAACCCACTCAGCACAAAGAAAACATTGCCAAGTTCCACCACTGTCTCCATTTTACAGAAGAAGAAATGTAATCTCAGAAATTGCTCATCCTTCAAAACTCACTTCAGGGCGTTAACTGATACAAGGGTTTTGTTTGGCAATCAACATCAGGAGCCTTATATTCCATGAACCAGTAATGTACTTATTGCAATGAAATAATCAGAGATGGGCCTAAATAATATGTAGAGGGATGCTCATTGCAGCATTGATAAATGATATTAATTTTAATTAAGAATAGTAACAAATAAGTAACAACTTAAATGATCACTGGGGAAATAGCTAAGTAGATTATGATGGATCCAAATAATAGGATATCAGGCCACATATAATCATGTTTTCAAAATAATTGTGGGAAATGACATATAAAAATGTGCATAATATGCTAAGAGACAAATAAAACAATCCTCAATTACATATACAGTAAAAATCACTTCTAAGTATATATGTACATACATATAGAAAAAGGACTACAAAGAAATACATAAAAACATTACCAGCAGTTGTTGCTAGGTTGTGGGATAGCAGGAGATTATTTTTCTCCTATATACTTGCATATCTTTTTCAAATATTCTATAATGAGCATGTAGTAGTCAGGGAGAAATGACACTGACTTCAAAAGCTGCTCGGGCAATAGTAGACTAGATTAAGAGTGGCTGAGTGCCTCCAATCCCCTGAGCACCAAGCAGCCACATTAACTCATTCATTCTTCAGTTGAGAATTTACTACATCTGGTTTACAGATGCACAGAGTGAAGCTCAAAGAATATGGTGTCTTCCCCAGCTAACATGGAACTCACATTCACCTGTTTACTATCTCCAAAGCCTCAGTTATTTCCTGTACCTACAGCTCCTCCCTACTTCTACTGCGTCTGGGCAGGAGAAACAACTACCCAGAGAAGGCAGTAACCAGGCCACCCCAAAGCTCAGGCGCTGTCACAGCAAAGACCAGGGAATCCCTTCTAAAGCAGGTAAGAGACACGAGCCTGGGCAGACAGAGATGTGTTTTCTTTGTGCACTACAAATCCACGGATTACATTCACGTTTTCCACCATCACCAAGAGTGCTCCACTGGATGTCCTCACTGGCAATACTGAAAATCTCAAAACTACTTGATTTTCTGATTCTGATTCACTTTCCATTCCTCATCCCATTGGCTGACCTATGATACCTCTTCCTGCTATTAACTAGTTTTACCAATTCACCATCACCTGCAAATGAACATGCCTCTTGTGCCTAATTCTAGTTGAGTTGATTTTCATATTTTTTAAAGGTACCCACAGGGTCCAAATAAGATACCTGGGGTGCTGCTGGTGAGGGGTGGGCAGGGACAGTGAGGGTAGAGTCAGGCAAGCCTGTTTTCCCCTCAACCCAGCCAAAGCAGCTCTGCCCATCTCTGTGACTGCTGGGCTTTGTCTGAAGAAGGGACTCAAGAGTGATTGGTAGCAACAGATCTAGATCATTAATAAATACATTATATGCTCCAGTAATTAAATTACTCCTGTAGAACCAAGTCACAAGTGAGAACATGAGGAAGGTTCCTGTCAAGGCTACACTCACATCTCATTGATTCTAATTCCCTGGGCAGTTCCAGCAGGCCCTGTCTTTTCTAAAGGTTGTCAGGGTCAATAGGAAGAAAAGGTTGGTAGCGGGGAGGACAGGAGAGAGTGGAGAGAGGGAAAGAGGAAGAGAAAGGCAGGGAAATCACAGGTCTTTGGCTTCTTCAAACACTGGCATCAAAGGAAACCTTAGACAGGTAGTCCATTCTTTTACTTGAGGTTTTCCAATGAGTCATGGCCCTGGCCTCTGTGCTTTGGTGAGTGCCATTTCCTCTGCCTGGAAAGCCCTCCAGTACTGGTTCAGCCAGCATACTCCCTGCACCTCATCTAGGACACCCACCCCCTGGAGCTACAAGCTTCTGGCATGATGCCCAGCTCCCTGCGCCAACCTCAGTGGACCTGATCACAGCCCTGTGTTAGCTGGACTCCCCTCTGCTTCTCCTCTTCATGCCAAGCTGAACCCTCCTTGTCACCTTTACACCACATTCCCAACTCCAGGCTCCAGGTGGCCATTGGTCTTTCTCACAGATTCAGGCAGCCATGAGTTTGAGTGTGAGCTCAGTCACTTAACACCCAGCACAGACAGACTCAATAGAAGATTGGGGAGGAAGTGAGTGGAGCAAGGAGAAGCAACCCACGTGAAATGGGAGCCCATGCACACTGCTGGTGGGAGTGTAAATTGGTGCAGCTGCTATGGAAAACAGTTTGGAGGCTCCTCAAAAAGTTATGACCATATGACCCAGTACTCCCACATGCGTGTATAGATCCAAAATAACTAAAGGGGATCTTGAAGTGATAGCACTCCATGTTCATTGCAGTATTATTCACAAAAGCTGAGATATGGAAACAACCTAAGTGTCCACCAATGAATAAACAGATAAACAAAATGTGGTCTATATATACAATGAGATATTATTCAACCTGCCATATGCAACAACATGAAGAACTTTGAGGACATTATGCTATAAGAAATAAGCCAGCCACAGAAGGACAAATACTGCATGATCCCACTTATATGCAGTAGCTAAATTAGTTAAATTCATAGACTCAAACCAAGGGCTGGGGGAAAGTTGCTGTTCAAGAACATAAAGTTGAGCAAGACAGGTAAGGTCTAGCACGCTGCTGGACAGCCTTGTACTGTAGTTGACAGTAGTGTACTGTACACTGAAAAATGTGTTAAACAGCGATATCTCATGTTAAGTATTCTTACAAAATAAAATAATAAAATACAACAAAAAATAAAAGAATGAAAGGGCAGAGCGGGACTGACTCCACTTTGTACCGTGTCCTCCATCTTGTGTAACTGTGTCCCCTCTTCCGAGAAAAACTCAGAATGTGTCAGTTACTCAGCCTGCCCTTAATTCAGCCAATGGGAATACAAGGGGAACTAACCTGAGGCCAAAAGTATGCTGATCACATCCTGTCTGACCCTAGCCGCACCCTGCCTTTGCGTCACTAGCCCCAGCCCTCACCCAACCAATTGGAATCGGCCAACTCAGCGGTCTGAGTATGTCCCCACCTCCCAACCCCTAGCCCTATAAAATCATTGTGCTTTTGAAACTCGCTCTCTTTTTGCATTCTGCTGCTGCGTCGGTGGAGGCAGAGAGCCAAGCTAGCTTATAATAAAGGCTCTTTGCTTTTGCATCGGACTCGGCTTCCTGCTGGTCTTTGGGGATCTTGAAATCTGGGCATAACAATAACATAAAAAATAAAATAATAAATAAAATAAAATAAAGGTGACCTATATAACTAGCATTCTCCAGACTCACAATTTCTTCAATACCGCACCTGGTCAGTTCCTGTGTCTTGGCAACACTACTGGGCTAGCTGTGTCCTCTTTGCAGTTGTGTGGACTGGAAGGACAGAGGGGAGGTGGGCCACGCCATCCAGGTAGTAGCTCTGAAGAGAGGGTCCTTACCAACAGGTAGATTCGGTACAGCTCCACCATCTGGCAATACTGCCAGAGCCAGGAGAGACAGAGGCCCAGGACTATAAGGTAGTGAATGCTGGGGAGGGATGAGTGAACACAGAGGGAACAATCCCTACCCAAACTCACATTCCCCACACAATGTACTCCTTGAGGTCACAGATTCCCTTTCCATAAGTTCATTCTATGTCACAAAATGTCTACATTCAGACCTCATACCCAGCTGCACATTACAGAAGAGAATGATTCTAATTCTTACAAGTGCACTCTAGACCCAGGTAGACAGCTGGTGTGTTGTGGAGTTCAGAGGGGTCAGGGCACTGGGTGGCCATTGGCAGGTCCCCACCCTGGATGCCAGGACTCTCCAGTGTCCCTTCCTGCTCATCGTCACATCTGTGATCTGCAGATGCTCACGAATGCCTTTGTCAGAACCAATTCTGAACCACACTGGGGACTTATCCTCCTTATTTAGAAGACTATTTCACTTTTGAAACAATTTAAGTTGCATTCCCAATTTGATTTGATAGACTTTTGCCTTTTGACTATGTCCAAAACGTAACCCCTTCTTAAGGGATGAAGAATGGCCTTCCCTGGGGAATTCTAGGATTGGACCACCAGCTCAGAAGGCATTTCTGAGAGATACTTTAAAGCTGTGGTTCTCCTCCGTGGCCACCATGAAAACTGAGAAAAGGCAGGTAGGTGGTGGTGGTATAGGTTCCAAATCTCAGTCTCCGAGATTCTGGTATAAGAAGCCTAAGGTGCAGTCTGGTGGGAATATTTTCCTTCCTAGGTGCAGCCAAGATGGAGAACCACTAACACTAGTGGAACCACTGGGACTGTAAACCCACCCATGGGCACCCCACTCCAGTGATGGGAGATGCCTTCCTGCATATTGTGAATTCTGTAAATTTCCAAAAGGCCCATTGTATAGAGGAAGAACCTCAAGCTGATCAAGAATAGGGAACTCATACAATTTAACAAAAGGAAGATAAATAATCCAATTAAAAATGGGCAAAGGACCTAAATAGACACTTCTCCAAAGTGGACATACAGAAGGCCAAAAAGCATATGAAAAAAAAATGCTCACAGTCACTAATCATCTGAGAGATGCAAATCAAAATGACAATGAGGTATCAACTCACATCTGTCAAAATGGTTTCATCAACAAATTAACAAAAGACAAGCACTGGTGAGGATGTGGAGAAAAGGGAACCCTTGTGCACTGCTGGTGGGAATGCAGACTGGTGCAGCCACTGTGAAAAACAGTATGGAGTTTCCTCAAAATATTAAAAATGGAACTTCTATTTGACCCAGTTACCCCACTTCTAGAATTATATCCTAAGAAATCAGAAACACCAATCAGAAAGGATATATGCACTCCTGTGTTCATAGTAGCACAATTTGCCATAGCTAAGATTTGGAAACAGCCTAAGTGCCCAGTAACAGATGAGTGGATTAAAAACCTGTGGTACATACTAGTATATGCAATGGAATACCATGCAGCTGTGAAAAAGAAAGAACTCTTACCATTTGCAACAGCATGGATGAACCTGGAGAGCATTACACTAAGCAAAATAAGCCAGTCATAGAAGGATAAATATCACAAGATCTCACTCATGTGAAATCTAATGAACAACATAAACTAATGAGCAAAAACAGACTCACAGATATAGACGCATGAACACACTGTCAAACCTCAGCGTGAAGGCAGGGGAGGGTGGGAAGACATCCATCAATGAACTTGTATGCATAAATACATAATGTATGGACACAGACAATAGGGTGGTAAAGGCCTAGGGTGGGGGCTGGAGGGAGCAGGCTGAGAGAAGTTAAAGAGGGGAAAGAAGACATATGTAATACTTTCAACAATAAAGATTTAACTGGGGGTTCTGACAGCACCAGCATGCTATCACTGTACATGGTTTTGCAGCTCAAAATTGCTCTCTGTAAACAACATAGGAATCATAGAATTTTTGAGCTGGAAAGGAGCTTCCCAGAGCATTTCCCAATAACCCTTGAGCGTGGGCTCTCAGATATCAATTTCATGATTACATACATACAAGACCCAAATGCTTAGAACAGTGGTTCTAGAAGCGGGGTCAGCAGGGTCTCCCAATGGCCCTGCTGACCACAAGAGTCTGTTCTTGTCACTGATTTATTGCTCCAGCCCTGACAGGAAGCAGAGGCCACCAAGTCCAGCTTCCCACGCAATGCAGTGCCACATGGGAAGGCTGGTTTTGAGGCCTTTCATCCACTGACCAACTATATTCGAGGTCTACTGGCTTAGAGGAGGAAAGAAGAAAGGAAGGAAATAAAGTACCAGGATGGCATTATCCCTAAGTTAGAGACAAGGAAACGATGCTCAGAAAAGCTGAGTTTAGTCCAGAGCCAGAGGTATGAAGGTGGAGGTGGAACTTGAAGCCAGAGCTGCCTGACTCCAAAATCTGTGCCCTTTCTTCTGCATCCTCAAGTCTGTAATTACTGTTAACAAAAGAACAGTAGGTCCCTGGAGCCCAGCAAAAAGCTAGGTGGGGCCCCAGAGCCTCTCCTGACCACTGCTGGCTTCAAGCATCATGGAAGACACAAGCATTTCATCTGAGGCCGCAGACAAAAGGTGCTCCCCTTTCCGGAGCCCTGCTGGTCTGCAGACATAATTGTGGTGTGGACTGGCCAGTCCACGCCAAGTCTCCCTGTTGGGAGCTGGGTGTGAGACCCAGGGAGTGAAGAATGAGGAAGGCACGTCTACAGGACAGCGAGGACAGTTAAGTCAGGAGACGGAGGAATCACCTGGGTCCAGAGATGCCTTGGTCATGATGGTGGCCTATGACCCTGGTGCTGAGCTCTCTTTGGGTTCGAGGGAAAGCTTTCAGGATAGTTTCTGGAACTCTCTCACCATCCAGTATCCTTATTATTAACCCTATCAACTAGACTATATGAGTGTGTTCTCTGTTCCCTGCAGCAAGATGAGTCGAAGAGTTCAGATCAGTGAAATTGGTAACTGGATTCCCACCTGGTAACTGCCCCAACTTACTGGTTCTCAGCCAAACCTCATGTCCACTGTTGACCCTGAAGGAAATTCACAAGGTTCAAAAAGAATATGACCCATCTCCTAGAGTTAGCTGTGGTAGGATGTGACTGGCAAACCTAGGGGGCATCATGGCCTTTTCTCTTTCTCCCCACTAATTCAAATGGCCAGTAAATCCTTGATGGCTCTACTTTCAATGCATCCCCAAACCCAACAACTCTCTCCACTTCCACAGCCAAAGCTTTAGTCACACCACCACCATCTTTGCCTGGACTTTTGCAGTAGCAGATGATGGTTCCCTTTTTTCCACTCTTTCCCCTCTAAAATCTTTCCCACACACAGAAGTTCAGTCTTTCCAGAGGCTTCCCAATACCAACTCCTTAGCAAAGTCCACAAGAGCTTGTAGAATCTGGCCCTTGCCTATCTCTTAAACTTCATCTCTCTCTACCCTTCCCCCAACACACACACTCACACACACACACACACACACACACAAACTCACACACACACACACACACACACACACACTCACACACACACACACACACACTCACACACACACACACTCACACACACACACACACACACAAACTCACACACACACACACACACACACACACTTACACACACACACTCACACACACACACACACAAACTCACACACACACACACACACACACTCACACACACACACTCACACACACATACACAAACTCACACACACACACACACACACACACTCACACACACACACACTCACACACACACACACACACACACACACGCACACGCACAGCAAGGCCTTTGATTTTCCTCCAACAAAACAAGATTATCTGCCTTAGGAACTTTGTACTTGCTCTCCCTACATATCTACCTCCTCTCATTGTTCAGGTCTTCCTCAGAGAACCCTCCCTGACCACTCCATCTCAGTCACTGTCACATTTTATTCTTCTGTCTTCTACATAGCACCTGTCAGTACCTGAGGTGCCCTATTCACTTTACTGTCCCTTGCCTGGGAATGGTCCCTGATATCCAATAGGTACTCAAGTGTTTGCTACTTGCCTGACTGACCAGCATTTATCCGAGATTCCACCATCTCTGGGGATTCCAATTGGCTTCTGTCACGCTTTGTCTCTCCATTGCTTTCTACCTTAGCAGCTCCCAGGCCGGGGTGGCCCTTACCTTAGTCTAATGCCTCTAATGTGGATATGTGAACACATCTTTGCTGTAGAAGACGATGGTCTAGCTCTCCCTTCTGTGCATGGAAAAACTGGAATTCTGCCCCTTGGACACAAATAGCCCCATGAATCCCTTGCTTGCTTACTTTTTTCCAGGGTTTATATATTTTTTAATTAAACTTGTTGAGATAATTGTGGATTCACATGGAGTTATAAGAAATAATATAGAATGATCCCATGTACCTTTCACTCGGCTTCCCCCAGTGATAACATCCTATAAAACTACATTAAAATATCACAATATCAAACCTGGATACTGTCATTGATACAGGAAAGATACAGAGCACTCCCGTCACAAGGATCCTTCATGTTGCTGTATTTTATAGCCACCCCCATGATCACCCCTCCCCCCCACACAACCACTAAGCTAGTCTCTCTTTCCATAATTTAGTCATTTCACTCCTTGCTTTCTTTCTGCACTTTCAGACCCCACAGCCTTGCTGTTGGACTCTTTCTTGGCTGACTCGCATCCGCTTGTGGTCAGCCTCAGGTCTGGCCTCCTCTTCCCTCCTGAGTCATGGTGTCTGATCTTAGCCCTTAAATGACATTTTGATTTTTTTAGGACATTCTTTCTAATTCATCTGGGGTATTTCATGTCAATCTCTATCTTCCTAAGGAGGCAGCATCTGCCTATGCAAAGAGCATGAACTTTGAATTGTGTCTCCACTTCCCTGAGCTTCTATTTCTTCATCTATACCAGTGATCAGCAAACTGTGGCTCATGCACAAGCCACATGCGGCTCTTTGGCCCCTTGAGTGTGGCTCTTCCAAGAAATGCCATGGCCTGGGTGATTCTATTTTGAAGAAATGGTGTTAGAAGAAGTTTAAGTTTAAAAAATTTGGCTCTCAAAAGAAATTTCAATCGTCGTACTGTTGATATTTGGTTCTGCTGACTAAGGAGTTTGCCAACCACTGATCTGTACAATGGGTCATTAATACCAACTTTGCCAACCTGTGGAGATTAAATGACACAATGAGGTGACTGCCCGGTACCCAGCATGTGCAGGCATTCGATGCCTGGTAGCTGGGAAAGGTAATCAGGCACAATTTAAGACCAGCTGCAAATCTCAGCAACTAAACAAAACACCATCCCTGGAGGGGAGTAAAGTCAGAAAGGGCATGTGATCCTAGAGCTGAAATTCCTAAGAGCTGACAACTGGACTAAGTTATCATCTCTCAAAAAGATGTCAAGTGCCCTGCCAGGTTGCTCAGTTGGTTGGAGCGTCATCCACATACACCAAACATACACCAAAAGGTTGCGGATTCGATCCCCAGTCACGGTGTGCACAGGAGGCAACCAATCGATGTTTGTCTCTCACATTGATGTCTCCCTCACCTTTTCTCTCTCTAAAAAAATAAATAAATAATTTTTAAAAAGGTCTAGGGAGCGACTGTAGGGTTAAGCCTCTGACCGACCTGTTGGCAAAGCCACAAACAAGTCCCAGTTTAGAGGGCACAGTTCTCTTAGCATAATTAAGCTTGACCTTATGATGCTCCCTAGATCTTATCTGGGTAGCTAATGGGCTGTGGGAGGTGCAGTAAGTGCTGCCAAAACAAGTGAAACTCACAAGAACAGTGTAACTATGGTGACGGCTACCTTGTTTTCCTCTGGCTATAAAATAAAGGCTCAGCTTTCCCCCTCTCAGGTTCAGGGAACCCTTGGTTGTGCTGGCATCGCACACATATCCTTGGGTGAGGATTAAAAAAAAGGGGGGGGATGGAGGATTTGGGGAGGGCTCAGGAATAGGTCATCAGAAATCTGCCAATCAACAACATTCATCACACAACGTACTGTGTGCCCTTGCCAAGTTTCTCTACTTCTTTGGGCCTGGATAGGGGGAACAAGCCTCAATCTGTGGTTTCCTTGCCCCATGCTTCAGGGTCCACAAAAGAGAGCAAGGAGGGACCCCACAAAAATCTTTGGCCTCTTCCTCCCCTGTCCCACCAACCCAAAGCAACCTGTTATTGGTTCTCATATCAAGAGTCCAAAAGAGTTTTCCTTTGAAGAGGTTCCGGTGGTTTAAGCATTCTTGAGCCTACATCTCTGACCACTGCTGAGGATGACCATTGCTGAGGTTCCTGCAGCTCCAAAGGCCTGTGACCCCAAGTGCTCACTCTTGCGTACAGTTTGGGCTCTCTGTCGAAGAGGCAGGTCTAAGCTGCAGGACCAGGAAGCCTCATTTGACCCTGGAGATGCAGGTGGGTCTTCCTATGGGCACATCCACGGCACCTCCTTCCTAACTAAAGTATTGGAGGCCCAGAGCATGAGCACCGGCAGCAGGTGGTGGGAGCACTGTGCATCTGTACAAATCCATGGGGAGGGTGCCGACTCAGCCCTGACTGTGGGTACATTCGGGGGTGTGAGGACCCCGCATGAGTTGCAGCATGGCCTACTCTGACACACAGTTCCAGCAGAGGATCTCCTATGACATCCTTCTCCTGACCAAGGCGGGAGAGAGAGCAACAGTCCACCTTGCTCAGCTTCATAACTCTGGTGACCCCGCTGGATGCAGACTTGGCCCAAACTTTGGAAACATTTGCCCCCTTGCTTCTCTTATGTCCATCTCAGGAAGGTCAGAGCAGCTCTGTCACATATGACTACTTAAATTAGGTATAATTTAAAATCCAACTCCCTGCTGCACTTGCCAACATCATGTGTGGCTCTGTGGTGGACAGTACAGGTACAGAGCAGAAAGTGGGATGGCACGGTGCCCCCTAGAACTGTTAGGGAGGCCTGAGTCCAGTCCTCCCCATACCTCCTTCCACAAATCCCTTCATCAGGGTCCCCACATCCTTATCTCTTATTCTTAAAGGGCCTGGACTGGAGTGAACTGTGCTTCTCCCCCCTCATCCCTCCGCGCCACCACCCCCTACAAATTCATGTTCATCCAGACCTCACACTATGACCTTATTTGGAAATAGGATCTTTGCAGATATAATTAGTCAAGATGAGGTCATACTGGATTAGGATAGACCCCAAATCCAGCACGACTGGTGTCCTTAGAAAAAGAGGATACAGAACTCCCACAGGGAGACCATGTGATGACAGCAGGACGCAGTGACACATTTGCGTGCCCAGCAGCTCCCAGCCCAGCCGGGAGCGGCCAGACCCTAGGAAGACCCTAGGCTCTCCCCCACAGCCTTCGGCAGGAGCGTGGCCCTAATGACACCTTGTTCTTGGACTTTTGGTCTCCAGAACTGCGAGAGATACATTTGTTGTGTAAAACCACCCCATTTATAGTAAATTGTCACAGCAGCCCTAGGAATCTATAGGGGACCAAATGGAAACCCCCATATTGTCATCCAACTCCTCCCTCCTTCTCTCCCAGACATCTCAGACCTCATCAGATCCTTCAGATATTAACCTCCAGGCATGGCACCCACCAAGCTCATCAGATGCCCCAGGTCCCAGGACAAGAGAAGCCAGAGGAGGCCTGGCACTGGGGGGTGCAGGGCGCTGGCTGGTGGGGCTGCCCACACACGCAGAGCCCTCGGTAAGTATCGGTAGACTCCCAGAGAGCCTGCGAATGCCATGACTTCCTCTCCATTCAGTCTTAAAACAATATCACCAGACTCCCAGAGAGCAACAAGCCCCAGGCAGTCCAGTCAGTGGTTAAACAGTGGAGCCTGATAGCTTACTTTATTAACCAGCTAAATCAAAGAGCTGTGATAGTCTCTGTCCGGTAATAAAATGCAGGAAGGAGCTGAATCACCCACCTATTAGCATAATCGATGTGGCTTGGCTGAACTCAGGCTGGACCACAAAAAAGCCAGCCAGCGTTTCCACGTCCAACCCTGCCACCTCCTCCGCCTGTCCCAGCACCGCACGGCGCACCTGTCCACATCCACCTTCTGGGGGATGAGGCTGCATCACAATCTGTCTGCGGTGGCTTGCTTTGTAAATACACCCAGCATTATCCCTCTCAAACACATTCCCTCCCAACTCCTCCAGGACCCCACTGTGACCCCAAAAAAGAACAAAGACACCAAACACCAGAAATCCAGGGTTTATTGACTCAGTTCTTGGAGGAAGCAGCCAGCACCAGGTTTTTACAATATTTTATAAACAGGTGCAAAGCCCCCAGATGCAAGTGCTGCACAGCATTGAGAAGCCACAGTGTCCCCTAGAACCAGCAACTCCTCTGACCACACGGAGCCAGGAGACACCCTACTTTTTGCCCTGCACCCCACTGTTCCTCAGCCACGCTCTCCTGCTGCTTTAAAATGAGAAAGAAGGGCATAGCTGTAGAAAACCAGATGTAAAATTGCTACCTTCCTTCAGGCAGTGTAGTAGCCGGGCTGCTCTGAACAGGTTACCTAATGATCTGAGCCTCAATTTCTTCCCATGAAAATGATGACTCCGTGGACCAGCGTACACACATGCAGAGCCCTCGGTAAATATCTAACTGCTTAAGAGATTGATTTATTATAGATGCTCCATTAATATTACTTATTATTTTGATAAATCATGTACAGACAGTAAGTACTTAACAAAAAATAATTACTATTATTTCTAAAGCACCATCTAGCAAAACCAAGCTCTAGTCTGGCTGGTGTGGCTCAGTGGTTGAGCATCAACCCACAAACGAGGAAGTCACCACTTCTATTTTGGGTCAGGGCTCATGCCCGGGTTGAGAGCTTCATTCCCAATGTGGGGTGTGCAGGAGGCAGCCAGTTGATGTTTCCCTCTCTCTATGCTTCTCCCTTCCTTTATCTCTAAAATCAATAAAAACACTTAAAAAAAAAAAGCTCCAAATGCAATAAAATTCATCATGAAAAAAGTTTATGGGAACAGATTTAACTCCACAACCATCCAAATTATAGTCCTTGGAAAAATCCCCACTAATGTGAAGAGCAGGGCCCAGAAAGCTCCACAAAGCCACGTGCAACCAGGCTGGCAGCTCACTCCCTGCTGCTCCATCACTGGCTCTTCGTAAAGGCCCCTTGATTTATCACCGCACTGTGCCTGAACTCTTCGGCCAGGAGATCTGCTCCATTATATCCCATTACTCCAGGCCATGTTCGCAGGCAGCCTCTGGGGCTTCGTGCACTTCTATCAGGAAGTCCTGCCGGGAAGAGTTCCAGGTGCCCCTGTGCTAATGTGATTTAGCATCGCAACACACAGGTCCACTGAGAATCCTGATGAAGGAACCCGGCATGAGTTCATTCTTCTTCCCAAGAGAAAAGAGAGCAGGAAGAAAGAAAAGAAAGAGGCATTCTTGCTTGACCTCTCTTGAGATGATGTTCGTTTTCATTTGCTTCTGGGATCTGCCAGTCAGAAGGTCGTTTTAGCCCCGCCCTTCTTGCCAGAGTGTGAAGAAGGCACTGAGGCCAGCAGCCTCCTCTTGGCCTGCGATAAGATCTACAGCTGGGATCTGGCCACCTGGCGCTGACCTGGGGGGACCTCAGATTCATTCGCCAGAGCTTTCTGGAATGGACATTTGGTGTGCAGAAGGGTTTTTATTTCAAGTTATGGCTTTTCTTACTCTCAAAAGCAATTTACCCTGGAAATTATTGTGATGAAGACAAGAATGAAGGATGCATGCATTTAGCTACGAGTCAGTCCCGTTCTCCCTGACGAGCCACCTTCATGTCCTCCCAGAGCAAAGAACTGAGGAAACACGAGGAGTGGGCACACCCAGTACACAGCACGGCCCAAATTTCATGGCATATGTGCCTTTCCAGATGACTGCATGGATACGCTCCATAGCACATTGTTAAAGTGATAATTAGCGATAGACTTGGTATGAATATTCCAAATAAAATTTCTCTCCACAACAGTTGATGGAGACAAAGGGCATCACACAAAATGCAAGAAGTATCACAGGGATTGTGTGTGTGTGTGTGTGTGTGTGTGTGTGTGTGTGTGTGTTATGTGTATGTGTGTGTGTGTGTGTTCAAAAGAGCATTGAAATACATCAGAAGTTTATGTCAACACATTGAACATCTCAGGATCCATTTTCAATGGAAGGTACGTGAATATGTATATTTCTCCCTCATTGCCGAGGAAATATAATATAATGCCCCCCTTTACAAAACACCAAACTCCAGGAAGGGAAGAGAAACCCAATTCTGGAAGTTACTCTTCTGTTGCCCTGATTAACAGCTAAGGATACGAAAGATGCGAAGTGACAAAAACAAAACAGAAGGAACACCGAGGAATCAGCATAAAGTAACTCCAACCAGGGTGACTCACCCTTGAAGAGTGAGAGAGAGAAGGCTTTTATTCATGCTCCACATTTCCCCCCTACATGAAACTGCTAAAGGCTGCAGCTCTGCCCCCACAACCTTTTACACACGTTCCCATTTTTAAATTCATAGTGATTTTACTCCACATGGAGCAGCGGTGATGCCAATGGCACTCCCTCTCCCCCACTCTGCCTAATTCTCCAGGGCAGATAAAGACTCCAGGCAGCCAAAGCAATGAGAGTAAGGAAGCCAGGGAACCTCTGACACCAAAAGAACAAAAGGAGGCTCCCCAGACCCCCACCATGTGGCGGTGGATGGAGAACCAGCGCAACTCAGGGGCCTGGAGAAACCCACCCCACACCCCGCAGGGCTTAAAGAGCACACGGAGAGGAATGTAATCAGCAGTGCCGCTGTGTCTCTGTTATCATCAGGGATTCTGTGCTTACTCAGATGGAATATCCTACTTGAAGGGTGAAGCTGAGCTCAGGAGGGAAATCAGTGGCAGCGTGCACACATGCAGAGCCCTTGGCAGGCAGAGGCCCCGTTGCCTCCCCGCAGCCCTACCAGACATCACCCGACACCACTTCCTGTCTTAACCGGCTATGGAGTCCAAGAACATCCGAAAGCCATCTCTACACCCTCTTCAATTTCTAAATGAGGAAACCTGAGACCAGAGATGTTGACTAATGTGCCCAATACAAAGGCTTGAAAACAAGTGGCAGGATTGGTTTTCGATCTAGGACCTTCACTGAGCTTCAGTCTTACCTTTTTATATGCCTCTTTCCTTCCTTGGACTAAATTAACATCCAAACCATGGAATTGTCTTGGAAGGAGTAAAATTAAACATTTAGATAAGAATTTTGAGAAAGGAAAAAGTGCCATCTAGTATAGGATAATCTCAGCACTGTGGACCCCCGTAGCCCGGCCCGGCTCCTTCAGGACCTGAGGGAAGCCCACCTCAGTGCAGAGGGCACCAGGAGCAGCGGGGGATGGGGGACAGGGCTGCAGGCAGCCCCCAGGACTCACACTTCTGCTGCAGAGCCTTTGTCCTGCCTCTTCCTTCTGCAGATGCTACTTCTTCGGAAACCATGGCGTATCCGCAAGACTCAGTCTCTCTCCTCCTTCAAGTCTGTAATCATATGCTCCTTCTCAATAAGGCCCACATTACAGTCTTTAAAACTGTTCCTGAGACTCCCCATCTCCTGCACCCTACTTAATTTTTTCAGTAGCATTTATCACATTCTCAGACTATATAATGTACTCATTTATTATGGTTTTTTTTTACTATCACCTTCCATTTCTAAAGAATATACATGACAATGAATTTTATCTTTTTGTTCACTGTGGATTCTCCTGGGTCTAGAATATTATCCGACACATAACAGATGCTCAATAAATACTGGTTGACTAAATGAATGAATAATTATTTTGTCCCTTTGCTTCTCACCCCTTCACTCTCTCTCTCAGCAACAAGGACCTATTTTCACACACACACACACACACACACAGCTTTCTGCTTTTTTCTCTCTTATCTATCTGTACCCAGGCCTGCACTAAGATCAACAAGGATAGGTTAGACTAAACTTAAAAACTCAGTAATTATATTTCCAAGCCCTCCATTAAACATTCACATTTTATATACATATAGAGTTTTATATGCATTAAAAAAAACCTCTAGAATGATACACAAGAAACGGATACTATCGGGTATATCCAGGGACTCAGATGGCTGTGCTTTTATACTATTTGAATTCTGAACTATGTGAATATACTGAACTATTAAATGTGTTTAAAAGTAAAAATTGGGGGGGGGAAATCCTCACATATTTCTCTGCTCTTGTCCTCAACACCATGTTAGTACCAGTTTTTCTGGGTGAGTGTCTCTGAAACGCTGTCTGTGTCTTGGGTGAGGATGGCGAGGCAGGGGGGGCAGTTCTCCTTTTCTCTAGTTCCCACATTTTCTTAAATGAGATTGTTACTTTTATGAAAATGAAATAATGGAAAACGTTTCCATCAGCAGAAGGATATGAATTAATGCAAGTTCCCCTACATACATAAAACATGGAGACTTTGTTTCAACTCATGAATCCCTTTACCTTTAATTTTGCTCACTCCCATTTGGATTTATCCTTTAACAGAATTCTGAATATGTTGCCTAAGATGATGCCAAGGTCTCTGGAGGTGAAAATGAAGGACCCAGACAATGCTTTCAAGGAGGTTGTATCCAGTGAGGATGACCATAAGCAAGAAAGTCTCACTGCCTAACAGATGCTTAAAAATGACAGCTGAGATGAATAGGCCAGTGGATCATGTGTGACTTCAACGTGGTACACATTTTCTGCCTTGAGATGTCTAATTGAACTTACTCCACTAGGGATTACATGTGGGTTATTAGGCATTGACCTTCTCTAGACTGTGATTTTCCTGAGGGTGGAATCCCTATTTAATTCATCTCGGTCTTTTCAGCCTCCTTGCAACAGTTACTGCTCCATAAATGGGTTATGAATGAATGAATAACTATTTCTCAGTAGCCAATGAAAAATTGCAAGATATACCCCAGTTCCAAACTCAGACACCACCTCTCCCTAACTCACCATCTGCTGAACTCCACTGTCATTCATAGCTATGCTCTGTGCTAGGCAAGGCAATGTTGGCTGAGTAACCAAGTGCGGATAGGGGAAGTCCTCTAAGAAAGGGCAGGTGTGACTTCCCAGGGTCTATTTAGGCACAAAGTAGTTAATGCTGGCTCCATACTTTGAGGTCTTTGTAACTTTCATTAAATGTCCTTTGATCTCTTTCTGGGGAATTACCTTAAGAAAATAATCCATGTGAAGATTAAACTAGAACCATGGTCATTCGGGCTGCTTAAAATAGAGGAAAGCTGGAAACAACCTAAACGTCCGGCCATGAGTGATTAGGTAAACAAAGATGGTATATCTCCATAACTGGGTATAGTACTCTTACATGACAGTGGCTGCAGACTCATGTAACTCATAACAAAATAATAATAATAATGAATAAATGGGGATGTGCATTCTTTGAGATATATCCATGTGGCTTTATTTCTTTACACAAAATGATTTAGCACCCTCATTTTTTTTTTTGTAAATTATACTTGGCCTTAATTTTCTCTTCTGTAATTAAAGATATCACTTGATCATTTTTAAAAAGCTTGTATAGAAAAACTTGTGATAAGACATTAAATGACAATGAGTGTTATCAGAGTATGTGTGGTGCTGTGACATTAGTTATATGTGTGTGTACATGTGACTCTAGAGCCTAGAAAGGGATCTGGGAGGCTCTTCAACAGTCTCAGTGGCTGTCTTTGGGGCAAGGAGAATCAGGGGATGGTTTTCTCTTCTTCCATTTGTCTTTCTGATGCTTGAGTCATAAGCATGTGCCACTTTATAATACTGAAAATAACAACCAAAGTTACTTTTGATTGCAGAAAGAAAAGAACAACACCCCTGGATTAGGACTCTAATGGGTGACAGTAAAAGTGGCGAGAGTAAAACCAGCTGAAACATGGAAAGAAGCCTGGCCTCGCTAACACTGCTTTCTGCGGGGGAGGGAGCCGTGCTCCAGTCACCTTCAAATGGACAAGGACTATACTTTCTCACACACATCCAGCCAAAGCACGTCTGCCAAAGATGAGGTCCCCACCAAGAGAAGCAGCCTCGCCACTGTGTGAGTCTCACATGGGACAAGGCAGGGAGGGGATAGGCACAGGGAGCTGATGGCAGGGGACACTGACCAGGCCAGATAGCAGCTGTCACAGTGGACCCTGTTCACAAATGAAACAGGTGTGACATGAACTTGGCAACTTCTGAGATACATGAATGTCTAGAGTTGCTTCTACCCTAAAGAGACCCAGTTTCAGGTAAGACTGTTTAATCCAGCACTTGGAGGCAGAGGACGTTAACATTTCCTCATAGAGAAGGTTAACCAGAACTCCCAGAGCTGAAGCAGGAATCGCCTGCTGAAAGGCGGACATGAGATCGTCACGGTCCATGGGGAATGGCATCCAGGATAGAATCCAATGCAGGAGGGAAATTCTCTTCTCACAATATCCATTGGCAAAACTGGCCGCAACTCAATAGACAATTTCCTCAGGATCACTCTAAAAATGTTAGGACTCGTGCTGCATCTTTGGCTTCTCTGGTCTTTGTTCCAGCATTTGCAACTGCAAAGTGAGAAAGACCCTGTGTGTGCTCCATTCAGTGGGTCCTGGACAGACAGCTCGGGAACTGTTGTGGGTGGCTCCTGGTCATTGCTGGCATCTGCAAACAGGGAGAGTGCTTATCACAATGGGACTCAACCATTCTCCTGCTTTCATCATGTCAACAATGAACAGAAATGAGACAGAAGCTGGAGTGGGCAGTGGGCAGGACACAGCAGGAGCCTGGGGAGGGAGGCAGTACAAGAGTAGCAGGGCCAATAGAATAACAGGAAGAAGGGAGGAAGGATGCAGGGATGAAGTGGCTCGGTCAGAGAGGAAGGATTCAGAAAGAGGCAGAAGGTGTGAGCAGAGGGGCAAGGCCAGCATGGGCTGAAGAGCTCAGATTCCTCACCATGCCCTGTCACCTCCTGCTTTACCATCTGCCTCCCATTCTTTGTCTTCTGGCCCAGTTGGGGTCATCCCAGCCCTACCTCCCAATTCCTACCTACTCCTAGCCCAACTCTAAGCCCTACCAGAGAAACAGACTTATCACCACAGTTCTTGGGCCTGCAAGTCCCCAATTCCAGCCGTCCTTGGAGCTCCTGCCAGTGTGGGTACAACGCTTCATGTGTTGGTTTCCTTGGTATTGCAATCTATGCTTTCCAGATTGCCTTTCTTCCCGTTCTTCAGGGAGATGTCAGGAAGTTTTTGTCCCTTGACTGGACAAGATCCAGCAGGAGTAAGCAACACAGGGCCAAATCTGAGACACCAGACTGAGAGGGACAGGGAGGGGAAATGGGACAGTCCTGGGTGCTCTGGACCATCTGGTCACCTCAGTCTAATTTTATGAGTGGACAAGGAGACCAAATTAGTTCAGAACTCAGTCATGAGATTACTTTCTACTTGGGACTTTTGTCACCACTGATCATCAAAACACAGGTGCGAGCATGTCTATCTACCTATAAACCAGGACAGTTTCATAACTGCAAAGTGTGTGAACCCTAGCCACAATCAACAACCTGCTCCACTTAGATCAGCCTCCACGAAGCACATCGTTGGGTCCTACATCTAGGCTCTCTCCAGGATGAGTGTCCCCCTGCTAACACCTCCTCTAATCAGGTGCTCACCTGGAATGAACAAGATGTGATGCCAACCAGTAGAGGTTGGGCCCAATCCCAGCATGAGCCAGGGGCTTGCCTCTTGCTTTATGGCCACAGGACTGACTGTTCACCAAACCAAGCTGGATAAACATCTTACAAACTCGAACATTTCCTGTGACCATAAGAATGGCTGAAATGTAAGAATACACTATTGGCAACCCCAAATCTTAAAGCATATACTCTACACCACTTTTTCTCTAACTTTAGTGTGCAGCAGTATCAACTGGAGGCCTTATTCAAAGAGATTTTTTGATTCAGTCGGTCTGGGGCAGAGGCTGAGAATTTCTATTTCTAACAAGTTCCCAGATACTACTGCTTCTACCTCTGGTCCGGGGACTACACTTAGGAACCACTGGTCCAAATCCAGAAAGGGTAACAGTATTGTCTTCTATTAAGGAACCTCCAGCATACAAATGACTCACTTTCACTTAGCATTTTAACCTCACCCAAAGCAGGGGCACAGAAGGCTGCCACATAAAGAGAACTACTGACAAATTCATTCATTCTAAGGCCTTAAAAGAAAAAAGAAATAAAAAGCAACTAATCCACGCAGACCTCACTCCCCCCTCCTGCCAATTACTCTATCGCATCACCCTTTCCTAGTTTCTGTGTAGTCCCCAGCACCATGGAACCTTTTGTGCATCGTGGCCTGGCTCACTGCCACCTGACACTAGGATGAGAGCTCCCAGAGCGCGGGCACTTTGCCTATCTTATTCACCACTGTGATCCCAGCATCTAGAACACCGCCTGGTGCTTAGCAGCTTCTCCATACATGCCTGTTGAATGAATAAATGAATGTACCAAAGAATCAAATAGCCTAAGACACTAGGAGCAGCATCTTCCAGTGTGGTTCCCAAAGTTGGATTTGAGATTTTTCTCCCAATTTCTTTCCCTTTTGACAGTAGAAGCTGGACTCCTTGTGCTTCCCCAGGATGTGAAGGATAGATGTACCTCAGTCTGGCTCTCAGTGGCAGGAGAAAGAAGACAGGGAGTCCCAGGCCTGGGGCTGGTGCTAAGTCACCTCTCAGCTCTGGTGCCCTTTCACACAGAAAGGATGCTAATGAGTCAGCTCTACCTGGAAATAGGACTTGGGAGGCAACATTAGAATGATGTGATGTTTTAGAGTCAGGAGATTTGGGTTCAAACCCTAGGCAAGTCATTTAAATCTCTCGTGTCTCAGTTTCCACATCTGTAAAATAGGGATGGTGAATATACCCAAGGTGTGGTGTATTTGTGAGGTTCAAGGAAGTTAGAATATATGAATGTCTTGGTAAACAGTAAAAGACTGTAACTTGCTGGTAAATGATTACTAATAAGACCATGTAGTCTGGAAGGATCCAAGTCGGTGACATATCTCGGATGTGCATCTCAGCCCAGCCCTGCCCTGCTGCCTATCTTAGTTCTACCCAGTATCCCCAGACCCTAGCCCCAGCCTGCTGCGCAGAAGCCCCAGCCTAACAGTCACAGTCCTGGAGCTGGCACTGGCCACCCAGAGCCCCAGTGGCGCTGCCAGCAGTGTCACAGCCAGAGGCCACAGCCAGTGGCGATGCGGCCAGGAGGGAGCCCAGGAGAAGACCACTGTGGGAAACCGCAGAGGAGCACGGGACCAAGCAAGTGGTAGGAAACAAGCTGAGATCCTTTGACTTTTGGTCAAAATCCTCTGGCTAGCCCAGAGTCCCAGAGATGAGAACTTCAGAGATGCCAAGGCTCCCCTCATCAGCAGGCTCTGGCTTCTCTCACCAGGCTCAGGGCCTTGGGGTTGGGGGAGATCTACACTCCTTCCTCAGGTCTCCTTTACCCTGAAGCAGAGTCTCCTTTACCCCTGGTTACAGGGGCTGCATTAACCAGTTACCAATTAATCACATTTTATGCTCCAGGAAAAGAGGCTCTCGGCCATAAGGTGCCCTCACGCTGCAGGGGTCACCTCTCCCGGCTAGTCACTCCCACACTGTTTCCACTCCTTAATAGTCTTTACTGCAAATCTGCAAGCAGTGTGACTTCTCATCCCTTTTACCAAGAGTTCAATTCACTCAGGTAACTAGCCACATACAGCTGGGCCCAGCCTTCGTGCAGCCATGTGCTACGTGCCCCGGAGGACAAGCACAGCCATGGGTTCCTGCCCTCGACCAGCATGTGATCTGCTTGGAGGCACAGAATTCATCACCACCACCATGAAAAGCTCTGTTCACTGCAGAAAAGAAATACACGAAGTAGGGAGTAAGGGCATCTTTACTAGGTCATCTTGAGTGGCTAAGTCCTCCTCTGGCTTCAAAATGCTGTATTGATTGGGGCATCTGGGCCATGGGCAAGTCCATTGATTTCTGGCAATGCTCTGAAGTGATTGCTGCTGGTGGTTGCTTGAATCAGGAAAGTTCAGGGAAGTGTCATGCATCAAGGGGCTTGAAGAACAAAAGAATTTCAACATGTAGAAAGGAGAGAGAAAGGGAGCTCCAGGCGAGGGAAGTGAGTGAGGCAGAGGGCGCTGAAGGGTGTCTGTACCCAGCGCAAGGCTAGGACATGGGGCATGGGAGGAATGGAAGCTGGTAGGGCTTGAGGCACCTGTGAGCTCTCCAAGGTGAACTGCTCAAAAGCCGCAAGTTTTCACAGGCCATCCTCAGCTCTGCGCTGACAGCAGTCTATGAATGATGATGAATGTGTGAGGGTGCTGAGGGAGAGGACCAGGGAAACAAACGTGTTGAAGATCCCTGGCTTTCAAAGGATGAGGAGAGAAAGGTGCCAGAGAGGGAGGGGGAACATGGAGCCTTAATCAGCCTGTCTGCTCACTGGGCCTGTGCCAGGGCCCCCAGTGCCCTCCGAGGATGAAGACATTCCTGCCTTGTCCTCTCCCTCTCCCTCTGCCCCCACACCTGGCTTCCAGGCTGGGTTGGGGAGGAGTAGCAGGACTGTTACTCCAGGCAAATCTCCGCAGGCATGTGGGGATCTGCTCACAGGAACACCCAGCTGTCTGGAGCAAGTGCTGCAGGAGGGGTATCTGCTGGCCAGAAATGGGTATAAAGGGCCCATGGTCTCTGGTTTCAGGTTGGACAGGGCTGGCTGTGGACTATCCCACTGTAGAGAAGAGCCTCACTCCCACCTTTGCTCCAGTTCGCCTCCCCCTGTTCCATGGACCTCTCTGCTGTTTCCCCCTCGAGCTTCTGTACAGACCGATCCCTTTGTCTGTGCTGCACTTCACGGCTTCATCTCATCATATCCTCATTGTATTTCCAAACCTGACTCCAAACTCGCCTTCTCCATGAAGCCCCTGCAATTTTTTAATATGAGTGTTTATTTTATTTTATTGAATTTATTGGGGTGACATGGTTTAATAAAACTATATAGGTTTCAAGTGTACAGTTCTATAATACATCACCTATATATTGTATGTTCACCACCCCAAGTCAAGTTTCCTTCCATCACCATTTATCCCTTATATCCTCTTCTACCTCTCTCACCCCCCTTTCCCTCTGGTAATCACCATGCTGTGACTCTTTTTGTTAATATCACTCCTTTGCTCCCAGGCTCCCTGAGTACACTGTTCTCACAGTACATTTCACATTCTGGAATTATCCGTGGCCATAAACACCCTCAGATCAGAGTTTCGTCAGAGGTCACAGATTCAAGTGCACACAGAACCACATGGGTCATATAAATGGGAGAAGCAGTTCATTTGTGGGACTCAGATGGTAGCTATTTTGGTGTTAGTCAGACAATTGTGAGTCCTAGGATCTGAGAGGAATTAAAGAGACTGGCCTTCCCTGAAAGGGAAAATAATACCATGTGGAAACATGGGCCAGAACTTCACATTTTGGGGGAGAAGCCTGATATCAGCATTTGCACATAAAATCACCCCATTGTTATGTGTCAGCAGTGTTTGCAAATTTAAGACACCATGTTGTGAACCAATAAAATGCACCTGCAGGCCAAACCAGCTCAAGTGCCACGGGTTTGCAGCCTCTAGAATCTAGAGTCTAGATTTATTTCTGCATCCCCTGTGCCAGGAACATTATAGATACTCAATAATGTTTTTTGATTGAAAAGCAAATGCATGAGTGAAGGAAGGAACAGAAAAGAAGAGCAGATGGGTGGAAGGGGGGAAACAGGAAGGATGGCCAATTGTCACAATGCCAAGTGGTGGGTCGGCAGCTTTAGGTGACCCTACTGCCAAGCTGTCAGTGTGAACACCATCGTGGTCTCACTTGCTGGCTAGAGGTCTGTGATCCCAGAGTCCGCAAACCTCTTCTCAGAAGGCACTACAGTAAGAAGTTCTTGCTGCAGCTAAAACACACATGCTGAAAGCAAGCCTGTGTGCACACAATGCTAAGCAAGGTATGCAGAAGCTGGAGGCTCAGCTTTTGTAGCATGTTACATACATGTTCAGGAAAGAAAGGAGGAATAGTTTTGCCATTTGGAGGGTGCAGAGGGGAAGAAAGGAGTCATCAAGCCAGACTTCTCTGTCTCTAGCCAGAACCTCCTTCTCTGCTGCTGCCTTGCTGACCCTCAAAGCGTTGGGGAGGGCATGCGTGAGCCTGGTGTGGACCATGGCCTCCAGGAACACCACCGAGAGGGAGTGGTGGAATGCCTGGGGTTGCAAAAGAAAAGTTATTTCAGATTCAACTGAGTTATAATTTATTTTTTCTAACTGATCATTACTGCTGCTGGCTCTATAAATAACCACCTAGGGAGTCTGCTTTTCTGTTCCCAAATCCTCAGAAAGCATTGCCAGGTTCTCTGTGGTTTCTGGCCTGCCAAGCACACAGCACATTTCTTCCCCGTGCAGTCCTTCAGGGAATCCTCCTGCAGTGCACACCAAGGAATCTGCCGAGTTCTGCCCAGCTCAGTCCTCCCCTTCCTGAGCCAATTCCTCTCCTCCAAGGTCCTGCTTCTCTCTGTTTACTCTGCAACAACCCAACTGTAGCCCTGGAGAGTTATTTGTAGCACAGAAATCCAACTGCAGCATCATTAGAACCCAGAGAGGGAAAGAAGGCTCGTCTGATGGTGTCACTAACAAAGTATCAGGGTTCAAGACAGGCCTGGGAAGGATGGCTGTAGTTTACATGGAATCAAGATAAATTATTTCAAGGAGAATATATTCAAGCATGATTCGGTTTAATCAAGTATAAAAACAAAAAGTCTGTTCATGGTGTTCAGACGAATGTACGTTTAGGTTTTTTCTAAATGACATGGAATTTTCTCTTTAAATAGACAAGGAACCTATAGGCAGAAAGATCCATCATGTACCAAGCACTGTGCTGGGCCCTTCAGGTGCAATGTCTGTTTTATCTTTACAACTTGATACCTTGGAGGCAGGCATTCCTATGCCCATTTGTGATGGAGGATCCAACGAAAGAGACTTGCTCAAAGTTATGCAGAACGAAAGAGTGAGGAGTGATATTCAAGCCCAGATTCATCAGATCCCAATGCCTAAGTGTTTCACTACTACACCCTGCTGCCTCTCTAGCTAGAAGACCAGGATTTAAAGACCTGTTTATTTTCTAATTTTCAGATTAAAATGTAGTTCAAAAAGCAAGGAAAGCTTGGATACCTAACCACAAGTCACTAATAGCCATATTTGAACTTTTTGAACAGTAACCTCTCTTACAGGTCAATTATGAAATCTTAAGTGCTCAATCTTTCACCATTTATTAAAATGACCATAAAGGCTATCTATAGTCATTCACATGACTCTAACAGTCTAAAAATAATACCTTGTGTATTTTGGATAGGTTTTAAAAACAATAATTTCTAATATTACCAAAACAATTTAAAATGTTAGTTTTCACAGTTATTCAATCCTCCAAGGCAAGTTGGGCAGCCCTCTGTTCACTTCGATAAGATTCTGCACTCCCCCTGTTGGCGGTACCAGCAATACCACATTCGAATGGCCTGTTTCCTCTTCTGTCTCTCCTGCTAGGCCTGTGATCCCCCAAGTTTTTTGGTCATGTGCCCTAGCAGTGAAAATATGTGTATATCCACATATGTATACATGTGTTTCTTTATAAATTATATTCATACTCTGTCATTCACAAAAGTAAAAAGAAAGGGTGATATACATATTGTTTATTGACCTATGTATCTATTTGTCTATTTTATTTTCTTCCTGCCTCCCAGTGGACCATCTCAATTTTCATGGCCTCCAACATGCATGTCTCACTTTGGAGACCACTGCTTTGGACTATGTGTCCAGCATCCTTCATTTATTCATCCTCCTCCCCATTTCTAGTAGCACCTATTCTGTTTGAGGACCGTGCTGCCTACTGACTGGTGGCCTTAGAGATTCATGCCACATGCTGCCCAGGATTATAAAGGAGCTATAAAAAGGACTAAAAGAGTAAATATGTGAAACATCAACATCAGTTAGAAGAATGCCCAGCACACAGTTTGCATCGATAAACAGTGGCCCTCAGTGCCTGTTTACTTGTTTATCATTCCCCTGAGGCAGAACTTCTGGCCCAGCTGGGTATGGCCAGTCTTCCCTGCTGATCCAGAGCAACTGCCACCATGCCTGGCCTATCAGAAGAGCTCAAAGAAAATCTGATCAACGAATGAGTGTCAAGATGGGCAAAGCAAAAAATAAATAAATAAATAAAAATGGGTAAAGCCTATAGAAAATCAGATTTTGGCTGAAGATAAAAGATAGATTTTTTTTTAAAGCAATTTTTTTCTAATTATAAAAGTAATTTCATGGATAGTCTGGGAATCTTTGACATTTTAAGCAAAAATGGGATCAGATTCCATATACCACTTAGTACATATTTTCCTTTCCACATGTCTGTTATGAGAGGCAGTGGAACATATGGGTTAAGAATGTGGGCACACATAAACTAATTACTAAAATTCTGCAGCACAACAAAAATATATCACATTTTTTGCCAGTATGGCAAAGAAATAGGTATAATTTTGTGCCATTTAGTCTGGACAGCTATTGTTGTATTGGCTATCATCGTGTGTGTGTGTGTGTGTGTGTGTGTGTGAGTGTGTGTGTGTGTGTGTGTGTGTGTGTTTCTTTGACAACCTAAGGGAAGAGAGGTCAGCGCCCATAACTAAATTAACATTCCCCCCACCAGTTGCATGTTTTAAAAATTCTTCAGCACACAAGTTGAAAATCACTGCTCTAGACAGATTGCCTGGATGTGCATCCCGTTACCACCACTGGCCACCTATATCATCCCACTGAACTTACCAGCCCTCTTCATGGCTCAGTTCCTTTATCTGCAAAATTGTCCAAAAAACACACATACCTCACCTGGTCTGAGCCGTGCAAATCAACAGCTGGACTCAAGCCCATCAATATTAGTGGCCCCCAAATTTTTCCAAAATGGATTTGCTGCCTGACATCTTTCATGAGCCTCTGCATAAGAATACCTGAGTTACATCAGAAAGAAAAGTCAAACTGACAAGACTATGCCTCTTGTACATGAGAATATGCCACAGTGTGTGTGTGTAGAGGGTGAGAGGGGGAGTCCTTAAACCTTCCCCTGGCACGATGTAAAACCCTTTGAAGGCCCCAGATCAAATCCTGTTGCAGCAAACAACCTTCAAGGTCAAAGTCAATATAGCACAAAGACTTCCAAGGTGTGGCCAGGGCCTGTTTACCTCAAGCCACATTGGTATAACTTTTTTCCTTGCTTTGCACTTGGCTTTGGTACAATAATTTGACATATAACGCCCTCCTTATCCAACTGCCCCACAAGTATTTACACAGCAATTTTCTCCTGGGCTGGTCTGAAGCCTGCTAGGACTTGGAGAATTCCACTGTATTTGTAGTAAGCAGACACCTGGATCCAGATTTGCTGCTTGTCTGCTTGTAGAGAATAAACTGTTCTTGGATTGAAATGGATCTGTCCATATCAGGCTCTGTCAGCCAGAACAGTACAGTGTTTCAGCCGACCCTCTGCACTTTCACTAAGGGGATTTTCCCCCCTAACATCTCCCACATTTTGGCTATCACGGTTGGAGTTTCTCTCTGGGTTTGGTCCCAAAGGCAAAACGCCAGTTGGCCACAGAATATCCACATCTCTTAGGTTGTTCCTCTAAGGAAGAAGTCACACGTGGGGTGAGAATCCTGGCAGACTCTCCGGTGGACACACCTTCCGCACACAAACCTGGAAACAGCCGAGCAATAAGACGGACAGCCAAAATCAAGCAGAAAGAAGAATGTCTTCCAGGAGGGAGGTGGAATCAGATGAAGGCAAAGCCAGGACCAGGTCCTTGGCACCATGAGTGAAATCCTAACCCTGCAGGAAGGAGAGTGTTACTGCCAGCCCCTGAGTGCACCCTGAAGATGGAGGATGAGAAGGGGAGAGCTGTGTGCTGTGCAGAACCTGTGGCTCTCTGCATGTGACCCTCAGTTATGAGCCCAGTGGCCAACGAGTCCAGAGAAAGCTCACACTCCACTTCAGGCTGGGACCACACCAGAGCTGAATAGAGTCCTTCTGTTGCTGGCCTCAGCAGTGCACTTCCATCGCTCCAAAAGAATCTGTGGAGGCCTGTGTGCATGCTGCCCGGGGCCAAGCACTAGGGCCGATCCAAGGAAATGCAAGACCTGGCTACTCTGCTCTCAGGGCTTATGATTTAATCGAGGAGATGACACTCACAACAGCAGCTGGAGACACAGCAAATGAGGACCAGAAGAGATTCCAGCAGTGAGTGCCACCATGGCCCAGGAGGGCAGCAGGCATCCTCAGGAGGGGACAGCGGCCTTTGTGCGAACATGGGTTGTGTCTAACCTTGGACGTGAGGAAGGGTCAAGCAGGTGGATGAGAAGTTGGGCTGGCATCTGGGGAGGGAGGAAGGCTATGCATGCTGGGAAAGGCCGGCGGTGCATGCTGCCTGCACTCCTGGCCAGGATGAGGACTTGTGTGAGGGAGGCAGAGATGAAGAGAATTTAATAGGGAGGAGAGAGGCCAGATTTCACAGAGGTCTGAGTTGCACATAGAGGAGGCTGGGCTGTATCCAATACTCAGGAGGGAGCAGCTGGAGCCTGTGAACAGCAGATTAACATAATTTAAAGGAGAATCTTACAGACTTCAGCTTTTTGTGGGAATTCAGAATAGGCTACAATGGGAGAAAAAGAGATCTGGTGATACCAAAAAGCAATTATCTAAGGTGCTTGGAGAAGAATCAGTAAGGGGGCTTAAGGATGAGTCAGATGCGATTCTAATTTTTGAAAGTGGTGGCTGCGAGGTAGAGGGGGCATTGTCAAAGGTGAAGAAACAGCTTGGAGCTGAGGAGGTAAGAACTGATGAGTTCAGATTTGGACAGCTAGGGCAG
Organism: Antrozous pallidus; assembly: GCA_027563665.1. NCBI lineage: Eukaryota > Metazoa > Chordata > Mammalia > Chiroptera > Vespertilionidae > Antrozous > Antrozous pallidus. The sequence goes on from CM050508.1 coordinate 181,969,799, forward strand.
TTTTACAAAAAGACCTTAAAAAGGCCACAACATAAAGGCAGCCATCAACTGTCAGCAGGGGGCCACAGGTGATGTTTTGTCATTTCTGTTAAAGGGAATTAAAAAAAGAAAGAAAAAAGAAAACACCACATAGTTGAAGTGCTATCTAGCATCAATGAAACTTCTGTCTGTCCAAACAAGTGACCACCCTCTGCCTCTCCTGCTGGCCATCTGCCCCTCCGTTTATCAGACCATGGTTGAGATTAGCCAGAGAGAAAAGACATAGAAACACTCAAAAATTAGGCATGCTCAAATTACCAATCCTCCCTTCCGATGAAGGTCTGTGGGACTTAATCATTTTCACACTTTCCCCTTGCTTACAGCTCAATGTGTAAGTACTGAGTCATCTCTTTTTCCTCTCCTCTTCCCTCCCCCCTCATTCCCTCCCACCAGCACTGCCTCATCCTCCTCCATCCCCCAATAGGGCTAATATCCTGGTGTGCATTTCTCCATCACATTACTGTACACGCTCCACCTTTCCAGTCCCCTCCCAGCTTGTCTCCTACTTCTTTAGAAATACTGGGCGTCTAGGAGACAAACTGCAGGTCCAGCAGGACAGAGATCCACAGACTTCAACAAAGACAGGCAGCCTCTGGTGAAAGGCGCATTGAAAGCAAGTCAGGAGACTTGAGTTTTTGGAGTCAGGCAAGGGGATCAGATAAAGATCCTTGGAGACAAGGGGCTCCTGATCAATCAGCGTTTGCTGACGTAGAGACGTGTTTTCTCACTCGGCAGATACAGATGGGAGATAAGCAGTTCCCTTTCAGAGAGGTAACTCCGAGTGCAGTGTGCACAGCTGCCTTGCTCTGAATGACAGTGAGAGGGGAGGAAACAGTAAATGCAGAAAGAAAGGCAGAAGTCATGCTTAAGATGGCATGGACACAAACAGTCTGAAATGCACATCTCCCCCAGTTCCTGGAAAACAAAGATGCATCAAACAGAAGTTCAGTGTCATAGGCGTTTCTCCTCTGTGTGTCACACAGATTCCTTGACACAGAAGCATCCGTCCCGGCATCACCCAACCTCTGTAACTCCCAGTCATTGCCTCTTTGGAAATTAAGCTGGGGGGAGGGGGGTCACATCCACTTAGGCTGGGGAGCTGAAAGCAAACTGGGCCATGTGGGATGCTTCTGCTGGCCTGAGGGCAGATAAGTAGTGGAAAAAGCAGAGAAGCCAGTAAAAAGTGACAAGAAGTATGTGGCTCTGAAGAGGAGCCCAAGATCATCCAACCCAATCGACAGCCTAGGTTCTGCATTATTTCCAGTTTCCTAGACAACCCAGCCTAACCCAGATAGAAAGCTGAACTCCATCTCAAAGAATAATCCAGTTGGGACAAAAGAGGAAAGGCAAAGGGGTGACCCCATGTGTCACTTCAGGGAATGGGGACAAGCAGGGAGATGAAGGTCTTCCTGTGAGGGAGCTGAAATCCCACTGTGCTTTCAGTTATCTTGTACTTGAGGCCAAGAGAATGGCCTAATTCCAATTCACTGCTGGGGTGTAGGTTAGCCAGGTACATGGATTTGTCAAAACCGATAGGTGCACTTCACTGTATATAAGCTAGGCCCCAGTAATTCTGGCTCTCCTGATGAACTGCTTGTGTGACCTGGGACAAGTCATTTAACCTTTTGTAGTCCAGTGGTAGCTGGCCCATGTACCAACTGGATAAGAGAGACTATCAAAGGAGCATCAGCTCCAGATTGCAAATTGCTTTAGCAGCTAAACAGGCATAAAGATCAAGCAACTCCCTCTAATCCAAGGGGCTGTGATTCAGCACTGGCTGCCTCTGACTCTCGCCCTTGACCCAACCTAGTCATCAGTATGTTGATAAGAAGATTGCCTTCACAGAACTATTTAATCTGGGTTCCCAGAGATTAATGAGAGAGCACTGTGCTTCCTGCAGGTTTTTGAGGCTGGGACAGTTGAATAGCAGAGGGGAAGGATGTGTCATAATATGCTCACACCTTCCCATCATTGGACTTGACCCCTCTAGGGGTCAACTCAAACAAATTTTCAATTTAGGTACCTGGATCTATTGTTTTAATCTACTCGCCCCTTGGTATTCAGGAAAACTGAAGCCCTGGCTCATGTCCTCCTTGATGGCAGCTTTCAGTCAGAGCCATAACAGCATGTGGAGCTAAATGAAGGTGAGGGGCAACAGGGACAGGAATTATGGGGACAGAGAGGATACCTGGGCACTAATACAAGGGGCACCATCAATGACCTAGATTCTCCCTAAATGCCCTCTGCCTACATCCCTCTGCGGTGATGGTAGAGGAAGCTGGTGCTAGAACCCCACATCCTGAGGCCTCACAGAAATGCAGCCAGCACCTGCCATCCAGCCCCTGCCCTTATGGGGTGCTCTGGGGAGCTGCCACATCCCAAACTGCAAGCCTTGGCCTTGTCGCTGTCTCCTCCAATTGTCTTTAAAGGAGGGCAATGCTGGATGTGTGTCGCCTGTTAGAGGTAATTTGGGGAAGTGGTCTGGATTGTACTCTGGAGAGATGAGAATTATTTTAAAGCAAAGTAAGAAATGACCAGAGAACTCTAGACTTGAAGTCAGTTTGTGAATGATTAGGTAGGAGGAGTAAAATTAGGGTTAGCTCATTTGCAGGTACTTATATTTGCTACATAATAAGAAAAAGTCTTAATAATTAAAATTTACAGCAATAGCAACAAGAAGGATGAGCAGCAGCAGGAGTTTTAACTATGGCTGATGCCAAGAGCAATACCATTTGTTCATTACAGGCAGCTTTAGGATTGGGAAAAAATAATAAATACAAATAAAACCATAACAAGAAGCTTTGAGCCATAACACGCGGAAAGAGTTGACACTCAATGAACAAGACCTTCATGTCAGAGAACATCCAAATATGAGACCCCTGTGCTTTCCCTCCCCTCTGCTGCGACCACAGCTGGTGTCCCAGCCCAGTTGCCATGAACAAGACAGAGATGGGTAACTGCTCAGCAAAGTTGCAGTTCCCCACACAGGGCAGGCGGAAGCCAACTTTCTAGGAATCTTTAGTCTCGTTTACATGGCAATTCTCAGAGTGTGGGGGGCAGAGTTTCTCACTCTGTGGAGTGTGAACTGGAAGGGTGTGGGGTGGGCACGTCTGTAGGATGGGACCCAGGCCGCAGCTCCTCTTCTTCACCCAGACCCAGGGGATCATGGTGGAAACCATTGCTGCTGCATTGGCAACAGTAGGAGCAGAAGACACTCCCTTCTTCAGCCCCAGTTGGAAGCCAAAGAGGTCAGGCCAACTAGCAGCTCAGGGTCAGCCCTGCTGCCTGGCCTGCTTCCTGGGCCTCTGTATAGAGGAAAGCCTGCTCTATGACAGGCTGCTTGCCAAAGATTCACAGTGAGCTTAGTTGCTCCCTGTGGGATTTGCTGGGTTTGGACTCAGAACCAGCCTGGCTGGCCTGGGTAGGTCAAGTAGGTTCAACAAGGTAACCTTGTCCGTGCTTCTTCCTTTATTTCCTTCTCCCCTGCTACCTTCTCTTTTCCAAATTGGCCTCCTTTGGAATGAGTTTCTCTTGACCTTGGCTGACTTCTGGTCCACCGGCTATTTTTCCAAAGAACACAGCTGACCTATTAGGCACTCAGAAGAATATGAGGCTGGTTTCTTCCCCCCAACAAACCATCCATCCCATCAGCAGTACCAGAGCACAGAGTCCCTGATGTGCTCAAAGTCATTCACAGATGACCTGAAATGCTGGACAAGACTCTGAATCTCCCGACTCACCACACATGTCCTGTCTTCAAACCAGAGTGTCTCAATGGTGCTCAGTGCCAGGATATTGATGGCAGGAAAGGCAACTGCTGAGCATTACAGACACAATAGTCAAAACCATCATCTTCAAAGTTCATGAGATATATGACTCTTATCCCACAGGGTCCTCATAGACAGCATGTACAGAGCCAGGGCAGGTCTCTCCTATCATCCAGTATCTAAATGGCTACTGAGGACTTTCCCTCTGAGAAGGGCACTGCTCTGCATCATGCATTCCTGATCTAGGATCTCTCCACCCTGCCCAAGCTTCTCCTGCACTATCTTCAGGAAGTTGCATGAGGTAGGATGGGTGGAGTGTCCTTTTCTTAGCCCCAGTTTCTCCAAGCTACCCTCTGCCTACAACAAGCTTTTTCTGTAGAGGGCCAGATAGGAAATATTTTACGTTTTGTGGGGTCACATGCCATCTCTATTGCATAGTCTAGTCTTTTTTATTTATTTATTTTTACAAACTTTGAAAATGTAAGAACCATTCTTAGCTTGAGAGGCTGAAGGAAAACAGGTGACAGAGGATTGGCTCATGGGCGGGACATGGTTCACATACCCCTGGCCTCAGGAAGAAGCTGCAACATTTGTACTGGTCCCCACCAAGCAGCCCCTCACCACCTTCCCTCCCTGCCTGACTCCTCCAGATTCTGCCCAGACACAGCAGCAGCTGCACCTAGCACCTGTGCTCAGATCCCAGGGCAGCCTCCCTGCAGCATACATTTCACTGACAAAGAATGTTGTGAGCTCTTCTGTCTTCCTTGTGCTTAATTAACCTGAGACTTTCAAGGTCCAGGAGGCCCCATCTCACACCTGAGGTCTCACCTGACCATATGCATGCAGCCAGGTCCACCCATTGCCTTGCCATAGGGGTGTCCATGGTCAATTGTTTAACTCAGGCTCTTCCTACCCTATCTTCTGTGCAGGTGCAGGAAAAGATCCCATCAGTTCCACCTGGAAGCACAATCAGGACCCCATTCACTTCCCACCCCTCCACTGCTGTCTCTTGGCCACACCACTTCTCCCGGCCCCAATGCCACCATCTCCCATCCAGATTCCCTGTTCTGTCTCTGCCCTTCTTCCTCTCCCTTGCTCAAAGCCCCAGAGGCTTCTGCCTCACACAAAGTAAAAGCCAAAATCTCTGAACAGTGAAAACAAACCCAACACCAAGGTGCTTCCACTGGCCCACTGAGTGTCCTGGGTCTGTGCCGGTCACCTGTCTGGCTTCACCTTCCACCTCTCTCCTAGCTAATGCCAACTCTAGCCACACTGGCCTCCTTCCTTGCCCAGCTTTTTCCTCCTCCTCCTCCTCCTCCTCCTCCTCCTCCTCCTCCTCCTCCTCCTCCTCCTCCTCCTCCCGCTCCTCCTCCTGCTCCTCCTCCTCCTTTCACTGATAACCACCAATAATGTGATTTTTCATGTGTGTTTTTTGTGTGTCTTGTTTTTTGTTTTTCTCCCTGGAATAGAAGCTCCACTAGAAAAAGGTTTAACCCCTTCAGTTGTATCCCACAGCACAGTGCCCCACAGAGAGCAGGTACTCTATAAATGCACTGATGTCTGTAAATGCACAATGACAGGGTCCTGCTGATGAGTGAAAGGTGACAGCTGCCAGGACCCTGTGATCCATTTGCAAATGGACACCTTTACGCAAATAAACATCTTGCTCTTAAGGCCCCTCAATAGCTGGATGGACTGGCAAAACAATGAAAACAGATATACCCTGGAGGCCACAGTCAATCCTAAAGCAGCAACAAAAACTCAGATATTAGCCAAACTAACCAGTTACCAGTGAGAAAACAACAACAAACATTTACTTTAAGGTTCAGAACAGACCTGCTCACGGCTCTTGGCCCTCAGCACGACCAACCTGCAGGAACTAAGGGGGAAAAGGACAGGGGGACTTTAGTAGCAGGTCAGGGTTTCAAATCCAATGGTCTGATTCTGGGACCCACTGCTGACTTTATAAGGTGAGAACTCAGAGCCCTGGGTGATGTCATCAGCGGTTCCCAGTGCCAGTCCACGGGGACAGGAAAAGCTGGACTCCCAGTCCTTCCCGATGCCCGTTCCTCTCCAGTCTTTCCACCTCGGGAAACAACCCTACTCTCCCCTTCCCCCGCTCCCCGCCTCCTTCCACCTTGCTGCTCAGACACAAAGCTGGGAATCATCCTGGTGCTGCCATGTCCTGTTTCCCACCAGATCTGCCCCCACCCTGGCCATGCTGCTTTCTGCCCAGGGGCCGGCCTGGAAGGACCACATCAATGGGCTCCCTCTGAGTCTGGCTCACAGCCAATGGGCAGGCAGCGGGCAGGAGATCACAGGAGAGTGCAGGGAGGTGGAGAGGTCAGTGAACTCACTCACAGGCTCCCTCTCCACAGGGGAAAGCTAGAGTACGGCCTGGCTTGACCCTCCTCTGACGGTTGTTATACCTTTGAAGCAACCCTTCCCTTCAGGTTCCAGTGGCTCCCCCTCTTCTTAGCCCTTCAGGCCCCAGCACCTTTCCTGGGGCCCCCCACACCCTGCCAGTGTAAATGGTCCCTCCTGAACTGTCCATTATGACACTGCCCATGTCTCTGGCCTCCCTGGCCTGTCACAGCTGCAAGAGCATCCTGACTGGGCTCCTACAGAGATTATCCCATAAAACACTACACCTCCAGTAAAATCCGCAGCTCCTCGCCTGCCTCTGAGAGCGAGCCAGGGCAGCTCCCTCCATAGCCTCCTTGGGCCCAGAGCTCCAGCCACTGGCCTCCTCTCCCCTCCTCAGGTCCCACGGGAGCCCAAGGCTGAGATGCACACGTGCTGGATCCTCTGCCTGGCATTTGCACCCCACCTCCCATGCTGGCTCCTCCCCTCCTGAGAGAGGCTCCCTCAGCAGCGCCTCTCTCCCCGTTTTTCAAAAATATATTTTTATTGATTTCAGAGAGGAAAGAAGAGGGGGGGGGGGAGACATCAATGATGAGAGAGAATCGTTGATTGGCTGCCTCCTGCACATTGATTAGCTGCCTCCTGCACATTGATTGACTGCTTCCTACTAGGGATTGAACCTGCAACCCAGGCATATGCCCTTGACCAGAATCAAACTTGGGACCCTTCCTTCAGTCATAGGCCAACACTCTATCCACTGAGCAAAACCAGCTAGGACCTCCCTCCTATTTTATTCTCCATTCCTAAGCTCTTCTCATGTCCTTCCAAGTATTTAACAAACTTGTAATTATGCAATTTTCTATTTACTTTTAGTGACTGTCTCCCCAACCAGAATGCAAGTTCCGTGTGCTTGGGAATTATACACTATCAGTACTCAAGGCACATTTGCCAAATGAATGACTGGGTTTACATTCAAATAGAGAACAGGATTGTTGTTCTTCAATCTGAGGTTGTGTCCTTCTTACTTGGGATGGCGGGGCTAATATTGTTCTTTCTTTTATGAAATTATTGAAGAGTAAATGATAGTTGTCAAAGTTTTTCAGTGGCAGCTTATGCAGTTCTCCAAAATATCTCTGAAAGTTTGTGAGTCTCTGATATTCAAGATTAAGCAGTGTTTCGTGGAGCACAGTTGGACTTCAGAGCAGTGAACTGAGGGACAGAGAAGAGAGGGGTTCTGTGGTGAACTCAGGGTCAGGGTTCAAGTCCCAACTCTGGTGCTTGGTGGTTGTAAAACGCTGAGCAAGTTACTTAAGTTCTCTGTGCCTTCATTTCCTTAACTGTAAAATAAGGATAATAATAGGATTTACTTCAGAATATCTTTGTGAGAATTAAATTCATTAATTTTTTGAAGTCCTTAAAACAGGGCCTGGCATAGATATAATGCTCCATAAATGTGCGTGCCACCATTATTATTATTATTATTATTATTATTATTATTTTATTTTTATTATTATTGTTGTTATTATTATCATCATCATCATTATTATTCCCAGATCTTTTAAATCCCTAATCAAGACTCTTTTCCCTTTAAAATATCATCCCCAGCAACATCAGTGTAAATGTTATCTGGCACCTAAATATCAAGCCAAAATTCAGTCCTTAAAGAACTACCATACTCTAGCCCACCAAATTCCTGGATGGCTGAGCACAAGCTCTGATAAAATGTATCTATTTTGGGTAGAAATATCTGTAAAACATGTTGTTCTTTACCACTTCTTAACCAGTTTTTGATTAATGAAGTGAGTAAAACTGCACAGCCTGTGGCTCCCCAGATCAGGGCTGGAGGTCCTCCTCGCTGGGCGGGAGCGTGTCGCCCTGCCCTCCTGAGGCACTGAACACCGCCCGGCTTCGCCAAGTGGGAAGGACAGATGCTCCGAGAGTTGACTGTGGTCCTAATGACCTCCTAAAACACTGTTTTGTTCTTTTACTGGTGAACAATATTCTAATTTACCTAGGACAGTGGTCGGCAAACTTATTAGTCAACAGAGCAGCAAACTGTGGCTTGCTAACCGCAGTTTGCCAACCACTGACCTAGGAGAATACGTTCATTTCCATCTTCAGGAAGAAGTCTCCCTTCCCCACGGAGGGCCAAACACCTAGGCCTCTGTGTAGAAGTGAGTCAGGTTCACACTTTAGGAGGACAGACCCCTCATACCCTGTGCAGAGGGAATTCCTTCCTGGGGTGCTCGCATGACCTAACTGACAGGGCAAGTCCCCTCAGGCTGCTCCCTGTTTGGACAGCTTTTGAAGCTGTGATCATTCTGAGTTTGGACTTCGACAAAGACACCATTCTTCCTCACAGCTGTTCACCCCCATCCAAGCAATTTTAACTAAATTCTATTTCCTTTCAACAGAAGGCTATTTGAAGATTCTAGCATTTTATTTGCAAAGTCAGTTCCATTGAATTCTGTGCTTTCCCCCAGGTGTGCGTAGGCTCTCAGAGGCTCAGAACCATTCTCCCCATCCTCAGCATCAAACACACACACCCCAGACAGCGAATGTACATGAGTTAGGCAGTGTTTCATGTCGAGGGGACCCATACTCAACAGTAGTATAGCTATCAACAAGACTAAGAACAAAAGATGGGGAAATGGATGAGCTTCTTTTTATGTTTCTAAGGCTGTTCATTACCCAGAACCATGGAAACCAAATCAATACATTTTCTGACTACAGAGTCAACAAAATTATTGGATTTCTAAAGTGGTTCTGGAGTATACTTACAAATAAATAGCACAGTTATACAGAAAGAATGAATGGATAAATAACGACAGGACACAAAACCAGATTTAGAAATATTATTCTTGCATTTGAGATTTAAAGAATAATGTGTCCATATATAATTTTAGAACGCCCATAAAGCCTATTTTCACTTGTAAAATACACCAGGGAACCCAAGGAAGCTTGTGAGGAATGCTGCAGCTAAGAGTGCTTTTGAATTAATCTAGCAATCCACAAATATGAACTAAGCACCATGAGCTAGTTGGCTGTGGAGGACTTAGGTGTTTGCCCCCACAGAGCAAGCAATTTGCAAAACTTTACTGTAAGAGACACGAAAACTGTGGCCCTAGCTACAATTTTAAGAACATTTATTTCTGCAGGAGGTCATCTTTATTCTCCCCAATTATATATCAGGGCCCTGCTGTGTTTCATTGGAACCAAAAACCCTAAGGCTCAGGAAAATAATTTTACAAGCAAAAAGGGGTAAGATTATCTCTGAACAATCACTTCATTAACATAAATCTGAATGTGTGATATTTGGTCATTTTGTCTTCCTTCACAACCACCTTCACGGTGATACCGTTTAAATGATGGTGGGGAGAGAGTGGGAAAGGAAAACACTACACACATCGCATCGCATCACATCACTTGCACACATATCCTAGAATCCAAATTTGACAAGCAGCAGTGAAAGCAGAAATGGTCTAACCTGAACATACACACAAAAAGCTCTCCTTTCTCCCTCTTCCCTCCCTCTACCCTCCCTTTCTCTCCTACCTTTTCTATTCCATTAACAAGGCCACATGACAGCAGGACACCTCACACTCACCTTGCTCCAAAGAACAAGGGGCAGTTTGTGAGAGAATGTACATGACATGACCCTGTTGGGAATGGCTCCACAAGCAGTTGCCCATTTTTAAGCTTCACTGCCTAGGTCAGTGGTAGGCAAACTCATTAGTCAACGGAGCAGCAAACCCAGGCTCACGAGCTGCAGTTTGCAGACCGCTGACCGAGGTCATCTCAGATTTGGGAATCCACGCATGCTGGAGGCTCCTGGGCATTTCCTGAGCCCTTCCTGGAAAATATAAAGACCCAGCCTCTTTCTGTCCTCAAGTCCTCAAGGAGAGCTCGGGGGTGAAGATGGGATCGAAGTTGCCCTGTGTCTGAGGTGTCTGGAGGAGGCCTCCCTTCCAGCACTTACCCTCCATGACGGCTGCCTCTCCTGCCTGGAATCACACACAGATCCCAACTTTCCATTGTGTATTAACCCCAGACCGTTTGCTTCTCTTCCCCTCCTTAAAGTACCATGCCTCTCTGAACTGAAGTAAAGTACCCAGCTCCGCTTCACCGTATCCTGGAGCACTTCCCAGCATGCCTTCACCGAAGCAGGAAAACCCTGGTCTCAGATGGCAGCCTCTCTGGCAAACCTCCCTTTATTCCTGGACTCCAGCACACAGCTCACCTCCCCAGCCCATTTCTATCTATTCTGACTTGGGTTTTCTCGACCTGGAAAAGTACACCTGACAGACTTTATGTATGTCAGATGAAGGGGTACCCCACTGTAAAATCTCTGCTTCTAGGTCTTTCTCTACAGCTTATATTTGAAGAGCATCTGGGCTTTGTATTCTTTTTTTTTTTTAATGAAGGAAGCTCAAGGCCCAAGCAGTTACTTGGCAAAGGTGAAAGGTAGAGCTAACTATAACAGCAAACTCTGCACAGCCCTGGCTGCGGTTCCAAGTATTTTGTAGGGACTGACCCCTAAACTTCACCACTGCCCTATGATGGCAGTGTTTTTATTATCCCCGTTTTACAGGTAATGAGAGAGAGGCCCAAAGAGGTTAGTAATCTGGCCCAGTGTCATCCAGCTAATCAGTGAGAGAGCCTGATCTGAGCCTCAGTCCTCAGTCAGTGGTGCTGCTCACCGGGAAGGGAATGCCGTTAGCAGGACAACAAAGGCACGGCTGCCCCTTAAATGCAGCGCAACTTCCAGAAACAGAGCAAGTGCTGTAGATAAACTCCATCTGTACATACTGACTGAGCCCGCCTTTACATGTCACCTTCAGGAAGACCTGGCTTGCTGGGGTGAGGAGAGGGACAAAGAGAGGAGCCTTCTGCCCTTGAGAGATGCTATTTTAATTTAAAAACAGAAACTGAGCAGACCAAGACCTGGATTTCAAGATCAGTTTTCAGATCTCCAGACATGAGACAGTCATCTTAAAAGGGAAGCATGCCAGGAGTCTGACCTCTGTGTGGCCTCCCTGCTCCCACGGCAATGCTTTCAGACTTAAGGCAGCAGGAAAGCACCAGCTTCCCAGGAGCCAAAATCTCCCTGGCCGTGGATCAGCATCAACACCAATAGGCTCCGGAAGGCTGTGGAAGCAGATGTCACATTCTCTAGGGCGAACACAGTTGTGTTTATAAATTTGTTGAAAACCGAGGCATAAAAGATCAATGAACAATTTCTACTACAGGTTCCAATATAAACTCAAGAACTTGCCTAACTTCCTAGAAACATTGACTCACAACATGCCACAAGGCAAGTTCCTCCAGCTCAAGCCCTCTTTGGAGAAAGAAGCCGGCTGCAGAAGAACCCCAGGACATTGAGATGGTGATGATGGTGATGATGGTGATGATGATAATGGAGAAGATAATGGCCCAATGACCATGAAAGCAAGCTGTCCTGCAAATTCTAAGGGGGATCTAAGGTGGGTCAGGGACTGCGCTGGAGACTCTTCCTGCATTGTCTTATTTAGTTTTCACAGCAATCAGAAGAGGCAGGTACTGTCACAACACCTGCTTTAAAGATGAGGAATGAGATGAGAGAGGCCAAGTGTCTGGGTCAAGGTGTCATGGTTGGGGTTATGAAATAAGCCGGGGCCAATCTGACTATGATTTCACATGCTTGACTGTCTCTTTCTTCAAGAAGATCTTATTATAGAAAATTCTGGAAACACGCCATGCTGATGACTCAATTTTCTGGTCAATACAGTGTGCAATCAGTTCTAAGCATGCATTTGAAAAATTTCCCAATATGTTCATGGTCCTCTTTTCTGTCTTAGTAAGTATAGTACACTAAATATAAATCTACTTCTGTTTTATTAATAAATACAATCAGGGCTATCTCCTAGCTATTTGGCATAACAATTAGATTTGACTGTAGAGTATTACAGATACAGGAGTTGGGGATTATTATATTAATATATCATCCTGTGTATATGGTTAATATATAGTATAATATATAATATATACTAATATAAAACATATTTTATATATTTAATATATATTATGTATACTAGTATTTTAATACTTTCAATTATATCTTATTTTTTTAATTCGTAGGAATGCTCTGAAGTGGGATATTACAAAATAAGATCTAAGAAAATTTATTTTAATTGTGTTAGTCTTACAAAAGTTCAGTTAAATTACTTTAGCTGTGCCGAACCGGTTTGGCTCAGTGGATAGAGCATCGGCCTGCGGACTGAAAGGTCCCAGGTTCGATTCCGGTCAAGGGCATGTACCTTGGCTGCGGGCACATCCCCAGTTGGAGGTGTGCAAGAGGCAGCTGATCGATGTTTCTCTCCCATCGATATTTCTGACTTTCTATCCCTCTCCCTTCCTCTCTGTGAAAAATCAGTAAAATATATTTTTAAAAAATAAATTACTTTAGCTGATAAGTAGAAGTTTCACTGTAGTGAACTTTCTGGTGACTGCTTCCCAGGGTGCGTTTAAAGCATAGAAAGACATGCTGAGAAACAGGAAGAGGAGCAGATGAAACTTAAACACAGCAAAGCCAATATAAAAACAAAACAACCAGCCCCTACTTCTAAGGAAAGTCCACTTTCACATCAGGAGCAATCAGTGTATTTTTATCTTGTGGCTTAATGTTTTTGCAGACACGTTAAATCATAGAAATCCAAGAAACTGTATCTCACCCCCAAACCACATAATATATTTTAAGGAATGTGTCCCTTTTCTAAGAAACTGTTTGATTTGCAGGAAGTGGCAAAGTGGCAGGTGTGTTCCCGTGATCAGCCAAAGAAACCAAACAACCGTTCCACTGGGCAAACCTGTTTCTCTCAGATAAACAGCTGCGGGCCGCACTGGGGAGGGCTGCCCCTGTGTTGGCCTGGCATTTCCACTGTTCTGTTTAAGTTGAGAAGGAGGATGGGCCAGGCCAACCCCTGGCCCTGAGTGGGCTGGGGCTTCAAAACCCTAGCTCTGGACAGAGGCCTTGGCAGGTCTCTTGTCTTCTGCAGAGGCATGGAAAAGGATGGTTCAACTGACAGTTGCAGGAGAAACAGATTTCACATGAAAAAAGAGATTGTTATGCAATTAGGTATATTGCACAATAGTAAAGTTTAGGAGGAGTGGGAGGTGGGGAAGGGGATGGGGGAAGAGTTATCTTTATTTGCTCCCAAGGCAGCCCATACCTTCCCTCTCACACCACTCACCACCCTGTGCATAACTGCCTGCCTGTCGAAATTCACAGGAGACTATGAGCTTCTGGAAGTCAGGGACTATCCAACCTGGGCATATAATGAGCATCTAATATATAATAGTTATTGTTGCTACAGTGGGTTCTCAAGAAATGCCTACTGAATGAGTGAAATGGAGGAAGGGACGCAAGAATATGACTTCTCACTTGATATCTCTCGCTAAATGCTTGATATTGGAGTTCAGCATCCAGACTAGGATTTACGAGATTACAGCTTTGGTTTGTTGTAAACTGGGTTAAATAAAAGCCAACTTCAAAACACAATACAGTCACTTCCATCAGCTCCTCCGCTGCACGCTGCAATGTTTCTGGAGGGCATTTGCTGGCACATGGAGCTGGCCTAGCCTGACCCAGCACTTCCTCCCGGCTCCATCCCAGCCAGTCCCGTGAGCCCTCAGAGTCCCAGGTGGTCTGAGAATTGCCCCTCTGTTGTCTGGATGGTGATAATCTTTGGATTATATCCCTCAGACCCTTTCTGTTAGGACTTTGCTTTAACCTCTGTGCCCCCTGAGCAGCCAGCTGACTCTCTTTTCCTAGATAACCCCCCGTTTTCATCTGGAACTTCCTGCCAATTCAGCTCTGCTCCTGGTCTTAGGCGACCCTGCTAGCGGTTCTCAACCTGTGGGCCGAGAACCACTGCTGTAGAGCCTAAGACCACCTGAAAACACAGATATTAACATTATGATTCATATCAGTAGCAAAATTCCAGTTATGAAGTAGCAACGAAAATAATTTTATGATTGGGGATCACCACAATATGAGGAACTATATTAAAGGGTCACGGCATTAGAAAGGTTGAGAACCACTGTTTGAGACGGTATTACATGTAAATGACGAAATAGTTAGCCTCTGCTGGCGTCCATGGTATCTCCTGGCCAAACCCAGGGTCCTCCAGGTCTGCTCCCCAGTCCCCCTCCCCCCAGCAGCCTGCCATGCTTAACAGAGGGCGGCAGCCACCTAGGGTGGGCCCGAGTGGGGATCTGGGTCTCAGGACATACCTTTCAATTCCAAGGATCTCTCATTACCTTCACCACAGCTCTTGGCCCAACAACCAATTTTCAGATCCAAGGGCATCTAAGACTGGCTGTGGAATGTTGTTGGGGAGTGTCCTACTCACAGCAATCGAATTCCAAAGGCACCAGGTCCCCACATTCTCGGCAAAGCAGTCCCTTATACAGAGGAGGCTCTGAACCAGCCGAGACCCACTGAGTCTCCTACTGCTTAAGAATCTTCTCTGGCTTTCGCAGAATAATTCGGGCACAATTCCCGTGAATCACAGCACGTGGGAGAGTCGTGAGCAAGACTTGGTTGAAGGAAAATTACCAAGTTCTGCCCACTCAAAAATCCCTTGAGTATTCCCACTCTATGAGCTTGGCTCCAGTTTCTGACTCTCCACCCCTTTCTGGTCTAGGGAGCAGCTCCTTAGGACTGCTCAGCACCTTGTGGGTGAGTGAAGTCAAAGCAGGTCCCAGCAAACATGAATTCTTCCATTCATTCATTCATTCATTCATTCATCCATTCTTCAACCCTCTGAGCACCTCTTCCCCAGGCACCATGTTAATGGGTTTCCAAATACAGTTCATGGAATACCTAATAGGATGCTATGAAATGGGCCTTGTTCTTCCCATGTTAAAGATGGAGACTGTGGGGCCCTGGATGGTGAACAGACTGACTGTGATTAGTGAAGAAAGCTTCAAGCCTCTCTTACCTGAGCCCCTTTCAAGGGCTTCATGATGTATTTTCAGATTCATATAATTGTTTTTTAAGTTTGCAAAATGTAGATACTTTTGCTGCAATTGGTTAAGAGCACTGTCTCTCTCCACTCTGATGCCTCCTCCTGTTGCATTTCCCTTACTGCCAAGTGGTGTCAGTAGCTACAGGCATTTCAAGATCCACTAAGAGGAAGTTGATTTGGGGATAAATTTAGTTTGGATGTAGTGAAGTTTATGTCTGTGGTTCACAGTCAGTTTAATGCAAAGGTAGGTTATTGTCAGCTACCCCCATAGCTGCCCCACGCTGCCAGGAATACGCGCATCGCCCACTGTCATCGAGACTCAAAGGTGCAGTGCCTGGCACCTGTGATATGTGGGGCGTGAAGGCAATACAAGGATTGAAACACACAGAGCCAGAAGCCAGTCAGTGGAAAGTTCTCCATTGTCAGACATGTGAAATAGAAGGAGGAGAATTTAGTTCTCACTGATGCCTACTCAAAAAAGGAAGCTTTTTCCTGTCAGAATATATTTGATGATCCATTGAATACAGTTATAAACATACCAAGCACTTCTCCCGTTTTTGATGGGAATTATGTAAAATAGATTATATCAAAATTCCTGTATTATAAGACCCAACCTGTAGCCATACAACAAAAAGTGACTGTCAGTACATGAAGTTGTGTTTTAGTCATTGTAATGTCAAGAATAATAAAAAGCAATTTTGTAAGCCATGCTAGAAGAAAAACTAAGTGATCTTTGAACCTTCCTTTAGAAAAATAACAAAATCACTATCATATGGCAAGGTGATCAAAGAGTATTCAGCCAAAATATGTGAAGGTAGGTTGGTAAATTAATAACTCATAAAATATGTTGTTATTTTTCTGGATTCTGTAAAGTTTATGATACAGGTTTTTAAAACTTATGTTAGATATAATTTCTTTTCTCATTCTAAGTAAATTTTTCATGTATCTAATCTTGTATTTGTAATTTTATATTATTTTCTCAAAGAGGTCCCCCAAATTGCATAAGCTTCAAGCCCTACGATATTTTGATCCATCTCTGGAGATGAAATAACTTTTACAGACAGGAAGTGACAGACCCTGGACTGGAAAACCTGGTACCCTGATTCTGGGTGCCCTGACTCTGGGTACCCTGCACCTCATCCAGGTGCCTGGGTCACCCAGCAGCCTGGGTTATAGGAGCAGGTGCTGGTGCAGGGGGGTGAAGGTCGGTAAGTTAGCCAACAGGCTCCATCATTACAGCCAGCACATTAGGCTCACCCCACCTGGGTAGGCACTCAACAGGCTTTTTGAGGACCTGAGTATGCAATCTGACAAAAATCAGTTCTGTTAGCACCAAGTGCCCAGATCAAGAATAAGTGAATATGAGGATAATAAGACTGGCCCTCCACAGCATAGTTGAACCTGATTTGATTCTTCCAGGTGCCACGTTCCTTAGATGTTCACTGTCCAAAATGGTAGCCACATGTAACTATTTAATATAATTAAAATGAAATAAAATTAATAGTCCAGTCCCTTGGTTGCACTGGGCACATTTCAAATACTATGTGGCTAGTGGTTGTTGTACTAGACAGTGCAGACATAGAATGTTTCCGGCCTCCTCCAAAATTCTATTGCTCAGCTCAGCTGACTTAAACAGGCATTACTAAGGCACATCTCAGTTCCTCTGCTCAAGCCGAAGGCACTTCCAGGTGAGTGTGGTAGACATGGGAGGCGGCAGGAGCAAGAAGAAAGGAAGAGCTGTCTAGGAGAAGTAAATGGAGCAGCCCAGCAGCAAAGAAGACCCAAGGGAGAGGCAGAGGAAACAGAGCTCACGCTGCTAAGTGTGGAGCCTCACAGGAAAAAGGGCACCAGAAACATGAGCCAATAAAATGATCCAAATCACAGCCGAGAAAGAGTAAGGAGTGAAGTGTTAGCTCCAGAATCAAGGTTACTTGTCTCTCTTTCTCTCTACATGCACACACACACTCACACACAAACATGCTCCACACACAGAGAGACACCACATACACAGACACCACACTCAGACACTACACATATATACACAGACACCACACATAGACACTACACACACACACTACACACACAGACATCACACACACAGAGACACAACACACACACACACAAACATGCTCACACACAGAGAGACACCACATACACACTACACACACACAGATACCACACATACACACTACACACACACACTACACACACACATACACAAACATGCTCACACACACAGAGAGACACCACACAGACACTACACACACACAGACACCACAGATAGACACTACACACACACACTACACACACAGACATCACATACACAAACAGATATCAAACACACAGACACCACACACTCACACATAAACACACACAGACACCACACACTCACACATAAACACACACAGACATCACACACACACACACACAGACACCACATACACACAGAAAACAGACAAAACACATACACTTACACAAACATACACAGACAACACACACATTCACACACAGACAATACACATACACTCACACAAACACACACAGACAATACACACATTCACACACAGACAATACACATACACTCACACAAACACACACAGACAATACACACACTCACACACAAACACATATCAACACCACACACATACACATACACACTAACAAAAATACATACATGCACTCACACACTTTAAAATGCACTTTGCACTCTGGGTCTTTGTTGGGGAATCCTCATTACAGCTATGTGCACTGGAATGTCTGTAAGTGTGAATTGTAGTTACTGTCAACAACATCATCAGTCCTCCACTCCCCAAAGAGCTCCTGCCGATCTGAGGCTGTAGGGACAGTTGGCTCCAACTCTCCTGCTGGGTCCTGGGGCACAGGTATAGATCCAGCACCCAACCTTTGAGATTAAAGGGCAACTTGGGGATGTCCAGCTACTTTTATGGGTTAACAGAGGCACAAGTTCAGTGGATTCTAAGCAAGAAGTCCTGACAGAGCGAGGGACCCATGTTTCTCCTACAAAATGGCAAAGAGAAAAGCGACAACTATGTTGACTTTTAAAGAACCACAGTTATGGCCCCTTTTCCATAGTTCCTGGTTTAATCTTTGACCCAGTGGTCAGCAAACTCATTAGTCAACAGAGCCAAATATCAACAGTACAATGATTGAAATTTCTTTTGAGAGCCAAATTTTTTAAACTTAAACTTCTTCTAATGCCACTTCTTCAAAATAGTCTCGCCCAGGCCGTAGTATTTTGTGGAAGAGCCACACTCAAGGGACCAAAGAGCCGCATGAGGCTAGTGAGCCGCAGTTTGCTGACCACTGCACTATGCAAATGAGAAGCCTGGGCCTCAGAGAAGTTAGGATTCTATCTCATTCTCCCATGGTCACCTGGCTGGTTGGTGGTGGAGCCAGGATTCAGACCCATGGGTGTGATTCCAGAATCCCAACTCCAAGACGAGGCAAGGATAGGGGCAGTTGGGCAGTTGCCTGGAGGACAGTTCTTCGAAGGAGTCCATCTCACTCCAGGGCAAGGAAGAAGGTGGAGCCAGTTAACTCTGTTCTCTGGGTAAAATGTCACTGCGCCCAACCTGGGCCCAAGAATTCAGTGCCCTCATCACCTAGAAATAAACACACCACTCAGGCACCTGTCCCTCTCCTCACCATGTAATTGTTGGATAATCCTTAAGGAAGAGGTCGGGGTTCCCAGCCTGCCTGAGAACTGAAACGAGCCAGCAAGCAGGAAACGTGGGCTAATACAGACAGTCTCTTCAGCCAGAGGCGCCGGCTCCCCAGACTGCCACCACCATCTGATCTCACAGAAGCCCTTCGCTGGGAGGACTGCCTCTGCTTTCGACCCAACCTGGTCCTTTTCCCGGAACTCATCGGGTGCACAATGTCTGTGTCCAAACCTGCCACCCTCCCCTTCACTCCAGGCTGCAAGGACAAGAGTTCCAACAAAAGTGCAGGATCCCAGGGAAAACCAGGAGAAGAAACAGCAGGCAGGCCCCAACCTATCTCCCCACCCCGGGTTTCACATTTACTTCTACTCACAGAAGAGACTTTGCATCCAAGTGCTGGGATTCAGAGTTTTAATTAAACGTCTTCAAAACACAAAACTCATTTTCCCTTAATTGTGCTTCCCAACCATAAAACGATGGCATCAGGGGACTGAAGGAGGGATGGCATGTGTCACGGTGCTAAGAGCCAAGCCCGGCTGTGGGGCCGCCCTCTCCTGCTCCGGGTACCCATTCTATTTGGGTCCACGGGACCAGGCGCTCCCACAGGCTGCCATCGGTGTATCCCCAACACAGGGCCTGGCTGGGACCCAGCAGATATTATTTGAACAAATGAGACTCCCTCCAGTTAGGAAGGGCAACTGCTGCTCACAGCTCACTTCAGAGTCCCTGGTAACTCACGTCCTCCCTCTGTTCTGAGCATTGGTTTGGGCTCACCCTCCAGAAAAGAGCAGGAACTGTGTTCGCTGGCAACTGTCCTCCCCAGTGCACCCCACAATCACGTCATATGGCTTTTAAAACCTAATGGCCTTCCAGTGGTGAAAGGAAAGAGTCAGCCTCACAGAAAGGAAGTGTCCATGAGGGACTTCAGTGGGAACAGTACCTCCACCCCTGTGAGCACAAGAACTGCCTATTTCACACTGGCCGGATTGCTCACTGCTTTGCACACCAGTCGGCCTGCAGACTGAGGGGTCCCCGGTTCAGTTCTAGTCAAGGGCATATTCCTGGGTTGTGGGCTTGATCCCCAGGCTGGCGAGTGTAGGAAGCAGCCAACCAATGATTCTCTCTCATCATTGATGTTTCTCTCTCTCCCTCTCCCTTCCTCTCTGAAATCAATAAAAATATATATACTTTTAAAAAGGAACTGCCTATTTCCCAGCCACAATTCAACTCAAGGGCAAATACCACTATCCCTTGCACAGCACGATAGAAAAAAGAGCTTGCACTGAAACAGGGAAAGCAATATCTGGACCAGAACTAAAGATTTTGGATAACCAAGCTGTGAATACTGATCTAAAACTATTAACCTGCATATATATGTGGAGGACCTTAGGGTAGTTCTCTGTATGGGACCAAACACTAGGGCTTTTACCATGTATATATATATATATATATATATATATATATATATATATATACACACACACACACACACACACATATCTCTACCACCTACACTCCCGCCCCACTCTCTAAGAGCAGCATGTGCTTCTAATTCTGAGGAGAGTTTTCTAGAACCTGGTCAGAGACAAGTGGCTGGTCAACACACTTCTTGCAAATGGGACTTAGAGAGTGGAATCAGCAGCTGGGTGCCAAGAAGGCAGGAGCTCATTCATATCCACGTCTGCCCTGACACTGAACTACAGCCCGTCACGGCCACAAATTACAGTGCGTGACACCTAAGGAGTAGACAGTAAAGAAAAAGAACTAGAAATAAGCAGTGAGATTAGGTTCTTGGGGAGGTGACATGATGATACAGGAATGATGAGCATTAGCTCTCTGTCATGAGTCCCCTCACACTCTGATTCCAATTAAACCCACCAGCTGCGCTTCCAAGAAAAACCTGCCTGGTCAGTCTGGCTGCACAGCCCCTGCTGCTCACAGCTCTGGGGAGAAGCTCAAACGAGCCTCCTGGCTTGGCCTGCCTTATGGTCTGGTGAAACCATGCCTGGCCAAAGGAGGGAAGAAAACATCTCAAAAACGTGGCTGAGAAGTCACTGGCTGGAGCCGATGCAGAGCCTTTCCGGGCATTGTGTGTGGACCCCAGACACCAGGCTGGGCACTGCTCGAACGGCCGGTCTGTGAAGAAGGTAACTGGGCACTGGGCCCTCCGCCCAGGAACTATGAAGTCAGACTGCTGCTCCATCAGGAGTGTTAAACCCTCCAGCTCAGTGGTTCCCAGCCAGGAGTGACCTTGGCCCTCAAGGGACATTTGGCAACATCTGGAGACATTTTTACTGTCATACTGGGGATGGGCTGTCGTTACTGGCATCTAGTGTGTAGAGACCAGAAGTGCTGCTGAACGTCCTACATGCACAGGATAACTCGCTCAACAAAGAACTGTCTGACCCAAAATGTCAACAGTGCCCAGGGTGAGAAACCTCACTGTTAACACAAGAGAGCGTTGGGTTCAAATCCCAACTCCACTGCCAGTGCCTTTTACATGTTTAACAAACTGATGTACCGGTTTCTACAAGCCAGTCACTCTTCAAAGCACTTTGCACATATTAATTTGTTTATTCTTTCTGAACACCTCATGGCATAGTGCTATCTTTATCCCCATTTTACAGATGAGGAAACTGGGGTGCACAGAAGTGATGCAAATTGCCTGAGATTACCCAGCTAGTAAGCAAAGGACCCAGGATGCACACGCTGCTATGTGGAGCCAGGGCCCACCCTCCTAAATTAGCTCATTCTTAGAGCAGCCTCATAGGATACAGCTTACATTTCCTACCTTAGTCTCTCATATAAATGTGTGCAGCTGGTGGGGCTTCTCATCCTTTATTTGCTATTAACTCTATATCGTTTGTATTCATCTTGAACACAGGGATCAAGGATCACAACACTTGCTTTTTCTCTTTCCGTTCCAACACAGAGAATGGCAAACATTCCAACACTTCCATTCCCCAAGCATGCAGCCACACCAATATCTTTAGTCAGAAATTCAAAAGGAGCGCTAGTGAGGCTGATGTTGGTGCATTCCAACATGGTGTCACCAAAGGCTGAGGCTCAATGAGGGCAATGCTGCAGGGTTGCTGAGAAGGACGTCCTTGACCTGACATTGCCCTCCACATGTTGGCTTTGGGAAGTCCCAAGCGTGCCTATTGGGAAATGAACTGTAAGATGCTGTGTCTATGTAAGAGACACGGAAGCCTTCCTAAGGAACCTGAAACACAGTTGGCTGTGAGAGCATCTGGCTGGCCACTTTGCAGAAGCAGAAACTACCCTTGCACCAGCAGGTCAGGACAAAAAGAAAAACCGACAAGATCTAGTGTGGTTGGGTCTAGAAGCACAAGCAAGTCATTAGCCAAGCCAGACACTGGAAAGCTTGACAGTTTCAGCTGGTTCGTGTGGAAAAGAAACCCGAGTGCTGATCGGTGCCAACCACTGAAGCAAAGGTCCCTGTCCCTCCACTCATGGCAGACCCCTCCCTCTGAGCAGACTCTCCTGTCTCTACCTCTCAGCCAACAGAAGGATGCTCATGAGACCCTATCACTTTCTCCTCTGCATCCACTGCCCATCCTAGTGTCCCTGCACATAAACCTCATCTTCCCACACACATCCAATGCTGTCTGGTCCAAACCTGTTTTAACCCCTTTATTGGCATGTTTCTACACTGGACTATTCAGACCTATAGGACCACGTGGTAATACTAGATACTTCAAATGGCCCAACATTTATCAGGGATGAAGATGCTCAGCTGAACCAAAAAGCAGGTTGGACTGTGAGCAGCCCTGACATGCTAATGCAGACCAGCCCCAGCCAGTCAACGATGACTGGCAGAAAGGCCCATTTCTGTCCGAATAAAAAATATTGTTAAAAATTTCAATTGGTTTAGAGGTATAACTGGATGAGAATCTTTCAATCTGGGTTACAGAAATGGAGAGGTGGTTTATAGACAGGGATGGGGGCCACTGCCCTTCCCCCTGACTGTGACTGGCCTGAAATGCTGAAAGTGACAGCCAACACGACTTCCTCCAAGTCCCTGGAGGCCCCCTGAACAGTGAGTGGCCCCAGGGGAGGCATTCTGGCTGATGGTAAGGAGGATGGTGGATGGCCTGGCTGGGAGGGCCTGAGGGCAGGGGCTGGGAGGGGGGAAAGTTAGATGACAAGACAGGGCATGGCTGTGGCCATCGTCCGGTAACACTGTGGGATTGTGTTAAACATTTATCTGCTCTAAGTTAGGAGAAAGAGAACATGTGTACCAAAAACAGGAAATGCTGGGCCAAGGGAAAGGCTTAAGGTAGAGACACTATGAGAAAGGGCAAAGTGAGAAAGGCAAAGTGGAACCTCTCTCACTGACACAGATCCTTAGAAAACTGCCCCCAACTCTGACATGATTTTTCTAGAAATCAGGAGCCAAATTCCAAAAGAAATACCTTCAATTGTTAAAATAAAAACAACATTCCATGAATCACAGCCCTGCCTCAGTGAGCGACTGACCATTATATTGAGTTAATAATAGTAGTTGTTTCCTGTGCATATTAATATATTTAGCAAACGTGCAATAGTGTGTGGTAGCAGGAGGCTTGCTCTGAAGCCAGACTTCCTGGGTGCAGCTCCGGCTCTGCTCCTATGAACTGTGTGACTTTTGGCCAGTCACTCATCCTCTCTACGCAGCACTTTTCCCCTCTGTGAAATGGAAATAAAAACAATGGGAACTTACAGGGAACTCTCACTAAACGTTAGCTTTTATTTGTAAGAAGACTCTGGCTTTAAATGAATGAGTGTAAGACCTGCGGCATCAACCAGTTTATGAACATTCCTTTTCTTCGGAGTTAGTGCTGAATTATCTCATCCTTCCTTCATCGCCGTGCTTTTGGGTTACATCCAGAGACAGAGCCTGGCCTGTCTGTATGCAGCAGGAGCAGCACTAGGTGTTTGGCCCACTATTTCTCTGATCTCTAGTCTGCCAGGGCTGAAATCCCCCTCAGTTCTGTGAGGTCATTGCATTTCCAGGCCTCTGCATCCTCCTCACAAAGGCAGGCCTTTCAATGCAGGCCTATTCTCTGGTCCAAGGAGTCCCTCACACAGCCTTCAGGTGAGGCACCCCCACTGTGAGAGAAAGCTTGGCTGCACTCATGGATGGGAATGTAGGGGAAGTGCTTACTCAATGACAATGTAAAAGCATGGTAAGGCAGACATTACTCAGGGAACCGTGGCAACGGGTGTGGGGACCACTGCAACGGGGTTTTGCAGTGGGGGACAGAGATTGGAATCAATTCTAAATTAAACAAGGAAAGGGGGCAGTTTATAGCCAAGGAGCAGGTGGGGGTCAGTGGATAGAGAATTACTGAGAGGAAACATGCGGTTACGGAAGGATGTGACCTGACAGGATTCTTGCTGAAGATGGGCCAGGGTGATCACACATTACTGGGGGTTAGTGGAGGATGGGGCACCTGATATTGGGGATGATCAGATATGGGGTGAGGAGGTTCTGGCTAAACCAACTTCTCAGGCTTCTGGCTAAAATTGGACAATGCAGAAATAAACATAGATGCTGAGAAGTTGAGCCCTAGCTGACAAGAGCTCTGAGAAGCCTGCCTGAAGTTGGGTCATGGAGAGAACCTGCAGGCCAGCGAGGGTGAGGCCCAAGCTTGGAGGGAAAGTGTGTTCTCTGTGCAGAGAGGAGGAGAGCAGGGACTGGGAAAGGTGGGAGGTGAAGGGGGGGTTAGAGGGTGTGTGCAGGGAGAAAGATGGAGACTAAGTGCTTCCATCACCAATGACTTTATATTTATTTTTTGTCAGATCACCGCTTTGCTCTGCACCATAAAGCAGTAGTTTAGCCTCCTAGCAACCTGAGAGCAGGAAGCATTAGCTTCATCTGTTTTTCGTTTATTTGCTTCTTTCTTGGAATCAAAGTTCTCACTGTATGCATACAAAACTATTCAGGCTATTTCTATCCAACATAAAAAATAAAAACTTAGTTTCTGATAACCAACTATTGATGGACATGAAACCAACAGGTCAGAAAGGAAGGCCTCTGCTTCCCTTTTATGAGGTGGGTGGGAAGAGGGAGAGGAAGGAAGTGATCTGGATGTCACATCCACAAAAAGCATCTCCTTAGACCCGTCACGAAAGCGCTTCCCCCACTCCAGAGTGAAAGCTCAGAACTCTCATCCATAAGAGTGTCTGCTATTTCCCCTCCATCCCTGTCCTGGCTCAGAGGAGGATGCTCAGGCCTGAGGGCTAAGCTGTGTCTTCACACGTGCACATGTACAATATATACACAATCACACACACACACACACACACACACACACACACACACACACACACAGCCTTCAAGCTGGAAACATACAGGAGAAGGAGCTGTTTCTCTCTAAGAATTTCTGAAGGCCCCTGACCACCATCCACAGGGGGCACAGAGCCATAACTGCATCTGACTCTGACAGCAACAGTGTCTCCACAGGTGGGGAGGCAGTCAAATGCAGCTGGAGCAAGTGCAGGCTTTGTTTAGTCACTGGAGTGTTTTAAGAATTGATTGTTTTGGAGGAACCAAGATGGCGGCATAGGTGAAACACCTATCTTGCCGTCATACTCAGCAATTTTGAAACTACAACTTAACGAAAGAACAAACACCTTCCAGAATCACCAGAAAGCTCGCCGAGTGAAAATTCCACAAATAAAAGTGAAGATAAGACACTGTGACTTGGAGGAGCGACGGCGGACAGCGTTGAAAGATTCCCGTGGAGAGAGGTTTGGAGCGCACGCCGTGGAGAGGGCGGGCGGCTGAAAACCGGCCAGTTTTCTCGAACGGGGAGAAAAAGACGTCCCACTGGACTGATTCTCCAGCTCTGGGCGAAGTCCAGAGAACCCACTATCATACTGGGTGAAAACTGGACAGTGGGAGGGCACGCCGAAGCTGTGGTGCTGCCGGGTCTGCCGGCTTGTGGAGAAGGCAGCTTGCGCGAACAGCTCGGCTGCGTGATGGCACAGAGAGCGCTCTGCGACTCACTCTCTCATTCGGAAAACCGTCAGACTGCTTTGTTTTACGACCCTAGGTGAGACATTGCGCATGTAGACTCATTTTGGGAGAGTCTGAATTCCCCGGCAGCCGGTGGAGCTCGGCAGCGGCTCTCTCTCAGAGGTGCTGGCGGCCATTGCCCCCGGAACAGAGTCCCTGGGGCTGCATAGGGTGGAGCTAACGCTGTCTGCTTGGCCCAGAGACTCCGCCCATCCAACCTGAGCACAGCTGAGCTTCACAGACAATTGGCCAGGAGGTCAACCCTTCCAAGTGCTAACAACGATTAACCTGAGCTTAACTTCAGCAAGACTGTGCAACCCATATCCACCTCAGGTAACCGGGGAGGCTGAGCCACTATCCCTAGTAGGAAGTCTACCACACAAAGCTAATTGACCAACTCAGGGAAGCAGCCACCATGCAGCGACATGGAAAGAAATCAGATGTGAAAGAAATGGAGGGAAAAAAACGACTGGACATGGAATTCAAAACCACAGTTATAGGGTTTTTCAAGAGGCTCCAACAAAAAGTCGAGGCCTATAAGGAAATAAGCAAGACCACAAAGGAAATGATCAAGACCAATGTGGAAATGAATGAGTCCTACAAGGAAATGAAGGAGACCTCAAGGATATAAAGGAGACTCTCAAGGATATGAAAAAGGACCAACCAGAAATTAAGCATACACTGACTGAAATAAAAAATATTATACAAAGACCTAAAAGTGCTCTGGAGCACCCCAAGAACCAAGTTAAAGATTTGAAATACAAAGAGGTAAAATCCACTCAGCTGAAAAAGCAAGAAACCATAAGAATCCAAAAAATTGAAGATAGTGTAAGGGGCCTCTGGGACAACCTCAAACATACCAACACTCGAATTATAGGGGTGCCAGAAAAAGAGAGAGACCAAGACAATGAAAACCTATTTGAAGAAATAATGACTGAAAACTTCCCACACCTGGTGAAAGAAATTGACTTAGGAGTCCAAGAAGTGCACCAAACCCCAATATATAGGAACTCTAAGAGGACCACACCAAGGCACATCATAATTAAAATGCCAAGAGCAAAAGACAAAGAGAGAATAATAAAAGCAGCAAGAGAGAAACAGTTGGTTACCTATAAGGGAGTACCCATACGCTTGTCAGCGGATTTCTCAACAGAAACTATGCAGGCCAGACGGGAGTGGCAAGAAATATTCAAAGTGATGAACAGCAAGAATCTACAACCAAGATTACTCTATCCAGCAAAGCTATCATTCAGAATTGA
This sequence comes from Antrozous pallidus, assembly GCA_027563665.1. Taxonomy (NCBI): domain Eukaryota; kingdom Metazoa; phylum Chordata; class Mammalia; order Chiroptera; family Vespertilionidae; genus Antrozous; species Antrozous pallidus. The sequence goes on from CM050508.1 coordinate 181,996,943, forward strand.
AGGTCAGATGAAGTGCTTCGCAGATAAGAAAAAGCTAAAGGAGTTCATCACCACCAAACCAACATTATATGAAATGCTGAAGGATATTCTTTAAGAAGAGGAAGAAGAAAAAGGTAAAAATATAAATTATGAACACCAAATACACATCTATCAACAAATGAACATAAAAATCAAGTGAATTGATAGGCTGATGAACAGGATAAACTGGTGAATATAACAGAGACATGGACATAGAGAGGGAATGGACTGACAATTCTTGGGGAGAAAAGGGTTGTGGGAAGTGCAGCAAGAGACTGGACAAAAATCTTGCAACAATGGGAGAGGACATTGGGGAGGGGGAGGTGAGGGTGGAGGGTGGGCTAGGTACAAGGTGGAGGGGAGCTATAGGGGGATAAAAAGGGGAAACAATGTAATTAGTAAACTGAACAATAAAGATTTTTTAAAAAGAATTGATTGTTTTGGAAAAATAACGTAAAAACTAAGCGCTCTGGTTCTCAGGCTAGAAGACAGACCGGATCTATTCATTCAGCAAGCATTAAAACCCCATTGCTTAATTAATACACCAACCACTCTGTCTTTGCAAAAGGGAAGGGCAGTGCAATCCCACAGGCTGCCACGCATACACGAAGGACGCACTCGGTGTTGAAGGGGAACACTCAGCCACTGCCACTTTGCATGTTTCTTGTCGCATCAATGAGGTGATAAAAATGAAAACTGTTAAAAACCAGACCTCTACAAGGCTTGAACTGTATCAATAAGTTCCTTCTTAACAAGGTGTTATGTTCAGAGAACATATCCATTTACTGATTATTCCTGAAGGAAGACCTTCTCAGCCAGAAATCTGGTTCCCATTAGATGTGGTTTGCACATCTTCAGGTGTTTTTAGTGCCCTTTTGTCTGTTTCATGGGTCCCACTGAAAAGTGCAGATGTCTACCTAAAAATAGTAATGATGCCATTCCCCCTGATGACCTTTGTGTGGAAGGTCACATGTCCACCAGGCAACATGTACCCTGTCGTGAACTTAATATACATCATATAGTCTAATGTTTATGAGCACAGGGACAAAGGTTTCACATTTGCTGAATCATTTCACTCTCCCAACAGCTCTATGAAGTATGTGCTATTATTACCCCCCATTTTAAGACAAGGAAACTGAGCCTCTGAGAATAGTCTCCCTAAGGTCCCGTAACTAGTAAGCTGAGGCTTCACACCCAGCCTGACTTTTCTCCAGATATACATTCTTGTCCTTGCACAGGATGCTGCGGGCCACGGTCTTCTCACAGCAGCAGAACCTGGGCATTCAGCAGGACCAGAGCACAGCAGGACTGTCTCTGGGTTAGTTCTGAATTCCAAAACCCTTCCCTGAAGCGGGTTCATTGGAAGCACGGGCCTTGTGAGAGCCAGAAGGAAAAAGGACAGAACCGGGTCAGAAAGCCTGCCTCACATCTGGCCAAATGCAGCCACCTGCTCAGGACCAACCACCATGCTCAGGGCTTTCCTGCCCACCGCGCCAGCTGTGCCCTTTGGTCTCAATTTCCTCTAAGTGGGTACAATGATGCCTGTGCCATGGGCTGCTGTGATGAGTTATGTATAAATCTCACACATGCAAGGCATCTGGCACAGGTGGTCAGTAAACAGTGGTCATGGCTACTATTTCTTGGTGAATCCTAGGAGTTATTCCTAGATCGAGCTGAGGGAAAAGGTGGGCAGCAGTTGTCCTTGTGGGGAGAGTATTTCATCAGCAGCATTGTTCCAGTGCTGGTGATGGCATAATGCAAACAGACTTTTAATTGGTTTGATTCTTGCTTTTAAATTGTCTACAGACTGTGCACACCCTTATTGCTTGCACCTATGATAGACTTCCTGCACTCCCTCTCTCCCTACTCCCTGCCCACCGACCCACCTGATATCACAGCCCAGATGTCTTCCAAAATTCCCAGTAGAGATGCAATAGAAAAGCAGTGGTGGTTTCTGCCCCCATGCTGATCACAACCATTCAGGGAAAAAGAAAACAGCTCAATGTTTGAGCGTTGACCTATGAACCAAGAGGTCACAGTTCATTTCCCAATTTCTGGTCAGGGCACATGCCCAGGTGGGTTTTGGGCTTGGTCCCCAGTAGGGGGCATGCAGGAGGCAGCCAATCAATGATTCTCTCTTATCACTGATGTTTCCATCTTTCTCTCCCTCTCTCTTCCTCTCTGAAATCAATAAAATATATATATATATTTTTAAAAGCAGTTTCTTCACAAACAATATCGGCCTGGCCATACAAGACCTCCCTGAAATGCTTTCCACAGAAAAATAGATGCTCTTACAAAGTTCCTAACTGGGGTAGAACACACTGTTTCGGAAAGCCAGCAGAGGAGGTCAGGGGGTGGGGCTGAGATGGGGCTGGAGAAGTGGGTAGGGGTCGATCTTCTAGGGCCATGCAGGTCATGTGAAGAATTTTCCGCCATCTTTTGCTCAGTAAGAAGCTCTGACATGACCAAGGCGGAGAACAACCTGGAAGGGTCAAGGCAGGGTGTGGGGACCAGTTAGCAAGCGTCTGCAGCAGCCAGCCTAAATAGGGAGAGTGCAAGTCAGAATGGACAAATAGGTGGACTCAAGCCCACTGCTTAGGAGAGGAATCAAAGGACTTGGTGATGGGTGGTATGATGGATAGTGTGATGCGTGGTGGAGAGCAAAGGAAGAAGTCTGGTTTCTAGCTCAAGCAGCTGGGGAGACAGGGTATCCCTTACTGAGACAGAGGACATCTGAAGAGGAGAAACATAAAAGCTGAGGGCAGAGGGCTGGTTAGAGGGTGGTTGGGAAGGTGCTGGGAGCAGATAGTGAGCTGAGTTGTGCACATGTTGACTCATCCAAGTGGAGAAGTGGCAACAATGATTGTTTTTACAGCTCAGAAAATGAATAGAAACTGAAATGAGAGGTGGAGCATTCACCAGGGGAGAGTCCACAGGAAGAAGAGCGTTCTGGGGAACTCAAGTGGAGGAAGCAGCCAAGGAGACAGGCAGGAGCAGGAGGAAAAGTAGGAGGAAACCCAGCAGAGGGGATGCCTCAGAATCCATGGGAAGAAAAGAAGACTTGGACTTTTTATTAAACTTACTAAAATTCGTCTCACAGGGTGAAAAAGAGTAAGTCTGAGCAATGTCATTGGCATTAATAGATATGCAAGTCAGAGGTGTTCTTAGAAGCAAGGTATGTTAGGGTAAGCACCTGTCTGTTTTATGCACGACCGTACTCTGCAGACCTAGTAGAATGCCTGGCACAAAATAGAAACTCAAGAAATATCTGTTGAATATTGAGTACTGAATGAGTGAAACAGGAACAGAGAGTAGAGGTTGGTTAATAAGAGAGAGAAAGAACTGGAAGGTGAGTGGCTGTAAGCAGAAACCCTGATGGAAATGCCCTAGTGAGGGGTTGGTTTAGAAACATTTCTGCTCTAGAAAATAACCCTTTAAAGGAAATATCGAGTCCCCTCGAGTGTACAGAAGCATGCTTCTTAGAAAACTATAAGGATGTGAATTTAGTACAGCTACTAATACTGGATATGAGATGCAGACATTAAGAAAGTACTCAGATAGCGTATTTAGAAAACACGTAAAAGTCAAGAAATAGGAAACTCACTAACATATACTACTTTCCTGGAACATGCTGAGTATCATTCTGGTATTGTGATATTGTGGAATCCTCAGAAATAAAATCAACTGAAATAAAATAAAATAAAAGCACTAACATTTACCTCTTATGAATCCACCTCTGCGGGGGCTATAAGTTTATGATCAGGCTAGAGACCAGATGATATTCCTAAAACAACTCAGGGACAAGGAAAAATAGGGTCCATCAGAGACAGTGTAGTTTAATGGTTAAGAGCTGAGCCCCAGAGTCAAACTGCCTAAGATTACCCTCAGTTCTGCCATTGAATTCTCTCTGCTCACTTCATAGACTTCCTGAGGATGAAATGAGAAAAGTGGTATAAGGCCTCAGAGCAGTGCCTGATGCATGCAGTAGGCACCCGGTCCTTAGAGTCCAATTATTGCAGTTATCGGAGGAGAGGGATGGAAATGACCACCACTCACCTGACTTGTCCCCTCTCCTGCTGTCCTGAGCCAGGCTATAGGTGACACTAGAAAAGAAATCAAGAAATATCCATACTTATTTCCTTGGACCCAGATGCAATCAAGTTAAGCATGGACCAAGAGTTGAAGGGTGTATGGCATGTTCCTCTGCTGAGCTGGCCCCGAGCCGAGGCTTTCTGTCCTGGAAACCTTTCAGACTCAGAGCACACACATGCTCAGACTCTAAAGAGTGTTGGGTCAGCAAAGAAGCACTGGGAAAGCCATCAGCATATTTGTATCCCTACTGACTGTTTCCTGCCTGGCACCCAGGAGCCAGTGTTGACACTTTTCCCATCAGTGCCAGGAACTGGGTACTCAGGGCCAAGTGATGCAGTGCCATAGGCCTTCACTTCTATCCTGCACTCCACTCGCAGCTGTGTGACCTTGGCCAGTGACTTTGACCTCTGAAGGCTTGATTCTCGTTTGTAAAGCATTTGTGGTGTTGGTTGCACATTAAAGTATTGGGGGAGTGTTTTAAAGCCCTAATGCCCAGGCCTCACCCCTGACCAAGAAAATCAGAATCCTCTTGGACAGAACCACTGCTGAAAGAGCAGATGGTCATCTTCTACTCAGCAGGCTGCATTAACTGAGCTTATTTAAGGAAAACGCTTACTAATAATACCAGGCTTTACCCAGAGAGCCTCATGAAAGATGGCTGCTGCATTGCACCACTATGATTCTAGACACTACAGGTTCCACAGACCCAGGGAAGGTCATGCTTTGGGAGTTTCATTCTATCCATAGGAAGCTTCTGCTCTGCTGCCTCACTTTGGTGATATCAAGGACCATTTCCACATTGTTATTTCTCTAGTTCTTTGATCATGCTGGCCCTGAATTGTCTTATTCTTAGTGAGATGGAAAAGTCAGATCCAGATAGTGTTTCTCTCTCATTTCAGGGCTGTGAGGCTAAATCTTTGTTTCTAATTATGCACTCAGTGGGCCTCATAGTCCCCATCCTAAAAAGAGAGTCTCCATCCAAGGGGGCCTCAGTCCCGGGTTTTCAGCAGTGACAGGGCTCAGGGATGGGTATCTACAACCCTCGCCACTGGGGAGACTGCCCTGACAGTAACATCCTGGATAAAATTGTGGGAAAATATTTCTGGGCCTGTGAGCTTCTTAGAGCTCAATCCCTGTGACGCAGGAACATTCATACAAACCAGGGTACAAGGATTTCAGATTTTTCAGGCCTTGCTTCTTACAAGTGTGGAAGCATTATGTGTCTGGATGCAAACCTAAGAGAAGAGACAGGGACAAAACAAGTGGCATCTCTTGCAACTTGTAGTTATGGTCTCAAAGAGTAATAAACACTCAGGAGAAAGGAAACAGAACTTCAATTCAAGGAGTAAGAGGGGGCAGCTAGCAGCCACTGGAGGGAGAGCTGGCAGGTGACCAGAGGAAAGGTGCTGTCTACCACTTGGAGGCAGTGCTCATTGTCCAAAGGGAGCTCAGAGCCCAGGGTGCCAGCAGCCAAGCAGTTGGTGGAGACTGTTCCAGTCCCATCATGAGGATATCTGACTATGTGCATTCCAGACCCTTATGTCCCTTTTTGTCGAATCATTCAGCAATGTAGTATTTGCTATGGGATAAGCATACAGGATGGGGCAAAAGTAAGTTTACAGTTATGAGTATGCAAAAGTTTATTCTTGTATTATTTAGTAAATATTGTATTATTTTCCATATGAACAACTGTAAATCTACTTTTGCCCCAACCTATATCTATCATCTATCAATCTATCTATCTATCTATCTATCTATCCATCCATCCATCCATCCATAGATACTTTACAACCCCATTTAGTAGGTACTCTTATTATCCCCATTTTGCAGGTGAGGAAACTGAGGCTAACAATGGTTAAGTAACTTGTCCATGGTCACACAGTCAGTATGTGACTGAGTTAGAATATAATCCCTTGCATCTGGTTCCAACACCTATGCTCTAAATTCCTATCCCATATTGTTTCTACTCCAGTTAGAGTGTCAAACAGATCAATAATAAGAATGCAGTGTCTAAAGGATAGACTAGGGAGGAGCAAAGGTATCCCAAATCCCACTATTATTTGAGCTCACTCATAAAATGGGAAACAGAAGGTAACAGGCTGATGGCACAAAGGCATGAAAGAGGCATTTTAGTCACTGGAGAAATAAAGAAAAGAGACTTGGTCACCTTATTTACCCAAGAAAATGGAGAGACATGTACACGCAAAGGCATGTAGATAAATGTTCATGGAAGTTTTGTTTAAATAGTCAAAAACTTGGAACACCCCGAATTTCTATCAATGGATAAACAAATTGTGGTATATCCATACAACGGAATGCTGTTTCACAAGGCAGAGAATGAATGGCTGATGCGCACAACATGAATGAATCTCAACAGCATTATGCTGAGTGAAAGAGTCAGGAGCGAAACAGCACATATTGTAGGATTCCATCTGTCCACACGAAGTTCTAGAAAAGGCAACACTCTAGTTTCAGAAAACAGACCGGAAGGTGACAGCGAAAGAGGGTGGGAGGACTGCAAAGGGCACGAGGGAAATACAGGGATGATTAAAACGTTATATATCTTGATTGTGGTATGGCTATATCGCTGTAGATATTTGTCAAAATTCATTGAGTTAAAAGGTAAATCTTATTATATGTTCATTACACTCAATTTTAAAAAGAGACCTGAAGTCATACAATTCTACCTGAGACATGCTGGCCTCTGAAACTTAAGTGAGAATTGTGTGTGTTCTGTTTCCTTTGCTTCTTTTCCCTCACTTTTTTCTTTCCCTCTTTTCTTCTTCCTTTCTTTCCTTCCTCCCTGTCATCATCCTCCCTTCCTTCTTCACTCTCCCTCTCCCAGCCAAGCCTTGTGGCATTTCCAAGCATTTCCAGAACTGTCATTACAAATTAGTGGGATTGACCAGACAGCCAGGCCGACTGAACCTCAGCTTACTTCCGGGGAGCAGATGTTCTGCAAAATGGGTCAGTGACCCACAGAGAAGGCTGGCAAGACCACAAGGCTCTCACGGGGTCCCTCTCTAGCTTCTGCCTTCTCAGTAAACACTGTGCATCTATTCCTTGATAAGAGGAAATGTCTTTCCAAGAACTACCTGGCTTTGGAAAGGAGGGAGGTCACTTGTCTCTGTCCAAGAAAACTGCTCCTGCACCTTAGACTTGTTCTCTTCAAAGCACATGGGGATGGGGCCGGGGTGAGGGCTGCAGCAGAGGAAAAAGGGAGGCAGAAAGAACAGGGAAAGCAAATGCCACTTGGCTTTGAGGCAGCAGCAAGATGAGCTTTTACCATCTCAAACCCTGGAGAGGATGGACCCCTTCATCCCACCTGCTTCCAAGTAAGACACAACCCACATCAGGGGTGCTCCTGCCCTGGCTTGATGAAAAGTGAACAAGGCAGGTGGGAAGCAGGAAAGAGACAGAGCATGAGTCTGGCACAGCTCCCTTCCGTGGGCCTGTTGGAGGCCCAAGGCAGTGAGAATGTCCATCTGCTACACCCACCGCAAGTAGATTCACCGGAAGGGAAAGGGACAATGGTGACCCAGAGCCCCTTGCTCAGAAGTCACAAGAGGAAGTGAGCAGTGGGGCATGCCTGCCTAGGAGTAAACCAAACCAGCATCATCAGTCAGGGCTCTCTTCGACAAACCCCTCATAGCCACAGAGAGTCATAAAGACCCCAGCCAAAAGCCATGGAAGTTGAGTTCAGCCAAGCACAACCCAGTCACATGGACAGTGGGAGGGTGTGGGAATGCCAGCTGCTATCCACGTCCTATTTGCTGGAAGTTAAGAGAGCCTGTCTTAAAGAACTGGATGCTTGTGCTGTTTTTTTTCTAAAGAGAGTTGGTCTCCAGGTGGTAAGGCCTATCATTCAATAGCAAAGCTAAGAATGCAGAGTAAGAGTACACGAGGGTAGAACTCTGGCCCAAGAGAGGAAAAAATAAAACAAGCATCCATAGAGGGAAAAGTGAGTAATTCTGGGCAGCTAGTTCTTAGTAAGTGGAAGAGGAAACAGACAGTGTCTAATCCTAATCCACTCTGGTCCAGACTTAGAAAAAAAGCTGGAAACAGAAAAAAATGTCCTATCAAAACAGGACAATGTGTGAAACTGAAAATCCCAAGTTAACAAGAAAGAAGAATTAACTCCCTAGTATCTGATGTACTTCCACATTTAAAGGGTAAACTATCTCTTATCTACTTAATTTCACTCGTTTCTATTCTGGTAAAACTCTTATTAGCAGATCTAAGACATATATACCCCATCCACTAGCACCAACTAGTCTTCTACCTTAGCCTGGAAACAACCTGCATAATTTACATGACTAAGAATCTACTGTCATATCTATTGAATGAATTGTGGAATATAGCAACCATTATAATAAATACATAAACAAATACTCAGATGTTTGGAAATTAAGAAACACAGGTACACCTGATTTATGAGTCAAAGAATAAATCATAGTCAAAATTATAAAATATTTAGAACCAAATAATATAAAAATATTATGTTGCAAAGAAATGTGTGATGAAGTTACAGTGGAACTATATAAATACAGTGCTCATAATAAGAAACAAAAAGCCAAACAATCTCATTAAAAAGTTAAGAAAGAACAATAGGTCACACCAAACAAGTCAGAAGAGAGAAAATGATAAAAATTAGTACGGAAATTAGTGAACTAGAAGATAAAATAAATGCTGGAGAGGATCACAAAATCAATAATTGTTTTTTTAAAAGATCAATAACAGAAAAAATTCTGAAAAGATTTACACAACAAAAGAATATGGAAGGCACAATAATATTGCAAATGAAAGAGGGACATAACCACTGATGTTACATAGCTTAAAAAGATAAACACATATTATAAATAATTTCATAGTAAAAAATTTTGAAAATTCAGATCAAATGAATAAATTCTCAGAAAAAAAGAGTCTAACTTACCAAAAGTAATTAAAACAAACAAAACAGTTAAAACCAGACTATCCCAATAACTACAGAAGAAACTGAATCAAAGATTAAAAATCTTCGGGGAAGCCCGGCCAGTGTTGCTCAGTTGGTTGAGCATTATCCCATGCACCAGGAGGTCACTGGTTGGATTCCCCAACAGGGCACATGCCAGAGTTGTGGGCTTAATCCCCAATATGAAGACATGCAGGAGGCAACCGATAGATGTTTCTCTTTCATCAATGTTTCTGTATCTCTCTCCCTCTCCCTTCCTCTCTCTGAAATCAATAAAAACGTAATATTTTTAATCTCCAGGGAAGAGAGAATTCCAGCCTTACCTAACTCTCTTTGAGAATATATAAAGAGGAAAAATTCTACAATTCATTCACAAGTCTAGCATAAGCAGGATACCAAAGCCTAGCAAGGGTGATAGGACAAATGAAATTATAATCCAATACACTCATGAATATACAGAATGTCTCAACAAAATATTAGCAAAACATATCCAGTGACATATTAAAAATGAATCCATCATGACCAAGTCAGGTTTAGTCTAGGAAAACATGATTAATTTAACCTTTGCCCAACATTAACAAATTAAAGGAAGGGAAAATCACATAAATCCTCTCAATAAATGCAGAAAAGGTGTTTTTTAAAGTGTCATTTGTGATTTTCCTAAAAACTATTTGCTAACTACATAAGAATAAGGAATAATCCTGATAAGGAATAATCAAATGCATAGAGAACATTGTTCTCAAGGGAATATGTTGAACATGAAAGGCAAAACTCTAAAACTTGCAGAAGGCACTGGAAGTGCCTATTTTATGACCTTTTCATAGGGAAGAATGTCCTTAAAAAGGCACAAAAAGTTACATGATAAAGAAAGACTGATAAATTTAAGCACACTCAAATCCAGAATTTCTGCAACTCAAAAAACTTTTAAAAATCAAGAAAAATGCTAAAAATTAGGAGAAAGTATTTTCAACACTCAGAAATAGTTCCCAGCACACATAAAGAACTTCTACAAAAAAATAAGAAAAATACAACTACCCAATTTTTAAATAAATGGGCAAAAGTCTTGAAAAAGGCTCTTCATATAGAAAAAGAAAGTCAAAAAGGCCAACAAGTGTATGACAAGATGCTGACTCTCTTTAGTAATCAAATATATACAAATTAAACCCAGATAAGACGCTATTATACACCCACAAGACTGGCAAAAATTTCTGATAATATCCAACAAAATATAGTGTTAGCAAGGATAGGCAACAATAGGAAGAAGTAATTACATACCACAGCTAGGTGCAGAAATTGGTTAAACATAATGGAAATTAACTTTTTATTTAGGTGAAATTTATTAACATAATGACAATTAATTTTGAACTATTCCAGTAGCATTGATGACCATAGTCTGTGACCAGTAGTTCTACTCCTCTGTATACTCCCTAAGTAAACTTATATAAAGCTCACCAACTTGAACAAGAATACTCACATCAGCACTATTTATAATAGCAAAAAAAACTAGAAATACTTAAGTGATAATAATAGAATTGATATATAAGGCACAATATATTCATGCAATGGAATTATTACAGTTCAGCAAAATGAAAACATTTCTGCTACACTCAATAGCATGCACTAATCCAGGAGTAAAACATTTAGCAGCCAGTTGGCATGGGGACTGTCCAGTCAAAAGAGATTCCAGTCATACTGCTGGATCCGGGTTCCAAAACTCCCTGGCAGGTGTAATCCCTTAAGGAAGTGAAGGGACTTGAACAGGTCTCATGGGAGCCCTAGTGATGGGAGGAATAGGAGCAGAGGCAGGTAAGCAGCAATTGGTCACCAACTGATATGGAAATATTTCAGGTGTTTGTCAATCAGTGCAGATTACTGACATGCATGGGTTAACTCTAAGCACAAGGATACAAACAGTATGACTCCATTTATATGGCATTCACAAACATGCACAGCTAAACAAGGTATTGGTTAGGGATGCAACTGTAAAAGGGTAAGACAATAAAATTTTTTTAAAAGCTTGGAGAAAGGAAACAGAAATGTCCAGGAAATGGTTATCCCTCAGGGAGGGTTTGGGATGAGATGGAATGGAGAAGGCAGCCACTCTTCAAAGGTAAGAGTAACATTCTTTTTCTTAAATTGACTGGTGAGAACATGAGTATAGACTTCATACTTTTATATTCAGTAAATACATATTCTTTTGTATCTAGTAACTATTTCAGTAAAATTATTTTAAAAGAACTTCAATCCTAGCTGGTTTGGCTCAGTGGATAGTGTGTCAGCCTGCAGAGCAAAGGGTTCTGGGTTCGATTCCTGTCAAGAGCACATATCTTGGTTGCAAGCACCTCCCTGACCTGGGCCCCGGCTGGAGTGCATGCAGGAGGCAACCAATCGATGTGTTTCTCTCACATCGATGTTTCTCTCTGTCTTTCCTTCTCTCTTCCATGCTCCCTAAAAATCAATGGAAAAATATCCTCAGGTGAGGATTAACAAAAAAATAAAAATAAATAAAAGAAGTTCATAAAAGAATTTAATAAGAGGCATATGAAATTGCTGTGATTCCTGCCATCCATATCTTTTCTAGCTGCTTGACAAAGATGAGCAACTCAACTATAATAGGCAGGACTCTTAAACTCACTTAAATTCTAAGAGCTTCTACCCAAATCACTCCAGAACCATTCTTGGAAGAATCTCTCTAGTAAGATGCAGCAAGTCCCAACCTCCAGAGTACATTCGGCTCTGGCTCTTTAATTTAGTACAATCATAAGTACGGTAGTTTTATTTTATTTCTTACTCTCCTGGAATCTTCTCAAATTTTGACATCTTTAAAATGAGGGCAAGGAGTAAATGACTACATTCTGTTTCTCTTGCCTAGATTTCAATGGTGATGCTTTCATTTAAGTCCTTTATCATGTGCTTAAGCTGTGTGCTACTCCAAATCTCCTCACTGGGATTTGCTGAGTCAGAGAAAGTTTCTAAGAGTACATGAAATGTATTTTGAGCACCAAGAAGTGGGTGGAGTTTGGGAGATTGCACTCAAGTGCAATTTTTTTTTAAATCAACTCCAACAGATGCTTGGCATTTGCAGATCAACGGTCGCTTTTTTGGTCATGTGTGAACAGCCCCTAACAGCCACATGGCACGACAGTGATCCTTTTCCTGAAGCGGCAGTGTGAACTGTGTGTTGTAAAGCCACAGCACAAGAGCAAATCACCTGGGAGCCTTGTCAAAGCTCCTCATTCCAAGACACCACCAGCAAAACAGAAACTCTCTGAAAGTGAGAGAAACTTTATTTCCTTGAGTGCAAGTTGAAAAGGCAAATAATTGATGGCCTGTGAATAACCATGGGAACCTCTTCTCTCTGGACAGAAACTTGATTCAGAAGGCAGTCAAGAGCCTACACAAGTACATCTGCATTTTCAAATTGGGAATATGCCAAGAATTTGAGATACATTCTTAGAGGATGTCAAAGGTCTACAGTGTTGAATTTTGATTGAGGAAGTTTTCAGATTTCCTCTTTCATTACAATTGAACCAGTTCCTTTTTTTTTTTTTAATCAGAGCTCCTCTGATCTTAAGATAGCTTTGCATCAAATGCCAAGGCTGGAAGTCCGATGAATGAGTGGACAGACTAACTTTGGTGACAGAGGCTCAGCAGAGCATGTCATGGATGTATAACACTGCTTTTATTTTTTTCCATATCTTTCTATTATTTATCAGCTCTTCTTTGCATACATTACTCATTTTTTAAGTTGGCCATGAACCCCAATTCAAGGACCCATGCACATCCAGAGTTCCCAAGACCCCTGGCTGTGTTCCCCCAATCTGTGGGGTATTCTCAGTTTACCTCTACTGCACGTCTGGATGGAAAGCTCTACCCTTCTCCTTTTTTCACAAGGATGCCACCTACACCTGGCATTCCATAGCACTTGGTAAGGCGGCAAGGAATCACAGCTCTCACACATGGCTTCATCAACAGACTGGATGTATGGCCCAAGCGCTTATTCCCAAACTTTACTCTCCCAAAAGGGCAGCTCTCTGGAGAGTGTCACCTCCCACCACCAACCTCTGCCTTTCAAGCCCCCTGGGATTTCAGAGAAAACCCTTTCTCCACCTTATGACACCAGCGTCCCTTTGCTTAAGCAAACTTGGGACTGTTCTGAGCATTTCTGACCATATTCAATGACTTATTGTTGACAGTTTCTTCTTAGCAATTTCAAAAATGTGTTCAAGTAATGTACAAAAAAATGAGATTCTGTGCAGCTAGATACTGAGCAATATTCTTCAGCCACTTTTAATTATGGTCTTCACATTTTTGACATACGTATTATAGTTTTAAAGTGTCAGTAATCACTTTCTTATCCTTTTATTTTTCTGGTGCCTTTGTTTTGAAGTAAACTGTGACTAAGCAAACTGGGAGCCAGTCTGGCAAAGCTAAGCACTGCTCCTGGAACTCAGACACCCTTCCAGTTTGAGCACAATGTCTGAATTGAGACTTAGCATGAGGGTGTTGCCATGACACCTTGGCCTTGCGTTTCGGGTGAGCTGTCTAACAGCACACTGGCAGTGAGACGTCCACGTTCCCTGCACTGACGCAAAAAATGCACGCCTCCGGGGTTGACCTCTCATCTTTTCATCACTGTGTCACTTCCAACTGCAGCGTTAGAGTCACCAGGTTGGAAGGCTCTAAGTGTGTTTTCTGTCACAAGTTTGCATGTTTCCTTCTTAATATTTTCTGCAGCATCAAATGTTACAACATGCCCTAACTGGTTTGGCTCAGTGGCTAGAGCGTCAGCCTGTGGACTCAAGGGTCCCAGGTTCGATTCCGGTCAAGGGTGTGTACCTTGGTTGCAGGCACATACCCAGTAGGTAGTGTGCAGGAGGCAGCTGATCAATGTTTCTCTCTCATTGATGTTTCTAACTCTCTATCTCTTTCCCTTCCTCTCTGTAAAAAATCAATAAAATATATTTTTAAAATGTTAGAACATACATCAGCACTACTAATACCAGTGTAATAGTTCCCTGCTAAAATTCAGCAAGAGATCATAAACTATAAACTTCTCAATGAATTTTAACACGAGAGCTTTATAGTTATAATGTAATTTTGATCAGTAAGCCCCTGGCTGTCCAGAAACCTCAGGGTTTCTGTTATCTTGCATATATGCAGTTTTTCCTTTAAGCATCATGCAACCAAAAAAAAAATCATTTTGGGTATATTTCAAATTCTCATGCCTTTTAAATTGAACACACATTGAAACTTCTCTTTAAACATATGGATCATTGTGAGCATATTGGTAATTGTGAAGACCCATCAAAATACACAAAATTTCAATGACTTGTTTGCATTAAATACTTACTGTACAGTAGTCTTAAAATTCTATGCTTTGAAGTCCTGTGCCTTTTAAATTTATGTAAAGTTTTTTTTTTAGTTTGTCTGTTTCTTACATTAATAGTACTTCTTACTGACACATGATCAAAAAATTTTTTAATAACCCTTTTATAGTATGTTATCAATCTCTTTCAATTTGCTAGGTATGTTTGGCAAACAAATAACCAAGCCTCTTAGAACTTTCCATTAATAAAGAATCCGAAAGAGGGTATGACATTTTCTGCAATGATCAAAATGCAGGAGCTATAGCTCATGGACTCACAGCATCTGTCTTGGTTTACAACTTAGGTCCCCACTAGGTTAGTGAAATTATGTACATGTGAGGTCCACACTGTTAAAGTATTAGCCTAATACCCCTTAGCTACGAAGCACGCGTTACTTTTTAAATCATCTCATTTTCTTTTCCATATCTTAGTGGGTTTAGAAAGGCTATGATGATTATACCCACTTCACAAATAAAGAACAACACTGGTCAAGGGCCTTGGCTAAGTCTAGCTGGAAACACCAGTGCTACCTGTTCCTATAGCTAGTGTTTCCTGCCCGGTAGGTATATCTGCAGAACTGTAAATATGCTTTGATTCCACTGGAAATGTAAAGAAGAACAGCATGTCAGGGCCTCCTTAATGGGCAGCACAGAGCTCAGAAAAGAACCTGAAAGATACCAAGGAACTCCCAGCGTGGGAAGTGAGCCACAAGTTTAAAACTACCCAGTTGTCACACGGTTTTCGTAATGTTGTCTTCCATCAAGTCAGGGCCTGGGATCTGCCAGGATTTCAGAGTAAGTGCATCTTCTTCTTGCCTGTAACTTTCACACACCAACTGTCCCAATGGCTCACTTGGCAAGGACCCAAAGACAGCAACACAGTTCTCCGCTGCCACTGAAACTCAATGGGCAGAGACAGTTCATCAACGGTGCCAGTTAAGCACGTCTTAATCTACCGCCCCGGCACACACCTTAGAAACTGGCCCTTAACGAGAACCACAGGCCTGTTGAGAGAGGGGGAAAAAAATCTTAGCCTGACGGGGACAGACTTCCCCACTATACTAATAAATCTGCCCAGCAGCCCTGGACACTAAAGGGCATGACACAGGGGCCCGTGTGATGGTCCTGTGTCCGGGGAGTACATTAGCAAAGCAGAGTGGGGGAAGAGAAGAGGGAAAGCTAAATGTCACACACACCTTCCCCTCCTGCCTGAAGATATCTCCATGGGACAGCTGTTCTCCTATCTTGAAAAAAAAATCCCACAAAATTTTAATTCAAGAATGTACAGGGCCTCCAGCCCCTACAAATCACCACAGCTTTAAAGAGCATATGCCATGCATGCATACTGGCCAGCATCTGAGGTCTGCTCTCTGGCCTACAGTATACCCCAATCTCAGGGCAAAACTAAAACCCCAGTGGGACAGAAACTCTTCGGGGGGGGGGGGCAGCATAGAGAATAGAGGGGACCCAAAACAAGTGAGCCTGGGAGAGTTCTCTGTTACTTAGAAACCCAGGTTCCTGCAGGGGTGAAATGACCACACAGAAGTTCAGACTAGCAACCACTGGGATGTGGAAGGGTCTTCGGATCAACACCAACCCAGAGCCAATTGCACCCTGTCCCCAATGGACATGTGATCTTGGCCTCTGTTCTTCACATTAAGATGCTCAAATGACCGGCTCTTCTCCACACTCTCCCTGCCCCCAGCATACACGTAGTTACATAAAGACATCCTGAACATCTTAAACGTGGGACCCAACTTCTTCATTCAGGGTGGGGGGCTGCTCGGGCGCATAGTCTGATCATTACTGGGGGTTACATAATCACACCAACAAGGCTGGAGAACGCGGGGATCGGTTTGGCTCACACCTCATTCTCTTCCCACCCCTCCCCCCAACACCCAGAAGAACAAGCCAATTTTAACACAAGCGAAACACATGATGTGTCTGGGTGGCACCTGGCTGCTGCCCGTCTCCATGCCAAGGGCTGCCGGGACTTGAAGGTGTGCAGCAAAAAAAAGGACCAACGTGCTTCTCACCCAGAGACCAGACCTCGCAGACCCTCTGCCTGCAGCTGCTGCCTGCAGAGTTCAAGGAAGGGTTTGCCAGACCACAGATGTGCACCGACCTGCCAGTAAACCAGAGCTGTCCGGGTCCAGGAAGGCAGCACCTGGCCTCCAAGTCCCTCTACACACTTGTGCCCACGTCTGCACCCGGGGCAGGCAATGCCCGCGCTCAGGAGTCCTCAGGCAGCGGCACAGTCTGCGCAGGGGCCATCAGCACCAGCAGCGTTTCTAGTTTTAAAAGGTGGTAAAATTGGGGGCACATCTTGGAGAGGGGGCACCCGCTTGACTAGCGCTAAGGCAAGGGTCCCCCACCAGAGTAGGAGTTGCGGTTTGGTTTGGTTTTGTTTGGAGGGAAGGGAGGTTGTGATTTTGCTTTAGGAACATTTGAGGGAAGGGACTAGAAATGAGGGGAGAAGGGAAAGTTCATCCTTCTGCTTAAGCACCCAGCATCTTGCGAATCTCATTCTCCACCAAGCGGACCACAGACCACGGCGGGCATGGGCAACTCTGAGCCGCAGCCCGGGCAGCAGAAGAAAATGCAGGTGCTGAGCTCACTGGACCCAGCAGTCAGCCCCAGCGCGCGGGACCCACTGCCAGCGAGGAGCGCGGCGCGCACAGGGTTACAGCCACCGCCGCCGCTGCCGCAGCCTCCGCCGAGCCGCGCGAGTGATTGACGCGCGGGGTCACTTGAGGCTCGCTCGCTCCCCCAGCACCAGGCCGAGCAGCCCGCTCAGCCCACGCAGGGCACCGCAAGCTGTGCGGCCACCCACCAAGCCGGCCCTTAAACCTCAGCACCCGGGACACCATGCCCAAGAGATGCAATGACAAAATGGAACCGCAACTCGCTATTTCATTTCCCAGGGCGGCCGCAGGCAAAAGCACAACAAATACAACCAGACACAAGGAATCCATCCGCAGAATAAAAATCCAGAGTCCCCTACCTTGGGCCTTGGGATGGCAAACTGGTCCTGTGTTCTCTGACCCACGGATCCAGCCCTTTCTTCAGGAATTATTCCGGTCAGTCAGGATTTTGTGCATTTTTTTTCATGAACACCTGTTTCAAGTAAAGGGGTAAAGACCTCATTGAAAGAATTGTCCTCAAAGCAGAACCTGTGTACACATCTGTCCACACAGGCATGCGTGTGTGTTTGTACACACGCATATGCACACGTACATTGCATATGCACATGTACATTGAAGCACCAAACTAGGCAGTTGGATAATGGGAGAGCCGGCTGGTTGTGAGCATGCTCGCGCTGGGAACAGATCCACCCTCTGTTATTCCTCGGAATAAATATAAATCACCATCAGAAACCCAAACAGTAGCATCCCTCTCGAATTCCTGCTGCTGAAAAACACGGAATAAATTCAGTCCTCAGACACGGAATCCAATCAGCAGCTGTTTTCTGAATCCGGAGCCAACCCATGCCTCGCTTGCCTTTTCCACTATGAGTCCAGACCTCTTTTGAAAGAGGTTTTAACCTTTTAAAGATACAGTACACCAATTATCACTCCTGAATAGCTATCCGTCCCAGCGCAGGAGGTCAGTCCCGTGTCTAAAGCCACAGAGCAGGTTTGCTCACGGTGATAATGATTTCAGTGCCTTTTTAAAAAGTTTTATATATATACATAAATGCATATATGGAGAGAGAATGAGAATGCAAATGCAAGATATAAAACTGGACACATTTATTGCCGTGATGAGCTCCTCAGTGACTAATCAGCATGTTATGTAAGCACTATGATCCTTCCCTGCTGAACACACATGTTCATGAGATCAGACAATGCAGGGGACTCATGCAGAGCGGGTGTCACCCCTCATGAGCCCCTAATTGCTGATAAAGGACCAGGAAGCCTGCCAAGGGGCTGGAGTAAGTGGAGTTTCTGCCACCTCAGAGTTAATGCCAAGGCACTCCCCACCCTGCCCTGCCCATAAGCCTCAGGTGCCATGTCTTCCAACCAAAGAATCCATGTGGAAACTACTTCTAAACTACAATATAGTCTAGGACCAGATCATGTTCATAGACACATTAAAAAAAAAAACCAGAATCTGGAGCCGAAACCGGTTTGGCTCAGTGGATAGAGCGTCAGCCTGCGGACTGAGGGGTCCCAGGTTCGATTCCGGTCTAGGGCATGTACCTTGGTTGCGGGCACATCCCCAGTGGGGGGTGTGCAAGAGGCAGCTGATCGATGTTTCTCTCTCATCAATGTTTCTGACTTTCTATCCCTCTCCCTTCCTCTCTGTAAAAAATCAATAAAATATATTTTAAAAAATAAAAATAAAAATGAAAAACAGAATCTGGAATCAAAACTACCGCCTGAACTTTTAGGGTCCCTAAGATACATACTTAGGCCCTTCTTTAAGATTTTGTTAACAAGATGATTTTGTTGTTTGGGATTTTTGTTATTTTCTAGGTGTTTTTTTTTTTCTTTATTTTGTTAAGGTTAGGTTGAGCATAAGGTAGAAAAAAAAAGGGGGGGGAGGGGGTGGAATAGGGAATAACACCCAGCCCAAATGAGTTTTGTTTTTTGGCTTTTTTATCTTTTTGTTGTTTGTTTTTTGTCAAGTATTTCAGCCAATGGAATGATCTTTACTCCAGTTTTGTTTTGGCTTTTAAAGAGGTAGCAGTGAGAAGAAACTAAAACTTGCTTATGTTTGGAAGAGATGAAGATGCCTTTTACAGTTCCTTTTTATCCCGGGTGCCCTGAGCTTCTCTGGCTCCCACCCAGCAGCAGCAGCTTCCCTGACAAGCAGCCCTGGTGTTCCTGCAGCCACTCCCCAGGGCATGACCCTCTAACCCTAGCCTCAGAGCCCAGTGCACGGCCACCACCCCTGTTGTCACAGGTGCTGCCTGCACCGACCCCTCCCAGGGACACACACACAGTACTAGTATCTCCCTTCCCTCCCCACTGCCCCCTCCCCGCCTTCCAGGCTCTTCAGCAGAAAATGATCATGTTGCATATGTCATCGCTCTAGCTAGCTGGGCCTGTCACTGATTGGCTGGGCACTGGCAGCCGGAAATGTCACCAGCTTAGAACGGTCTCTCCTGCAGCCACCACAGACCTGAGCCCCGGAGGCTCTGTGACAGGCACTGACCTGCCACCGAGAGCCTATCCTTCCTTTCTCTCCCTCCTCTGGCCCATACCCTCTCCCAGATTCTCTCTCTAACCAGCCCTGGGGGAGGGGATTGCCAAGGGACGAGAGGAAGTGTCCATCCGTGCTGAGAGCTAGCCCTGCCCCCAACTGCAGGGGAGAGAGGGAGCCACTAAAAGTCCTGTTCTTCCCAGAATATGAGGAGACAAAAACAGTATCTCCTGACTTAAGAAAAAATTATCAGTCCAGACGGGTGAGAAGACTTTGATGCTCGTAGGAGTTTTCTGTCACATCTAACATCACAGGCCACCGAAGTGTCATAATCATAATGTCCTAGGATGACAGGCAATCGGGAAGGTAATTCGATCCATCCTCTGCCTTGAAACAGAACATCTCTTAACCCTTCAGAAAACTCACCAGAGAAGAATACTTCTTAACTGGGCTTTGCACTGCCACACAAGCTCTTAAAAGCTAAATGGTTTTGGTGATGACCAACCTGAATCACTTTTGGCTATAATTTAAGCTTAGTCCCTCCTGCGGGTTTAATGGGGTCCATCATGCAAGTCTCACCTCATTCCATTCTCCTAAATTAAACCCTACTCTCTGGACCTTTCTGTAAAAGTTGTTTTTCAAAACTTTCATTATGCTCCTTTATTTTTTAGCCTTGAGAGACGAGCCTTGCCAGGGCCAGATGAGGCTGCGTGTCATTTGGTCCAGCAATCCACATGATGCAACCCTCGCTACTATGTCCACACTGGGCCTTTGGGTTTCAGGATGGTATATTGGACCCATACATTTACTTCCTCCTACTTCTCTAAAACATTTTTAAATGACCAAAAAAATCTGTTGCGGTGCTAGAAACCGTCCTATAAAGCCATCAAAAGCTGGCAGCTTGAAGACTATGGGGAAGATAGAGAGTAGATGGGTCATGAAGAGCAAAAACTGATTCGTGCTGATAAGCTCGAAATTCTGCACAGATCCCCTAAGAAGAAAGTGACAGGTTTCCAGAAAGAAGAAAAAAAAATCCTTAAAAAGTAAAAACTCAGGGGACTAAAGATTGGAAGAAGTCAAGGCATCAATTCAGCAGCAAATTAAAGGACACCAGGACCCTGGCTGGTGTGGCTCAGGTGGTGAGAGCATCCGGCACACCGAAAGGTGGCAGGTTTGATTACCCATCAGGTCTGGATAGGAAGCAACCAAATGATATTTCTCTCCCTCCCTCCCTCCCTCCCTTCTTCTGGCCCATACCCTCTCCCAAGAGAAGCTCCCTCCCTCCCTCCCTCCCTCCCTCTCAAATCAATAATAAATTTTTAAAATTTGAGGGACAAGCTGACTGGTTTGGCTCAGTGGATGGAGCATTGGTCTGTGAACTGAAAATTTGAGGGACATCAGGAAACAGGCTGGTTCTCTCCATACAGATGGCAGTTATTTTTCATTGTCTTTGAAAGTGGGAAGTTTACCCCTAATTCGAGTAGAATTCAAAATTGAATAGGGGCAGGACTGCTGCTTAGCAGCTCATTTGAGGATACCATGAAGAGAAGAAAATAAACAGGAGAAGAAAAAGAGATTTAAATAATCAAATAAGTCACAAGATAGGATGAAGAGATCCAGAATATTCAATATTAGTTTACTAGGAGCTCCTGAAGGAGACTCATCATTAACAAAGGGAAAAGCAATAATCTAGGAGGAACTAGGACATTTCCTCGAGCTGAAGATTTTAGGCCCTGAATCCTAGGGGTCTATTGAGTGCTGTACAGCAGGATTACTGAGAAGTTCACAATTCTAGATGTAATCTGATATTCCAAGAACAAAGATACAACTGCAACTTTTGTGATAGGGGAGAAAAATCAAGCTACTTAAAAGAAAGAAAATCAGGCACATCAACAACACTATGATAAAAGACAGTGGCACTATTTTTATAGAATTCTAAGAGAATATCATTGTAACCCAAGAATTTTACCAGCTACCAAACTATAATTTCTCTCCTATGTGATAACAAAAAAGGCATATTCAAAGACACAGAAATTATATCAGCCAAATACTCTTTGTATGTTTTTTTAAATGATTAGTTGGAGTTTTATTCCAGCCAAGGGGAAATATAAGCCAAAATAGGGAACTCAAGAAAGAAGAACACATTTTTTTTAAAGAAAATATAATGGGGACTAAAGCCTAAAGATGTATGGTTAAGTATAAAAATAATTGATAACACAGTCATAAAGTTTAATTTAATTGTTAGAAAGAAGTTTTAAAAGATAACTTCCATATTGTTTTAACAAGAAATTTGGGAGAGTCAATGTACAGTTAGTAAAACCACTAGAATAAAAAATAAAGTGAGAGGATTATTATAAAATGCAGACAATTCCAATTCCATTTATCTCAAGACTACATTAAAAATAACAAGAATGAAAAAGGAAGATGGCAACGTAGGTAAATGCCTATACTCACCAGCTCCCACAACCACATCAAAATTACAACTAAAATATAGAACAACAATCATCCAGAACCACTGGAAAGCCGGCTAAATGGAAGTCCTACAACTAGAAAATAAAGAAGAAAGCACACTAAGACTGGTATGAGGTGCAGAGGAAAGGAAACAGCTGGTCCAACACCCACAGGCGCCACTTTTTTAATAGGAGTGAGATCGTATCTACAGAGGCCACCCAGAGGAGCAAGGGGTCCCATCCCCACACCAGACCCCCCAGAACTGGGAAAAGAAGCCTCTACAGGCAGTGAGAACTACGGGCTGTAAAAACCAGTGTGGACTGGGGCTCAGTGACACAGAAGCAGCCAGAGAACCAGTTTTTCCTCTTAAAAGGCCAGCACTACAAAATGAACTTACAAGGTCCCACTTTCTCTGAGCTCCAGCACCAGGCAAGGCTTGGAAGCACAGACACATACAAGGAGGAACTGGATTGCCTGGCATCGGGACAGGAAGTCGGAGGCACCTTTCTCCTAGGCAGAGGTGCTTGCCAGGATCATTGTTCCTATGCTGACATCTCCCTGGTTGCAGGGCTGACAGGCAGCCATTTCTGTTTGCTTTGCCCTGGTGATTCCCTAAGACCTCACCTCCTCCAATTTACAACCCCACCCAAGCTGTTTGCAGCAGCATTTGCATATGAATGGCCTGCTTTTGCTCAGGCTAAAATCTCTCAAGCTGCAACTGGGCCAGAGAGCCCCAAACCTATCAATAAAAGGTCCAAGACCCAGCACCAGCACCCCAACTTCTCTTTCAGGAAATTGTCAGCAACACAACAGTAAATATCAACATGAAGCAGATTATGATTTGTAGATCACGCAGGGAGAGCAAAGTGTAAAATATTTAACTGTAGCATTGTTTGACTATATTCTGTGCAATGAAAAACCCTGAAGTCATCTTAAAGGTCCGTCCACCATTTCTTACTTCTTTTCAGTTGGGTCAAGTTTCTAAGCTTTCTAAAATCACTGTTTTCTGGCTAATGAAAAGAAAATATTCCACCGAGTCTCTTATCTACCAATTCCAGGACCAAATGAGATGAGTCATGGGCAAACCCTTCACAGGCATTTGGTTAAAGTGTAAAATGTTTCCACTTGGCTATAAAGCAAGTTGTGTTAATGGGCTGAAGAACTGCAAGGAGGCTAATCACTAGGGAGAGGAAGCCGAGTGTTGCTACGTGATGTCATTACCTGGCACTCACAGCAACCATTTCCAGGCTGGGCTGGGCTGTGGGCCATACTTTGTGCCATGGGTCTTGGCAGCATTGGCTGTGATTTGGTGAGGTGTCACTCCGAGGTGATGGTGGGGCCTGTGTACCATTTGGAGGAAGCTGAGTGTTGCTTTGTGGGTACCAAATCCATGGTGTCATTTATCGTTAAACTAGAGGCCCAGTGCACAAAATTCATGCATGAGGGGAGGGAGTGTTCCTCAGCCTAGCCTGCACCCTATCCAATCTAAGACCCCTCAAGGGATGTCTGACTGTCTGTTTAGGCCATATCCCTGTGGGTTCTGAGAGGGATGTCCGACTAAACGGGCAGTCAAACATCCCTCTCACAATCCAGTACTGCTGGCTCCCAACTGCTCACCTGCCTGCCTTCCTGATTTCACCTAACCGCTTCTGCCTGCCAGCCTGATCGCCCCCTAACCACTCCCCTGCCAGCCTGATTGATGCCTAACTGCTCCCCTACCAGCCTGTTTGCCCCTTACTGCCCTCCCCTGCAGGCCTGGTCACCCCTAACTGCTCTCCCCTCCAGGCCTCATACCCCCCAACTGCTCTCCCTGCAGGCCTGGGTCCCCCACAACTGCCCTTCCCTGCAGGCCTGGTCACCCACAACTTCCCTCCTCTGCTGGCCTGGTCCCTCCCAATTGCCTTCCCCTGCTGGCCAACTTGTGGTGGCCATCTTGTGTCCACATGAGGGCAGCTATCTTGTATGTTGGAGTGACAGTCAATCTGCACATTACTCTTTTATTAGATAGGATAGAGGCCTGGTGCATGGGTGGCGGCCAATTGATTTGCCCTGAAGGGTGTCCCAGATCAGGGTGGGGGTATCCTTGGGACATGGGGTGGCCTGGGCGAGGGGCCTGTGGTGGTTTGCAGGCCAGCAATCCCCCAACCCCCCTGCAACCCAAGTGGAGGCCCTGGTATCTAGGATTTATGTATGTCCTACAATTGAAACTTTGTAGCCCAGAGTGGAGCCAAGTTTTCTGCTGTCTCCGTGGCTGCTGCCATTTCTGTTGGGATTCTATAATTGAAACTTTGTATCCTTAAACAGAGGCCTGAGTTGGCAAGGGCAGGCGGAAAGCTTGGCTTCCTCCATTGCCAGGGAAACCCAAGCCTCCCTCCTACTCTCTGTGGCCACAGCCATCTTGGTTGGGTCTATTTGCATATTCACTCCTGATTAGCTGGTGGGCATGGCTGGTGGGTGTATCAGAGGTATGGTCAATTTGCATATTACACTTTTATTAGATAGGATGGCCTGTTGCTAGGGAGAGGATGCCAGGTGTTGCTACCTGATGTCATTACCCAGTGAGCCATGAGATCTTGGCAGCATCAGCTGTGATTTGGTCGGCTATCACTCCAAGTTGGTGGCAAGGCCTGTGTCCCACTTGGGGGAAGCTGAGTGTTGCTTTGTAGACACCAGATCCATGGTGCCATTTCTCTGTAAATGGCCTGTGCGCATCATAGCAGCTCCTGTGTTGAGCATCTGCTCCCTGGTGGTCAGTGTGCATCATAGCAACTGGTTGGACAGGCTCTTAGCATATTAGCCTTTTATATAGAGAGATGTATTTGGGGGATAGAGAGATGGAATAGGAGCTGGCTCTGTCCACTCCATACATTGACCCAGTATTGCAGTATCTCCCAGAATATCATGTGCGCGCGCACACGCGCGCACACACAACACACACAATTTTAAAAAATCAGAAGGCAATGATTTTATGTTGAAGAGTCTTAGCTTTTCCAGACAATACCCACCTGGTACCAAACATAGTTATATCAATATTATTGACTATATTCCCTATGCTGTAGTTGACATCTCTATAACTATTTTGTAACTACCAATTTGTACTTCTCAATCTCTTTATCTTTTTCACCCAGTTTCCCCAACTGCTGTCATTCACTCTGGCAAACACTGGTCCTCTCTATATATCTATGAGTCAATTTTATTTATTCATTTATTTTGCTCATTATATTCTACATATGAATGAAATCATATAGTACTTATCTTTCTCTGACTGGCTTATTTAACTTAGCATAATATTCTCCAGGTCCATACTTACTGTCTCAAAAGGTAAGATTTCCTTCTTTTCATGGCTGAGTAGTATACCACTGGGTAAATGTACCACAACTTTTTTTATCCACTCATCTAATGATGCATACTTAGGCTGCATCCATGGCTTGTCTATTGTAAATAACATTGCAGTAAACATAGGAATGCATATATTCTTCCAAATTAGTGTTTTGGGTTTCTTTGGATATATCCTCAGAAGTGGAATTGCTGGATCATCAGTTCCATTTTGAGGTAACGCCATACTGTTTTCCACAGTGGCTGCACCAATGTACATTCCACCAACAGTGCATAAGAGTTCCCTTTTCTCCACATCTAAACAAATATTTGTTGTTTGTTGATGGTAGCCATTCTGATGGGTGTGAGATGATATCTCATTGTGGTTTGCATTTCTCTGATGATTAGTGACATTGAGCATCTTTTCAGATGTCTATTGGGAATCTGTATGCTCTCTTTAGAGAAGTATCTATTCAGGTCCTTTGCCCACTTCTTAATTGGATTATTTGTATATTTTTGGTGTTGAGCTTTATAAGTTCTTTCTAAATTTTGGGTATCAACGCAGTTCAGACCAGTAGTTTTATTGCTAACTTTATCCAGTGGCCAGATAAGTTTCTATTGAACTAGTACAAAAAACATTTTACATAAATGTTAAAAGCACACTTTAAAAGTAAATACCCATTGCATTTTGAAGTTATTTATTACATGTTCTTACAAGCTAATATCTTTTTGAAGTATGATACTCTGTAAAACACTGTGTAATATGAAGTGAGAATTCTCGTGATCCGTCTGCAATGTGTTAAGACCTTATCAGATGTATTGGCAAATATGTTTTTCCATTCAGTGACTTGTCTTTTCATTTTGTGGATGGTTTCCTTTGCTGTGCAAAAACATTTTAGTTTGATGTGATCCCATTTGTTTATTTTTTTTTATTTTGTTTCCTTTCTCAAGGCAATATGTCAGAAAAAAATATTGCTATGAGAAAAGTCTGAGATTTTACTGTCTATCTTTTCTTCTAAGATTTTTATGGTTCTGAGTTTAACATTTAAATATTTAATCCATTACGAGTAATTTTGATTTTTTATTAAAACAGTAACTACAAATACCTCCTATTGGGACATAAAACCATTGTCCACTGAAAACATAGCCCTGGCAATCTCTCTTTGCCTAAGTCCATGTGCACCCACCTCTCTTTGGACACTTGACAGCATTCCTTGCAAGACTTAGAGTCAAAGATAAAAATACTCCAAGTGCCGGACTCAAGAATTGCACAATGCAGGACACTGAGCAGTAATTTCAGAAAATTCTATACTGGGCCAGCTTAAAACAGACAAGAAGAACAGGCTGACCCTCTGCATAGCTCTATGGCAGAAGGACTGAGTGGACAGGTTCTGAAGAGTGTCAAGCAATGTGGGTTAAATCCTGTGGGACCTTGAGGCAATTGCTTAGTCCTCCCCTGCCTCGGTTTCTTTACCGGTAAAATAGGGATATGGTAGCCTTACCACAACATCTAAGACAGATTCCCCCCTAGTTTACAGATGATGAATAGGAGGCTTATGTTCCTTGTCTAAAGACAAACTATTTGGTATAGGTCAGCATGAGAAGTAAACCCTGGAATCATTTGATTCCCCACTTCATGTTCTTTCCTCTTCCAAAGATGAAGAAGGAAAATATGATGACAAAGGTAGAAAGGATGCCAGAAAGGATGACCTACCCACCAGAGGGATGGTCAGATGACTCTTAATGTGATACTCAAGATGAGAGCCAAATGAGGTGGCTTTCTCCTAACTTCTTAGGGAAGCTTTCACTGGTCAGCACTCTAGGATGATGTTTAAGAAACAAAGATCTGGCTCCAGTTCCACTCCCTTCTTACAATCATTCAGCCTGTTTGGGGCCTTGGTGGGCTGGTTTTCAATGCAGAAAAAAATTGCCCAAGGCCAATGTGCTCCTAGTAACCTAAAGACAATATTTTGGAATCCAAAGCCACACACACACACACACACACACACACACACCAAAAAGAAAAAAGTCTCAGAGCACTTATTTGTAACCTTTATTCCATTTATTCTGCCCCCTTGCCCCTCAGATGTGAGGAGGCCTATCAAGGACCTCAGCGATCCATGGCAGATGGTGTCACCAAGAGGCACACAGCCTCTCCAGTCCAAGTGCTTTTGTGATTGGAAAAATCCCTGTCCCTGTTCAGAATCAGTGCCCTACGTGGAACAGTCATCAATTTATGAACAACAACAAAGAGAATATTAAGAGAAATTCAGAAATACATGTTAAAGTCCCTGCAGCCTGAGAACCCTATGTGATTGCATATCAAAATGCCAGTGGACTTTTGGAAAAATGCAGGTGTCTCCAGGTTTCCACAAAAGGGTCTTGGCAAGTGCTGTTTGGCAGAATGTATTTCACTGTAAGTTTAGGGGTAATTCTTTTTCTAATTATCTACGTCTCTAAGTATAAAACAGAACCCTGCTTGTTTTAATGAAGGGCATGTGCATCTTTTGCAATAGCAAGCAGTAAATGGTTTTGGCAGATGATCGGGATCATCTTTGTCTTCTTGGAAACCTCCCTAAGGGGCTTTAGGAATAATGGATGTCACAGAAACTCCTCTTTTTTGTTTGTTTGTTTGTTTTTAGAAATTCAAGGTATAGGAAAAAATCCCATAGGATTTAAGTAAAATACAAACAGGGACATGATTATGCATAAAGCGGAAGGCAGACCTGTATATGTTACGGATCTGTCCACTGTAGTTCAGGACGATCGTCTGGCTAAAAGCACAAACCAACAGCAATTGCCTGGTAGAATTTCTGATGCTACACAGTAAACATCATGGATACCTAAGAATGAAATCAATCCAGAGGATTTCTAACACTTTTAAGTCAACTTCAGAATTTCTCATACATGTCACTTACTTAGTGAGAAATATGACAGGTGGTCAATCACTCAAAATTAGGCCAATGACAAAAATTTTGTACTTACTAGAGGCCTGGTGCACGACATTCATGCATTGGGG
Source organism: Antrozous pallidus (assembly GCA_027563665.1). Classification (NCBI taxonomy): domain Eukaryota; kingdom Metazoa; phylum Chordata; class Mammalia; order Chiroptera; family Vespertilionidae; genus Antrozous; species Antrozous pallidus. Next base: position 182,025,308 of record CM050508.1, read on the forward strand.
AACGTGGGGGTCACTCAGCCTGTCCTGTGCCCTCTTGCAGTCCAGAACCCAGGCCTAAGCCAGCAGTCGGACATCCCCTGAGGGGTCTTTAGGGCTGCTGCAATGCCACTGCACTCACTAGCAATGAGCCTGGCTTCTGGCTGAGCGGTGTTCCCCCTGTGAGAGCGCACTGACCACCAGGGGGCAGGTCCTGCGTTGAACATCTACCCCCTGGTGGTCAGTGTGCATCATTCCACTGTTTGGTCTATTTGCATATTAGCCTTTTATTATATAAGATGTTGTTTTCTTTATTATATTTTCCCCAAAGTTAAGTCTGTCATTAACCATCAACTACTCCATATATTGTTGTTATTATTAACAATAACAATAATGCCGAGACCGGTTTGGCTCAGTGGATAGAGCGTCGGACTGCGGACTGAAGGGTCTCGGGTTCGATTCCGGCAGGGGCATGTACCTTGGCTGCGGGCACATCCCCGGTAGGGGACGTGCAAGAGGCAGCTGATCGATGTCTCTCTCTCATCGATGTTTCTGTCTTTCTATCCCTCTCGCTTCTGTTCTGTAAAAAATCAATAAAATATATTTAAAAAAAAAAAAAAAAAACAATAACAATAATGAAACAATGCCACTTACTACAAGTCAGAGACTACAAGCCATGGTCATTACAAACATTTGCTCATTTCATCATCACAAAAACTCAGTGAGAAAACTGGAGCTTAGAGGGATCAAGAAACTGACCAGAGGAACCAAGATATTGGCATAGGCAAACATCCATACTGCTGCCCCATACAACAAATTCAAAACTACAACTATAGGACAAAACAGACATCATTCAGAACCACCAGAGGGCTGGCTGAGTGGACATTCCACAAACAGAAGGAAAAATAAAAGGACACTGAGACTCGGGAGAGCTGCGGAGGACAGAGTTGTGGATTCACGCGGAGTCAGAGGTTTGCAGCTGCACACGAGCAGAAAGGGCGGGCGGCTGTAAACCGGGCTGGTTTTCTCAAACGGGGAGGGAGACAAAGATGTCCTACTGTACTGAGCCCCGATTTTGGATGAGTCTTGGGGAACACAGACTAATATGGGGTGAAACTGGACTGTAAGGAGGAAACACACTGAAACTCGGGAGATGCAAAGGCACGCGAGCCATCAGAGAGGGGTAGTGGCTGGCTCTAAGGTTCGGGAGGGAAAAAAAGTTTTTAAAAACACTGGACTGCTTTGTTTTGCTGTTCCAGTGAGTCTTTCGGTGTGTAGACTCATTTGGGGAGAAACTAGACTGTCTGGCAGCAGGCAGAGTTCCAGGCAGCTTTCTCTCAGATGTGCGTGCAGCCATTGCTGTGGGGCACAGAGACCCAGGAGCCATTTAAGGAGGAGCTGACCAGAAACCAAGGCTGCCTGCCCAGCCCGGAGACTCTGCCCCATCCAGGCTAAGCACAGCAGCTCTCCCAGAGTAAACACAGCTCATCCTCACAGCCAATTGGCCTGGAGGTCAACCCCTCCCAGTGATACCAGCAACAATCTAGGCTTAACTAAAACAAGACTGTGCAACCCATAAAGGGGTGCACCAAAAGTATCCACTGCAGGTAACTGGGGAGGCTGAGCCACTGTCCCCTAGAGGACACCTACCACACAAACCTACTTGACCAACTCAGGAAAGCAGCCAAAATGCAAATTACATGTGAAAGAAATGGAGGGAAAAAAATGACTGGACATAGAGTTCAAAACCACGATTATAAGGTTTTTCAAGAGCCTCCTAGAAATAGACAATAAATTTAACGAGATCCTTGAGGATATGAGCGAGTCCCTCAAGGATGTGAACGAGACTATGGAGGATATGAAAAAGGACCAACTAGAAATTAAGCATACACTGACTGAAATAAAAAATATTATACAGACACCCAAAAGCAGACTAGAGGACTGCAAGAATCAAGTTAAAGATTTGAAAAACAAAGAAGCAAAAATCACTCAGACTGAAAAGCAAGAAGCAAAAAGAATCCAAAAAATTGAAGATAGTGTAAAGAGCCTCTGGGACAACCTCAAGCATACCAACATCCGAATTATAGGGGTGCCAGAAAAAGAGAGAGAGCAAGATAATTAAAACATATCTGAAGAAATAGTGACCGAAAACTTCCCCTACCTGGTGAAAGAAATAGACTTAAAAGTCCAGGAAGCGCACTGAACCCCAAACAAAAGGAATCCAAAGAGGACCACACCAAGACACATCATAATTAAAATGCCAAGAGCAAAAGACAAAGAGAGAACATTAAAAGCAGCAAGAGGAAAACAGTTATCTACAAAGGAGTACCCATACAATTGTCAGCGGATTTCCCAACAGAAACTATGCAGGCCAGACGGGAGTGGCAAGAAATATTCAAAGTGATGAATAACAAGAACCTACAACCAAGATTACTTTATCCAGCAAAGCTATCATTCAGATTTAAAGGTCAGATAAAGTGCTTCACAGATAAGAAAAAGCTAAAGGAGTTCATCAACACCAAACCAGTATTATGTGAAATGCTGAAATGTGTTCTTTAAGAAGAGGAAGAAGAAGAAAAAGGTAAAGATAAAAAACATGAACAACAAATACACATCTATCAACAAGTGAATCTAAAAATCAAGTGAATTAAAAATCTGATGAACAGAATAAACTGATGAATATAATAGAATCAGGGGCATAGAAAGGGAGTGGACTGACGATTCTTGGGGGAAAGGGCTGTGGGGGTGTGGGAAGAGACTGGACAAAAAGCATATACCTATGGATAAGGACAGTGGTGTGGGGTGAGGGCAGAGGATGGGATGGATACCGGGGGAAGGGCTATGGGAGGGAAAAAAGAGCAACATTGTAATAATCTGAACAATTAAGATTTATTAATTTTAAAAAAAAAGAAACTGACCAAATGCACAGAGCTAAATAGTCATGCGTGTGAAGCTAGAATTCAGTCCTAGGTCAGACTCTGATGATGGTAATTAAGACTTCATGTGACCTATTGAGTATTTCCTTCTGTCATTTATAATGCTGGAAGAGGTCCACCCTTGCATAAGAATACAAAAGCATCAGAAATGCCTTATTGGCTAACACTCATTGTGACTAGAAGCAAACTCAGTTTCAGAACAGTAACAAGGGGCCATTTGTTGAAACAGCATGATGACTGACCTTTATGAGATTGGTTTAGAAAAAGGTCATAACCTTCCTTCATGTTTTTTAAATTTCTTTCCCTCTCTCTTTTCATACAAATACAGGATATCCCCACAAAATGTATACACACTTTAATAGCTGATAGCTCCATTTTGAAAATGAAATGCATTTTAATAAATACTGCCTTTATAATTATTTAAAGTTTGTGTATAAATTTTGGGGGATATCTATATACTAATTTCTTTAGATATCTGGTGCCTACCTGTATGCAGCCCACTATACTATAAACTACATTAGTGCAGGCCATGGCTATGTGGTTCCTTTCTGTTTTGTTTTGTTTTTTGTTTTTTGTTTTGCTTGGTTCATTTATTTTTATCCACAACACCTGGAACAGTGCCTGACACACATTAGGTGCTTAAAAACATATTAAATGACAGGAATGAATGTGAAAAGGTATGGAGAAAGAGGAAGACCAGGCAGGGGAAGGGGAAGTAGTAAAGTAGGGGAACTCAGATCATCTCGAGTAGCCAAGCCACAAAAGGGGGTTGGTTAACACTGTCTAGCAGAACTATAAGGAAAACAGGAATTAGAACTGACAAACGAAGAGCAAATCTAGAAGGGTTTGAACAGCCAATGGCTCTGCAGACTTTCTCCCAGGCATGAAGGTAGATGATCAGAACTGCAAATGGTAAAGCCTGCAGTTCAAAGCATTTCTGAAGTTCACACAATAAAAATTATGCCTGAGGTTTAGTTTTATGTTAGTGACAATATGATTCTCAGGCTCATTTTTAACACATAAAGGTAAAAATATAGGAGGACCTGGGGTCCACTCTAGGAGTTCTCAGCTGACTCAGCTCTAAGACAAGACCACATTCTTGACCTTTGCTTTTTGGAACTTCTCACAGGCCTGGTTGAAATGCTGACCTAGTCATATCCCAGCCAGCCTTTCTGAGCTCCATAAAAGTGGAAGGTATTTGCTATTTTTCATTCACAGTATTGTTCTCACATGGGATCTTTGCCACTGCCTTGCTAGTCTTTACTCATCCCTACTTTTACACTGTGGAGGGAGAAAGTTTGTAACTGAACCTCTGTTGATATATAATGGTGCCTAAATTATTCCTCTGGAGATGAGGTCTTTGTTTAATGAGAATGTTTCTTCATTTGTTTTAATGTGGCATATACTTTTAATTCACTACTTTTATCACTAAAAAGTTGATTGCTATGACAGAATTCAATGTCTGTTATGATATAAAGCACAAGAGAAAAATGGCACCTTTGAATCAAGTCCCCATTCAAGATTTAGAGTGTTATATTTGAAGCCCTCCACGTGGCCCTCCCTGGTTTCATTTCACTTTTTAAAGAATGCAAGCCATCTGATTAGTGCAGTGGTGGGCAAACTCATTAGTCAACAGAGCCAAATATCAACAGTACAAAGATGGAAATTTCCTTTGAAAGCCAAATTTTTTAAACTTAAATTTCTTCTAACGCCATTTTTTCAAAATAGATTCACCCAGGCTGTGTGGAAGAGCCACACTCAAGGGGCCAAAGAGCTGCATGTGGCTCGAGAGCCGAAGCTTGCCAACCAAGCGATTAGTGAACTCCAGGAACCTGGGTTGAGACGGGTGAGACTTTAGTGGAAATGTGGTGCTGTCCACTGAGCGGGTGCTGACGAGCCTTGAGAACGGTGGCACAGCCACCATCACTGAGAGGACAGAGGAGGTACTAGCCCTTTCTCTTCTTTTTCTCATTGATCTCTCTTCCTGTCCCCTTAAGGAAAAACTGCCACAGCTCCTCCCTTTGCTGGAATGACCAGGGGTGTCTACCTGCAGAGAGAGCAGGTACAGAGAGCCCCACAATGCTGTCTCCTTCCTTTTCTAATAATAGATGGTTTCTGTTAAAATTTACCACATATTTTTTTGTAGCAAAATCAGACATGCACTGAAAAAGCAAACATCAGGATCACAAAACTGGTAAGAATTTAGTTATTACAGAAATACAGAGATTTATTAGCTGGAAAATATCTTAGAGGTAATTTATAAATCCAAACTTCTTGCTTTAGACCTGAGAGAACCAAGGTATAGGACTTGCCCAAAGTCATTTGGCTAAATGCATGTATTCCATCTCCAAATCACTGTTTTTATTTCCTATTATTCAATTCTCATTATTGGTAGATTGCCATTTATTAAAAATTCGATCAGATTATTGATCATTTTCCTTTAGTCTGAGGCACCTGGCCTGACCTAGAATTTTTCAGTATTTTCATTTAGCAATACTAATAAAAACTATTTTTGATCCATACATACAGAGGTAATATATACTCATTTTAATGAAAAACACTTTATTTTAACCATAAAAGGATTTCTGCTTTCAATCAAAAGTTAGTAAGTATTCTATTACACTTTTCTGATATCTTGACATTTTTTGCCTCCTATTTTTACTTCTAATAAAATATATACTTGAGCTGAATTTTTAAAAATACCAATATTTCAGCTCACTTCTAAATTGTAAGATGATAATCATATGGGCAGACCTCTTTATTGTGCATTTTACAAACTGAAGGTTTGTGGCAACTCTGAAAATCTGTCAGTGCCATTTTTTCAATAGCAGTTGCTCACTTCATATTTGTGTCACATTTTGGTAATTCTTGCAATATTTCAAACTTTTTCAGTATTATATTTATTATAGTGACTAGAGCCCTGATGTACAAAGATTTCTACAAGAATGGGCCTTCCTTCCCCTGCTGCAAGCACCACTTTCGCTCCAGTGAGAGCCGCCTTCCACCTTCCTACGCTGCTCAAAGAGGCCCAGAGCCACTGGGGCAGCAAGGAATGCATACATCCAGCCCTGCCCCCAGCCACTCGGTGCCTGTGTATGCAAATTAACCCTTCATCTTTGTTGGGTTAATTTGCATATTTGCTCCTATTTGGTTAGTGGGTATCACAAAAGTACAATCAATTTGCATCTTTCTCTCTTATTAGCATAGATATGTGATCAGTGTTACGATGGTAATTGTTTGGGGGCACCACAAACCACACCCATATATGACAGCAAACTTTGATAATTATTATGTGTTCTGAATGCTCTAAAAACCAGCTCATTATAGAAAATTTGGGAAACATATAAAAGAATAAAAAGGAAAAGGACCCCATGATTCTTATCAAATATTTTTTTAAATAAAGTGACTGCTTCCTTTAGCATTGTTCTAATGATGGCTATCTCTTTAGTATACAAGTCTCATCAGCTCCCTCTCTTCTTAGGAGTCAGGTTATTCCACTGCCAAAGGGTCAGTAGCAATGGCTGTGGAAGCCAGGTATTCTGCCCCGCCATGTCTGCTCACACTGTTCCCTGTGCATATGGAGCTCTTCCCTCAACATTCCACCTTCACCACTCACCTCTCAAATTCAAGTTCAAGTTTCACTTTTGATAGACCAGACTTATATGACACCTGTCACAATGTGCTAAAGACAGCAGAACTATTAATAACACTGACTCTAGATTCTATCTTGGGTCAAGTCAGATTTGTGTCCATGGGCCGATTATTTACTGTCTTTGCCTTGGTCTCATGTTTAAAAGAATAAAATGCTAAAATTTCCCTCAGAGTATTTCTATGAGGACTGACTGATTGAGATTATCAATTACAGCATAACTGAGCACAATGCCAAGCAGATGATAAGTTGCTTATTATAATTGTCAGATGTCAGTCTCTTCACCCTAGACAAGCAATTTTCAACCTTTTTATCTCAAGATACACACAGACTTATAACTAAAAGTCTGAAGTACACCGAATTTATTTTTGGCCTCTCTGTCAAAAAAAAAAAAAACAGGTATAATTTTGATTTAGTCACACCAAACAGCTATTGTTGTGTTGGCTGTTGTCACTTTTTTATTTGACAATCTAAGGGGAAAGAAGTCAGTGCCCCTGACTAAATAGTCAGGTATTGCATGTTTTAAAAAAAGTCCTATAGCACACCAGCATGCCATCCACACCTGTGTACAGCTGAAAATACTGCCCAAGACCATGCACATCCCACACGAGGGATTTCTTTTTTATCTTTGTACCTCCTAGCCCACACTCAATAAAGAGCTTTATAAATGTCTGAGAAGGAAAGAATGATCTGCCAAATCTTTTTGACATTCTCTTGCTGTACATACTTTCATAGTGGAAAAAGATGAGGATGAAGACGGGGACAAGTAGAGGAAGAAGAAAGATTACAAAAGAGGGGGAGAAGGATGAGGAGAATAGCATTGAATTGCTGCTGCTATTGATGGTATTTGACTCTTGCATGCATAGAAAACAGGCATGGATTACACTACCCCAACCTGCAACAGCCTCTTTTCCTGCTCACTTTTTGGAATCCAGGAATATGTTGTCTCTTACACTTAGTTTCATTCTTGCTCCTGGGACAATGAATTGTGTAACTAGGACTCTTCCCAGAGAGGGGCCCTCAGCTGGACCCCTGGAGACGAGCCTACAGGACTGCACAGGAACACCCAGGGAAATCCAGTCACCCTTGATGGAAGAATGCACTTCGGGCATCCCGTGCAGGGCATCACCTCATCCTCAAATCCCCCAAGACAGATGCTGCACCAAAGTGTGGAATATTTAAATGTTCCCTTGCAGCTGAAGTGTCTTGGCTGTTTTTACTGACTCCAGATCTACTGGCTTCTACTCCTAGAGTCAGTGATAAATCCCCAAAAACTCATTAGTGGTTTCTAGCACACATAAAAGTACAGAAAGCCTTTATTTTGCTGATTAGGGATGCTACATAAATTTTTAACTGATTATTAAGAAATAAATGCCAACCTTTGCAGAAAAATAATTTTTTCTATCTGTGACTGATTCCAAGGAGGCCTCACGGCCTTCAGCTCCATGGGGGTCTGGTGGTTTTACCTCAGACCTGGGGGCCTGCTCTATCCTGGCCGCTGTGCCCATGGGCAGTTGACTCATCACCAGTGGCCCCAAGTGTGTGAGCAAAGTCATGGCCCTCAGGAGTCAAAACACATACCAAGAACAAAGGCCTTCCTGGTGGCTAGAAGCACCACGGGCTTGCAGATTGTTGCAAAGCCACTGAACCACAGACTTGGAAGTCACCCTGGCCTGAGTTTAAATTCTAGCTCCTCCAATTTGGTAGCCATGTGGCCTAGGGCAGGTTGCTTCATCTCTCTAAGTCTGAATCCCTTCATTTGTGAATGGGGATCAAATAGCATCTACCCCCCACCAGGCTGTGGTAAGGATTAAACAGATGCTGTATAGAAAAAAATCAGGGTGGCATCTGGTACACAGGTCGTGCTCAGTAAACGGTAGCTATTATACCATTATTTAAGAATCATTTTTCTCAGATTCCAGATTTCTTTCTCTGGTGTTTCCACTAAGAGAAAAAGTTAACACTAAGGCTAAAGATGCTAAATTGAAAATTATAATAATAGCTAACCTTTAGGAGAACTTATACTGCTCTAGGCAATGCATATAGAATTGACATATTTTATCTCAGTTAATCCTCACCTCAACACATCAGCCAGGCACCACCATGAACCCCATTTTAGAGATGAGTCTATGTGAAGTAAAATAACTTACCTTAAGGAGAGGTTAAGAAAAGAGAGAAGTAGTTTGGTGGGCTGAGCAATGGGCTTAATTCCCAGTGTGGAGCATGCAGGAGGCAGGCAATCAGTGATTCTCTCTCATCATTGATGTTTCTATATATCTCTCTCCTTCTCCCTTCCTCTCTGAAATCAATAAAAATATATTATTATTGGGTTATAAATTGGTTCCCTTTAATGCTCTTTCAGAAAGACAAGTTAAGATTAGAACTTTTAATTAATAGCTCCATTATTATTTTGAGACCTCCTAAGTGCAGAGGGCAGAGTGAAGCGGGTTTGGGAAAAATTTTGGAGGAAAAAAAATATTAAGAAGTGTCTTCTGCGGAGTGAAGGGTCCTAGGTTCTATACCGTCAAGAGCATGTACCTTGGTTATGGGCACATTCCCAGTAGGGGGTGTGCAGAAGGCAGCTGATCGATGTTTCTCTCTTATCGATGTTTCAAACTCTCTATCCCTCTCCCTTCCTCTCTGTAAAAACTCAAATATATATATATATATATATATATATATATATATATATATATATATATATTTTAAAGTGTCTTGCCCAACCAGCATGGCTCAGTGGTTGTGTGTCAACCTATGAACCAGAAGGTCACAGTTCAGTTCCCGGTCAGGGCACATGCCTGGGTTATGGGCTTAATTCCCAGTGTGGAGCATGCAGGAGGCAGGCAATCAGTGATTCTCTCTCATCATTGATGTTTCTATATATCTCTCTCCTTCTCCCTTCCTCTCTGAAATCAATAAAAATATATTATTATTGGGTTATAAATTGGTTCCCTTTAATGCTCTTTCAGAAAGACAAGTTAAGATTAGAACTTTTAATTAATAGCTCCATTATTATTTTGAGACCTCCTAAGTGCAGAGGGCAGAGTGAAGCGGGAGGGAAGCACCTTCCCCAGAATTGTAAGCTGGAATCCTACATCAGCAAAAATTCACATTAAAACCCACCAGGATGAGTGACCTCACTGCACTCAGTAGGGCGGCCTGCAATGCAGGGACATCCTAGTCGGGGAGAGGAACAAACTGCAGCCTCCAGAGAGGCAGCCACACGCAACATAATGATCCACCCCCAAGCTTCTCCCCGGCTCAGCTCCTTTTTGTTCTTTCATTTTTCCGCTCTCTTTTATAATGAATGTATGACTCAGAGTTTAATGAGTTACCAGGAAAAGTTAACCAGAAGGGAAGCCCATTGAGTAAAAGCATAATTAAAATTGGGAATGGACAGAGGAATACAATTATTGTGGAAGATGCAGGAATGACTCAGGGGTTAAGCTGCTTAGAGAAGAGCCTCTGGGACTTAAATTGTTTCTGATGATGATGTGGAAACTCAAGGAAAATTCTGGAACCCTCCCACAGTCAAAAGTAACAGCAACAGGAAGCACGTTCTATGAGCCCACTCCAGGAGTTTCTCTAACTGCAGCCACTCTAATGGACCTGCAGCACAAATGCGTGGCAGATGTCAATGGTCTAAATGTGGTGGCTTGCCATCTTATTCCCACACAAGTGTGCCTGGCATTCGAAGAGGGCCGAGGTTATCCACTTTCCTTCTAGAACACAGAAGCGTATCTTTGATGATGTGGAGGGGCATGTACAACTCAAGAGCAATGCAACTAATGGAAATAAAAAGAGGTGTGGGCCCAAAGGTTACGTGTGAAGCTTTAAATTCATTTTTTACTTTCATATGAATACAAGTTGATATAGTTTCTCAATAATGGAAAACACATTACTGAAGCTACAATATGAACCATGAAGGAGAGAGAATTGGAAGGTGCTCTTGCTTTGGGCACTTTTTCATTCAAGTAATTCTCCCAACTCCTTTCTCTATACTCAGGGCTGGTCAGCAGTGATCACGTGAGTGTCTAAGAAGCCTTACAAGCCTATGGACACAGACTATAGACAGGTGAAGTCTTAGGGGGAGGATGAGAGATGGGGGAGGGGCCAAGGGGAGAAATGGGGGACATCTGTAATACTTTCAACAATAAAAAAAAATTTAAAGCTTTACAAGGGGTGGGAAGTGACCTTAATTTTCTTTTAGTCAAAATTTTATGTTGATTTTATAAAAGAAAAAATATATATACACATACACACAAGGAAAATTAATTACTTAACATGAGAGGATCCAATGACTTATTTTTTATATTGACTCAATAAAATAAGGCAACTTAAGTTTTTACCCTATTTTCTAAAAACCTAACTCGCACTAATCTACAAATCACTATAAACAAGAGTCAAAAGAACTGTCCTGTGTCCCAAGAAAACTTTAAGTTTTGCCAAAATAATCCTTATTCAATTAATAAAAGTTCATTTTATCAAATAAAATAAAATACAATCCAAAATTGTTACTATGTTCATCTTGATCCAATCCCCAACCAGTGGTTAATTCCCTACTACACTTCCAAACAAGTAGGTGTTAGTTTCTAATCAATAGTTGTCAATAGACATAAACATTTAGCATAGCATACCCTTAATCTGACTCAGTAGAGTGTGGGCTCAGGAGCTGAGCCACTTGGGGTCAAGGTCTGGCTCCCACATAAATAGCTTAGGCAAGTAAATGAACTCCTCTGAGCCAACCATATCCTTAATGTTCCAGTTAATCCAAAAGCCCAAGAGAACTCCATCGTTCAAGGACAAACTGGGCAGAGAGAGAAAAAGAAAAGTTCAAAATGCAGTGGTCCCTGCTGTTTAAATTGGACACAGAAAGAAAACGCAGAACACTAATAAAGAAGGATGATTTCACAAAGGTTTGTTTATGGTTATTCTTAGCTAAGGGGTACGATGAACACCTGGAAGGTGATAATGCAACACAAAAACCCTCCCAGAGTTAGCCAGCTCTCAGTCTGAATCACTCCATGAGTCAGGGCAGGATCCGGCATCAGCTCCTGTCCTTGAACAGTGCAGTTACCTGAGTCAGAGCCTATTTTGAAAAACTAAACTGATCTTCATCTGGCATTTCAAGGGCGAGTCAATTCACCCACATGCAATCAACCACAGGTGACTTTTCTTCTATTCATAGATATCCTGGAAATAGATCTGAGAGCAGAGGAGGCAACATGGTACAGCGGAAATGATACATAAACTCCTGAACCATCTTGCAAGCTCTGAAACCTGGAACGATTACCTAACCCTTCTGCTCATGACATTCTCATCTGTAGAATGGATAGCACAGAGGCTACCATAGAAGAGGCCCAAAGCAAGGACATACTGCAACAGGTTCATGAATGGAGCAGCCATAGTGGAAGGATGGAGACCACACATGGGCCCAACACCATACACTCCTATCTCCCAGGCTTCTCCAGCTGCTGCTGTATGTTCAACCTGCCGGCTACAAAGACTAATCCTGAGCCCCCAATACAGTGCCACTCTTAGAAGAGACCAACCAGCTAGTTGGAGAATGAGTTGATTCTCTTCCACCTTGAAAAGGACAACATTTCATCCTAATTAGGATTGACACATATTCCAGGTATGGATTTATCTTTCCTGCCTATGGGCTTCAGCCACCACCACCATCCACAGACTCAAAGAGTGTCCAATTGACTGCTACACCTAAAAATCTGATCCCACATAAATTCACTTTGAACAAAGAAATGTACTTTGCAGGAAAGAAGGTGCATATGGGCATATGAGCATGTGATCCACTGGCCCTACTACCTAGCACACCATTCAGAAGCTGCTGGATCGACAGAACACTGAGCAATTTCTTGAAAGCACAGCTGAGGTGCAAGCTTAGACACAACACCCTGCACAGAGGAGACACTGTCCTTTGGGAGGTAGCATATATTTGAAATCAAAAGCCATTATTTGAGGCTGGTTCCTGTTCAATAGAATGCACAGTTCTGGGAACCAGTTCACTTGGAAAATTTGTGTCTCCTCCGCTTAATACACTATGCTCTGTGTGTCGAGAGATGTTTCTTCTATTGTGTGACACAGTTTTTACTAAAATTAAAGTTTTAACCACTCCCCCCCTGGTTACTCTAGGCTCCTCATCTCACTAACAGGCAAAGAAATGGAGTTGTCTTACTGGCAAGGGGGTCTGACAATGATCATCATGAGGAAGGGGCTGCAGCTCATCCTGGAGTAGCTCATCCTGAGAATGCAGATGACTTGCGATGGATATGACAGGGGATCTACCAGGGTATGTCTTGGTCCTTCGATGCCCAATTTAAACTGTAAACTGGCAGGCACATCAACCACATCCTGATAAGGGCCTTTGCAACCAAGAGCTCAGACCCCTCAAGGACGCAAGTCTGCGTCCACTAGACAAGCCACCTTGATTGCAGAGATGCTAGCCAAGGGAGGGGATTCTAGAAAGATTAGTAGGCGAGGGAGACGAGTATCAGCTATGGCCTCAGGACCAACTGCAACAATAGGGGCTATCTATTGTCCCATTCACCCAAACCGTATCTAACCAATAAGAATCCTGAAGAGCTGTGAGAGGACAGTGTAAGGTTCAAGTGAGAAACAATGGATCTGAGTGGTACACGGGGTGGCCCATAGCCAGTCCTATCAAGGTGTCACTCAGATCCCCAATTATCAGGCATGTGCCCATCCTCCTGCTGCTGGCAGCATTGGCTGCATAAACATAAGCTCACACCTGCATTTCTCTCAGGGGGTTTCTGCTTATTTTATGGGAGCTGCCTTTCCTAGAGATGCCTCTCCCTCTCCCCCAAGGGACACCTGTAACTGACAGGTTCAAGGGAATAAAAGTTGATCCCTTGCCTCAAGGAGTCCACTCTGGAGCACCTCATGGAAATAGGCTGTCTTGGGCAGTGTGGGCGGCTCCAACAAGGTGCCATGGACTGAAAAGCTTATCGAAATGGAAATGTATTTCTCCTCGTTCCTAAAGTCCAAGATTTGGCTGCCAGCATGGCCAACCTCTGATGACAGCACTCTTCCAAGTTACATACTGCTGTCTTCTTGTGTATCTTCACATGGTTAAAATTTTTTTTTAAAAAAAAAAAGGACTACGGCCAAAACCGGTTTGGCTCAGTGGATAGAGCGTCGGCCTGCAGACTGAAACGTCCCAGGTCCGGTTCGGGTCAAGGGCATGTACCGTGGCTGTGGGCGCATCCCCAGCAGGGGGTGTGCAAGAGGCAGTTGATCGATGTTTCTCTCTCATCGATGTTTCTGACTTTCTATCCCTCTCTCTTCCTCTCTGTGAAAAATCAATAAAATATATTTTTTTTTAAAAAAAAGGACTACAGAACTCTGTGGGGTTTCTTTTATAAGGGCTTTCCTATTCGTGAGGCTTCCACACTGATGACTTAATTACCTCCACAAACCCCACCTCCTAATACTATCACATTAAGGTTAGGATTCAACATAATAGATTTTGAGGGGATATAAGCATTCAGCCCATAACATAGGCTAAAGCCAGACTTCTCTTAAAACCATGTCTTTGCTTAATTTCTCCCAGTCCTATTCTGCTTCTCTGACTGCATTAGGTGTTTTTCATAACAGCAATTGTTCAATAATTCTTGCATGTGTTTCCCATCTAGGACATGTTTCTAGGCACCCACCAGAACACAGCTTTCCTGTGTGTATCTTTGTGTATCCACTGTATTTACAGCCCCATACAAAATGCTCAAGGCATGTGACAGTTTGTGTTTAGCAGAGATCCACTCTCCTCCTGCTCCACTGTGGAAGAATACCTCCCTGCCCCACTATGGCAGGTTGTATTTTCCCCAAATGGCTGCAACACCACCTCTCAGTCATGTAGTTCTTACAGTCTTCCCATAGGGAGGTGGGATCTGCAACTCTTCCCCCTTGAAAGTGGGCAGGCGTTTGTGGCTGTTTCAACCAAAAGAGAGTGGCAGAAGTGATGCTATGTGACTCCTAAGGCTGGTCTTAAAAGACAACATAGGCGCTAGCTGGCATGGTTCAGTGGATAGAGCATCGGCCTACGGACTGAAGGATCACAGGTTCGATTCCAATCAAGGGCGTATGCCTGGGTTGCGGGCTTGGTCCCCAGTAGGGGGCATGCAGGAGGCAACCAATCAATGATTCTCTCTCGTCATTGATGTTTCTATCTCTCTTTCCCTCTCCCTTCCTCTCTGAAATCAATAAAAATATATTTAAAGAAAAAAAAAACAATAACATAGCTTCCACTTGGTTCTTTCAAACAATTGTGCTGGAGTTCTAAGCCACCTTGTAAGTCCAACAACCCTACAGCCATCAAGCTGGGTGAAAGCCCAATTAGCCCATGCAGAGAGACCACGGGGAGAAGCCTGAGAACATTAGTCAGCCCCCTGCCATGCCAGCGCCAGTCATCATCTGACCGCAACTGTCGAGAGAGATCCTGAGCCAGGACTAGCCAGCAGAGCCCTTCCTGAATTCCTGACCCATAGAGACCATCAGAGACAAAACAATGATTGTTATTGTCTTAAGCCACTAAGTTTGGGGGAAATTTTTTCCTTGGCAATAGAACCAGGACACCCACTGATGTTGAGCTTAGTCACATGACTTGTTTTGGTCAATGGGATTTGCATCTTGTATTTCTGCCATCACCATGAGAAAAGCATGCCTTGGGTACAAGCATGCCTCTTAAACGAGAAAGGTGAGAGAGGTGTGTAGTGGACCTAAACAAAACCTGAAACTGAGGGCCAGCCCCCAATCCCTCTAGGGGATCTGCCAAGGCCTTCATTTTTATTGCATCACAGCTCAACTTCCCTGCCTACCCAACCCTGCCCTTCCTCATCCCTCACCCATGAATCCAGAGAGCATGCCTACATTCCTCAATACACCCCCTGCCTGCGAATCTCCATCACAGACTCTGTTTCCCAAGGAACCTGACCTGAGACAAGTGGAAAAACAAAAATAAAATCTTTCCCAATCACTTTGCAAACCAAGAATAATATTTCTACATCAGTATCCATGGTAGCCCATACTGGACCTGCAGTAGAGACTGGATGAATAAATCAATCTGGCCATTCTGTCCTTGAATTCTTCTGGTGACTCTCACCACACACTTGGTGAACCTGGTTCAAATGGCTACATTGCTTTGCAAGAAAGAAAAATTGATTTGTAAAATTTTCATTGTTCCTTCATAGGCCAACGGAGTTGGTCTCAGTTACAATGCATCTATCTGAGCACAGGATAGGTGAATTCTGCTGCTAGCTATTTCTAGAAATGAAAGTGCAATGCCAATGCTGCTCTCTTTAGACCAAGTGAGTCAAGATTGGAAGCAGAGGTTTTCTAAGTAGCAATAATGTGGACCAGAAGCCTGACGTTGCTCGTCTTGCGAGGAGCACGTAAAATAATTCTGTACCGGCAAGCATCCGTTCAAAGGCATGCTTCTGAGGAGCAGAGCCACCAGGAATTAATTGGTGAACTGTCAAGGTCACATTCAGAGATCAAGGGTCTTACTGTGAGCTTACAAAGTGGCAAAGGGCATAGAACAGTTCAAGAGCAGAAGCAGACCCAGTCAGTACTCACAGGAAGGCAACCAGTCCTCATGCCAGCCTCTGAACAGCATGTACCACACTCAGAAATGTATTTCAAGGCTGAGGAATTTATCCAACTGATTGATGTTCTCTTTGATCAACCTTCTAGGTCAACCATGCTTACCTCCGTATCAACAATGCTCATCTCTAGATCTGTGGTTGCAGCTATGGTCCGGGGGGATCAATGGGGGGGGGGGATGAAGATCATTTTTGGTCTCTGTTTCAAGTGGTAATTGAATGTTTACCACTGATCTTGTAGTGCCTTTCTTCTGAGGATCTCCTAAACACATTTACAGCATAATTTCTTCCTTCCTATTGCTTCTCTCTCAGGCACTATTATTCTGGCTCCCGGGGTGGATTAATCTAAGGCTTAGAGGATGAGCGATTGGCTTGGCAGAGGCATTTGATGCCAGAAACCCAACTTGCAGCTCTCAATTCTTATCCTCACTTATTGGGTTTGCTTGTTCCAGAATGCTTCCCAAAACAGGCAACTAAAGGTTCAATGAATCTCCACTCTGCTCTAATTCCCTCTAAGGATTTGTACTTGCAAATATTATTTCCCCTTTCTTTGCTTCCTATTTTGTATAAAATGCAATTTCTATCTCTTGCTATTTTAAAAGTAAGCATGGCATACAAATTAATGGGACCGAATTTATTTACAAGTATATTCTTAGAAACCCCAATTCTAACTATACCTACAGCTATTTCTCATAGTAATTCAAAACTACAGTTATAAACAGTCACTGAGGATGTAATCATTAAGTTAAGGTAAGATTACATGGAAGCAGAGTTGGTCCCTCACCCAGTAGATGCCTTATAAAAAGGATCATTTCGAACACAGACACCATGTAAGGGAAAAAGCCATGTGAACCCTGGAGTTGTGCTGCCAGAATCCAAGGCAGAAGCTGGGAAAGAGGCCTGGAAAAATCACTCCCTGGAGCCTCCAGACAACACAGCCCTGCCCACACCTTGATTCGGACTCCCAGACTCCAGAACTAAGAGGCAATGAAATTCTGATGTTCGAAGCTAAGCCACCCAGTTTGTGTGGTACCTTGTTACTGCAGCCCTAGCCAATTAATACAACCACAGTACTCAGCATACTGCCCAAGTTTACAACCTTAAAACCTGCACGGTGCTCACAGCCCACCTGCTTAGAACCAAAGCAGAAAGAAAGCGAGTAGGTGGCTGAGCAATGGGAAGAAGGGGTTGGGCATATGATGCTCATCTAGGATGAGTGGACCAAGGTGGCGAGAAAGAACTTGGCAGGAAGAGTATGAAGGAGATGTTGAAAATGATTATCTTCCATGACTCCTCCAACTCCACAATCCAGAGGCTCAGCTGGATATTTCCTGTGTGAACTGCCACCTACTGCTACTACCAAATGAAGGACCCCCAAGAGAAGTCTGTACCCCCATGTTCCCCCACCTCCCAGCTGCCTTCCTTCCTTCCTCTCCTAGCTCAGGAGGTCCAGGCACACCAGCCGGAGGAGGAAGCAGATGCAGGCCTGTCTCTCCTGCAGCTCCCAGAGGGACTGATGTTCCCGCCAGAGCACTCAAAGGGGAGGAGGACCAGGCAGTCACACAGGTGATATTATGAAAAGCAGCATTTGCAAATAAAGCAGAGGTCTCAGGTGTCAAGTATTCATTGAGAACCTGCAATGTACGAGGACTGTGCCGTGGTGTGACTAGATGCTGTGAGACTCAAAGCATCCGTGACAAATTTCATATTTCCTCCCACCACACCCAAAAGCAACATAGCAAGACTCCCTATGGGCCTGTCCCACCCACCTATTCCTCCAGCACTCCAGCTGTCCCCGCCCATTCAGGGCAGCATGCCTCCCCTGGATGCTTCTGCTCACTCTAGAGTCAAATTTGAGAAACATGGGAAGACTTAGGGTTATAAAAAACACTCAACTGAGGAATAACGTCACACAGTTTCGTGCTACATTGTCAAGAAAAAGTTAGTCATACTGCTAATAGGCAATGGCTCTGGAATAAAAAAAGAAAAAAAAGAATAATTTTGCCTCAAAACTGTGCCTGTCAGCCTTAGCCAATTTGTTGGATAATCAGCCTATGGACTGAAGGGTCGCAGGTTTGATTTTGATCAAGGGCATATGCCCAGGTTGCAGGCATGCAGGAGGCAGCCAATCAGTGATTCTCTCATCATTGATGTTTCTATCCCTTACTTCCTCTCTGAAATCAATAAAAATTTATTTTTTTAAAAGAAATATGAATGTAAATAGAGGATGCTGCTTTAATGCTTAATTCTTACCAAAAATGAATGAATGAATGACTACATAAATAAATAAATAAAAATGTTCCTGTCAGTACTTTTATTCCTTTTTTTTTCCATTAAGTCCCAAGTCTGTGTCTGTATTCAGCCTTTCTACTAGATTAGGGATTGCAGACTTTTATGGAGCCCGAAATTGGGTAACATGACCCCTCCAGTCAGCAGCAACGATTCTCTGCAATAGAGCTATAGGCTAAGTTATGTTCCCCCCAATTATATTTGAAGATAGGGGAAGAGGTAATTAAGGTTATCCTAGCATGTGGTTCTAATCCAATACGTCTGGAATCCTTATCAGAAGGGGAATTTGGGCAGACAAAGACACAAACCAAGGGCATGCAAGCACACAGAGAAAAGACGAGGTTTAGAAAGACCATCTTTCTAAACAGAGTCTGCGTGCAAAAGGCATTGAGAAGGCGTCCCCTCCTCCCTGTGAGGTGGACCTGTTCTGCAGTGGTTCCTCCCTTACACCTGTGGCTCTCAAGCAGCACTTGCACCAGCTACAAGAACAGCACCTGGGAGCTTGTTAGAAATGCATATTCCCAAGCCCCACCCCCCACAGTCTGGATCATAAATTTTGGGGGTGCAGCCGGGCCTCCAGGTAATTCTTATAGGCAAGTCTGAGAACCAATGCCCTACATTCTGCAGTGTTCACCCTGACCCAGAACACGCTCTCATTGCCTCCTCCCCATTCCTCCATTATCCCTGCCTTTTAAGTGCCAGGCCTTGTGCAAAGCAGTCCACACACAGGCCTGAGGTCATCAGTGCCCACAGGGTTGATACTGTCATCCCCAGCTCACTGAGGAGGAATCTGGGGTTCTGGGAGGTTTGATGCCTTCCCAAATGCACGCAGATAAGTAATGGGATGATGATTGGAAAGGCCAGACTGCACACTTCTTCCTCAGGCTTTCACTATACCCTTCTCCCTTCCTGTTACCGCTAGTCACCCTTTTCTCCTTTCTTCCTTAGGCCCTGGCAGGGCCCACAATCAGACCCCACCTGGCCTAATGGGACTCAGCTCACCTTTCCCTGGCTCAGCAATGTCTGCATTTTGAAAGTAACACTTATTGATTTCTACATACTCAGAAGGCCCATTTACAATTTAACATGAACACGTCCTTCCTGGTACATGGTGTATTACTAAGTTCACCATATACATTTAGAGGTAATAGCCTCCTCTTCCCTTCTTCATAGGAGAAAAAGTATCTGCCACAAAGAAAAGAAATATATCTACTACTGGTTAGGAGAGCAAGAATGTGA
Source organism: Antrozous pallidus (assembly GCA_027563665.1). Classification (NCBI taxonomy): domain Eukaryota; kingdom Metazoa; phylum Chordata; class Mammalia; order Chiroptera; family Vespertilionidae; genus Antrozous; species Antrozous pallidus. The sequence goes on from CM050508.1 coordinate 182,045,029, forward strand.
ATGTTGTGAAATTACATGTTCTATAGCCATTTAGACCTTCTTTTAGGGAGCAAGACTGCCTGAATGAATGAATGAACGAATGAATGAATGAATCTGCAGTATGGTGAAGAGGAAATAGAAAAGGAATAGAAAAGGAACAACAGGCAGAGTGGAAGAGCTCTGAGAACGTGTCTGCTCTAAGCCAACTTCTAAAAAGCAAGGGAAGGAGAAACTGAAGCCCTCACATGTTGTTGATAGTAATGTAAAAGAATGTCAAACCTGGGGAAAACAATTAGGCAGTTTCTTAAAAGGTTAAACATAAAGTTATCATATGTCCCAGCAATCCCCTCTCCTAAGTATCTACTCAAGAGAAATGAAAACATTTGTGCACATGACGACTTGTACATGAATGTTCACAGCAGCATTATTTATAACCGCCAAAAGGTGGAAACAGCCCAAATGTCCATCAGGTGATGAATGGAGACACAAAACATGGGACACCCATACACTAGACTATTCAGCAATAAAAGAAGACAAACTACTGATAGAAGCCTATAACGTGGATAGATTTCAAAAACATACTAAGCAAAAGGAGCCAGAGGCCAGACTACATAGTGTAGAATTCAATTTATATGACATGTCCAGAAAGGCTGCTCTGTAGAGACAGAAAGTAGATGAGTGGTTGTCTGGGACTGGAGTGATGGGGGATTAACTAAAGATGGGCACAACAGATCTTTTGGGGCTGATGAAAATATTCTAAAAGTAGTTATCATCGCACAACTCTAAAACTATTATACTGCACATGGAAAATTGGTGAATTTGATAGTGTGTAAATTATAACTCAATGAAGCTGTTTTGAAAAGGGCTGCTGTGAATGGAGTACTTCGCAGACATGATTTGGTACAATTGAGGCATATTAAACCTAACACTCAGGTAAGCTACAGAGAGAAAAGCAAATGCCCACATTGGTTTCTTCCTGGATAAATACCTTGAAAGACCACCTAGGGAAAATAGTTCCAGTGGAGCCAAGTTCTGCTGCTGAGCAAATACTCCCCAAGGAACACAGGTGGGGAGGAGCCTTCAGGGGGCAGAGAGCTGAGATTGGGCCAAGGCAGGCCATGGCCGGCGGGGCTCAGGTGGGTATGTGTACACGGCTGAGGAAGTCTGAGGGAAGCCTGAGTCAGAAACGTACTTCACTGGTTCAGAGAGTGCTTTACAAAGTATAGGTGGGCTCTGATGAACTGGGCCCCAGAACAAGGATAAAGGAGAAGTCGTTCCCTCACAGGAGCAGTCATGAAGATGGAAAGTAAAGAATGGGTGACAAAAGGCACACTGTTCCCAAGACAGCACGCCCTTACAGGTAGCTTGGCACCACCTCACCTGGTCAGATGCAGAAAGAACATCACCTGGAAAAAGCTTCACAGAAGCCTCATCAGAAAATCAAGTCATACATATACACAACGGAATATTATCCTATATAATAAAGAGGTGATATGCAAATTGACACTCACTCCCTCACAAAATGGCTGCCTATGACCAGGCTGGCAGGGGAGTTAGTGAAGGGTGACCAAACGACTGAATAAGCAGGCAGCGTGGGGCAAGCAGGCCAGCTGGGGGGTTAGTGAGGGATGACCAAATGACTGAACAGAGACTGTGTGGGGTGACCAGGCTGGCAGGGAGGGAGCCATCAGGGGCAACCAGGCCAGCCGGGGTAGGGGGTGCACAGTTGCGGGCAACCAAGCCAGTGGGGTGGGAAGTTGCAGTTAGGGGCGACCAGGCAGGCAGGCAGGTGAGCGATTAGGAGCAGATGTCCAGGATTGTGAGAGGAATGTCCTACTACTGGTTTAGACCCAATTCCTCGGATTGGGCCTAAACCGGCAGTTGAACATCACCCAAGGGATCCCGAATTGGAGAGAGTACAGGCTGGGCTGAAGGGACTCCCCCCACCCCCTGTGCAAAAATTTTATGCACTGGGCCTCCAATTCAGCCATAAGAAAGGATGAAATAGCACCATTTGCGATAACACGGATGGATGTTGAGAACATTATGCTAAGTGAAATAAGTCAGTCAGAAAAGCTAAAAACTACATGATTTCACTCATATGTGGGACGGGAACACAAACAGCAGTGTGGTGACTGACAGAGGGAAGAGGATGGGAGGAACAGAGGGTCCTAATTTATGGTGACAGGAGAAGATTTGACTTTGGGTAGTGGGCACATGATACAGTATAGATATCTTATAACAAAGAAACCCACACCTGAAACCAAATGTTAATGTTGACCAATGTCACCCCAATCAATTTAATAAATAATTATTTTTTAAATCAAGTTAAAGATTTTAGGAGCACTTCTTCATCCCCCAATGAACGGGGGAGGAGACACAGCAAACCTCATTTATAGGCTCACATCTATAGGGCACTGAACTAGCAGGGAGAAGGAAGAAAGCAATGAGGAAGGTAGACTCCACTGTGTCATAGCTGCTAGACTGGGTGTGAGGAAGCTGGGGCCAGACTCAGGGATCTGACATCGAATCCTATTCTACATCTTACTCTGGTTGGGGCAAAGTCCATTGTATGTGGCTACAAAACAGGTTGACTGTTACCTCTTTCTTATTCAGAGCGTATACCTATCTCAACTGGCTTTGCACAGTCCTGGCTGTATATGCCATTCCTTGTTGAATACATTTTAAAAACTTAAACACCTTAATTTTGACAAAGTCCCAAAATATGCATTTACTGTAACCCACATCCTTACTTCTGCACTGGGAATCCATGGGAGAGACTGAAATCAACCAAGAGTTTCCTTCTAACTTTAGAACCTAAACTCCTAGCAATTAGCAACCTGGGGTATAGGATATAGCGTAAGGGTGCCTGGTAAAAGAATCTTCAGTCTCCACTGACTGATCAGGCACTTCAATCTCTCAGCAAGTTTCCTGATAGCGTCCAAAGAAAAAGGCTGCTGAACCTCTGGGGACAGGGGACAGGGAGCGGGAGAGCTGTCCCAGATCAGCTGAAAGGGGTTTAGCTACCTAAAATTTAAAAGTAAGTATTTCTAAGGTGACTCATTAAAAGTAAATAAGTGCTTACTTCTTAAAAAATGAGATGAGAGGATGAAAGGATGAGAGGCTGGGAATATATTTGCCCCACTTATAAGCACCCCCACACATACTTACTGTGAAGTATATACTTCCAAAATGGATTTCTTTATGTGTTATTTTATAAACTTTTCTTGTTTGCTTGTTTTTAATTAACAGCAAACATACTGCATTGAAACTGGAGCCATCTCTGTCATTCGGGTCAGAGAGACTGGAAAGGTCAGAATCTACTTGTGACAGCTATTACTAAAATTTTAGGAATATAAATACAAAAAAAAAAGATCATAAAATCCTTCCTCTTATGTTTTTCTTCTTCCTTATAAAGAAAGGTGGTTTGTGAACCCCGAGGAATAAGATACCCACTAAAAGGGCTCCTGGTGGCTACCTGGGCTCAGATTTTAGAAACAGAGCCTAGCAGCCATTTCTGCACAGGAGCCTCTCATGCAAACTGCACTCAGAGCCTGCACTAAGCTGCCTGCCTCCTGCACTCAATTACCTTCCTGCACTATGCTCCTGCCAGCTGAGCCAGCCCTTTTGAAGGAGTTCCTGGAATCCTATTTCAACCAATAGGACTGAGACTTTCCCTGTCCAATTGGAGTTATGCAACTATATCCCCCATCAGTATCTTCACTAACCAATCAGAGCAGCTCCGGTCTGACTGATCAGGGAGAAGAGCAGTGTTTTTTTTTTAACCAATCAAACTATAAGGCTTTAGAATACTCATTTTCATGAGAACAGACCAATCAGGAACCAGGGGGAGGGTCTGCTGTCCATAGGTCAGCTCCCCTCTGACTCCAGAGCACTCTTTCCACTGAAACTTGAAGACTGTGTTTAGCCAGCTGGAGCTGACACACCACTTCTCACAGGAGCAGAGCAGAGCTATCTAGCTGGAGGGGCACCTCAACCCAGAGCCTCCTTGCCTCAGGACCTCCTCATAGCCATACTGTATCACAATTGAACTGTTTGTACTGAATAGCGTTTCTTCACCACACTCCACTAGGCTTTCCTGTTGGTTAGTTGGCTCCAATGACCATCAGTTGACAAGTTAAAAGCATTAATAGAACTAAGTCCCTTGCCTACTGTCGCACTCAACGTTTGAAAACCATGAAAGTTAGGCCTAGTTTATTTTAATAAAGAGCTATAATCAGGCTAAAATACTTGGGTCTGGCTCAGTGGCTCAGTTGGTTGGAGCATTGTCCTATACCAAAAGGTTGCGGGTTTTATTCCCAGTCAGGACACATACCCAAGTTACAGGTTCAATTTCCCACTGAGGCACATGCGGGAGGCAACTGATTGATTTTTTCTCTCACATGGATGTTTCTCTCTCTCTCTCTCTCTTCTCTCTCTCTCTCTCTCTCTCTCTCTCTCTCTCTCTCTCTCTCTCTCTCTCTCTCTCTCTCTCTCTCCTCACTAAAAAAATTCAATAAAAATATGTCCTCAGGTGAGGTTTGAAAAAAAAAATCAAAATGGCTTTGGGAACAAACCTAGTAATTCTTCACATTCAAGGAGAGGAATTTATTTAATGCTGTAGGTTTTATCTTTTATGACTTACCCACCATGAAACTTGGAAAGTATAATTTATGTATCCAGTAAATGCAAAACTGATGACCAGGTCAATGCAAATGTCAGCTTGGGGGAATTTAATAAATGCAGTTCCACAAGGGTCATTTCTTGCCCAGTATTATTTAACATTTTCATTAATTACCTTCTGACACAACTGTTGATAGAATTAGAGCTGTATCATTAAACCTGCCAATTTAGGAAAAAATAGTTAAAATACAAATAGGTTTTGACAAGTTGGAAGACAGAGGGAACAGTTGGTATTCTTTGAGCTCTGCTTGACACAAAACTTGTGCCTCCAAAATGTTGATTGAACCAAATAAATACCAACAAAATAAAAGACCTGCATGAGTAATTCCCTAAAGCAGTGGTCAGCAAACTCATTAGTGAACAGAGCTGGAAACCGGCTCGGTTTGCTGACCACTGCCCTAAAGGAGGAAAAGGTATTCATAAGCAAGAGCTCTCATTAATACCTACTTTGCACTTAATACCCAACCTAAAATTTCTTATAATACAAGCATGACCCACCAAAAATAATATTTAGATACTAAAGCTTAACTGACAAAAGCAAATATCATGAAGTAAAGAACACACTCAATAGTTCAAAATGTTATGCACATTTTGTTGTTCTTTTCCTTAATTACAGATTAATACACACATTTGTGTGGATGGATGGATAGATAGATAGATATTAGCCATGTACCACTTAATGACAAGGATGTATTCTGAGATATTCATCTTTAGGCAATATCCTCATTATGCAAACATCATCCAAACCTAGATAGTATAGCCTACCACACGCCGAGGCTATATGGACCATATATGTGGTCCATATGTTGTTGGCTGAAACATCATTATGCAGCACATGACACAGAGAGATTTCTCTGCATATATATATATATATATATATATATATATATATATACACACAGACACACACACACACACACACACACACACACACTTCCCAGTGTGAATGAGAACAAAGACATGGGAGAATAACTACCAAAGTGTGCTTGTTTCAGCAGACAACAACAATAAACAGTTGCAGCTAGGTGGACAACAGTCACACTAAGCTGGCCCCTGGACTCACACCAAGCAGGACACTCATGCTAAAGACTTACTGAGACAACAGACCCTATCTCTTAGTGACCCAGTGGCTCCACCAGGTTTAGTTTTTAATTAGAAAAAAGGAAAAGAAATAACAGCTCAGCCTATAAGTGCAGAGGCAATGAAAGGACTTACCAAAGCATGAAGACATTCTTTGACACAGGGGAAGATTTGAGCACAGCCAGATAAAGAAGTGGAGAAATCAAGGGAAAAAATCATATTTTTAAAAATACGTTTTTACTGATTTTTAGAGAGAGATGAAGGGAGAGAAAGGGAAATATTGATGTGAGAGAAAAACATTGATAGGCTGCCTCTTGATCCCCACTGGGGATCAAGCCCACAACCTAGGCATGTCCCCTGACCAGGAATCAAACTGGTGACCCCTCAGTGCATGGGACGATGCTCAACCAACTGAGCCACATGGGCCAGGGCCATACTGTTTTTTGACCGAATAATAGTCCTGGATAGAACTTTGTTAACTTAAAAAAATGAGCAAGCAAACAACAAATAAGGGCTCTTCAACAACAAGAAAAAAATGTAGGGCCCCAACCAGGTGACTCAGTTGGTTGGAGCATCATCCTATACACCAAAAAGGTTTCGGGTTAGATTCAGTAGGGAGCATGAGCAACTGATCTCTCTCTCTCTCTCTCTCTCTCTCTCTCTCTCTCTCTCTCTCTCTCTCTCTCTCTCTCCCTCCCTCCCTCCCCCTCTCTCTAAAAGCAATTAACAGGTGAGGATTTTAAAATGTGGAGAAGAATTTAAACAGTGTTTTCTTCTCTTAAAGAAACTTAAACATAATATGACCTGTATGGAAAATAAAAACAAAGATTAAAGCTGTCAGATCAAAGTGAACATGATGACCTAGGGGAGAAATGAGGAGAAAAGCAATACCGATTCAGAACTTTAAGATGCATGATATTTATGAAAAATGCAGAAGCAGAATTCACATTCTAGAAAGTGGTAAGGAGTCCTGACTTAAGAGGAGGGGAAAAAATCACCCAAAAGACAGAAAAAGTAAAAGGATAAACAGATAAAAGGTAAAGAGAAACCAGGGGGGACAGATGGCAGAGAAGTTTTGTTTATTGCAGAAAAGTACAGTCAGCTCTAATAGAATGACCTGACTTTGCTAATGAATAGATATCAGTGGGAAGGGCCACTGCAGGCCACAGGGTAGAGTTTAGAGGTCATTCTAACTGCAAAGTCATTTCATTATATATTCATCATACAGCAGATGGGTACTGACTGCCTTCTATATGCAAGGTATCCCATAGAAGAAGCAGACAATTAACAGATACTAGTAACTGACCCAATTAGAAGTTGTCAGAGGTGCTAGGTAAGAAATAAACAAGGTGCTGAGACCCTGCATGAAAAGAGGATCTGCCCTAGGTAGGGTATCAGGGAAGGCCCTTCCAAGAAGACTTTAAGCTGAGATCTGAAGGGTGGGAAGAAGCCACCTTGGGAAGAATAGAAAGCTAGCTCCAAGCTGAGGAACCTATACTGTGAAGAGCATGGAGAGATGAAGGAGAGGATGGATGATAGTAAGATGATATCCAAGGAGTAAGCAGGGGGGCAGGTCACACAGAATCCTGTGGGCTATAGTAAAGAACTTGAATGGTCTACTAAATACTTCTGAGTTCCCTCTGCTTGTCAGAGTGAGGGGGGGGGGGCAGTCAGGGGAAGGAGCAGTAGCGGGAGGGGATGCCAGTGCCCTCCCACTTAGCACAAAGGAAAGTGGCTCAAAGGAGATCTGTGTCAGATGTTTGCTCATGTCCAGTTGGCCCTGGGATAGATTTGCCCCTTAATGCATTAGCAAAGCTTTCAGCGCAGGGCTCAAGTGCCAGTACTCTTCTGTGAATACAAGACTGTTTGGAAAGCAATCCATTCGTGCTAAACTTGTCACAGATATAGTCTCTCTTGTTCAAAGTTAAGATCTTTATAAAACAGGAGGCAGCCACAATGGATGGGAAGTCAGCTGAATCAAGACCTAGATCCCTTATCCAATTTTGTTACGTGACTGGCTCAACTCATGCTATCTGTGCCTCAGTTTCCTCACCTGTACCGCCCACGGAGAGAACATCCTGCTCTCCAAGGCCCCTTCAGAATTTAAAATGTGAGAAACCTCTGAGAGGAAACTACTTACATCAATATCTAGTTATTGAATGTTCAGAAATGAAGGACAATTTTATGGCAAACTGAAGTACTCAGTTTTCTTTGCACAAGATATGGAATATTATTTTAACAACAACATTATGACATTCATTTTCATAATAGCAAGGCTTCTATACATAATATTGAAGTTCTGTAAGTATTTATTGAACAACTGGCACAGTTTTGCTGACATGAATACAATTTTTATATTAAATAGGAAATTTTTAGCACAAATGTATTTATTAATCACTGCCCATTTACCAAACTATTTATTAAGACACTGCCCTTCTGGCAGAGTATTAAATGAATGCTATTTATCAAACATGTTTAAACTCTAATGTTTTAGAAAATGAGTTAGTGGTGGAGAGAGAGGTATTTTATTCTTTAATTAAACAGACCTCTAAAGGGCAATAGATTATTCTAGATGCTACTGTGTACTTCTCACATCTCTAATCAATAAAAATCTGCCTGCTGTACTATACTGAGTCAAGTCTGAAGGATTCTGAGTATCTGAGATAATATTCATTCGTTTATATTTTCAACCAATTGAGGGCCTACAATGTGCCAGGCGCTCCATTTGGTAAAAAATGCCAGGAGCAAAAGGAGGTAGCATAGAGAGGACAGTGTTCGATAGGTATAGCATTTTACATCACATTGTCAAGGAAGGCTCCCTGATAAGGTGATATTTGAGCAGAGACCTGCAGAGACTTATGAATAAGGAGAATCACTAGAGAAAGAGGAAAGTCAGCCCTGGCAACAATTTGCTGCCCAGATTTACTTCACCTGCGTAGGTATAAAAAAATATCAAGACTTAAATTTGTTCTATTTGTTTTAGACTTTAAGTTGATATTAGAGCAGAAATTATCCTAGGCAGTAGGCAGAAGCAACAACAAAAAAATCTTCTCTGGAAAAGGGCATCTTTATCTTAGGCCTCAAAGAATTCTCACAAGTTATTGTTTAAAGACAATGAGAAACTGACAGAAGAAAAACACGCAAGCATTCTCAAAAAACAACGTATCATAAGCAGAAAAACATCAGCAAAAACAGATAAGCCAAGGCTAGTGTTATTGAAATTATGAAATGTAAATTATAAAACAAGCAAGCTTACTTTGTTTGAAGACATGAAGTACAAGCTTGACAGTATCTACAGGAAACAAGAATCTGGAAATGACATCAAAGATTTGAAAAATAACCAGAGGACCTCCAGAATAATAATTTTCATGAAGGACAAAGGATCAATGGTTGGGTTTAGCAACAGATTAGACATTGTTGAGAGAGAATTAATGAAAAAGCTCAAAATGTTGCAAAGAAGGACAATACCAGATAGAATACAAAAGAGAGATTAAGATACAGAAGGAATAAGATCCAACATACATTTATTCAGCATTTCAGAAACAGAAAAGAGAGAGGCCCAGCAGCATGGCTCCGTGTTGAGCAGCCACCTATGAAGTAGGAGGTCACAGCTCAATTTCCAGTTAGGACACATGCCTCAGTTGGGAGCTTGATCCCCAGTGTGGGGAGTGCAGAAGGCAGCCGATCAATGACTCTCTCATCATTGATGTTTCTATCCCACTCTTCCTCTCCATTCCTATCTAAAATCAATAAAAACATTTTTTTAAAAAAAGGAAAAATACAGGATGGCATGGAAACAATATTTTAAGAAATAATCACTGAGAATTTTCCAGAACAAATGAAAAATGGCAAACACAGAATCAAAAGGCCCAGTGAAACCCAATCACAATAAGTGAAAAGAAACCCACTTCCAGACACATCTCAGTGAAACTTCATAAAATTAAGACAAAGAAAACATCCCAAAAGCAGCCAAAGAAAAAAGATGGATTGCCTTCAATGACTGGCAGTTGTCTTCCCGATAGCAACAGTGGACACCAAAGACACTGGAATATTTTTAGTGTAGTAAGAGAAAACAATTACCATTTGGAATTATATTTTCAGTGAAAACAGCTGTTTAAATGGGAACAAAATAATGGCATTTTTAAACAAAAACTAAGAGCATTTACTACCAGAAGACATTCACTAGAAGAAATTCTAAAGGATGTTCTTCAGGGAGAAGAAAAATAATCTAGATAAAGGATTGGAGATAAAAGAAGGAAGAAGAGTAGAGAAGGTAACAAAGATGTAGATAACTCTAAACTAACACTATTTGTATAAAACAGCAAAAATGTCTTCTAAATTAAAAAAAAGAAATACAATGCATGACAATAATAAGTAAATGAGTTAAAGTGTTCTGGGGTCTTTGTATCATTCAGGAGGAGGGTAAAGATACTTATTAACTAGGGGGCTAGTGCATGAATTTGTGCACCTTAAAAGAAACTGTGGGCCACCAGGCTGTGGTGGGCACAGAGGTGGGTCTTGGCCCATCCTCTGCACCTCCACCAGTCCCTCCCGCTGTGGTCCAAGTCCCCTGTCTGCCAGCAGCTCTGCTCCTGCCGCAGCCACCACTCCCACACACTGACGGTGCTGCTTGCACCTCAGGAGCAGGGGGAGGTGGAGAAGCTCTCAGGGCAATTGGGACCAGCAGCCCATGCTAGCACCCACTGACAGTGCAGAGCAATTGGAGCTGGTGCCAGGTGCCGCCAGCAGGTGTGACAGCAGCTCCGGCCGGCAGCGGGTGCAAGTGGGGCCAGTGCCAGCTGCAGGTACAAGCTCTCAGGGGGACCGAGATGCACAGGAGCAAAGAATTTTCAGTAGCTACCAGAGGCTTGCCCCGATGACAGCACCCCACTTGATCTTGCACCCCCATTCATCTGCTCCACATCCTGCCATGGCTGATGCCCGCCATGTTCCTCTCTTCCATCTACTGCCAATGCCTGCCAATTTCCACTGGTGGTCAGTGCATGTCATAGTGACCGTTTGTTCCGTTGTTCTGCCATTTGGTCTATTTGCATATTAGGGTTATATATATAAATTTTAGACTTTGATAAGTAAAATATGTGTGTTGTAACTTCCAGAGTAACAACTAAAAGAACATAAATAGAGTACATAAATTTGGAACCAGGGAAGAAAACAAGATGAAATGATATGAGGGAGGAAAAGGAAGCAAAAAGAAAATAACACAAAACATAGAAATAGGCAGAACAAACAGCAAGCCCAGATAATAGGGGCAACCCAAATAGATCAGAGGTAACAATGAACATGAATGAACTAGATATTCCAGCTAAAAGTCAGATTGTGAGACTAAATGAAAACAAAATCCAGCTGTATAAATGCTATTTATAAAAGACCCATGCTAGGAGGAGAACTAAGATGGCGGCAAAGGTGAAACACCTATCTTGCCGTCATAATCAGCAATTTTAATACTACAACTTAACGAAGGAACAAACACCTTCCAGAATCACCAGAACGCTCGCCGAGTGAAAATTCCACAAATAAAAGTAAAGATAAGACACTGACCGGAGAGCGACGGCGGACAGCGTTGAAAGATTCGCACGCAGAGAGAGGTTTGGAGTGCGCGTCTCGGAGAGGGCGGGCGGCTGAAAACCGGCCAGTTTTCTCGAACGGGGAGACAGGGGCGTCTCACTGGACAGATTCTCCAGCTCTGGGCGAAGTCCAGAGAACCCACTATCACACGGGGTGAAAACTGGACAGTGGGAGGGCACGCCGAAGCTCGGGTGCTGCCGGGTCTCCCGGCTTGTGGAGAAGGCAGCTCTCGCGCGAACAGCTCGGCTGCGAGACGGCGCAGAGAGCGCACCTCGACTTGTCTCTCATTCGGAAAACCATCAGTCTGCTTTGTTTTACGACCCTGGGTGAGACATTGCACATGCAAAGTCATTTGGGGACAGTCTGAATTCCCCGGCAGCCTGTGGAGCTCCACAGCGGCTCTCTCTCAGAGGTGCTGGCAGCCATTGCCCCCGGCACAGAGCCCCTGGGGCTGCATAGGGTGGAGCTAACGCTGTCTGCTTGGCCCGGAGACTCCGCCCATCCAACCTGAGCACAGCTGAGCTTCACAGACAATTGGCCTGGAGGTCAAACCCTCCTAGGGCTAACAACAAAAAGCTGGGTTTAAATTCAAAAACACTGAATACAACCCATAAAGGATTGCAGTAAGAGTACCCACCTCAGGTAACTGGGGAGACTGAGCCACTGTCCCTTTGAGGATAGCCACCACATAAAGCAGCCACCATGCAGAGACATGGAAAGAAATCAGGTGTGAAAGAAATGGAGGAGAAAAGACGACAAGACATAGAGTTCAAAACCACAGGTTATAAGGCTTTTCAAGAGGCTCCTACAAAAGGCCGATCAACTTAATGAGAATTACCAGGAAATAAACAAGACCAACCAGGAAATAAACAAGACCAACCAGCAAATGAATGAGATTTACAAGGAGATGAATGATACTTACAAAGAAATGAATGAGACCCTCAGGGAAATGTACAAGACCTCTGAGGATACGAACCAGACCCTCACAGATAAAAAAAAAGGACCAACTAGAAATCAAGCAGACACAGACTGAAATAAAAAATATTACACAAAGTCCTAAAAGCAGTCCAGAGGGCCACAAGAACCAAGTCAAAGATTTGAAATACAAAGAACCAAAATCCACTCAGCTGGAAAAGCAAGAAACAAAAAGAATTCAGATAATTGAAGATAGCGTAAGGGGCCTCTGGGACAACCTCAAGCAAGCCAACATCCGAATTATTGGGGTGCCAGAAAAAGAGAGAGAGCAAGTTAATGAAAACCTACTTGAAGAAATAGTGACTAAAAACTTCCCCCACCTGGTGAAAGAAACTGACTTAAAAGTCCAAGAAGTGCACAGAACTCCAAAATATAGGAATCTAAAGAGGACCACACCAAGACACATCATAATTAAAATGCCAAGAGCAAAAGATAAAGAGAGAATATTAAAAGCAGCAAGAGAAAAACAGTTGGTTACCTACAGGGGAACACCCATACGATTGTCAGCGGATTTCTCAACAGAAACGATGCAGGCCAGACGCGAGTGGCAAGAAATATTCAAAATAATGAAGAGCAAGAATCTACAACCAAGATTACTCTATCCAGCAAAGCTATCATTCAGAATTGAGGATCAGATAAAGTGCTTCGCAGATAAGAAAAAGCTAAAGGAGTTCATCACCACCAAACCAGTATTATATGAAATGCTGAAAGATATTCTTTAAGAAGAGGAAGAAGAAAAGGTAAAAATATAAATTATGAACAACAAATACACATCTATCAACAATGAACATAAAAATCAAGTGAACTGATAGGCTGATGAACAAGATAAACTGGTGACTATAACAGAAACATGGACATAGAGAGGGAATGGACTGACAATTCTTGGGGAGAAAAGTGTTGTTGGAAGTACAGCAAGAGATTGGACAAAAATCTTGCAACAATGGGAGAGGACATTGGGGAGGGGGAGGTGAGGGCGGAGGGTGGGATAGGTACAGGGTGGAGGGAAGATATAGGGGATAAAAAAGGGGAAACAATGTAATTAATAAACTGAACAATAAAAAAAATTTAAAAAAAAGACCCATGCTAAGTATAAAGATACTACAGGTCCGGTGCACAAAATTTGTGCACAGGGGGAGATTGTCCCTCAGCCCAGCCTGCACCCTCTCCAATCTGGGACCCCTCCAGGGATGTCTGACTGCCCTCTCACAATCCAGGACTGCTGGCTTCCAACTGTTCACCTGCCTGCCTTCCTGATTGCCCTAACAGCTTCTGCCCATCAGCCTGATTATCCCCTAATCACTCCCTGACAGCCTGATTGATGTCTAACAGCTCCCCTGCCAGCCTGTTTGCCCCCAACTTCCCTCCTCTGATGGCTTGGTCACCCCTAACTGCCCTCCCTTGCAGGCCTGGTCCCTCCCAACTGTCCTCCCCTGCTGGTCAACTTATGGTGGCCATCTTGTGTCCACATGGGGGCAGGATCTTTGATCACATGGGGGCAGCCATCTTGTGTGTTGGAGTGATAGTCAATCTGCATATTACCCTTTTATTAGATAGGATAGAGGCCTGGGGCCAGCTAGGTTTGCCCAAAAAACTGTCCTGGATCAGGGTGGGGGTTCCCTTGGGGTGTGGGGCAGCCTGGGAGAGGGGCCTGTGGTGGTTTGTAAGCTGGCCATGCCCCCCAGCAACCCAAGTGGAGGCCCTGATATCTGGGATTTATTTCTCTTCTACAATTGAAACTTTGTAGCCTGGAGCAGAGACAAGCCTTCTGCTTACTCCATGGTGGCAGCCATTTCTGTTTGCGTTTATTTAAATTCTATAATTGAAACTTTGTAGCATTGAATGGAAGCCTAGGCCAGCAAGGGCAGGTGGAAAGCTTGGCTTCTTCCATTGTCAGGGAAATCCAAGCCTCAATCCTGCTCTTAGTTGCTGTAGCCATCTTGATAGGGATTTATTTGCATATTTGCTCCTGATTGGCTGGTGGGTATGGCTTGTGGGCATGGCTGGTGGTGTAGCGAAGGTACAGTCAATTTGCATATCACTCTTTTATCAGATAGTATAGAAAGTTAGAAAAATACATAATGCAAATATCAAAAGAATAGTAATATATATATTATCCTTCTGGAATTAATTTTCAGTGAAAACAGCTTGTGTGCATGTGTGATATACATACATGTTGTACATATAAGGTATGTTTCATATGTTTCACACACACACATACACACACACCTAGTTGACTCTTGAACAGCATGGGATTAAGAGGCACCAACCCTCTACACAGTCCAAAAAAACCACCTATAACTTTTAACTCTCAATAGCAACAGTGGACACCAAAGACTTCACTACAGTCATCCCTCGGTATCTATGAGGGATTGGTTCCTGGACCTCCACCACCACGGATAGCCAAATCCACCCTGCTCACATTCCTTATATAAAACTAGAGGCCAAGTGCATGAAATTCGTGCATGGGGTGTGGGGAATGTCCCCAGCCCAACCTGCACCTTCTCCAATCTGGGACCCCTCCAGGGATGTCTACCTGCCCATTTAGGCCCAATCCCAGTAGGTGGGATTGGGCCTAAATGGGCAGTCGGACATCCTTCTCACAATCCAGGACTGCTAGCTCCAAACTGCTCACCTGCCTGCCTCCCTGATTGCCCCTAACTGTTTCTACCTGCCAGCCTGATCACCCTCTAACCACTACCCTGCCAGCCTAAATGATGTCTAACTGCTCCCCTTTCCCTGCCAGCCTGTTTGCCCCCAACTTCCCCCCTCTGCCAGCCTGGTCACCCTAACTGCCTTCCCCTGAACGCTTGATAGCCCCCAACTTCCCTTCCTTACAGGCCTGCTCCCTCCCAACTGCCCTCCCCTGGTGGCCTGGAACCTCCCAATGGCCCTCCCCTGCTGGCCATTTTGTGTCCACATGGGGGCAGGATCTTTGACCACATGGGGACAGCCCTCTTGTGTGTTGGAGTAATGGTCAATCTGTGTATTACTCTTTTATTAAATAGGATAGAGGCCTGGTGCATGGGTGGGTGCCAGCTGGTTTGCCCTGAAGGGTGTCCCGGATCAGATTGGGAGTTCTCTTGGGGCATGGAGTGGCCTGAGCAAGGGGCCTGTGGAGGTTTGCAGGCTGGACACATCCTCAGAAACCCAAGTGGAGGCCCTGGGATCTTGGATTAATATATGTTCTACAATTGAAACTTTGTAGCCTGGAGTGGAGCCAAGCCTTCTGCTTGCTCTATGGCGACAACCATTTCTGTTTAAATTCTATAATTCAAACTTTGTAGCCTAGAGTGGAGGCCTAGGCACTAGGGCTACAGAAGCTTGGCTTCCTCCATCGCCTGGGCAACCCTAGCTTCTGCTCTCTCCAGCTCCACGGCTGCCACCATTTCTGTTGGAATATATCTTCTATAACTGAAACTTTGTAGCATTGAGTAGAGGCCTAGGCCAGCAATGGCAGGAGGAAAGCTTGGCTTCTTCCATTTCTGGGGAAACCCAAGCCTCCCTCCTGCTCTCAGTGGCGGCAGCCATCTTGGTTGAGGTTTATTTGCATAATTTGCTCCTGATTGGCCGATGGGTGTGGCTGTGGGCACAGCCTGATCATAGGTACAGTCAATTTGCATATTACTCTTTTATTAGATAGGATGGTTAGACACTGCATACAGTTGGCCTTCCCTATCCCCAGATTCCACCAACTGTGGATGAAAAATACTGTTTTTGATCCACAGTTGGTAGAATCAGCTATTGCAAAACCAGGGATATAGAGAGCCAACTGCATATCTATTGGAAAATATAAGTGCAGTTCAAACCTGTGTTGTTCAGTGGTTTACTATACCATACAAAATATCTTCATTAAGGCACCAAAGGCTTTATCCAAGCAAAAGAAATGATAGAGGCAAACTTAAGAGAGATTAAGATGGGAGAGATAGAAACATATTTGTATGTTGAGAAGAATAATCCAGTAGGTGGATTATTGATGATCCAAGAGGGAAGGATGCAATGCTCTTGAGTGGGTGAGAGGGGCTAGGATCTGGTGCACAAGTGGAGGGACTGGCTCAGACAAGAACACAGCCAGGTCATACACAGGTGGGACGGCATGGGAAGGTGGTATGGGTGTAGATGCTGTACAATATGGTGGTGAGGAAGTTCTTTTCTGAAGAGCATCATCTGAGAGTGAGACAAGAAAGGGCAGGTTGGAAATGTGTGGAGGGAGAAGTAAGTGAGAAATAATAACCTGGCATAATAAAAGCTCAATCAACATTTGCCAGGTGAAAAAAATGAATGAAGAGTATACGGACTAGAAAATAGTATAAAATTGTCAGGCAGTATAAGGGTCCACCTGAGGTTAATGGTCATACATCTAAAGTGGCTGTACATTTTTCTCCAACCATATCCTTTTAGGTTTATCACCATGAGAGACAAACCTGGGAACAAACTGACATGCTAAGGATGGCAGAATAGAAAGATCTTGTTAAGCTGCTAAACCCATCTTCTCTTGGCTTCCTCTCCCTCTTGGTTTCTTATACATACATTTTTTAAAAATCTTTATATTTTTAGCCACCATTCTCCAGGTTTTTGTTGCTTGCTGCTAGGATCATCCTAACTAATGAGTCTCCCAACCCCTAAGTTCCAAAAAACAAAAACAAAAACTAAAAAAAACAGCCTGTATCCTGGTGTCTCCAGGATACAAGGTCCACACAAGCCATACATCTCTTTTTTATTTTCTCTTTTTCCTTCAGCCCCATCAGAGCATTAGTCCAAAACAACCTGTTACATTGACCTATGACCAGAGGCCAATCCACATTGGCCTCTAGGGAAAGAGATATTTTGCTTGGTTCACATATCCTCACCTTCGTCTTTGCCCCACCAAGTCAACCCAAACTTGCTGGTATAAATAACAGCCATTTTATTAGGCTCATGGATTTTGTAGGTCAGGAATTTAGGCAGAGGACAGCACAGATAGCTTCTGTCTGTGCCACTTTGTCTAGGATCTCAGCTGGGAAGACTCAGACAGCTGGGCGTAACTCAAGTGGCTGGAGGCTGGGTTCATTGAAGATTTCTTCACCTACCCTGCTTCCTCGAAAATAAGACAGTGTCTTATATTAATTTTTGATCTCAAAGATGTGCTCGGTCTTATTTTCAGGGGATGTCTTATTTTTCCATGAAGAAGAATACAGTACACATTTATTGTTGAACCAAAAAAAAAAGAAATGTATTACCTGTATACGGTACAGAAGTAGTTGTCATCATAAATCAGCATAACCAGACAAACTGTGAATCCTATGGTATCGAGAATTTCTTGTTACTACCATTATTTCCGTGTACAACAATCTATGTTACACTTACTGATACTGATATTTACCGGTATGAACACAAAGTAAGATTTAGTCAATGACAGTCATGTCATCATCTTCTGGAACATCATCATAACAATCCAAACCCTGAATTTCTTGGTGAATTTCTTGTGACTCCATTTCTTTCAGAATCAGAGGACCAAATCTCTCAGGTTTAGCAATAACACTGTCCTTAAATTAGTTACTTCTTGTCAAGGTAGCCTGCTCGTAGTGCATTTACAGTACAACTGTAAATCACTGGATTTTCTCCCATGAATTCTTCACCCAAGTCACAACCTCTTGCAGTTTAGGTTTCACAAAATTTCCACGCTGATTTTTCTCCATTCTATTTTCAATGTAATCATTAATTTCCATGCCCAAATTGTCTTTGAATGGCTTGTTTATTGCAATATCAAGAGTCTGGAGATAGGCCGTCATTTCTGTGAGAATCATTATTTGATCTATTTTTCTTTCGTGAAGAAATGTCTTCATGTCTTTAGCGCAGTGAGTGCTGGCTGCATCCCAGACTAGCAGACCTCTTTGGCTCCTTCGCATAACAAGCGGCAGCATTAAATCAACCCACTCCCTTATAACTGCTTGTGTGGCCCAGGCTTTTTCAGTTTCAAGAATAAAAATATTATCAGGGAGGTCTTATTTTCGGGGAGATGCCTTATATCACAGTGAGAGGCAAAACTGGAAGTAGGTCTTATTTTCGGGGGATGTCTTATTTTTGGGGAAACAGGGTACATATCTGACACTTGGGCTGGATGGCACCAAGTCTGGGCTCCTATGCTAACCAGAGCTCCCACATTTGGCTTCTTCATGTAGTTTGGGTTGCTCACATCATGTTTGCTGGATTCCAAGAGTGGAGTGTCCTGAGAGTGAACTCTGGAGAGTGAGCATTCTAACAGAACCAAGTCTTGTGTATTAGTTTTCTGCTGCTGCTACAACAAATTACCACAAACTTAGTGCTTTCAAACAATACAAATTTTTGAGGTCAGCAATCTAGACTCTTGGGGACAATTTGTTCCCTTGCCTTTTCTAACTTCTAGAGGCCACCTACATTCCTCGGCCTATGGCCCTTTCCACTATTTTCAAAATCAGCTGCATAACATCATCAGATTGTTCTTTGCTTTAACACACATTCTTGCCTCCCTCTTATAAAGACCATTGTGATTGAGAGAGAGAACCAAGATGGCAGCATAGATAAAACACCTATCTTGCCGTCATACACAGCAATTTCAAAACTACAACTTAACGAAAGAACAAACACCATCCAGAATCACCGGAAAGCTGGCTAAGTGAAAATTCCACAAATAAAAGTGAAGATAAGACACTGTGACTCGGAGGAGCGACGGCAGACAGCGTTGAAGATACGCACGGAGATAGGTTTGGAGGAGCGTGCACCAGCGGATAGGGCGGGTGGCTGAAAACCAGCCAGTTTTCTTGAACGGGGGAGACAAAGGCATCCCACTGGACTGATTCTCCAGCTCTGGGCGAAGTCCAGGGAACCCACTATCATACGGGGTAAAAACTGGACAGTGGGAGGGCACGCTGAAGCTCAGGTGCTGCAGGGGTCTGCCGGCGTGTGGAGAAGGCGAGCTTGTGTGGAGTGCGCATGAGCTTAGGAACAGCGCAGCTGCCTGACCACACAGAGAGCACTCGTGACTTGCTCTTTCATTCAGGAAACCATCAGACTGCATTGTTTTGCGATCTTGGGTGAGACATTGGGTGTGCAGACTTACTTGGGGAGAGTCTGAATTCTCCAGCAGCCGGTGGAGCTCAGCAGCGGCTCTCTCTCAGAGACCCTGGGGCCACATAGGACGCAGCTGACGCTGTCTGCTTGGCCCAGAGACTCCGCCCATCCAACCTGAGCACAGCTGAACTTCACAGACAATTGGCCTGGAGGTCAACCCCTCCAAGTGCTAACAATTATTAACCTGAGCTTAACTACAACAAGACTGTGTAACCCATATCCACCTCAGGTAACTGGGGAGGCTGAGCCACTGTCCCTTGTAGGACATCTACCACACAAAGCTAATTGACCAACTCAGGGAAGCAGCCACCATGCAGAGACATGGAAAGAAATCAGATGTGAAAGAAATGGAGGAAAAAAACGACTGGACATGGAATTCAAAACCACAGTTATAGGGCTTTTCAAGAGGCTCCTAGAAAAGGTCGAGACCTATAAGGAAATAAGCAAGACCTACAAGGAAATGAAAGAGACCCTCAAGGAAATGAACGCGACCTGCAAGGAAATGAGCAAGACCAACGTGGAGATGAATGAATCCTACAAGGAAATGAACAAGACCTACAAGGATATGAACGAGACTCTCAAGGATATGAAAAAGGACCAACCAGAAATTAAGCATACACTGACTGAAATAAAAAATATTATACAAAGACCTAAAAGTACTCTAGAGCACCCCAAGAACCAAGTTAAAGATTTGAAATACAAAGAGGTAAAATCCACTCAGCTGAAAAAGCAAATAACCAAAAGAATCCAAAAAATTGAAGATAGTGTAAGGGGCCTCTGGGACAACCTCAAGCATACCAACATCCAAATTATAGGGTGCCAGAAAAAGAGAGAGAGCAAGACAATGAAAACCTATTTGAAGAAATAGTGACTGAAAACTTCCCACACCTGGTGAAAAAAAATTGACTTAGGAGTCCAAGAAGTGCACCGAACCCCAATATATAGGAACCCTAAGAGGACCACACCAAGGCACATCATAATTAAAATGCCAAGAGCAAAAGACAAAGAGAGAATATTAAAAGCAGCAAGAGAAAAATAGTTAGTTACCTATAAGGGAGCACCCATACGATTGTCAGCGGATTTCTCAACAGAAACCATGCAGGCCAGACAGGAGTGGCAAGAAATATTCAAAGTGATGAATAGCAAGAATCTACAACCAAGATTACTCTATCCAGCAAAGCTATCATGCAGAATTGAAGGTCAGATAAAGTGCTTCGCTGATAAGAAAAAGCTAAAGGAGTTCATCACCATCAAACCAATATTATATGAAATGCTGAAAGATATTCTTTAAGAAGAGGAAGAAGAAAAAGATAAAAGTGTAAATTATGAACAACAAATTCACATCTATCAACAAATTAATCTAAAAATCAAGTGAATTAATAATCTGATGAACAGGATAAACTGGTGAATGTAACAGAATCACAGACATAGAGAGGGAATGGACTGACAACTCTTGGGGAGAAAGGGGGTGTGGGAAGTGCAGCAAGAGACTGGACAAAAATCATGCAACTATGGGAGAGGACAGTGGAGGGGGGTGAGGGTGGAGGGTGGGATGGGTACCAGGTGGAGGGGAGCAATAGGGGGAAAAAAGGGAACAATGTAATTAATAAACTGAACAATAAAGATTTTTTAAAAAGACCCTTGTGATTACATTGCCCCTACCCGGACAATCTCCCTTAACTTACTGACAACAGCAAGTCCATTTTGCTATGTAAGGTAACATAGTCACAGGTTCTGGGAATTAAAATGTTGGGGGAGGACATTATTCTACCTACTACACCTTGGAAGCCACACATTATCAATGCCACTGTACACTATTGGTCAAAACAATCACAGCAAGCACTGAATCAAGAGGAAGGTGTGCCAATGAATTTGTAGCCATGATTTTAAAGCTCCCCCTCCCCCATTCCTCTTGTGGCTGCTCTATGCCCACCAGTCAGCAAGAAGCTTCCCTCCCATTCTTGACTCAGCAGCATTAACATACAAAGAGATGGACAGTCTAATGACTCCACAGATATGAGATGAGGCAAAAAAGACAGTGCAGCCTCATTTTATGCCAATTTTAGATAGTCATATAAAAAATGCATCTACTCTTTATGCACAGTTGAGTCAAGTAAATGAACTGCGGACATTTTAATTACATGAGTGTTTCAGAAAAGCAGCCCTTGGACAAACCACGGGCACTCTGTACTTGTCTTAATTCTATAAGGATCCAAAACATAATATAACATGAGGAGATGTGAAAATTATATCCAAATTTTGCCAGAAGGATTAAAGAATCATCAAATGATTAACTTTCCTCAAAATACAAGTTTCCATGCTGTTTGAATTAAAGGCAGGCTTTTTTGTTGAAATCAAGCATTATTAGTAAACAGCAGTTGTGAGAACAATATGTGGCTAAATTGTAGGCTTTGTTGGAAACAGGCCTGAATAGAACATATTAGCATAAATTGTATTTTTTATGGTTAAGCTGCAGTGTTAAATATCAAACTGTGCTGAACAACCGTTCTCCATACAGTGGCTGAACTGAACTACCTATTATATCAGTTCAGTCAATTGTCCAAACTGGAAAAGTCAGCAATTCCAATGGATATGTTTATAAAATATCCTGAGGTACTCTGGCTTAATATCAATGAACAAAATAGCTCTTGGAGTATCAAAAGCCTGTTTATTAAAAATAAGGATTAGAGTGTCAAAAGATGGCAGCTGGGAGGATAGCAGTGAGAGAGTGTGTGTGATTGAGTGAAGGAACGAAAGGGGAGTGTGTGAACACATGGTGTGTGTGTGTGTGTGTGTGTATAAGCGAGGGACAGTTAGATCCCACAGGACTTTCAGGGGCTGGTGGACTGAGCTTACCTAGCCAGGCAACCTCTGCTACCACTGTAAACACTCCTGGGACAGCCAACTCTGCCTCAGAGACCATCATGCCATCTTGAAGGGGAGAACTGCTGTGACTGGGAACCCAGGCTCACCTCCACTCAGGGCGTTCTCAGACACTATCCAGAACTCTACAGCCACTCCGGCTATGGACCTGCTGCCTCAAATGCAGACCCTTGGACACCAGAACTCCAGCCTCCCAATCTGCAGGCTCCTGTGAGTTCCAGAGCACACTCCCCTCCCGCATTCTGATGCTTTAGCCCGAGGCGCCACAATTGCATGATGCCAAGCCCAACACATCGACCCTGGGAGCCGTGACTGTACGACATGCTGCCAACCCTGACACTTGGAATCCAGGCCTGGTGACCGCATGAGCTGCCACCAAGCCCAATGCATCAATCCTGGGAGCCATGGCCTCAGGACCCACCACCAACCCTGCCACTGTTATCACAAGACCCGAGGGACTTGACACCTAGAGCCTTCAGTGAGAGCAAAAATGGGGAGACAAAGAAACAATCCCCAAAAGAAAGAAAAGGAGTAATCACCAGAAAAGGAACTAAATGAAATAGAGACGTGCAATAGGTCAAGAAAAGAATTCAGAACAAGGGTCAAACAGTTCATAAACCAGATGGATGAGAAAATCGACAACTTATGTAAAAATCAAGTGGAAATAAAGAGTGATATAATGACAATAAAAAAAACTATGGAATGTTTCAACAGTAGACTAGAAGAGGCAGAGCACTGAAATGGTGAATTAGAAGACAGGGCAGCAAAACACACAAATATGAACTGCAATGGAGGGGGGAAAAGGCAAAAGGAGGGCCTAAGGGGCTTTGGGACAACATGAAATGAAGCAATATACATATAATAGGGGTGCCGGAATGACAAGAAGAGGAACAAGGGTTAGAAAACCTATTTGAAGAAATAATGTCAGAAAACTTCCCTGGTTTGGGGAAGAAAGAAGTTATACAAGTACAGAGAGTCTCAGACAAAATGAATCTGAAAAGACCCACATGAAGTCACGCCCTAATTATTATTAAAAATGTTAATTACAAAGAGAGAATCTTAAAGACTGCAAAAGACAGAGAGTTACCTACAAGGGATCATCCATTAGATTACCAAATGATTTTCCAACAGAAATTCATCAGACCAAAAAGGAATGGAAAGAAGTATACAAAAGTGATGCAAAGCAAGAGACTGAATCCAAGAATACTGTGTCCAGCAAGGCTCTCATTTAAAATTGAAGGTGAAATCAGGAGTTTCACAGACAAAAAAAAGGTTAAGGGAGTTTATCACTACCAAGCCAGCAATGCAAGAAATTCTAAAGGGACTGTTGTAAAAAGGCACAAAAATTAAAATCTCTACAAATAAGTACCTATCAATAACTTTAAAAATAAATGGACTACATGTTCCAATCAGAAGATAGCATGTGGCTGAATGGATAAGAAAATATGACCCATACATATACTATCTACTGAGTGACCCACCTCAGAAAAAGGGATTCACACAGACTGAAAGTGAAGTGATTAAAAAAAAAAAAAACATCTTTCAGGCAAATAGAAATGAAAAAAAGCTAGGGGAGTCATACATCTGACAAAATAGACCTCAAAGTGAAGGCCACAATAAGATATAAGGAAGACCACTTCATAATATTAAAGGAATCGATACAACAAGAGGATTTAACTCTAGTAAACATAGAATATGCACCCAATGCAGGAATACCAAAATATATTTAAAAAATTTCTGGAAGATATCAGAGGAGAGATCAACAACAAATCATAGTAGGGGATTTTAATGCCCCCACTGACATCACTGATAAATCCTCTAAACAAAAAATCAACAAAGAAACAGCAATCTTAAATGATTCATTAGACTTTGATGGACTTAATTGACATCTTCAGAACATTTCACACCAAAGCTATAGAATATACATTCTTCTCAAGTGCACATGGGACATTTTCAAAGATAGACCACATATTGGGTCACAGGCAAAGTCTCTCCAAATTCAAGAAGATTTAAATCATATCAAGCATCTTCTAAGACCAAAATGGCATATTAGAAATCAACCACAATAAAAACAATAAAAAAATTCAAACACTTGGAGGTTGAATAGCATGCTATTAAACAATGATTGGGTTACCAAAGAGATCAAAGAAGAAATTAAAAACATCCTGGTAATGAATGGCAATGAAAACACAACAATCCAAAATCTATGGAATATAGTGAAAGCAGTCCTGAGAAAGAAGTTCATAGCATTACAGGTCTACCTCAAAAAACAACAAAAACTGGTAATAAATTATCTAACTCTAAAACCTAAAGAATTCAAAAGAGAGCAACAAGAAAAGCCCAGAGTGAGCAAAAGGAAGGGGATAATAAAGATCAGAGCAGAAATAAATGACATAGAGGTCAAGAAAAAAAAACATATAAAAGATCAATGAAACCAAGAGCTGGTTCTTTAAAAGGATAAACAAGATTGATGAACCTCTAGCCAAGCTTATCAATAAGCAAAAAGAGAGGACCCAAATAAACAAATCAAAAATGAAAGAGGTTAAATAACAACAGACCCCACAGAAATACAAAGGATTCTTAAAAAATACTATAAACAACTCTATTCCGACAAAATAGACAACCTACAGGAAATGGACATAATTCTAGAAAAATACAACGTTCCAAAACTCAATCATGAAGAGTCAAAAATTTTCAATAGGCTGGTAACTAAGAAGGAAACTGAAGCAGCAATAAAAAAAACTTCCAGCAAACAAACACCCAGGACTAGATGGCTTCACAGGGGAGTTTTACCAATAATTCAAAGAACTATAACCTACCCTCCCAAGACTATTCCAAAAAATTCAAGAGGAAGGAATACTTTCAAACTTTTTCTATGAAGCCAGCATTACCCTACTCCCAAAAATCAGATAAAGACAATACAAAGAAAGAGAATTACAGGCCAATATTCCTCATGAACATAGATGCCAAAATTCTCAACAAAATTCTAGCAAATTGGATCCAGCATTACATTAGAAAGATCATACACCATGACCAAGTGGGATTTATTCCAGAGATGCAAGGATGGTACAATATCCACAAATCAATAAATGTGATAAATCACATAAACAAATGGAGAGATAAAAATCACTTAGTCATATCAATTGAGGCAGAAAAAGCATTTGACAAAATCCAACACCTTTTCTTTATAAAAACCCTCAGCAAAGTGGGAATAGAGGAATCATACCTTAACATAATAAAAGCCTTATATGGTAAACTACAGCCAACATCATATTCAGTGGGCAAGAACTAAAACCATTTTTCTTAAGAACAAGAACAAGACAGGGATGCCCACTGTCACCACTCCTATTCAACATAGTTCTGGAAGTGCTAAGCCATAGCAATTAGACAAGAAGAAATAAAAAGGTATCCAAATTAGAAAAGAAGAAGTAAAACTATCATTATTCACAGATGACATAATACTGTACATAGAAAGCCCTAAATACTCCATCAAAAAATTATTAGACTTAATAAATGAATCTGACAATTTAGCAGGATACAAAATTAACATCCAGAAATCTATGGCATTTTTATATACCAATAATGAAATTACAGAGAGAAGGATTTTAAAATAATCCAATTTACCATTGCAACAAAAAAAAATTTAATATACCCAGAAATAAACTTAACTAAGGAGGTAAAAGACCTCTACTGAGAAAACTACAGGACATTTTCTTAAAAAGACATAGAGGAAGACATAAACAAATGGAAGAATATACCATGTTCATGGATTGGTAGAATCAACATCATTAAAATGTCTATATACTCAAAGCAATCTATATATTCAATGCACTCCCCACTAAAATACCAACAGCGTATTTCACAGACATAGAACAAACTCTCCAAAAATTCATATGGAATAAAGAAAAGACCCCAAATAGCCAAAGCAATCCTGAGAAAGAAGAACAAAGTAGAAGGGATCTCAATACCAGATATTAATCTATATTACAAAGCAATGTCCTCAAAACTGCCTGATACTGACACAAAAACAGACATATAGACCGATGGAACAGGACAAAGAACTCAGAAATCAACCGAAGGCACTATGCTCAATTAATTTTTGACAAAGGAGCAAGAGCATACAATGGAGTCAAGACAGTGTCTTCAGTACATGGTGTTGGGAAAATTGGACAGATACATACCAAAAAAAATTAAACTAGACCACCAACTTACACCATACACAAAAGTAAATTCAAAATGGATAAAGGACTTAAACGTAAGAAGGAAAACCATAAAAAGCTTAGAGGAATTCACAGGCAGAAAAATATCAGACATATGTTGTAGCAATATCTTCACCAATACAGCTCCTAAGGCAATGGAAACTAAGGAAAAAATAAACAAATGGGACTACATCAAAATAAAAGCTTCTGCACAGCAAAAGAAACCTTTAACAAAACAATAAGAAAGCCTACTGCATGGGAGAACATATTTGCTAATGCTATCTCTGATAAGAGTTTGATCTCCAAAATTTATAGAGAACTGATACAACTTAACAAAAGGAAGATAAACAATCCAATTTAAAAAATGGGCAAAGGACTAAATAGACACTTTTCAAAAGAGGACATACAGAAAGGCCCAGAGATATATAAAAACATGCTCAAAGTCACTAATTATCCGAGAGATGCAAATCAAAACGACAATGAGATACCATCTCACACCTGTCAGAATGGCTATCATCAACAAATCAACAAACAAATGCTGGTAAGGATGCAGAGACAAGGGAACCCTTTTGCACTGCTGGTGGGAATGCAGACTGGTGCAGCCACTGTGGAGATCGGTAAGGAGTTTCCTCAAAAAATTAAAAATTGAACTCCTATATGACCCAGTGATCCCACTTCTAGCAATATGTCCCAAGAAATCAGAAACACCAACCAAAAAGGACATATGCACCCCTATGTTCATAGCAGCACAATTCACCATAGCTAAGATTTGGAAACAGCCTAAATGCCCATCAGCAGATGAGTGGATTAGAAAACTATGGTACATTTACACAGTGGAATACTACGCTGCTGTAAAAAAGAAAGAACTTCTACCATTTGCAACAGCATCAATGGACCTGAGAGCATTATGCTAAGCAACACAAGCCAGTTGGAGAACGGTAAATATCATTTGATCTCACTCATATGTGGAATATAATGAACAACATAAAATGATGAACAAAAATAGATCCAGAGACACAGAAGCATCAAACAGACCATCAAACCTCAAAGGGAAGGCAGGGAAGGGTAGAGAGAAGGAGTAGAGATCAACCAAAGGACTTGTATGTGTGCATATAAGCATAACCAATGAACATAGACATTAAGAGTGGTGAGGGCATATGCAGGGGGGGGAAGGAGTCATATGTAATACTTTAATCAATAAAGAATTTTAAAAATAAGGACTAGCAAGGGAATATATAATACTACTTTTAATATATTTTTATTGGTTTCAGAGAAAAAGGAAGAGGGAGAGATAGATAGAAACATAAGTGATGAGAGAAAATCATTGGCTGGCTGCCTCCTGCATGCCCCCCACTGGGAATCAAGCCTACAACCTGGTGTATGCCCTTGACGGGAATCACACCTGGGATCCTTCAGTCTGCAAGCTGATGCTCTATCCACCGAGCCAAACCGACAAGGGCTATTTTAAAAAGAAAAGCCAATATATTACAAAAACAAACACAATACATTCAGTTCACATTTCATGTCAAAAAAGTTTGTATTCCATCTTTATTTTCTCTGAATTAAGTACTATATTAACTAATTTTTGTCTTACTATTATACATTCAGAAGACTGGATATTGAACTTTACCCAGTTAAACTCAACATCACTCTCTGTTTCCTTGTACCTTTACCATATTTTATTGATTAGGGGCTGAGGGGATTAAATAAATGCATACCTTTCAGACTTCAATTTTATATATTCTTTCTGAATACCTGAGCATTTCAGAGAGGCCTCTGCTTTCTGTCTTAAATTAAACATTTAATATCCTGAGAATTTGTAGTTTGTGTATGGCTTAGTCCTGTCAAATGTAAAATTAAGCATATAGATTAGGTAAGTGATGGATCATAAACCCTCATTTGTGATCTGATCATTCAAGAGTGACCATCTGAAACAATGAAATGGTCCCACATTACTGGATAAATGGTTTCCTCATGTCTTCTATCATACAAGAAATTCCTGAAAGGTCAAAACAAGCTGTCACCAGCACCTTCTGCATGCTGTTTTGCCACTTTATTTTGATGTTATTTACATCATTGGGAATAATTTTTCTTTTTAATACTTTTGTTCATTACAAAGGTAGCAAATGTCCATTGTGAAAATTTAGAAAATATAAACCAACTAAATAAAAAAGTAAAAGTCTGTCATAATTATTTATTTTATACTCTTGAATTGGACCTCATTCTCATTCTTTAATTCAAAAGATATAAGAATTAAAATAAAGAGATAAATATAAAAATGAACCCATAAAAGTGCCAGAGGGAATATAGGTAAAATTTTTAAGCACCTGCATAACAGTCACCCCGGGACCCTAATCAGAAGGCCAGGTTTGCACCTCACAGCAATGGGCTTTCAAACCAGTGCTATTAGAATCTCAAAGCCAGGATAACTCTAGAGGATAAATGGGTCACGTGGACAATTAATTATAACATAATGCAAGTTGAGATAAATAGAGAAAAATGCAAGTGCTGTGGGAACCCAGAGAAGGGGGAGAAGGAAAGAGAAACATTGATTGGAACACTGAGCGATGAATAAGCTAACGAGAAGCTAAGAGGCAAAGGGAACAGCATTCCAAAAGAAAGGAACACACAGGAAAGTACAGAGTTAGTTGTGAAGTCCAATAAGGACAGTGATCAAGTCACAGAAAAAATGACTTAGTGACCTGCTCTTAAATCATCAAGAGAGTCAAGCCAGGCAGCAAATTAATCCATTTCTTTTCTTTCTTTTTTTTTTTCAGCTTTTCTTTTGAGGCCATATCAGGTCATTGTAGAAAACCTAGCATCATCTAACATTTTCAGACTGTACATGCCAGGATTATTTTAACTGCAAGTGACAGAAACCTAACTCAAATTAGCAAAAAAGTGAGAATTTATTAACTCATATCACTGAAACATTTACCATGTAGACTGGTTCCGGTAACGCTTGATCTAAGTTCTCAAATAATGGGTTCATGTTTCTGTCTCTGTTTTGTTGTTGTTGTTGTTGTTGTTGTTGTTGTTTTTCTTTCTGTACTCTGCTTGCACTGTCTCTCTTTGCAGGCTAACTTCATTCTTTCTTGCTCTGGACTTTTTCTTTCCATATTACAATAAAGAGGGCTTCTGGCAGCCTCGGCCAATGTCCTTACAACTCATTAACATACATGAGGAGAGCAGCCTTTCCTACTTGATCTAGTAGAAAGAGGCTCAGGAAAGCATCTTTGTGGCCCCGATGGGGCAAATGGCCATCCCTAACCCAGTCACAGTGGCTGGAGGAATGGAGTACTAGAGTTGGCCCAGCATAGGTCACAGTGAGGGCAGGAGGCAATACAAGTCACCTTAATGGACAACCCCCCAGGACCACATGAAGTAGAGAAGCAGGTTCCCAAAGGAAGAAGAGAGGGGTGGAAGAGCATGCTCAGCACATAACAGCTTTAACTATTAGAGTTTATCTCCCCGATAATAGAAGGGGGGAGGAGGACAGGATTTCTTTCATCTCAACAGTGAGGATACCTCAAAATACTCCCCCAGGCAGTCACTCTGACCACTCTCCCAAAATATGGGCTATGAGAAGGACACATTCAAGTCAGCACCTAAAAGGGAGTCAAGATTTTCACTGTATGTTCACCAAATATGGAAAACTCCAGTGAATTCCAAAGCAGAGAACCAGAGAATTCAATCACTCCCCAACCATACCCCAATTATCAGAGCTGCCTGCTTCAGCTCTTGTGTCATATGTTAGCACGTCTGAAATGTGATCATTTAAATCATATTATAAATGGAGCAAGCATTCATGCAGCACTTGGGGTGAGCCAGGTACTGCTCTAAATGCAGTTTATATAATAACACAACAACCCTGTGAGGCGTGGCCTGTTATTATTTCCATCATGGGTGGGGAAGCCACAGCACAGAGAGGTCACACTCACTCAGCTTGATTTGCACTCAAGCCGTACAGCTCCAGAGTCTGAGCTCCAAACCCCAAGTTTAGACAGTGCTTCCACTCCAGATAGACCATAAGGTAAACATGGGGAGCAAGGGAACAGAAAAAGTGACAGTGATAAGCATCACGTCAAAACAATTTGCAACAAAACAAATAAGAGATGTAATCACATAATCCAGCCACCGAACTGTCAGCTCAGAGGCTGGACTGTCAGTAGAGCCCCAATATACCGGGACACGTTGCCTCGAGAGTCTGTGAGTGATCTGGCTTAACTAATCCAGATTAAAGATTCCCTCCGCAATAGTATAGGGGAACATCCTCTACCTCCCTCTGATGCTGTGCCCACAATGGCACCCTGATGTGTGGAGGTGACCTGCCCACATAGGGCCCACTGCAGTGTCAACATGTGGCCGTGTTTAATGTTGCTTTCCTTTTGAGACATCTGTGGCCAACTGTTCTTAGAAGAGTCATGAGGGCTAGAAGACTAGGTTCCATGATCAAGTATTTATTGGGCACCTACCGTGTGCCCAGCCCTGGGCGCCCTGAGGACACACACAATGACCAGAGAGACTCTGTCACCTAGCTTGTCTCACACTCTAGTTGAGGTTAATCAGAATTGTTAGCATCTTTTATAAGCAGACCTGGTATCTAAACAGTATGCACCCCTACAGGCATTCTGGTTGGTAAAATACTGAAGTTTTTTTTTTAACTAAAATAGCCACTGCCTAGGTCTCTTGAATGTTTCACCACTGCCCACCCTGCCCTGGCCCTTCTCCCAGAACCCCTAGAATATCCCCATAATCTATCAACTGGAGGGATAGGCCAGGCCGGGCAGGAGCCCTCCAGGACCCGCTCCAACATGCAGCCTGCATCTGTTCTGATTGGTAGGGTCGTGCCCCTGCTCATATGCACAAAAAGTAGCCAAACTGCAAAGCATGTCTCCCCCTCTTTAAACAGGCCTTACACTCACACTTTTCTGGTTGATTGCCAGTTCCCTTTAGAAACAGTAGGTCTTTATTTTTAAAAAAGGAAAAGCATCAGACGCACAATGTGACAATCAGCAACTGTCTGAGCACAGCCCGTTGACGCAGAGGACATCGTGCCAAGACGGGACCAAATTACCTCCTCTCCCTGCCACCCACCGCAGTGCCCGTCAACAGTCACCTTCAGAACAGAGGCCCCAGTGAGACGGACCCAGATGGCCCAGCAGCCATGGTAACTGGAGGGGCCTGTCACCTCCTCCGGCCTCTCCTAGGCCCAGACTCCTGCTGGCTGTGTCAGGCACAAAGAAGTGGCAAATAATACGGGTCAGGGAGTTTCACCCACCTGCTCACATGACAGCCTCACTTTCTGGGAAATCCCTCTAGCTGCCCAGCTGCCAGGAGAGGTGAAGACTGGCCCTGAAAGATCTGGAAAATCAAACTCAAAAGCATTTGGGTTCCCCCCTAACACTTCTCATCCCTGGCCGTCCAGGGGCACATGTAAATACAGATGCCAAGCCCCAGCCTGGCATCATCAGTGTGGACCACTGCTCCAGTGGATCCTGCCCTGGTTTAGGGGCTCCAGGTCAGAGACGGCCTCCATGGACCTGCCTCCTTCTGCCTGTAAAAGATGCTAAAAATTCTCGTTAACTGTAGGTTCCCCTGTCCACTCTGCTCGTGGGCTCAAAGAGCAGATTGAGCCAAGAGGGGTGTCCCCCTTTTGCCTGGAGCAAGGTCCCAAGAATAAATGATTCTGGCATTTTGCCCACACATGATGGCCAGGCAGTGAGGATAAGAAGGACATTTATCTAGATGCTAAGGTGAGACTGCAAATTTTAATAGTATCATTCATTATGGCCTTCCAGGGATTTCTGGGGTTTCCTCTAACTAGTCTTTTTTTTTTTAATTTTAGTGAGCTATCTAGAAATTAAAATTTAAAAACTGGCTTCTCAAAGATAATATCAGACAAAAGAAAAAAAACATAATATCAAGGAGTCCTTGTGATCTGAGTTCCTCTGCAAAGAAGTCTGTCCTTAATTCAGCAAAGGGGGTCCTACCCCCACACTCTAATGTCACTAGGGCCAGAGGGAGGGCAGTGGTGACAGGAGATAAATCTCTTTGGGAAGCAAGTTCTTCAGACACTCCTCCTGGCACAGATCCTGAAACCGTGCTCCTCCCACGAGGCTGCCCAAGTGGCAGGAAACCAAGCCCTGGAGCCCAGCTCCTCCAAAGGTCTCCTTTCTAAAAGGAAGATCATGTTTCCTGCTTTGCTGACAAGGAAACCAAGGTGTGGGGAGGTGAAGGGACCAATTCAATAGACAAATGTCTTTTTAGAGCAAAATATGTCACTCTCATCATCTCAAAAGTGCAATAAAGAGAAAAACCTTAGACATGCCATTGGGGAGACATAAACCTGAGATTCCAGTTGAATTCCACTGCTGTTAAATGTGTAGTTTTTCATCTCACAAATCTTACCACCAAGAAAGGACTAAATCAATACATATGCCCCAGACCAGGCACTAAATCTGGGAGGAGGGACGAACTGTCCAGTGTCATACAGCCCCCATCACACTGCCATGGCTGACAAGGCCAGAGGATACAAACAGGAGACACGGTGCAGGCTAACTGAGGAGGAAAGAGGAGAGGAAAGCACATGAAGGAACCAGCGGAGGGCTGAGGACGAAACGGAATAAACTGAGTTCAAAAGAGGCAGAACTCGCAGCGTAGTATTCCATTGTGTAGATGTACCACAGTTTTCTAATCCACTCATCTGCTGTTTCCAAATCGAAGCTATGGTAAATTGTGCTGCTATGAACATAGGGGTGCAAATATCCTTTCTAACTTGTCTTTCTAGTTTCTTGGGATATATTCCTAGAAGTGGGATCACTGGGTCAAATGGGAGTTCATTTTTAGTTTTTTAAGGAAGCTCCATACTGTTCTCCACAGTGGCTGCACCAGTCCGCATTCCCACCAGCAGTGCAAAAGAGTTCCTTTTTCTCCACATCCTCGCCAACACTTGTCATTTGTTGATTTGTTTATGTTAGCCAATCTGACAGGTGTGAGATAAGGAGGTCCTACCATTTGCAACAACATGGATGGAGCTGGAGAGCATTATGCTAAGTGAAATTAGCCAGGCAGAGAAAGATAAATATCACATAATTTCACTCATTTGTGGAATATAATGAACGGCATACACGGATGAAAAAGAACAGATCCAGAGACTGAGAAACGTCCAGCAGAATGTCAAGCCTCAGGAAAACAAGTCCAAGACCACATGAATTCCTGCAACAGGGAGGAACTGACAGGTTTGTTCCAACCATGAAGACAGTCCAGAGACGGAAGACGCTATGACACCTTGCCATGCTAGCAGTCAACAGTTGTGTGTCACTGCAGGTTATCCCGTACCAAACCAGAGTGTGTGGGACCTGCATTGCCACCACTTGTCCACTATCCAGATATCATTGCTGACATGTACACATGTACACTATTTGACACTGAAACTGAGACTCAAACATTTTTTGTTCTTATATTTTTATCTCTAGTATGCAGATGCAAGATATTTTAAAGAAAAGAAATGGGGGGGGGGGATAGATACAGAGACAAAGAAGCATTGAACAGACTGTCAAACTACACTGGGAAGGCAGGGGAGAGTGGGGGCGGGGGCTGTAAGAGATCAACTGAAGGACTTGTATGCCTGCATATAAGCATAACCAATGGATACAAGACACTGGGGTGGGGGGCAGGTGAGGTCATGTGCTGAAGGGTAGGGAAGGCCAGGGGGAGGTCAATGGGGAGAAGAAAAGGAAACATATGTACTACTATTTGTAATACTTTAAACAATAAAAAATATATTTTTTTAAAAAAAGAGGCAGAACCCTGTGTACATTCTGGGCCTAAAAATATGGCACAATAGAGTGGGGGCTTGCCAGTTCTGATCTCAGTTAAAACCAAAAGTGTCTTCATCAATTTAAAAGCAAGATTTAAGTAGGCCTGCATGCTTAGTGGTTCTAGAAACAAGGAAGAAAGGGGAGCTTTATTTCCATTGCTTCTGCATGTCAGCATCTTTTTGAAAAATTTAAGCACTGTGACTTGAGCAAAGCTGTAACTGCTCTAGGTCTCAACTGCCCCATTAGCAAAAATTGTTTAAAAAAAAAAG
Organism: Antrozous pallidus; assembly: GCA_027563665.1. Taxonomy (NCBI): domain Eukaryota; kingdom Metazoa; phylum Chordata; class Mammalia; order Chiroptera; family Vespertilionidae; genus Antrozous; species Antrozous pallidus. The sequence continues at coordinate 182,079,592 of CM050508.1, forward strand.
ATTGCCCACAGTCTTCCTTCTAAAGATATCCAAATGGCTCATGGTCTTGTTTAGCAACCAACATTCAAGAAAAAGTGAGTTGCTAAAACCATACTATGAAAGGTGTTGGATGTAGAAATCTTAGCCCTCCATTGAAGGTACCGTTCTCTCAAAGCCTCCTCCACTGTTTAAAGTTAACAGTATCAACCAAATTGCACAACCACCAGAGTTAACTAAAATTCAATACTTTGGCTTCTAGCTTAAAGTGGGAAATGTAAAATTGGACAAATGCCTATGATCTTTTCTTGGCTGGTTGAATACACATGACTTAGATGTAGAGTATCCAATATTTCACAACTAGGTTTTTTTTATGAGTTTCCGGGGAATTTCCAGTTTTAGATATTTTTCTGTGAACAGCTCTACACAGATGGCTTTAAGGTCACACCAGGGTAAAAGTGAATGCTCATCACTAGAAGAGATTATTGGATCATTGCTAGATGTTTTCACACAGTCTTCCCACTCCCCATTTCCAGCCACTTATCAGACCACATAGAAGCACATTTTGCAAAATGTATTTTAGTTAGGAAACTGAGATCTGGTGGAAGACCAAGCTAAAAACCGCAGGTTTGTCTCTCAGAGTGTGTGTGGAGGGCACAGTGGGGGTGAGGGAGGAAAGGGACCCATGAAAATGTGTGGGAAAGTCCACTGCTCACTACAGAGCACTAGACCAGCAATTCTGCAACTCTGGTCTCAGAGCCACTTCATATTCTTAAAATTATTAAGGAATCCAAGGAGCTTATTTTGCATGTGGATTGTATCTATTGTTATTTGTTATATTAGAAATTAAACAAAAATTACTACAGCATTTATTATTTCACTAAAATAATATTAATAGTCCTATTATTTGTTAACATAAGTAGTATATTTTATGGAAAATAACTATCTTGTCCAAAACAACAATAAAATTGAGAAGAGTGGTGTTGTTTCATACTTATGCAAGTCTCTTAAATGTATAGACTTACTAAAAGATGGCTGGGTTCTAAAATCTGTCCTGATCACCCTGTTGCTCTATTGGGCATCCTGTGGCCTGTGGAAAACTTCCTGGTGCACTCATGAGAGAATTCAAGTGAAAAAGGCAAATAGCTTCGTAGCGCTATTATAAAAGTGGTTTTGACTTCACAGACTCCATGAAAGGGTCTCAGAGACCCCTAGGGGCCCCAGATCACACGTGGAGAACAACTGTGCTAGCAAAATATTATGAATCTATCCCCTACTGAGATACTCAGAGAGGGAAGGTTGTGTGATTTGACAAAAATCACACAGAAAGTGAAGAAGAAAGCAGCAGAACTTAAACTGTGTGTTTTTTTAACTTCTGGCTAAGCGCTTTTCACATGAGACTATGCTTCCATGTTTCTGCCTAATCTGAATTTTTCTGTGTAATGAGCACAATAATGAAATACAGTGGAGTTTAGTCAGTCAAGTATCCAACTTACATGGGCAGAAGCCCAGGCACCCACCCCTCCCCATCCCATCACAACAGAGAGAGGACAGATTTTTAAAGGCCCATCCATTGCATGTGCCATTTCTTCCCACAAGCACGTGACCTCACGGGAGAGTGGTGTAAGGAGTGTGGATCCTTGTTTTCTCCCAGTTTATCTACCACCGTTGTCTCTAAGTATAAGCATTTCCTGATGGTGAGTGGGAGTCTGGAGATCAAGATACTTCTGTTTTGCTTGATGGTAGAATGTGGCTGATAATCACAAGCCGAGTGTTTCATGGAGTGCCTTGTCAAAGAACACAGTGAAGTGGGGGACATCAGCTTCAGGGAGCTTGTTGAGAGAGAACAGTCTCCAGAATTTGATGGGCAACTGGAGGACTCTTAAGTTTTGACACGTCTGAAACTTTACCCTCACATAGTGGAAGTCTCCTTACAGAGGAGTATTTAGCTCAGGAAGCAACATCTGAGTGACTGGGACACTTATCATGAGAGCAGAGGTCTAGGAGGAGTAGCAGGCAGTGATGTGCAGGCGTGGGTATGCTCACCAGATATGACACAGCAATTGCACACATGTCAGGATCTCAGTGCCTATGCCTACCAGAAAGTATTGTACTTCATAATATGCCAATATCTGTACTAAAATTTTTATTATAAATTCAATGCATGCACTTGCTTTTTAAAAAACAAAAATAGTGAGGAGGAACCAAGATTGTGGCATAGGTAAACACCTATCTTGCTGCCCCACACAACAATTCCAAAACTACAACTTAACGACAGAACAAACATCATCCAGAATCACTGGAAAGCTGACTGAGTGAAAATTCCACAAATAAAAGTAAAGATAGGACACTGTGATTCAGAGGAGCAGCGGAGGGCAGCATTGAAGATACTCATGGAGCCAGAGCTTTGGATTCCTGCGCGCACGCCAGTGGAGAGGGCGGGCAGCTGCAAACCAGGCTGGTTTTCTCCAACGGGGAGGGCGGAGGCATCCTACTGCACTGATTCCCCAGTTCTGGGCAAGGTCCGGGGAGCCCACGGGTAGAACTGGGCAGTGAGAAAGCACACTGAAGCCTGGCGCTGCGGAGGTCTGCAAGCCTGTGGAGAGGGCGAGCTTGGGGAAAGTGCGTGTAAACTTGGAACAGCAGTTTGCATGTAAACTTGGGAAAAGAAGTGTGCGACTGCAAAGAGAGGACTCGTGACTTGCTCCCTCGTTCGGGAGACCATCAAACTGCATTGTGTTGCAACCCTGGGCAAGACTTAGGGGGTGCGGACTCATTTGGGGAGAGGCTGAGTTGTCTGACAGAGGGTGGAGATCGGCGACGACTTTCTCTCGGAGGTGCGTGCAGCCATTGCCACCCAGCACAGAGACCCTGGTGCCGCATAGGGTGGAGCTGACGCTGCCTGCTCATCTGGGAGACTCTGCCCATCCAACCTGAGCACAGCTGACCCTCACAGCCAATTGGCCTGGAGGTCAAACCCTCTTAGTGCTAACAATAATAAGCTGGGCTTAACTTCAACAATACTGTACAACCCATAAAGGGCTGCAGCAAGAGTATCCACCTCAGGTAACTGGGGAGGCTGAGCCACTGTCCTTTAGAGGACATCTACCACACAAAGCTAATGGACCAATTCAGGAAAGCAGCTACAATGCAGAGAAATGGAAAGAAAGCAGATGTGAAAGAAATGGAGGAAAAAAGACTACTAGACATAGAGTTCAAAACCACAATTATAAGGTTTTTCAAGAGGCTCCTAGAAAAGGCTGAGACCTAAGAGGAAATGAACAAGACCTACGAGGAAATGAAGAAGACCTACAAGGATATGAAAAAGGACCAACCAGAAATTAAGCATACACCGACTGAAACAAAAAATATTATACAAAGACCTAAAAGCAGTCCAGATGACCACAAGAACCAAGTTAAAGATTTGAAATACAAAGAAGCAAAATCCACTCGGCTGGAAAAGCAAGAAGCAAAATGAATCCAAAAAATTGAAGATAGTGTAAGGGGCCTCTGGGACAATCTCAAGCATACCAACATCTGAATTATAGGGGTGCCAGAAAAAGAGAGAGAGCAAGATAATAAAAACCTACTTGAAGAAATAGTGACCAAAAACTTCTCACACCTGGTGAAAGAAATTGACTTAAAAGCCCAAGAAGTGCACAGAACCCCAAAATATAGGAATCTAAAGAGGACCACACCAAGACACATCGTAATTAAAATGCCAAGGGCAAAAGACAAAGAGAGAATATTAAAAGCAGCAAGAGAAAAACAGTTAGTTACCTCTAAGGGAGCACCCATACGATTGTCAGCGGATTTCTCAACAGAAACGATACAGGCCAGACAGGAGTGGCAAGAAATATTCAAAGTGATGAATAGCAAGAATCTACAACCAAAATTACTCTATCCAGCAAAGCTATCATTTAGAATTCAAGGTCAGATAAAGTGCTTCACAGATAAGAAAAAGCTAAAGGAGTTCATCACCGCCAAACCAATATTATATGAATTGCTGAAAGATACTCTGTAAGAAGAGGAAGAAGAAAAAGGTAAAAATAAAAATTATGAACAACAAATACACATCTATCAACAAATGAACCTAAAAATCAAGTGAATTAATAATCTGATGAACAGGATAAACTGGTGAATATAACAGAATCATGGACATAGAGAGGGAATGGACTGACAACTTTTGGGGAGAAAAGGGGTGTGGGAGGTGCAGCAAGAGACTGGACAAAAATCATGCACCTATGGGAGAGGACAGGTTAGGGCGGAGGGTGGGATGGGTACCGGGTGGAGGGGAGCCATAGGGGGAAAAAAGAGAAACAATGTAATTAATAAACTAAACAATAAAGATTTTTTTTAAAAAAATAGTGCACAAGGGTAGAAAATGCAAAGCAGAGAAATCTTCCTCCAACCCCAATCTCAATTACAGCCCTGCGCCCCAAAGTGACAAATCTTTTTCTCTGCTTTGTTCCTTTAATGGTTTCTCCCATTTAGGCTAATACACTTAACATCTCTCTGTCCCGATTTCTCCATTTTAAACAATATTAACTCCCAATGGGGAAGACTTACCTCAATTTCCCTCCACTTTGCTTCCTCGACTGCAAATATGGCCAAGGGTAATAAATTTACTTTCTATTCAGTAATTCTCTTTTCCATGTTTTGTCTTTAAATTGATCCAAAAATAAATAAATAAAAACTAGTGGATAACATTGAAAATACAATTGAGAGTGAGAACCAAAATTGTGAATGGTCCCAACAGAAGGAAATGTGACTATGTGACATGAAATCTGGGCCACTTGAAGAAGAATGTTTCATGTGTAAAGAGCACATGGATTCTCTGTTCCTTCTCACCAATTGCTGAGACCTAAGACACATTTTTTCCTTCATATTTGGACGATAAATTTGCTTTTTCCCAGAATTTCTAAGAAAAAAGAAAGGCATATGCCAGCACCAACTTATTACCAGTTTGTGTAATGAAAACCACTTTCTTCTTGAAGACATTCTTTACTTCTGATTGATAGCAGTTGCTTTCTAGATCTGCTCCCAGTGGTTATACAAGGATTTATATTCATTGCCCTATGGGTTATTACCATGGTTTCTTAGGGTCAATATTTTCATCATTACTTAATCAGTTATTGTCTGGCTAGAAAATATGCTCCAGTGATTATTCTTTTTAAGAAAGGCTATGTGGGAAGCCAATTTCCTGAGTCCCTGCATGTTTGAAAGTATGTTTATTTCACTGTCACATTTAATTATTCATATGGCTGGAGAGCAGACACTACAATGTGACACAATATTCCTTTATTCCCAGCCCTATATTTATTAATAGAACCTTCTTTTGTACAAGTAATCTCCCTCTTCATATGTCCACCGTGGGTAATTCCTGCTCAATCTGTGCCAATCATGGTTATCCTGTAACCTTTCCAATGACTGGCTTAGGAATAACCTTATAATAAATTTTTGGTCAAAAAACATGAAAAGTCTGTCAGAGCTGCGGAATAAGAGGCATTCTCATTGTCCTCTAGAGACCCTTGTCTCTGGATATGGTGCTTGGAACTACTGTTGTTGACAGAGAAATTAGCCTGAGTACAAAGTCAACAAGCTAAGGATGACACAGCAGAATGACAGAAGAATCAGGAACCTTGACTGTTGTCATTATTAAGCTGATGAATTTACCAAATGGTGTGCCCTACCTCTGAATTTCACATAATGCAAGATAATACATTTTCTTCTTATTTAAGTCACTTGGGGTAGCTTTCTGTTCCTTGCAGTCAAAAGCACCCTAATTAATACAGCTGGGTATAGAATTCTTGGTTTGCATCCCTTTAGAACTTTGAAAGCATTAAGCAATGCATTGTCTACTAGCAGCTACTATAGTGGATTACTAAGGTGATATGAACATCTATTTTCCATTTCCTTATGAAATATCCTAATTTTTCCTCTAGCTGAGAGCTTTTATAGTATTTTCCTTCATTCCAAGAGTAGTGAAATTTCATCAGAGTGTGTCTTTGTTTGGATCTTTTCTCATTTATTCTACTTAACACTCAGCAGGTTGCATTTAATCAAAGAATTTGATTGTTTAGCTCAGAAAAAAAAGTGTATTCTATTATTATTTCCTTTGTTATCTATTTTAAAAATTTGGACCTTCTCCAACTATATCTATTATCTTTTTGCATATCTCTTATAACTTGCCATCTTTTTGCACTAAGTTCTGAAGGATTTTCTCAAGTCTATCTTCCTGTTCACTCATTTGGAATTTATCAGTGTTCTTACTGTTATTCAGACATTTTACTGCATTTTTAAAATTTCAACAATTGTATTTTAATTTCTGACAATTCTCATATTCTAAAGTCCCTTTTTCTCGTAGCAGTATGTCATTGTCTCATCTAGGTGAAAATCTCTGAATTGCTTTTAATATTTCCATATCCTCTCAAGTGACATGTTGTTTATCTTGGTCTTTGCCTTTTATGAAATTGATTTCCCTCCTATGTCAGGGGGTCCTTCACTAGCCACTTATATTCATCGATGAAGGACTTTGTAGATTAGTATAGGGAGCTCATGTGAGTTTCCTTTGCAGTTGAAAAGGTATATTTGCTCTGAATGTGAGGGAACATGGCAGCGTCTCTGTGAGGAAAGGTTCTTCTCTTTGGTACACCTAGGTAGAGAGCTGGCAAAAGGATGTGGAACCCCCACTGCTGTCAAAGAAGAGCAGAGCACTTAAATGCATTTCCCTCCTAGTGTGAGATGACTTTTCCTTTTACCCTCTGACTCTACCCCAAGATAGAGTCTACTTCTAACATCACTCTGCCTTGCTACCTTGCTCTAACTTCATACCTTGGGCTGTCCTTCAGCAAATCTTTCATCAGTTCAGAAAACAATTCTGAGAATTCAAACAGCTGTGAACATATCTAGAAAAAAGGGGGGGTAGTAGTTATTTAGCCAAAATGTCCTAAGGATATATTTCTGATTAAGCAACCAGCTTGCTGCCTCAAAGCTCACTCTGACCCTGTATATGTTCCAATTCCAAGCTTGGAGCCTTTCTGAAGAAAGTCTCTCACCTCCAATACAATCCCCCATTTGAGCTCCAAGCCAAGTTTTCTATTGTATACTAAACTCTTAAAATAATACAATGCAACTGCACCTAATTTCCATCCATCAGCACTCCTTCCTATTTTCAGAGCTGTCGATTCATTTTTTTTACATGTCTTTAATTTTCATTTCAGTGGGTTTTAGGAAAGCAGGGGCGGCAAATGTATGTACTCAAGTCTGTTATCTTGAACCACAACTTTTAATACATTTCTATTAACACAAATCAAAACTATATTATCATTTTGACAATGTGAGGGGTTTCATAGTATCTGGAAGTCCCAGAAATCATATGCTAAACTTAGTGTTTGTGCATATCGGCATTTCTTTAAGGAAAGCAGTCATAGTTTTGATCAGATTCTCAAATGGTCTATAACCCAATGCAGGTTAGGAAACAATGGGGAAATGGATAAAACAAACAACTGTTTTGGGTCCAAGTGAAATCCATATAATGTGGGAAGCAATGGATTAGAAGTAAAAATTGATGTACCGAGTAAAACATTTTTAAATCTAGATTCAAGTATATAAAGACAAATACATTTTCTCAAATTAATTTTAAACAAAATTAATCTGTCTTCATCTTCTCTCTGCCTCATTCCCTCTAAAGTTGGAAACGTTATGTTATTTTCAGGTAAATTCAGTCTGGTATTAAATAATAATATCAAGCTTAAATTTAGTCTATTCAAAATATCACATCACTGCCCTGGCCTGTGTGGCTCAGTTGATTGGAGCATCGCCTTATTCGTCAAAATGTCATGGGTTCAGATGGAGAACCAAGATGGCGGCATAGGCAAACACCTATTGTTCTGCCCCGCGCAACGATTTAAAAACTACAACATAACAACAAAACAAACATCACCCAGAATCGCCAGAAAGCTGGCTGAGTGAAAACTCCACAAATAAGAGTAAAGGTGGGACACTGAGACTCAGAGGAGCAGCGGGAGCGCAGCCTTGAAGACGGAAACAGGTTAGGAGCCGTCCTGGTCGCACACATGGGCTGCAGGGCTGGAGCAGCAACCCCAGCTGGATTTCGTCAACGGGGAGGGTGGAGACGTCCCACTACACAGATTCCCCAGTGCCAGGCGAGGTCCGAGGTCCGGGGGACACACCCTGGAAGCCAGGCGCAGCAGAGGTCTCCTAGTCTGAGGAGAAACCCGGAGACTAGGAAAAGAAGTTTGCGCGCAAGTGTCGCACAAACCCGTGACTTGCCCCCTGGAAACTTGTCTCCTGGTCCCGGAAACTATCTATTTTACAACCTTGGGCTAGACTTTGGGTGTGCAGACTCATTTGGGGAGAGGCAGAGTTGTCTGGCAAGGGGAAGAGACTAGCGGCTTTCTCTTGGAGGTGTCTGCAGCTATCCCCATCCAACAGAGACCTGCGCACGCGCGAGTGCCGCATAGGACGTAGCTGACACTGAGGCTGCCTGTGCAGCTCAGAGACTCCGCCCATCCAACCTGAACACAGTCTCCCTTCACAGCCAATTGGTCTGGAGGTCAAACCCTCCTAGGGCTAACAACAAAAAGCTGGGTTTAAATTCAAAAATACTGTACAACCCATAAAGGATTGCAGTAAGAGTACCCATATCAAATAACTGGGGAGGCTGTGCCACTGACCTTTAGAGGATATCTACCACATAAAGCAGCCACCATGCAGAGATATGGAAAGAAATCAGGGGTGAAAGAAATGGAGGAGAAAAGATGACAAGACATAGAGTTCAAAACCACGGTTATAAGGCTTTTCAAGAGGCTCCTACAAAAGGCCGGTCAACTTAATGAGAATTACGAGGAAATAAACAAGACCAACCAGGAAATGAATGAGACTTACAAGGAAATGAATGAGACCTTCAAGGAAATGAACAAGACCTCTGAGGATATAAACCAGACCCTCACGGATATGAAAAAGGACCAACTAGAAATCAAGCAGACACAGACTGAAATAAAAAATACTACACAAAGACCTAAAAGCAGTCCAGAGGGCCACAAGAACCAAGTCAAAGATTTGAAATACAAAGAAGCAAAATCCACTCAGCAGGAAAAGCAAGAAACAAAAAGAATTCAGATAATTGAAGATAGTGTAAGGAGCCTCTGGGACAACCTCAAGCATGCCAACATCCGAATTATTGGGGTGCCAGAAAAAGAGAGAGAGCAAGTTAATGAAAACCTACTTGAAGAAATAGTGACTGAAAACTTCCCTCACCTGGTGAAAGAAACTGACTTAAAAGCCCAAGAAGTACACAGAACCCCAAAATATAGGAATCTAAAGAGGACCACACCAAGGCATATCATAATTAAAATGCCAAGAGCAAAAGATAAAGAGAGAAGATTAAAAGCAGCAAGAGAAAAACAGTTGGTTACCTACAGGGGAGCACCCATACGATTATCAGCGGATTTCTCAACAGAAACGATGCAGGCCAGACGGGAGTGGCAAGAAATATTCAAAATAATGAATAGCAAGAATCTACAACCAAGATTACTCTATCCAGCAAAGCTATCATTCAGAATTGAAGATCAGATGAAGTGCTTTGCAGATAAGAAAAAGCTAAAAGAGTTCGTCACCACCAAACCAGTATTATATGAAATGCTGAAAGATATTCTTTAAGAAGAGGAAGAAGAAAAAGGTAAAAATAAAAATTATGAACAACAAATACACATCTATCAACAAATAAACATAAAAATCAAGTGAATTGATAGGCTGATGAACAAGATAAACTGGTGACTATAACAGAAACATGGACATAGAGAGGGAATGGACTGACAATTCTTGGGGAGAAAAGGGGTGTGGGAAGTACAGCAAGAGATTGGACAAAAATCTTGCAACAATGGGAGAGGACATCAGGGAGGGGAGGGGAGGGTGGAGGGTGGGTTAGGTACAGGGTGGAGGGGAGATATAGGGGGATAAAAAAGGGGAAACAATGTAATTAATAAACTGAACATAAAGAAAAAAATTGCAAAAAAAAAAAGGTCATGGGTTCAGTTCCAGTTAGGGCCCATACCCAGGTTGCAGGTCTGATCCTCAGTTGGGACACATACGGGAGGGCAAGCCATCAATGATCCGCTCTCATATTGATGTTCCTTTCTCTCTTCCCCTCCCTTCCTTTCTCTCTAGAATATATATATGTAGCATCACTATCATCCTTCTTATCAGGGTTCTCTCAAATGTGGCTCAGGCATTTGGGCACATATTACCTATCCCAGTCTCCATATCACTGCCTTCTCCCACTAGATCTTTGCCATTGGTGTCTATCCCCACCAAAGCCTTCATTGATGTCCTGGTCCTCACATTGGCCTCCAAGCATCAGGTCCAGAGGGGTCACTTGCATTCTTTTACACTCAACCAGAGTTCCTTCAGGTTTCCTGGCTCACTTGTTATCAATCTCTCCCTTCTTTGCTACTTAAAAACTATCTTAAAGACAAGGAATTTGGGGCACTATCATGTACTATTCTCTAATCTTAAACCTTTACATGTCATTCTTGCCCTTTTGTAGTTTTGCTGACTCAAAGAACTTATCCACAGGGCTTCAACCTGGGAAACAGTGGAAATGGCAAGAGAGGTAGTAATGTTCCTGCTCTTGGATTCACCTCATCTACCTTCATTGCTTAGCCTACTGCATAGGTAGGAAGGATACTAGATCTTTCCATAAACCCACAGCAATATAACCTCTAGCCAGTGCAGCATGGCTCAATGGTTGAGCATCAACCTGTGAACCAGGAGGTCATGGTTAAATTTCTAGTCAGGACATATGCCTGGGTTGCAGTCTCAATCCCCAGTGGGGGGCATGCAGGAGGCAGCCAATCAGTGATTTTCTCTCATCATTGATGTTTCTATCTCTCTCCTTCTCCCTTCCGCAGTGAACACAGCTCCTCTGGTTCTTCCCCATGTCTAGTTTAGGTCATGTTTAGTTAGTTTATAGAAAAACGTACTTTTGTTCTTCGTCTACACTACCATATTTTATTGATTCTAAGACATACATTTCTTTACATGTATACAGCTCTCAAATTGGGAGGTACCTTACAACTGATGACATCTTAGATTTATGAAGCACAATCTTTTCAATCTGTTTCTTTATAGTAAAATTTTATGCCTTCTGTATTACTTTACTAGGGCTACCATAAACTGAGTGGCTTAACTAATAGAAATGTATTGTCTATAGTTCTGGAGGCTAAAGTTTGAGATCAAGGTATTGGTAAGATTGGTTTCTTCTGAGCGCTTAGAACAGGATCTGCCCCAACCTCTCTCCTTGGCTTATAGATGGCTGTCTTCTCCCTGTGTCTCTTCACATCATCTTCCCTCTATGTGTGTCCCTGTGTCCAAATTTTCCCTTTCATGAGGACACCAGGCTTAGGAATGAGAACGAAACTAAAGACCTCATTTTAACTTGATTACCTCTGTAAAGACTGTTTTCAAATGAGGCCACGGTCTCAGGTATTACAGATTAGGACTTCAACGTATGAATTGGAGTGAGTTTGTGTGAAGGGACACAATTCAACCTATAATACCTTGATTCCTTCAAAGATTTGCTTTTGATGTTCAAACCCCTACTCTTACAAATCAGAAGCCTTGCTTATCTCTGCTATGGATTCAAAATATATACAGGACGGGCAGAAGGAGGTTTATAGTTGTGAGTATGTGAAACACAGTTTATTCTTATATTATTATTTATTAACTAGAGACCTGATGCACGAAAATTCATGCAAAAGTAGGCCTGCCTTCCGTGGGCAGCTGGCACCAGCTTCCCTCCGGCACCAGTTTCCTCTGGCACCTGGGACCCAAGCTGCTTCCCTCCGGCCCCAGCTTTGTCAGGAAGGACCACGAGAATGACATCCAAAAGACTTCCAGTCTAATTAGCATATTACCCTGTTATTGTTATAGATTATTGTATTATTTTCCATATGAACAACTATAAACCTACTTTTGTCCCATTGTGTGTGTGTGTGTGTGTGTGTGTGTGTGTGTGTGTGTGTGTGTGTGTGTGTGTTTTAACCTTGATAGGCACCCTGCTTGTTTTTTTATCTTTACATTCCTGCTTTGACAATCTAAATGTTCCGCAGGCAATGAATTAATAACAGAATAAAGGAGTGGAAACATGGCGAAAACTTAAGGGGCAGGGAGAAATCTATATTAATATTTCAAAATTTTCTCCAACTGCATTACATCATCCCACAGTGCCACATTCCTGGGTCAAGCCTGCAGCAATCTGCTACTTTCAGGAAATGCTGTGAGCGACTTGCAGTCCTCCACTGAAGTACTCCCTCACAGCAGTGAAGTGGAAAGACACCCCAGGAATTTTGAAGATATAACCCAAAGCAGCTTACCAGAAGCATGACATTTTTACATCTCCTGTTTAATCTTTAAACACCATGTGAATGTTATGTTGCCTTCTGCAATATTCCCTGACCATATGTGGCAAGAGTTTTTCTGAGGAAGAAAAATGCAAAACAGTTCTCCCCCAAAGTTTCAAGTAACCTCGGGAGGATGCGCCTAGTGTGTCCCATGATTTCATGTGCCCCTGGCATGATGCCCTGTGTCTGAGCAGCACAGCTTCCAGTGGAGGAAACAGGAAGTTGCACAGATAAAGGGATTTTGTTCGTTTCCAGCAGAGGAGGACCTTCACTCTGGCACTGCCAGGAAACCAGTCCTTCCCACCCAAAGGACAGCATTTCCTGAAGAGCAGACACATGTTCTTTGCCCGCGGTGGACAGTCTGCCAGGTGGAGAGAGAAAAGCATGCCACAAAATTAACAATAGAGCTACCCACAAGAAGGAAGCGAACATCACCAGGAAAGAAACGGAGAGGGCAAATGGGGTGAGAGTTCAGGGAAGAGAAGGAAAAACAAAACCCTGACACAGAGCTAAGAAGTTGGCAGAGTGTACAATGCATAAGCAAGGAAAAGACAGAGATGGGGAGAAATGAGTAAGTTAGCATTTGTGGCAAGGTCACCAAAGTCCGAAATGATGGTGGGCCAATGTAGGACAGATCAAGCTGGGTCAATCAAATACCAATGCCCTAAGCTCCGTGGAGTACCCAGATCTGCCACAAGGAAACAGCTTCTGCTGCATGTCCAGTGATACCGCTCTCTCCTCCCCTTCCCATTGGCTTAACATCTTGTGACATCTACTTAAGTTTCTGGGCACTGACGAAGCTGACATTGCCAGGTAGTTTCCAGAATGAACTGTAAATTCCACAAATCAATGATAAATGTAAGCCTGAAAACTACTAACCAATCCTTGAATTAATGCAAGGCATTGACAAGCATTTTCCCTCAAATGTAATGAACTGTTGTTTTTAAAATAGCTCATGGTTAGTTTTCATTTGCATCTCTTGAATTACACAGCATCAACTTCGAATGCATTTTGGGCTGGGCTCCTGTGTAATCTTGTCCAGAAAGGTCCTGTTCTGCTGATTTCATCTTCCCTTTTCTGCTCACATAGAGATGTAATGGCAGACATATAAGAGTCCCACAAAGCAGGAAAGCTGGAGGCAGGGGTGGAGGATAGGGGGGAGCAGAGGATGAGATAGCTTCTGTAGATCATGTTTAAGAAAAGCCCTGAGCTCATAACCAATCTCATCAAAACCCAGCAGTCCCACCAACAACACAAAGAAATAAAACTGAACTCCTCTATTTGTAATGGGGTCAATTCTCCGTTCACAAACTCAGGGATGTAAGGAATGCAACAGTTTGGGTTGACTGTTCTGTAATTATGTAATTTAAATTGAAATCCTCCATTTGGTAATTCCATGCAATGAAAAATCTCTCCACCAGTCCCATCTCCCCAGAGTTATGTCTAAATTCCATGTCCTTCCTCTGAGTGCCAGCGCCCGAGGCAGAGGCACTTGGTCCTCAGAGTTACCCTCCATTTGCCACACCTCCTCTCTTCCCTCCAGGCTGGGATCACTAACGGGACCTCCTCTCCCAGCCTCAAGGCCTCCTCAGCCACTCTCTGCCCCCGTTCAGGAACATTTTCTGTGCTCCATGCTTAGCAAGTGTTCTGAGAAGTGCTTGGGGGGCTTCTCTACATCCACAGAACAGGGGAGCCATTATGACTTGAATGGCCATATTAGTGTTGGGCAGCAGAGACATACCACTCTCCTGGGCTTTGCCTAAATAGAGGAGCACAGATTGTCTCTGTTTCCCAGTTTCCCTACTCTGTTAGGGGTGTGCATAGTCACTGCCCTTCAGGATTCAGCCTAGAAAGGGTACAACAAACATCTGCCTCTCCTCCTTCCCCTCTAACTCTGCCTTCCCCATGGAGGGCAATATCACCTCATCAGGAAGGGACCCTTCTCTCACACATCAGACATCCATCTAAATCTTTTGTCTTTGCACTGAGTCCTTTGGTGCCCCCATGAGACCAGACCAGGCTTTGGAAAATCAAAAGCCAAGCATTGATTTCTGAATTCCGCTATGTCACTTGTCCCCTGAGGCAATGAATGTGAGCTGTCCTAGCTGCCTGGGCAAGGGGATGCGCCATAAGTAAAAGGAACCAGAGGGACAAAACCTCAGGGAATAACTGGAAATAGTATCCTGCCACACTCCCAGGTCCTTCAGCTGCCTGCAAGCCATGGCTGTGTCTGCTTTCCCTTCATGCTTTGTCCCTTTTAAACTTCTCCCATCCAAAAGCCTTAGAAAAACATCAAATAATTGGATGCTGTAACTGCTGGCTGCATGGGGATGGAGGAAAGGACAAAAGGGGCTTTGGCTAGTCATGTAGGGTCAGACAAGGAGCTCAAGGAGCAGCAAGGAGCAGAATGTGGTTAAGAAATAGGTAACAAGCATACTATTTATGTTTTTTAAAAATATTATTTGTGCATGGACATACAGCTGTGAGCAAATGTACAGAAAAACATCTGCGGAGGGCAGTGGAATTGGGATTTCTCTATATGCTCTATTATTTCCAAAGAGAAGGTATCTGACTTCTATAGAAAAATGAGAGGCAGAGCACAGGCGAAAGATGAGCAGAGATAAAGATGGATAGACAGGCAAGAATGATGGAAAGAAACGCCTTCTCTAGGAGATAGAATTTAATAGTCTTAAGTAGTATTGTTTGATTATTAAATAAGCACATACTTGTAGAAAATTTGGAAAAGACAAATATAAACATAAAAATCACTAGTATTCCACTGCAAAGAGAGAGCCAGTGTTGACGTTTTAGTATATTTTCTACTCATTTTAATATATGTACCATGTTTATTTTTACTTATGTGGGATCACTCAGTGTAAATAACTTCATTTTGCTTTTGTGTGATTTTATTTTGATTGGTTTTCTGCTTATAAAAGTCTCTTTCAAAAATCCAAACAGGGCTCAGCCGATGTGGCTCAGTAGTTGAGCATCAAACTATGAACCAGGAGGTCCCAGTTTGATTCCTGGTCGGGACACATGCCAAGGTTGCAGGCGCAATCCCCAGTGTGGGGTGTGCAGGATGCAGCCAATCAATGATTCTCTCTCATAATTGATGTTTCTATCTCTCTTTCTCTCTGAAATCAACAAAAAGAATATTTTAATTGTATGCAATTGTACTTGCATTTAAAATTTTTTCAAACAGGTAGCTTAGAAAGTGTAATTTCTCATAATCTCATCCTCACAGTTGATAGTTTGATGTATCTTTTCAGAGAATTTTCCATTTAGCAATCATTTAGTCATCACTCTCCTGGCCATCTGATTATTTTCAGTTGATACAGATTAACCTCATTCTTTTTATCAGACATAGTATATTTTACTTTACAAGATGTACCTTATTTAGCCAGGGCCCTATTAATAGACATTTAAAATATTTCCCTCTATGTGTGTCCCTGTATATATATCTACACTAATAAAAGAGAAATATGCAAATTGACCATCACTTTGTAACACCCATCAGAAGTGAGTATGCAAATTAACCTCATCGCCTCTATGGAGACTGACAGCAGGGAAGAGGCAGCTCCCAATACAGCCTGCTTGGGTCACCATGGCGACCGGGGAGCAGGCAAGCCTGGCCACAAGCAGCATCCAGCATGGCCTCAGTGACCCAGGAGCGTGAAGTGCAGCCCTCAGGTGGCACCTTCATCAAGGTACTGGTGAGGCCGGTTTCTTCTGAGCGCTTAGAAAAGGGTCTGCCCTGACCTCTCTCCTTAGTAAATATTTGAACCTGGTTGAAATATACATAATTACATATTATCCTATCTAATAAAGCCCAGTGACTGAACGGCAGAACAACCAGAACAACCAGTCACTGTGATGTGCACTGACCACCAGGGGGCAAATGCTCAATGCAGGGGCTGTCCCCTGGTGGTCAGTGTGCTCCCACAGTGGGATCACCACTCAGCTGACCAGGATGAGCGGTGCTCCCACAGCAGGTCGATCCCCACATGCCATGTCCCCCCACTAGTAAGCAAATCCCATACACTGATCCTCTAGTATAATATATTATCATATATCCCAATATGTAAATATATTTATAATTTTATACATTTATACAAATATTTCTTGAGATAAAATTCCTGGAAATTGATTGTTAGGTCAAATAGAATGCACATTTTAAATATTAAAGGATGTTGCTAAACACCTCTAAAAATGATATAGAACTAGACATTCCAACAACAGGGTGTGAGAACTCTTTTGGCAAACATTACCAACACTTGGTATTATCCATCTTTTAATATTTGATGCTATCATTGGCAACACATAACACATTATCATTTTATAAATATTTTCCTCAGGTTAACATGTGCCTTTTATTTGAATTATAATTTTAATATTGATTTCCAAAGAAATTTTTAATTTTATGCAGCTCAATTTATTATTCTAAGATTATAAAACTGTTGACTCATATTTAATTGTGGAATTTTCATTTTACATTTAAATAATGAATATAGCTGTAACTTACTTTTATATAAGAACTGAAGTAAAGATCCTGTGATTTTTTTAATAAAAACTTTAATGAAGTATAAGGTACAGAGAAGTGCATGAAGCATTAAAATGCACCAGTTGGTGAATTTTCACAAAGTAAACTTCTCCATGTACCACCCCATCCAATGCAAGAAACAGAACATGACCCACACCCTAGAGTCCCCTTAATTTCCCCTCCTAGTCATTACCTTACCCAGTAACTACTATTCCTGATTTGTATCACCAGATATTAGTTCTGTCTGTTTTGGAGTCTGGCTTCTTTTTTCTCAAAAACGTGCTTGTGTCATCCACATTTTTGCATGTAGCTATGGATTAATTGCTCACATTCCTGTATATATTCTACTGTATGAATGTACTACATTTCTTTATTCTACTGTCTTTGGACATTTGGGTTGCTTCCAGTTTGAGAATATTATGAATAATATGCTAAGAACATTCTTTTACGTGGTTTCTGGTAGCAACATACAGACATTTCTGTGGGTATATACCTAGGAGTAGAATTTGAGGTATAGAGTGTTCAGCTTTAGTAGATATTACTAGTTTTCCAAAGTAGTTGTATAAGTTTATACTCCTACCAACAACATGTGAGAATCGAATTGTTCCATGTTCTCGCTACTACTTGGCATGGGCTGGCTTTTTAATTTTAGCCACTCTGGTGAATATGTAAAATTACTTACTGTAGTTTTAAATTCCATTTCCCTGAGAACCGGTAGAGTTAACTGCCTTTTAATATATTTATTGACCATCTGAACAACCTCTGTATGAAATGTATATTCAAGTGTTTTGTCCATTTTTCTATCGAGTACTTGTCTTTCTCTCATTGATTTCTTTACAATATCTTCTCCTCTGTGGCTCTTCTTTCATTCTTTTAATGTTGCCTTTTGATGATCAGAACTTCTTTATTTTCATATAATCTAGTTTATTTTCCTTAATAATTAGTGCTTTTGTATATTATTTAAGACATGTTTGCCTATTTTAAGATTACAAAGATATTCTCTTTTCTTCTAAAAGCTTTATTTTCTTACCTATCATATTTATATCTACAATGCAACTGAACTGATTTCTGTTAATGATTTGAGGATGGGTAAAGACTCATATTTTTCAAATGGATATTAAACCAGCACTTTTTATTGAAAATATATCTTTGACTATTGCATTTCAGTGCCTAAATCAGGTGATCAGATGAGGGTCTCTTCCTAATCTAATTTATTCCATTTGGCCTTTGTTTGACCAGGCACAAACACAGCACTGCCTTAATTACTATAGCCTTATAGTAAGTCTACATGTCTTGTAGTGGAAGTTCTCCCAGCTTTGTTATTACTCTTCATGATTGTCTTGGCTAATTGTGGCCCTTTTCCTTTCTGTACAAATTGTATAATCAGTTTGTTAATGTTCATTAAAGAAGCCTGTTAGAATTTCAAATGGTTTGCATAATTTACAGACAAATTTGGGGGAAGTTGACATCTTTATAATATTGAGTCATCCCATCTATGAACCTGGTATATCCCTTCATCTACTTGTCTTATTTCTCTCAATATATCTTCTTGTTTTCAGTGTACAGATCTTGTACATCTTGATTACATTTATTCTTATGATTTGGATATTTTCTGACTACTGTAAATAATATAATTTTTAATTTGTTTTATATAGAAATACAATGTATGTGTATATATTGACCTTGCATCCAGTAGCCTTGATAAATTTACTTATTAATTCCAAAAATTTGTCTATAAATTCTACACAATCATGTTATCTCCTCATAATGAGTTTTATTTTTTACTTTCCAATCCATATGTCTTTGATTTCTTTCTCTGGCCTTCCTGCAATGACTAGGACTTCTGGTTCAATGTTAAACAATAGTGGTTACAGCAGACATCCGAGGAGATGGTTTTCAACATTTCACCATTCAGTATATTTACTGTAAGTTATTTATAGGTATCAATCATCAGATTGAGGAATATCCTTTGCTGAAACTTTTTTTAAGTCGTGAATCAATATTTAATTTTATCAAGTTCTTTTTCTGCATAACTAAGATAATTGTTTATTTTTCTTTTTTCTGTTACTGTGGGGAATTACTTTGACTTATTTTCAAATGTTAAACTACTTTTGGACTCATGAAAACTATCCCATTTGGTTATGTGTTATCCTTTTTATGTATTGTTGAATTCATTTTGATTATATTTGGATTAGGATTTCTGTATCTATCCATGAGAGTTTTGTCTTTAACTTTGTTTCCGTGTAATGTCCTTGTCAGGATTTGGCATAAAGGTGTTTCTTGATGATGAGCTGGGACATGTTACTTCTTTTTCTAGTCTATCAAAGAATGTTTAAGATTGATGAAAGACATTACTTGAAGAGACCATATGGATCTACAGAATTTGTTTGCTTGTGTGTTTATTTGTTTGGTGTCAGTGTATTTAATAATGGCTTCAATTATTTTTTAATATATCTTTTTATGGATTTTATAGAGTAAGGAAGAGGAAGAGAGAAATAGAAACATCAATGATGAGAGAGAGTCACTGATCAGTTGCCACCTGCACACCCCACACAGGCATGTGCCCTGACTGGAATCGAGCCATGATCTCCTGGTGCATAGGGTGACAAACCAACCGGTCATGAATTCAATTCTTTAATAAATATAGCTTCATTTTGATTTTATACTTCTTCTTGTGTTAGTTTTGGTATGTCATATTTTTCAAGAAATTTGTTTATTTCATCTAAATTGTCAAATATGTTGGTATATAACTGTCCATAACATTCTTTTATTAACAATCTACTTTATCCTTGAATGTCTAACCAGTTTTCTCAAAACCTGTTGAATAACAAATCTCTTATAAAATATGATATACTACCTAAATCATATATGAACATCATTTAATCAGTCACTCAAAAATATGTATTAATTCAAACTACAACCCAGAAACTGTTCCAGTGCTAGAAATATAGTATTAAATAAGACAACATTCCTGCTTCATAAAGCTTCCATTTAGTGAAGAAAAGAGAGAATGAACAAGATAGTGATAAATGTTCTGAAGAATATAGCAGGGTAACAGTCTAGAAATAAGAAAAAGGAAGGACTATGTTATATACAACTAGAGACTCGGTACACAAAATTCATGCACTGGAGGAGTGGGGTCCCCTCATCCCGGCGTGTGCCCTCTCTCAGTCTGGGATCCCTCAGGGATGTCCAACTGCCGGCTTAGGCTGCACCCTGAAGTCCAGGACCCCTTGCTCCTTACTTCCCATCTACTTGCTGCTCCTTACTGCTCAGCTAGCTGCTCCTTACTGCTCAGCTCGCTGCTCCTTAGTGCTGCCATGGAGGCAGGAGCGGCTCCCACCACCATCACTGTGCTAGCCAGCTGTGAGCCTGGCTTCTGTCTGAGCAATGCTCCCACTGTGGGAGCACACTGATCACCAGGGGGCAGCTCCTGCGTTGAGCATCTGCCCCCTGGTGGTCAGTGCGCATCATAGCGGCTGGTCATTCTGCTGGTTGTTCAGTCTTTTGGTTGATTTGCATATTGAGTTTTATTATATAAGATAGTCCAAGAAGGCCACCTTGAGGAAATTATATCTGATCAGACACCTGAGAGTTGTGAAAGAATAAGCCATAAAAAAAAAAGAAAGAAAAAAAAAGTGCAAAGCCCTAAGGTAGAAATGTACTTTACATGTTTTAGGAAGAAAGAAGAGGCCATTGTGACTATAGTCAAGTGAGTGAGAGGGAGAGAAACAGAAGATTTATTTAGAAATCTAAGCAGGGGGTCAGACTACACAGGGTCTTATAGATTAGGGTATTGATTTTGGTTATTCTAAATGTAATGGTGAATCATTGTTTTTGAGCAGGCAAGTAACATGATCTGATTTATGTTTTAAAAGACCCCTCTAACTAATGTGTGTAGAATAGAGGTAAGGAAAGAGTGGAGGAAATATAGTTAGGAGGCTACAGCAATAATCCAAGCAAAGGATGGTTATGACTTGGACTGTGGTGGGAATTGTGGAAGTGAGGAGAAGTGGTGATATTCAGGCCATGTTTTCTTGAAAAGGATTTGCTAGTGCCCTAAATGTGAAAGTTAGAGAAAAGAGAAGACTCAAAGGTAACTCCTACATTTCTGGCCCAAGCAAGTAGATAGTTGGAGATTACATTTTATGAACCTGAGAATATAGGGAAAGGAGCAGGTTTGGGTAGGGGAGCTGGGGATGGGGAGTTTAGTATAGGACATATTACATTTCAGATACTCTTAGACACCCAAGTGAAGAATTGAAGTGGGCAAGTGAATATATGGGTCAGAATCTCAGAAGAATGATGAAAACTAGAGATATAAACTTAGAAGTCATGTGCATATAAATATTTAATACCACAAGATTGGATAAGTTCACCTAGGAATAAAGCCTGAGCCCTGGAATACCCAACTTTAGGAATTGAGAAGAGAAAATCCATAGCAAGGAGAAGAGAGCAGTATGCAATGAGGCGACATTCTCATGTGGATATGAGTCTGTTTCTAAATTCTCCACTCAATTCTCCTGATCTTTTTGTCTGTCTATTCTTATTATCAGTTTTTATTCTTTCAACTCCAAATAACACACAACTCAACTCAAATCTGCTTAAGCACTGAAAAAAAACACACACAGAAGTGGCTCCAAAAATGTCCATTGGATGCATTTTCTCTCCATTTCTCTGCTATGCTCTCCTCCAGTGGTGGCTTCATCCTTTGTTATGTGTCACAATGGCAAGGCTTAGGTCCCACAACCAGAAGAATGGATGCTACTGGATGGAAAAATCTATAGTTGTCCTCCACAACACCTCTGTCAACACCAAACTGGTTTAATTGCTTTACCTATAGATAAATTTTTCATAACTACTAAGGCTATTACATTTATATCACTATAATTTTTTTCAAAAACATTCTAGCTATCCTCTCTAATAAAAGAGCAATACGCAAATTGGCCATCACTCCAATACACAAGATGGCCGCCCCCATGTGTTCAAAGATGGCTGCCCCCATGTGGACCCAAGGTTGCCACCACAAGATGACCTGCAGGGGAGGGCAGTTGTGGGTGATCAGGCCAGCAAGGGAGGGCAGTTGGGGTGACCAGGCCTGCAGAGGAAGGCAGTTGGAGGAGACCAGACCTTCAGGGCAGAACAGTTAAGGGTGACCAGGCCAGCAGGAGAGGGTAGTTGGCGGGGCGGGGTCCAGACCTGCAGGTGAGGGCAGTTGGGGGGAACCAGGCCTGCAGGGGAGGGCAGTTCAGGGGGACCAGGCCTGCAGAGGCCAGTTGGTGGCAACCAGGCCTGCAGGGGAGGGCAGTTCAGGGGGACCAGGCCTGCAGAGGAGGACAGTTGGGGGTAGAGGGGACCAGGCTTGCAAGGGAGTACAGTTAGGAGCGACCAGGTCTGCAGGGGATGGAAGTTGGGGGTGACCAGGCTGGCAGTGCAGGGCAGTTAGGGGTGACCAGACTGGGAGGGGAGCAGTTAGGCATTAATCAACCTGGTAGAGGAGTGGTTAGGGGGTGATCAGCCTGGCAGGCAGAAGCAGTTAAGGACACTCAGGCAGGCAGGCAGGTGAGTGGTTGGGAGCCAGCAGTCCTGGATTGTGAGAGGGATGTTCCAGATTAGAGAGGGTTCATGCTGGGCTGAGGGACACACACACACACACCATACCCCTGTGCACGAATTTCATGCACCAAGCCTCTAGTTCATATATATTTATTGTTAAAGAATCTGTATACTTCTAATCTATTTCCCTCCCCTGTGATCATATTACCTGTTCCCCCAAAACACCATAAATTTTTCATGCCTATAAAGCATACTTCATCTTCAACTCTCCCCTAAAATATTGTCCTCTTTCTACCCATAAATTTATCTAACTTAAATACATAAATCAAATCTTCCCTCCTCCATAATATCTTTCCCAGTTATAGCATCTGGAAGTATTATCTCTGTCCTCCTATGTACTTCTAGAGCATACATAGCATTTTTAAAAATGGTCCAGATTTGTATCTCCCAGCAAGACTGTCAACTACTTCAGAAAGAGACCCTTGTTTCATAATTCTACCCATCTTTCTCAGTAATCTGCCCAATCCTAAACACAGTTTCTGCACCAAACATGTCAAACTCGTGACCTGTGGGCCACATGCCTCTTTTATTTGGCCTGTGTTAGCCTTTGAGTTTGACATGCTTGTTTTACACTGAATAAATATTTTTTATCAATTGGCTTATTAAACTACCACTCCTATTTTCTCTCTTCTTTTTCTCTTAAGAATGAATAGCAACCAAAGAAAGAACAATAAAGAAATAATCTGTGTGGATTCTGTTCTGTAGGTGAGCTTTATCATTTGGGAATAGTTGTAAGTACTTAGTGGACAGTACCCTAGGTGCTGGAGTTTGATGTTAGGCACTGCACAATGTATTGGAACACAGTGATGAATAAAATGGACACAGACTCTGTCTCATGAAGCTCACACATTTCCCCCCAGTGTTGTAACTAATTGTTCCCCTCCTTTCACAGTGGTTTTTTATTAAAGTAAATTCTTAATTTTAATGTAATCAATTTTCTCAATCCTCTCTTAATTTAGGGTTAACACTTTTTGCACTGTATTTAAGGAATCCTTCCCTATGCAAAGATCATGAAGATAGATCTTATATCATCATTCAAAATCTTTTCAGTTTTTGCTTTGATGCTTAAAGTTTTCAATCTCCATTGAAATTGATTTTCATGTATTATGCAAAGTGTCAGTCAATTACCTTCTTTCCATGTGCCCAGGACCGTTTATTACAAAATTCTCTGCTAATATGAAGCTTCCTTTGCAATATTTCAAGAGTCCATAAATGCAGATGTTTGTTTCTGGGCTCTCTATTTTATTCAATTGGATTCTTTATCCTCACATCAATACCACTCTGCTGTTATTGCTATAGCGCTATAGCTCTATAGTAAGGCTTGATATCCACAGAGAAAGTCTTCTGACCTAGTTTTCTTTAAAATGTCTTAGCTACAGATTGTGGATATTTCTACTCCTCCTTATAGTTCTATCATTATTTTTCTTTACATATTATGCTGTGTTCTTAGGTGGATACAAATTTCAAACTGTAATATTTTCCTGGTGAGAAATATCTTTTTATCCCTAGTGATGTTTTTAACCATAATGTCTGCTTTATCCGGTAGTGTGCTTATTATTTATGACAGTATGTATTTTTCCATCCTTTCAGTTTCATTCCTAAGGTAGTTTTGTTATAGATGAGTCTTTCTCAACTAGCAGGGATATTATACACTCGTTTCCATTCTTTCCATGCTTGTTTTAGAAAATAGAATCTCCATTGTTAACTCAGTCTAAGAATAATCATTAATCTCACTCTCCTCCCAAGTAATACAAGGACCTTAGAATGTGCTTCATTCTTTCTACCTCCTTTTTTAACTTACATGCTATTGTTGTCTTATTTTCAATTTATGTATTTTAACTGATATTAAAATTTTTGTTCTACACTTCACTGTTCATCTATATTTATATTTACCCACATATTCACCTCATTTCAAAATCCTCATTCCTTATTTTGTCTCAGCTTTTACCACCTGACGTCACTCTCCTTCTGCCTAAAGTGTATCAACTAAGATTTCCTGTCAAGAAGCACACTCACTAAAGTGGTGGCAAACTCTACACTTTCCTTATATGAAAATGTCTCTGTTGCCATTTTCTCTGTGCATAGAATTCTAGATTGTCAGTTATTTCATTACAGATATCAATCATTCCACTCTCTTCTGGGTTCTATTGCTGGTGTTGAGATGTGTGTAAATCACTCTGTTCAAGGTAATTTGTCTCTTTTTGTGGTTCTTCAAAGATTTTTCTCTTTTCCTTTGGTGCTCTGGTTATGAATTTTTGGCTTGATAGATTTCATCAGTTCTGAAAATATTTCAGCCATTATCTCCTCAAATAGCTGCTTCTGACCAATTCCCTCTCTCCTTTTCTTCCTGAACTCCAATTAGATGTGTGTTGGAACTTATCACTCTATCCTCTATGTCTTTTAACTGCTCTTTCACAGTTTCTGCCTTTTTGTTTCCCTCTATAGCATTCTGAGTAATTTCTGATAACTTATCCAACTCACTAGTCTCTCTCTGATTTTGTCTAATATGCTGTCTACTGGTAAACCATTAACTTTTAAAATTACAGTTTTGTATTTTTTTTTCTTGATTTCAGAGAGGAAGGGGGAGAAAGAAGATAGAAACATCAATGATAGAAGAGAATCATTGATCAGTTGCCTCCTGCATGCCCCCTACTGGGTATCAAACCTACAACCCAGGCATATGCCCTTGACCAGAATCGAACCTGGAACCCTTCAGTCTGCAGGCTGATGCTCTATTTACTGAGTCAAACCACCTATGGCTTAAATTTCAGTTTTGTCTTTTTATTTCTAGAATATCAATTTGGTCCTTTTCAAATCTGCCAAGCCACTTTTAATTGTTACCCATTCCTTGAAGATATTTACAAGCTTGCCTTTATTTCTATGAATATCAGAAAGGTATTTATTTGTCTCTATTAATTAAATACATAAAGGATCTGTGAATCTAGTTTTTTTCTATCAGTTGTTTCTGCTGGTTCTCTTGCCATGTTTGGTTTCCTCCTTTGCTCTGTTCTTTCTGACTTGACTACTCATTGGCTCTGGAAAATTAGGAAGATGCCATCCTACAGAGAGTATTCTTCTTTGATTCTGCCAGGTATTGGGGAAGGGGATGGCAGGGGGCAGTAGCAACCTGGAAACACATTAAACCCAATTGATGGCTTGAGTTTCTCTGGATCAAGGTGTTACAAAACCATCCTCAAAGTCTGTGCATGACCACAACTTGCCATTTCTGTTTCTTACTTTGCTCAGTACCTGAGCAATCTTCCCTGCTGCCCCTTAGGGGCGGGGAGATGTGGTTTTACTACTGGTTCACCTTTACCCTGAAGAGTTCCAGCTTTATACTGAGAGAGTCTCTTAGGAGACTTTTCAACTTAGGCAAGCAGCCAACTTTGACTTCTAACCTCCTTTCCTGCAAGGCTGCCAAAGACAAAGCCCATGTTTAATATGATCAGCAAATGTTCCCAGAGCAAAAGCAACTTAAGTGTTCTAGTGATCTGCACATCTCTCTAGGTTTCCCCTTGACCATAGATTTTGGACTAACAGTTCTTTTTTCTCTTCTCCCTTGTTTAATCTGTTAAGAAAATCTAAAAAATTTTAAATTTAAATATAGGTATCCAACATTTTAATATTTTTCACTAAGAACTCTGATCCCCAAAGCCTTGCCAGGCATTATCAGAAACAGAAGTCTACCGTTTCCTTTCTTCATTATCATTGAGTGAATGTGTCTTCCTTGCAGCTGTTTGCAGGAGGCTCCTCTTGGCAGGGGAGGGGATAATGGCTGAGATTCCGTTTTCATGACCCTGCCACCACAGAGACACACCACCTCCCACAAATATGGCAGCTCACCCAGATGAGTCCTTACACAACCCCTCTTCTTATGCTTCTTTGAATCAAACTGCATCCGGGAGGGTTTCTTCCACCAGCTGTACATCTAGCTCCCACAACAGTTGCTGCAGTGAGAACTATAGCTTTTCACATCAGGGTGCACTTTCCCCTTAAATAATATGGCTCTTCGAGTACTTTCTGAGATCTGCTGCTGCTGGACTCTGTCACCATCTCTGCGCTGCTTCCCTTCATTTCTGCCCACATGGCTTCCACCTGACCTCATTGATTTGGGACAATCTTAACGAATGTTTTGATGTCTATGGATTACATTTCTCTCTTAATTTTGCCAGAAATGGAGTTGGCAAGGTTTTCTTTCTTTCTTCCTTTCTTCCTTTCTTTCTTTCTTTCTTTCTTTCTTTCTTTCTTTCTTTCTTTCTTCCTTCCTTCCTTCCTTCCTTCCTTCCTTCCTTCCTTCCTTCCTTCCTTTCCTTCCTTCCTTCCTTCCTTCCTTCCTTCCTTCCTTCCTTTCTTTCTTTCTTTTCTTTCTTTCTTCCTTTCTTTCTTCCTTTTCTTTCTTTCTTTCCCTTCCTTGTTGCTTATGGATGTTTTCCAGGAAGAGAGTGGGAAATGTTAACTACTGCAGCAATGTTTATATTCAAGGGCTGGAATCATCTGGATTCCTCTCCTTCCCTCACATCCAATACCAAATGCATCACCAAGTTATGTCAACACTACATTCAAAATATATTCAGAACTGGCCTGGCCTATGAGACTCAGTGGCTGAGCATCACCCATGAAACAGGAGATCACAATTCTATTGCTGGTCAGGGCATATGCCTGGGTATATGCCTGGGTTTCGAGCTTGATCCCCAGAGGCAGCTGATCAATTATTATCTCTCATCATTGATGTTTCTCTCTCTCTCTCTCTCTCTCTCTCTCTCTCTCTCTCTCTCTCTCTCTCTCTCTCTCCCCTCTCTCCCTTTCTCTCTCTGATATCAATAAAAATTTAAATATATGTACATATTCAGAACTATCCACTTCCACCACTTCTACCCTAGTCCAAGTTGCCACTGAATTTTATATGGACTATTACATAACCTTTGAATTACTTGTCCTCCATAAAACTTAGCTGCCTTAAAGTCTATTCCCCATACAACATTCACATTTTTTAAATATATTTTTTATTGATTTCAGAGAAGAAGGGAAAGGGAGAAAGATTCAGAAACATCAATGATGAGAGAGAATCATTAATTGGCTGCATCCTGCATGCCCCAAATGGGATTGAACCCAGACATGTGCCTGACCAGGAATCAAATCATGACTTCCTGATTAATAGGTTGATGATCAACCACTGAGCCATGCCAGCCAGGCAGCATTTACATTTTTAAATACAGAAGCCAGATAATGTCACCCATGCTCAACATCTTCCAATGGTTTCCTGTCTCACTAGAGTAAAATCCAGGGTCTTTCACATAGCTATGAAGTCCTACATTCCCTTCACTTCCCCCTCTTCTAGTATCGGTTGCATTCCAGCCACAACCTTCTTGCTGTTCTTCAAAGAGGTCAAGCATGCTGCCACCTCAGGGCCTTTGCACTTGCTAAACTCTCTATAGGGAATGCACCACCCCTAGCTTTCCTCATGGCTCACTCCTCACTTCAGTCATATCTTTGCTCAACTATTACCTTACCAAGAGGCATTCCTTCAACAACCTCACTAACATAACATCGCTATCCCATACATCCACTCTGTGTCTCCTTCCCCAGTGTATTTTTCTTCTTGGTGTTCATCGGCACCTCACGTATTTTATATTTACTTGCTTTTTTGTCTGGAGCTGTCTGTTTTCCCCACCAAAATATAAACTCTCTGAGAGAAGAAACTTTGTTTTTGTTTACCTATGTATTACCACAACTAAACAGTACCTAGCACTACAGGAAGCACACAATAAATGTCATTTTACGTATACTAGGAGTCCAGTGTGCAATTCAAGATCGTGCAGCGCTGCCCACCCTAGAGTCACCGGTCTGGCCCTACCTCGCTCCCCAGGCCCCACAGCAGCCGCAGCCTCTGCTGATCAGGCCCTCCCCCAGCACAGGTGCACGGAGGTCCCTGCCGCCCCACCCCCGATGCTGTGCTGGTTGACACGTTACAGTGTCCCAGTTAATTAGCATATTTCTCTATTATATAGATAGATAGATGATAGATAGATAGATATAGATATAGATACAGATGGTTTCATTATATATCGTTTCTCTTAAAGTGACAGCTTCTGAGAACCTCTCAATTATGTTAAGTACTTACTGTACAAATTCCTACCTAAAAGATTTCTACGGTAGGAACCTTTAGAGTAAGCATATCAAATTCATGGCCCGCAGGCCGAATGCAACTCACAACGAATATTTTTGCAGCCCAGCCAATATAATGGTATGTAAGAAACATTTTAATAAAAATTTCCTAACTTAACTTTTATAATATCCTGTTATATGCGATTATTAATAACAAACTACAGCGTTTGCTAATGACTGATAACTATAATCACGTTGCATTCATTTCCCTTACGCACCTTATGTGCAGACGCACCATTTCTCCCCACTAACACCAGCAGCAAATATTTTAGCAGCCGACTGTCACATCACTAGTCTTGGACTGACTTGTTTGATGTGCGCAACAGGAAATATTTTGCTTTCGGAGAACAAGAAAAATAGGTTTATTTGCATTACGCTTATTAATTTGTACAGTTATTCAGTGTCTGGTCAGTTAATGTTCAAGAAAAAATATTAATTTTTATTGAAATGTTTTATTACTTTATGTTAATGATTACTCATTTATTTCACCCCTTTGTATTTAGCATGCCTCCGTTGAAATAAACCTACATTTCTCTGAAAATTGAAGCTTTTGCTTTTTTTTGGCCCACATTAACTTAAACCTTATTTATTTGGCCCATGTTAGCATTTGAGCTTGACGTGCTTGCCTTAGAGTCAATGTGAGTGAAGTGTCTGGTACCTCATCGAGGCAGAGAGCACGTAACTATTATTAACAGATGGGGAGCCGCCCTTCCCACTGAAAGGCACGATACCTGAAAACCTACGCTCGTGATATAGGACATTCCTAGTGAGGTAATGCTACCTAACGCTCTGGGAAATAAGGGGAAGTTAAAAATGCACTTAATAAATAAAACACAGATGGGAGTACAGCCATTCGGGGGCCTGGGTTTACACATTAATGCAGTTGCTTGTGAACTTAGTCCAGAATGTCTACGCTTATAGAAACCAGCATTAATTAAAATCCATAGACATCAATTATCTGATTATTCAAGAACTCTCTCAACTTTTGAAGCCACTTTTTTGTATGCATATTACAACACAGCACTGAGTTAAGAAAATACATGCCAATTTTCCAATGACCTAAAAAAAAATAAAAATCCTGGAGCTCAAGGAGACACAAGTGGGAAAAGAAAACCCTGTTTGCAAAGAGTGGCCTGCACTGCCATTGGTCTGGTGTGGGTTTCTAATGGTTGCAACAGGACAGCCCTCCCTCCACAAACAGAAGCTGGGGAGGAACTGCAGCAGAAGAGAATCCGATAGTACTGGAAACACTGCCTCTCTCCCACCTCTCCCCTGCCCTGGGAGCACTGGAAACACTGCCTCTCTCCCACCCCTCCCCTGCCCTGGGAGCACTGGAAACACTGACTCTCTCCCACCCCTCTCCTGCCCTGGGAGCACTGGACACACTGCCTCTCTCCCACCTCTCCCCTGCCCTGGGAGCACTGGACACACTGCCTCTCTCCCACCTCTCCCCTGCCCTGTGCTTTCCAAGGAGGAGAGGATCAGTGACTACCTGTTAGGTCTGTGCCAGGGGCCCACACACTTGGGCTTTGCACCACAGGGCACATACCTGGGGGGACTTGAAACAGAAAAGGGTTCATCCTAAAAGGAAACCCACAAATGATGCTCCCTCCTGCAACTGAGAGGACCCTCAACTGCAGAACCCAGAAATGTACTTCTACCAGCAGAACTCTACGCAGGCTTCTCCACCTGTGAGGCTTTGAAAAAAAGAACTTGTCTCTGATCCCCTGTACTTTCCCACCTAGAAGAGCTGACCCCCATGCCAGACCTGCCTGTGCCTGTGCCTATTCCTCCGGCCCTCAGGACTGTTACAAACATGCATGTCCAATGTCACTTTTCCTCCAGGGAGACTCAAGCACCAGAAAATCACTTATCTCCTTTACTGCCAGGTCTCTCCTCGTAGGCAGCGATCGGCAATTATTTAAGCTAATTTGTAGATTTAAAAGAGTGGGGAGCCTAAGGTGCATGGGGTACATATCAGGATCAGCCAGGAGTTGACAATCACTGAAGCTGGGCATTGGGTAAATAAAGGTTCATTAAACTCTTTCCTTGATTTTTACACATGTTTAAATTTTTCCATAATGAAACAGCTTTTAAAGGAGGGTTGGGGAGCTGAGACCGGTTTGGCTCAGTGGATAGAGTGTCGGACTGTGGACTGAAGGGTCCCGGGTTCGATTCCGGTCCAAGGCATGTACCTTGGCTGTGGGCACATCCCCAGTAGGGGGCGTGCAAGAGGCAGCTGATCAATGTTTCTCTCTCATCGATGTTTCTGACTTTCTATCCCTCTCCCTTCTGCTCTGTAAAAAATCAATAAAATATATTTTTTTAAGATTTAAAAAAAATAAAATAAAATAAAGGAGGGTTGGGGAGGACACAGATACAACCTCCAAATAAAACCAAGCGTTCCTCACTCTCCACTCTGTCTGCACACAGAAGAAGCTGGGAAGTGCTCAGATCAACATCCTATAAGTTCCATGCGCTCCCCGAGCAGAGATTGTATCGTCTGAGCGCGACACTCGTGTCCCCAACAAAACCACCTTTGAAAAATTCCCTAGAACTTTTCAAATTTATTCTGGCAGGACCGAGCTTCCCTTCTTGGCCCATAAACCCTTCTGCCTCCACAAATCACCCTCCAGCCTCATCCCACGGCAAGGACCTCTACTTCCTGTTCCAAACTACTGTGTTGAGCAATCCGGTTATCGAAATAGCTCCTGGGTGGCGGACAGGGCCTGTGCTCGACAGCTTGCTGGTTCTTTCTCCTACGTGTCAGACATGAAGGTGGTGCTACCACTTTCCAGGGGTCAAGGAACACTTTGTATTTCCGTCTTCTTCCTCTTTCCCTTACTTCAATTTACTCCTCACAATAAACTGTGTTATCGTCTACAGTGGCGCTTTTCAGCCTTAAGACTATTAAGTTTGGGCTAAACGGTGCCTTTGTGTGGGGCTGACCTGTGCACTGTGGGCTGTTCAGAATCATTCCCAGTCTCTACCCAACTAGACGTCAGTAGCCCGTATTCCAACCAACAACACCTCCAAGCACTGTCCCTGTTTCAGAAGCGTTGGCCTACAAGATATTGAAAAACCAAGACCAATATTGCCCTGGCAAGAAAAAAAAAATTAGATTATACTATTCATTTCCACAGACACAATTAGACAAGATATTTCAACTACTTATAAATTTATGAATACAAATATTTGAGAAATGTTGCATCCTAAACCAGAAACATACAAAATAACAAGAGAAAAGTGAACTTACAACTGTTTTTTCTATCTTTGTGGTTTCCTGTGTAAATCTTATTTATTTCCTCCAAATTATCCTATTTTCTTGTCAGTGGGCTATTCCGCTCCAGCCGCCATCCACGCGCCACACAAGGAGCCCTGGGAGGAAAGCCTGCCAGTGGCTGGCTGAGCACGCCCCAGCCTTCGTGCTGGCTCTTCGGTGCTTATTTAACCGGCGTCGCTGGAGAACAGAATCTCCCAAACGATTTCTCAACAAAATCGGGGGGAAAGCATCGCCAAAGTGTCCTCCTGACACAACTGCAAATACACAGGCTCCCACTGTGACCACAGAGCGCCACACCAGGCCCAAGGAGCCCGTGTAAGAGGTTGCAACACCCAAGGGAAAATACTGTTATATTTCTTCCTTAGGCAAAGGGAGTTTCCCACGATATTTAAATGGTCCATTCCCTTCTTGAGAAGAAGGAAAGTCTGTCTTCTGGTCTGCAGAGGCCTTATGTTAGCTACAGTCTCTTATCGACTCTGGGGGATATACATACATACTGTCTCTCCTCCCCACCCTGCCAGGCCCTCAGCTCCACTCAGGAGTGCTCCCAACACCCCTTCACCCTAGGGAGATGCTGACTTGTCTCTCCTCTCTGATGCTTGCAGACAGGCAGGCACTGGGCCCATTCCCTCCTCTGTAATCGCATGCTACCACCTATCTCAGTCTGGATAACCTCAATCCTAGATTCTGGCCAAGGCCTCCTAGCTGGTCTCCCCGGTTTATTGTTTCCTCTTCAATCCAGGTTTCATATCAATGGTGATCTTTCAAGAGTAAAAGCCAGAGGGTCCAGGATTTTCCTGCCATTTCCAATCCCTTATCTCCAGGTGCAATGCCAGTTTCTTTGAAGCCCATCAAATGTTTGGTTCAGGAGGTGTCCCAGCAAAAGTAAGATGAGTGCTGAGAGGGACAGGTGTGCACACCTGGGGGATTTATCCACTGGAGAGATGGTGAGGGAGGAAAGCGGAGGAGAGTGCTAAATCCAATGACCTTAAAGTTCCCTTTCAACCCTGACTTTCCAGGATTCTGGGAACTCCTTCCTGGGCCTTGCTGTTGTCTGAGCCCTGGCCTTCTGCAAAGTGGTGCCAAATGGTCCCTCAAAAAAGCTCCTCATGTAGTCCTGCACATGGTTACCCCACTCTATAGAATGATTTTGTTGTTGTTTAATTACAAAAGGAACAATTCTAATAGCAACAGAATAAAAACAATACTGAAGTGTTTAAGATGAAGTCTCTCAACCATTGCCCTCCCATAGTTGCCACTGGCAGCATAGGGTACATGGCTTCTGGGCGTTCTCTGTGATGCATGCACAAGACCACGTGGGCACACACCCCACTCACTTGACACCTGATCTTATCCTGTACCTTAGGGAGGAGGACATTTAATTCTTACATGCATTGACTCATCTCTGTAGCTCCCCAGGAGGTGAAGGCCAGTTAGTTCATCTGCTGCAACTGCTGTTATTCCAGCAACCAGGAAATAGAAGGCCAGGGAGATCAGATATCTCGCTCAAAATCACAGATTAGCTGGTGGCAGAGTGAAGACATAACAAAAGCTCCTAACCCAGTGCTTGTTATTACACTGTGAGATGCCTTCTCTTCCCCACAATGCAGAATGCAGTGGTGTACAGAAATAAAATACCTGTTGAAAGAATAACCTGCAGAGGCAGGATAGTGCAGTGGTTAAGGACCCTGACTCAACTCAGGCTGCCTCGGCTAGAGTCTCGCTGCCATTTACTTAACTGTGCAACCTGAGTCAAGCAATGGGCCTCAATTCCATCACCTGAAATGTGGGGTAATTGTAAAAGCCTTTCCTTAAAGGGTTGTTAGGAAAATTAGTATCTATAAAACTCCCAAAACAGTGTCTAGTACATGTGCTAATAAAATCACCATCGTAGCTCTAATATAAACTCCCAAATACAATAAATAGTATCCTTCATAAAATTTAGGCTGGCAAATCAAATTAAATCTTTTAGCTATTAACCCTGCCCAAAAAAGAAGTCAGCATGTGGGGAAATCTCTGACAGTATTAGTCCAAAAACATTTATGTGACACAGTGGCTGAAACCATCACTTCCAGGGAAGGATGACCTCATAATGACCTCATGGATCAAAAGCATTATAACACCTGCTACACCAAAGAATAAAAAAAACCTTAACAGCTTCTAGTAATAATTGTCTAAGTAAAATGGGCTGCAAATCTGTTGGAGAATTGTTTTTACCATGATAATATTTCCAGTAAATAGCTGCTTCTATACTAAAAGTACTGGTATTGCAGAACTGGCATGCTAATAGAGAGATTATTATAGAAATACTATTAAAATGAATTAGATGTTATTAAAGATTCAACACTACAACAGAGCTTGATTGCAAGAGAGTTCAAGTTGTATGGCTTAATGGGCAGATAAAAATGCTAATTAAGCCCACTCTTAAAGGATGTTCCTAGGCAGTTCTGTAAACCGCAGGTAGCAAGGGGTCTGTGGACTAAATGAGGAACCAGTAATGCCTTCCCAGTTGGCTAGTCCTACCAGGAAGATGGGGCGAGAACAGGAAGAGTCAAGGTTTTCCGCACAGGATGGGTAACCTAATAAAGCAGACAAGTATCCAAAGTTATTTGAACCTCCAGGTTTATTTCCTTGACTACTTCGCCAGAAATACTTCTAATTCCCCCTTTGCTTAAGTGTGTGTGGGAGTGGGGGGGGGGGGGGGCCTACCATAGACTGGTTACCCTCAATAAACAGCATAAGCAGAGGTAGAAAAGCTTGTCGTGACCAAAGCCTCCTTAGGCAACAAGAAGACACTGAATGAGAAGACACTCACGAGCTCTCCCAGCAGCACCTTGGCCAAAAGCATCTCACTGCTCCGCACACAGCCTAGAGCTCTCAGCGGTCCTTTAAAGAGTTGCTAGACTAAAGGCATTGGCTATGCGTTTCAGGATCTATTTTGCTTTCTCACCTTGTTAATAACTAATTAGGGATGGCAAAGCACCTCATAAATATAAGTGTCAGGGAAATGTTAGGTAAATTCGCCTACCTGGTCCAAATGTCAATGCTAAATTGAAAGGAGGAAAGAGCGGGAGGCTGAGATGTCCCCGGATTGTTGCAATCCAGGCGCTAGGGCGGCGAGACCCGTGTGCCCCGCAATAGCCTCCGGCCCGGAACAGGGCTCTCGGCAGGACTTCTGGAAAGGAAACCTGGACCAGGGCCACCCAGGGGCAAAGGGAATGCTGCTCGCATAGGCGCATCCTCGCTGCTCAGCCTTCGTCTCCCCGCATCTCTCGGATGTCAACAAACCCGAACCACAAAGTGAAACTTTCCCTGCCCGCTGTCGTGCTGGGTTTCTGCCCTCTGCCTGGGAGGGCGTTTCGGGGACAGGTGTGGGGTGGAGGCTCGGGGAGGTCCCCCACCCCCACCCCCAGACCCTGGGATTGTGTAATCGGCACGGGATGGGGAGGCCTGGGACCAGCCCCGCGAGGGGGATGCGGAGCCTTGGCCCGGGGACCCTGGAGAAAGGCGCGGCGCTGGGAGATGGGGGGTGGGGGGAGGGGGATGGGAAGACGGTCGTCCCGCCCCCCGGGACCGCCCCCGGGCGGCCAGGGGAGCCGCGGGGCTGACACAGTCCGGAGGGGGCGCCCGCGCGACGGAAAGATGCCGAGGAGGACGAGAGGTCTGGGCAGCGCGGCCAGCCTTACCTGCGCGCCGGGCCAGCAAGACGGAAGGCGGCTTGGGATGCTAGGGCGGCGGGCAGCGATTGGCAGCGCTGGCAGTCACCCGGGCCACAGCAGGTAAGGAACAGCGGCTGCCGCGGCAGCGGCAGCGGCGGGAGCGGGGACTGACAGCCCTAGGCTCCGCCTCCAAGCCCCGAGCCCCGCCCCCTCCGCGGCCGCGCGACTGGCCCCGCCTCCTCCGCCCACCACCGGGGTCAAGCTGGGTCCACCAGCCGGGAGGGCGGGGGATCTCTCCTCCGATTGGCCCTAGTGACACTAGCCCCGCCCACTCCTCCGCCCACTCTTTGGCAGGGGAGTGGCGCGTGCGCGCTGGCTGCCACGGGGAACGTAAAAAGCTGAGTGCTGGTGTCCGACCGCCAGTGTGATCTTCCTTCTTTATCCTGGACGAACCTACAGGAGAAAACAAAATCAGAAATGGGCCAGGTTCTAACCAAAGGAGACCCCAAAACTATGAAGTGCAACAGGCATGGACGCATCTGCAAAGGGTGTAAGGGTGCTTTCTCCACGCACTGGATTCGTTCCCTGGTCAGCAAGAGTGATGTATGTAGAAAGGGTCTAGTAGTTGTGAAACGAGGTCAGGGCGTTAGGGTGTGCCAAAAGAGAAAGTGAGAGATGCTGAAGAAAGTGGCCCTTCTCCAGCCCCTACCACTTCCTCCTCTGACCTTCTCTGTATCTCCCTCCTCTTCCTCTTCACTGGGTCCCACGGTACCTTCAGCTTGTAAACCAGATCAAGTCTCTCCAAACTGAGACCCAGCAATCCCACTCCTAAGTATATATTTATTCAAGGGCCACATTTCTACACCAAAACTTGTACACAGCTGTTCATAGCATATTCATAATGACCAAAACTGGAGACAATTGGAATGTTCATCATTTAATGAATGGATAAAAAATTATGGTTTATCCATACAACAGAATTCTATTGTCAATAAAAAATGAATGAAGTGCATACTATAATATGGATGAATGTTGAAAATTAAGTGAAAGAAGTTGGATACAAAAGAACACAGTGTATCAGGCCATTAATATGAATTGTCAGAGTAGACAAATTTAAAGACAAAAAGATTAGTGATTGCCAGGGGAAGGAAAATGGTGAGTGACTACAAATGGTTGTGGGGTTTCTTTGGGGGGGGGGATGGTGGAGTGATGAAAATATTCAGGAGTTAGATAGGAATGGTAAATGCACAACTTTGTTAACATACTAAAAGTCACTGAATAATATACTTTAAAGAGTGAAGTGCATGATATGTGAATTATATCTCAATTTTTTTAAAGTCTGTCAAAAAGAAAAAGCCTAACTACTTTGGCATTGTACCATTTTCAGCTACTATGCAGTTTCCAAGCCCTTCTAATCCAAGCTTCTTAAATGGTTGGCCTACACATTTTTACCCATACTTCCTCATCTCCCATTTATATATTAGTTCCATAGAATATGGCTCTGCTCACAACAGAACTCAAATCTGCTCTCTCCTCAAATCCTGTGGATTTCTATGACCCTGAACATTCTTTATTCTTCTATAACCCTGAACATTATTACCTTTACATGGCCATTAGATGGTTATTTATTTATTTATTTATTTTAATATATTTTTAGTGATTTCAGAGAGGAAATGAAAGGGGGAGAGAGATAGAAATATCAATAATGAGAATCGTTGATCAACTGCATTCTGCATGCCCCAAACTGGGGATAAAGCCTGCAACAGGGGCATGTGCCCTGACCTGGAATTGAACTGTGACCTCCCAGTTCATAGGTCTATGCTCAACCACTGAGCTATGCTAGCCAGGCCATTAGATGGTCATTTAAATGCTGAGTAAAGAAAACTGGGTTTTAGTCCCAACTTGGTCATAACCAACTGCTTGACCTTGGATAAGTCATTGCCCTTGGACACTTGTAGTCAGCCTCTTCAGTATCCATTCCTTCATTGTCCCACCATCGGAACCCCAGCATTTCTTTGAAAAACCACTTTTTCTCTCTTCTAACCCATGTGGTATTGTATAACCTGACCCCAACTCCAGGATGTGGGCCTGATAGATTTAAAGCAATCATTCTATTCCATGTTTTTGGTTACAGAAATTAGTTCAAAGGGGCCATACCTGAAGGCATGAAACCCAATCAAGGCAATGAGATATGGGAAAACATTTACAAAGGGTTCTGATGAGAGAGAGAGAGGATTCATCTCGCTGCCATAACTCCAATCAATGATGCAAGGTCTAGAATTAATGCAGCCACATGTGACCACAAGGATAGAGACTAGATTGCCAGTAGAGACTAGATTACTCAGATGAATCCTGAGTAAGGGAAAATGGAAAATAAACAGAACTTTAGTTACATTGTTGAGCAATGAGCAGCTAGATCAAGCTGCACCTGAAGCTGTTACTCCATACTTTGCAGTTATGTGAGCTGACAAATTCCTTTCATTGTTATAGTTTAGCTTATTGTCTATAGCATAAATACTCTTAACAATAATACTTAACCTCTCTGGGTGTCCACTTTCTCATAAATAAAATAAATACAATATGAATAATTTCTAAGAATTCTGCTAGCTCTCACATCCTGGGAGTCTCTGAAGATTAAATATACCCATAAAAATGTAAGTGCATTATAATTTACTAGTAAGCACTAAAGAAAGTAAGACTCTAGTTTAACCCAACAAAAGATAGCTGAGATTGGAAATGCAAACAGAAATCCTTAATCTTTGGCCTATACAAAGATCTCCGCTCTCTCCCCCTATATTTCAGCCACTTGTTCTTATACTCTGAGTAGGGGAGGGTTGCTCTGAAAGAAATGGCTTTTAAAAAATATGTTTTTATTGATTTTAAACATATTTTTATTTTAGAGAGGAAAGGAGAGAGAGAGAGAGAAAGATCAATGATGAGAGAGAATCATTGATCGGCTGCCTCTTACACACCCCCTACTAGGGATCAAGTCCTCAACCCAGGCATGTGCCCTGACTGGAATCGAACCATGACCTCCTGTTTCATAGGTCAACACTCAACCACTGAGCCATGCCAGAAATGACCCTGCTTTAGAAGACCTGCTTTAGGATTCTGATTGGTAGGCCCTTAATGGCCTTACACCCCTTGTTCAGATTCTGACTCTCCTACCCAAACTCTTTGACCTGACCACTCCCCTGTGCCTTCTCTTTCTCCCCAATCTGACTCTGAATCATATACGCAACTTGCTAGCATCCCCTCATCTCTGCATTCCCAGCACTGCCCACCTTCAATCAGTTGGAAGTGGTGATATATTAGCCAGCAACTCCAGAGCACAGATTTGTTTATCTATAGCAACAGGCCTAGAGGAATGAGACAGAGATGCTTATTTAGTAGAGAGTCACTTAATAAAAGAGATTAAGCA
Source organism: Antrozous pallidus (assembly GCA_027563665.1). Lineage (NCBI taxonomy): Eukaryota > Metazoa > Chordata > Mammalia > Chiroptera > Vespertilionidae > Antrozous > Antrozous pallidus. Next base: position 182,118,677 of record CM050508.1, read on the forward strand.
CCTTAGAAGCCTGAAGGTTTGCGCAAATTGTTTGTTACAATGTACCAGCAATTATGTGTGAAAGGTTTTACATACTAGGATATGTAGCCCATTTAAAATAATGCATCTGCACATGTAATTGTAATCAACATTCTAATTTGAAAAAGCATTACCTGGGTCTCCCTGCCTGGTATTGCATTGAGACACTGGGGCCATTCCTGGAGGCACTGGGGCCATACATGGAGGCCCTGGGAACCTCAGGAAGAGGTGGCATGGGAAGAATCTGGGCTGCTTTCCTGGAAATAGAAATGAAGAGCATGCTACTGAATAAATTCGCTCTTGGTTCTGGCTTTGCAAGATTCATGAAAGAAGACAGATCTTTAGCACTGTTTTGATTAATTCAGTTAACATTTTATGACCAGATCATCTTTGCATACAGAAATGACAGAGGCAATGTTCCTATTTTTCTGGACTTCAGGAGATGGGGGAGGAAATGGACATAGCCCTATCAGGTAACGGCAGGAAACAGAGCTTGCCCTATACAGCTCACATCAAGAGGCCTCAATGGAAGGACAACTTGCAGAGTTATGGGTAGACACCAAGCAGAAAACCATTACTGCTCCTAAGAATGAAGAGCCAAGCAGAGGGCACAGGGGAGTGAACCATGGAGGAGGGGCCACTGGCCTTGGCTACAGTCAGGCAGAGAGTCTACAAGGAGGAATGGCTTCAGCACGAGGCAGTGGCCTACCATGCTCCAGTCTCCTGCAAGTGCCTAGCACTGGCTGACCAGAACCCAAAACCCATGAGCAACAGAGTCCAGATGATGCAATTGATGGGGATCAGCCTCCCAAGGAATGAAGAAAGCATAGAGAATGGAGAATGGATGTGGCAGCATAAACGAAGAATAATCGGTTCGCTCCACCCCATTTGCCATCCAGATTCCATTTTTGCCCTTTACTTGAATGATAAAAATCTCATCCCAAACACAAGGAGACACAACTGTCATTAGCCACTGTATTATGACTGGTGACATCATTTTAAGTATCATCCCATGTGCTATCTAAATGTTGAGGTTAGCCATACTCTACATGTACAGTAGTAGGATAAAGAATCATCATAAAATAAATTTGGCTGCTATAGTTTCCCCTTCTGTATCCTGTCATGAAGCCAGAGCTGAAATCATGGTTTCCTCCTTTCATTACCCACGCTATGCTCACCTTACTCTCTACAGCACCTCAGCTGGAGGGGAGACACAAACCTTCATCTCAGAATAACTGAGCTCTAACCTGCCCTCTCTATTTTGGTTGCCAGCTTTCCACTGGAGTTTATTATTGAAATGGAAGTCCTAAGAAGTGGCCCCTGCGTCCTAAGGAGTGGCCAGAGTCCCATATTTCTCAGCCCTATTGCATAGCAGCAACCAAACTTCCCTTTGATACTCAGGACACGATCCCCCGGTCCCCTTTCTTTCCGGTTGATTCCATGGCACAAGGAGTCCCCAAACAGCCAAGGACAAGCTCAGCTTCCAATTCATCAGAACCATGGCTGTGCTCCTTGGTAGAAATAATCCTCTTAGGAATCAACACCCAAACCTGCCAAACCCAAGACCATGGAGATGGAAACAAAGGTTCTATTCAGTGGAGGACTAGTTGCACTAGAAGGGCCACTCCTAACTCTTCTCTTTGGCTTCCAGCCCATGTGCTCTCACCTGGAGACAACACCAGACATTGACTGCTGGCTTAAAGCATATGCTATATCCTACAAGTGAGCTCAAGCCTTGCCTGGTTGTATCCCAGCCACCCTCACCCTTCCCTATAGACACTGTAGAAGGAAGCCCTGTGTTTAGAAGGCAGAGATGATGTCATTCTTTATTCCTGGGTGATGCTATGAAGCAGAGCTACCTACAGATTTTGGAAGTATTATGTGTGAGAGACATGCATGCTATTTTCTTTAAGCCATTCTCGTATGGGGTCTCTTTTAAACATTAAGTTAGTAATATTGGCTGTTAGCACATCCATAACTTGGGCTTTTTCTTTCCACCAAGTTGTTGGGATGAGGTTGGGGTGAAGAGTGGAGAGACAAGAGAGCCTCTGGCACTATATGCTGGGCTCAAATACACCTGTGTCTGCACATTTTCTACCAGGCAACCCTGTGCCTCAGAAAACCACCCGTGCTTCAAGGCCTGGCACTGCTCTTGCTCAGGTGTTCTCCGTTAAGGGTGGAGAGGACAGTGGGGGAAGAAGGGACATTCAGAGGCCAGTATGACTGCTTGAACTTGCTTTGAATCACTTCCTGCCCCATCCAGTCCATTATGGCTCTGATATAACCTGCCACCCCCAGGCAGCACTAATATGGCCCTGGCTGTTTCTCTGCCTTGAATAGATGGAGAGGTAGGCCATGATCTGCACAGGGAGAGAGAAAGAATTCAACTCAGCTAAAAAGCTTTCCCCTGGGCTTCCCATACTCTTCCCCACCCCCATCTCCTCTGCAGTCCTCTTCTCTTCTGTATTGTTGTTAATCACATCAAGATCCCAAATATGTTCTGTGTCCCCAGGGGATTCTCACCTTCTTTCTGATTGTTTCTCAGATCCATTGACCTCCCTCTCCTTTAGAGTAGAGTGAGCAGTGCTGGTTCCATGTCCTGTGCTGAAACAAGATTTCAGAAGTAGGAAGGAAGCAGGTAGTGGAGAACCTTAGCAGGAGGAGGCAGAGGGTTAATAACAGGAAGACAGGTACGTAGTGTTGCTCCACTTATATGCAATTTCCAGAATAGGCCAATCCATAGAGACGGAATGCAAACTAGGTTTCCAGGGGCTGGGGGAAGCAGAATGGGGAGTGACTGCTTAATGGGTGTGGAGTTTCCTTTTGAGGTGATGAGAATGTTCTGGAGCTGGATAGTGGTGATGATTACACAACATTGTGAGTGTGCTAAACGCCACTGAATTCTATAATTTAAAAATAGCTAAAATGGTGAATTGTATGTTATATAAATTTTGTCACAGTAAAAACACAGACAGTTGGATTTTATTCTAATTGGCGAGAGAAGATACTCAAGGGTTTCAGGGTAAATCTGCCAGTGACTGAAGCAAACAGAGCTATAAGAGAATAATTTGACCTTGGAGTTCTTGGAGCATCTGTTCCCTCCAGCATGGGGAGGGGATGGGGATGAAGGCAAGTGGGGAGGGGGAGAGGGGGAGGCTGAAGAGAGGATGCTGACTGCACATGGGGGAAGGCAGACACCTGGGCAATATACCTTTCTTAGATTTTCCTGATGTCATGGATTTTCTGTTGGTTTTGTTCATTTGTTTTAAATTATTCAGCACTCTATCATCTTCCAGGAATTCAGGAATCTTTCTTTGTAAATCTTAGTTATAGGTAGGGTCTTTCTTCCCAGTCCATAGTCTGAGAAGGCCAGAGACTTCCTCTTCATGCCCCACACCCCCATCTGCCAGCCACGCTGGCTCTCAGACATCTGGCCTGACTCAGCTAATGGTACTCCCTGTGGGACATGGAACCATGGAGAGGAATGCACAGACATAGAAGCAGATGAGAGACCACTCGTGACAGCCAAGCCCAAGGCTGAGAGTCCTCTGGTGGCCGCAGTGGGCAGAGTGTGGGGCTTTGGCATTGCACCTGCAGCATTTTCACCACACTGTCCCTGAGGGGTGACCTTGGCTGTGTAGCCACTGCGTAGCCTCTTGTTCCGATTATCTTTCCAATTGGTTTGCCAGCCTCCCTTCAATTCTCAAGCTAGTCTGCTAATAAATTGCTTGATTGCTCTAGTTAGCCAATGCTTGATTCTGTTAGCCAACGCTTATAACTAGGAGCCCTAGTATGTTAACATAGTCTAACCACCTCCCTTTAAATCAAAATATGATGCATAGCTCCTTGTAAAATTGAATACTGGCTGCACCTTGATTCTTGTGTTTGTGTGTATTTCACTTTAAACATTACAGATGTGAAAACCAAATGCATTTCCATGCTCTGAGTTATTGTAACTATGGTGATGAGCAGAAAAAGCTCTGCTCTCGCAGATAGAAGACCAGGCCACATGAGTTGCAACCCTGGAAAGTCCATTTCTTCTTCATTCAGGCTGAGATGAACCATGAGCCCTTTTCAGTCAAAAAAAATATTTTATATTAGTGCTGTGCCTAGGAACAGAAACAGTCTCTCTCAGAAAGAGGCTCCGTCTGATTCAGTGTCGTACAACTGTCGGTCTTTCCTTCATCTGTTAAATAATGCAAAGTCTCATAGACAAGCAACAGAAGTTAACACCAGCCTCAGCTCCCTGTGGAGTATGCCATCTGCATTAATACTAATGAGAGCTTACGCTTTAATAGTACTTATTACACCCCAAATACAGTTTTAGGAACTTTACATATATTAGCCCATTTATTACCCATTATTACCCATATGTTATGGGTGAAAAACCAAGCAAAGAAAGGTTAGTTAACCCAAGGTCACACAGATAGTAGGTGCCAAAGCCAGTGTTCAAACTCTATCTAGCTCCAGATTCCAACTATGAGTGTGTGTGTGTGTGTGTTAAAATTCACATAACAAAAAAAATCACTGTTTAAAAATATACAATTCAGTGGTATTTAGTACACTCATGGAATCAACACTTTTAATGATATGTTATATTGCCAAAACTATATATAACATTAAACAAATAAGCCCAACTTGCCATCAGTTTTACTGGTCCAGACCAAGAGATGGTGAGATGAAGATATTCTTTCTTTCACCCACTCTCCTTCACTGGATGGGAGCAGTGAACTTTCCCAATGATGATAGGGAATGGCAGGACCCATTGCACCAGACAGGTTCCAGTTCTAGTCCACTCTATGCCTCCACAAAGGCCACATCTCATCCTGATCATCCTAGGCATGTGTGTCCGTCACGCTCTAACACCAGTGGAGGATCTAGCAAGGGACTCCCACGTTTCCTCCCAGGTCTGGTCCCATTATGACTTTTCTCCAGGAAGTCCTGACCTATGTCCTCTTTCACACCTGAAAGCTTTCAACTTTGGGGGCAAAGAGGAAGGTGTAGGGGAAAAATGGCCAGCATTTCTCCTGTGACAATCTTTCACGTTGAGTGCCTAGAATATCAAGACCTGACTATATGGGGCTTTGGACAAATTATTGCTACCTCTGAGTAGTCTCCCTGACATTCATTCACTCAGCAACAGTTGGTGGTACCTGTTCTGTGGTAGGTGCTGAGCTGAGCCCTGGAAGCAGGGAGGATTTGAGGGGTAGTTGGGTGGCTGGGTAGGTGGGTATTGGGCCAGTGGTTCTCAGCTTTATTGGGTAGAAAGTCATCCAAAAAAGATTTTTTAAATACAATATTAACTCCCACCAGATCCTGATATCCATGTAGAGGCTGGAGTAGCAAGGTAGGTAGTTTTTAAAAATCTCTCCCAGATACATCTCATTTTTCTTATCCTCCCACCATTGCCCAACCCCTCACTCCAAATGCACTTTCTTCTTTTGGAGCCATTGAAATCGGTGCTAGAAACCGGTTTGGCTCAGTGGATAGAGTGTCGGCCTGTGGAGTGAAAGGTCCCAGGTTCAATTCTGATCAAGGACATGTACTTTGGTTGTGGTCACATCCCTATAGGGGGTGTGCAGAAGGCAGCTGATTGATGTTTCTCTCTCATCGATGTTTCTAACTCTCTCTCCCTTCTTCTCTGTAAACAAATCAAAATATATTTTTAAATAATAATAATAATAATAATAATATAGAAATCAGTGCTTTGTGAGGCAACTTTGTCTAAAATTCTGTGGCTCATTCATTATCCTATCTCTCAACTCAACATTTATTGAGGTCTTAACCTGGACCAAGCTCTGAAGACACAGGATGAATGAGACCTTGATAGACATAGGTCCTGCCTCCTTGGAAGCTCTCAATTGGGCTGGGCAGACAGACAAACAAACCAACAGCATCCATAGAACATGAGGAGCCTGGGATGCAAGGAAGCATTAACTGTCCCTCAGGTGACCGTTCAACTTTCCCTTCAGAATATGTGATTCCTTTGCCTTCTTTTCAAAGCTCCTAATCCTGATGATCCAACATCTGACAGGTTCTGAACCTAATGTATCTACCTTCCTTCTGGTTTCAGATGCAAAGCACCTTATCCATGGTACCTCATGCCAGTCCCGAATCCTGCATGCTAACACTTCTCCACCAAAAAGCCATTTTAATGAGGAGCTTGGTTCAGGCATCAGCAATAGAACATTAATATTCATGATTAGTATTTGTAAAAACCTTTGTTTCACTCTTTTGTTTCCGTTGAGGAGGACTCTTAAAAGGGCCAGAAATTCCCAATTCCTACTTATTTTATCTAGCCCTCTATTTTCAGAGGATTTTCTTTTTGGCTTCCGTTATTTCATCAGGGTTGGCAAGGAAAGTCAGCCCTGTTCCTGTCCAAGTGCTAAATGGATACTCATGTGTCTTTTTGCCACATTGGTATAATTAATTTTATTGCAAATAGGATTTTTCTTTTTTCCCCTTTGCATGCAAATGTGGTACCCTTTCAGTGTTTGCATAATAGCAGTAATTCTTTCATTTGTTCAAAAGAACATGCATTATTTTGGCAGATAGATGGAGCTTTGATGGAGAGATTATTACATTTCCAAAAGCAAAGAGAATAAATCAGAATTTATCCAGACGCTGACTAAACACCCCACCCCCCAACTGCACTGATCATAAGCCAAGCGTCTAGCACACCACACTTTCGTCACAGAGAATCAACCTTGCAGAACAGTAGGGTCTTGCTGACTAGTCTCCATCTCCACCCTGCTCTGTGGACTGTCTCACCTGGGCAATCTTGCCCTCCAGCTTCTGGTTGGATTTGGCCAATGGGAAGAACCAGCATGAGCATGGAGGGTGGGAGTAGAAAGAGGCTGGGCTATTTACTCCCCCTTCTCCCTCCCTGCTTACCTTGGATCATGCCTGGTTGTGCTCCTCCTAGGCCATGGCTCCCATCAGTAGCTCCCTTTTCCCCAAGTTCAGTTCTCCCTGGACTCTGGTAATTGCCATCCTTCTCCTTGTTGCCCCGGGCTAGACCTTAGGAGCTTCATTACCCCATGTTGACTAACTCTTCCCACATCTTCATAAATATCCTTATGTTCAACCACTTTGAGTATGCCATCTCTTTCCTTCCAGGACACTGAGAGGACTACCATGTTCTTAGACTTAGCTCACTAGGACCTCCCACGTGCACAAAATCCATAGAACTGGGAAAGTAATAAGGAAGCCCAAAACTACTGAGGTTTCAAGGCATCTGTATGTCTCTGCAGAGTATTTAGGAATCCCACAAAGCAGAAGAGAAGTGTGCTCCAGATATGCCTAGCTTCCCTGCAGCCATGCCAATGACTGACGCCTGTTGGTTTTGCCTGCCTGTCACTTGATCACTTGCTTCTGGTCACAGCCCCATGATTTTCCTTGAGAAATGTCTTCTTTTTCCTTGGTACATGTGCTTTGTGTGGGCTATTGTCACTCTCAGCTCAAAGGAAATAGGAGACTCTGGCTGGGTGGCCACTCAGGGCATCAGTTCCCCAGGCCACAGTGTTGGTTCAAGGATGGGCATGTGAGCTAAGCCAGGACAATGAAAACCAATTGAGTGAAATTCTGGGACTCTGCCTGGGGCATATAGGGAAAATGTGCTTGCCTTCCTCCAAAGTCGCTGAGGACATAAATGGAAGCTTTAGTGGCTCTCTACCATGGGGGTGATTCGGGGAGGGAAAGCCTGCTTAAGTGAACAGTCACAGAGGAAGCAGAGCTAAGAAATGCAGAAAGAACAACTGAGCTCCGATCACATCATTTGAACCCTGGATCAAGCCTTGCTTTGCCATTGCAGTTACATGAGCAAAATGTTCTGGTTTGTTTGTTTGTTTGTGTGTTTGTGTGTTTATGTATTTGTTTGTCATTAACTTAAGCTGGGCTCCTGTCACTTGCAACTGAAAGAATCCTAGCTGGTACACTGAAGATGGAAGCTCTTTCCAGACAGTGAACCACCATGGAGTGGGTAAAGGGGAGACAGAAAACATAATTTACTATTTCTGGAGTCTCTATTGTATACTCTAGAATAGAGCACATCTTAATGTCAGTTAATTTATTTCATTCTCAAAATAACTTTGTCATCTTGAGGAACGTGCCAAGTGCTACACAATTAGCAAATGGCAGGGTTAAGTTCAGACTAAGAACAATCTACTTGCAAAGTTATATTTGCTCCACTCTGATGGGCTGTCATCACCCGCGTGATCCTCTTCAGCCTCTCTTCGCCATCATCATCATCATCTTCTTCAGGACACTCACTGAGGATCTGGACCACAAGAGCAGGAAGCTGTTTCCTAGCCACCAGATAACACAGACCCTGAGACACATACACTGAATGGCCAGATTATTAGGATCTCTGAACGCATAATAATCTGGCCACTCAGTGTACTTCTCTTGAGTACTTCATTTATTTGATATCAAAGATATTATAAATCATGCACCTGATCAGTTTCCCCCTTTGCAGTGGCTGATAGAAAGCTCAGGGCAAATAGGTGGTTGATCTCTGGCAAAAGTCTAGAATACTTTTGGTACCCATTTGAGATACAAATACACTGAGTGGCCATATTATTATGTGTTCAGAGATCATAATAATCTGGCCTATCAGTGTATATGTTATGCTATAACATAAAGCAGAGAGTGAACAGAAACAATAAAGAGAAGCAGACATTGTGTTGAGGATTACTTCCATTTGAGATAATGGAAGAATTCAGACCTTTAGCGATGGTGGAAGAGAATCTAAAGATGAGGAAAGAATCTGAGCAAAGACATGAAGGTTGGGAAAGTCAGACCACAGAAACATTTACAAACTTGAGTAGTCTTCCTAATGCTCCAAGGTGCTCTCTCTGGTTCCCTTCTCTATTTTCTCTATTGTATTGTATTGTACTGAAATGAATTGTATTGTATCCTAGTAAGAACATTTAACATGAGATCTACACTCAACAAATGTTTAAGTGTGTAATACAGTATTGTTCACTTTAGGTACAATGTTGTACAGCAGATCTCTCCAACTTATTCATCTTGCTTAACTGAAACTTTATACTCATTGATTAGTAATGTCCCATTTCCCCATCCATCCACGCCCTAGGAGCCACCATCCCACTCTTGGATTCTATGAATTTGACTATTTTTGATATCTCATTTAAATGGAATCATGAAGAATTTGTTTCTATGTGACTGGCTTATTTCCCATAGCATAATGTCCTCAAGGTTCATGCATGTTGTTACATATAGCACAATTTCCTTCTTGTTTTAGGCTGAATGGTGTTCCATTGTGCATATATATTTATATAGCACATTTCCTTTATCCATTCATCTGTTGATAAACATTAAGGTTGTGTACGTGTCTTAGCTATTGTGAATAGTGCTTCAGTGAACAAGGGTGTGCTAATATCTCTTTGAGATCCTGATTTCTTTGGGATAAATACTCAGAAGTGGTATTGCTGGATCACAAGGTAGTTCCATTTTTAATTTTTTGAGAAATCTCCATACTGTTTCCACAGCAGCTGTACCAATTCATTGTTAAGAGAGTAAATCTTGCCTAGCTAGTGTGGCTCAATGGTTGAGTGTCAACCTATGAACCAGGAGGTCATGGTTCAAGCCTGGGTTGCAGGCTTGATTCCCAGTAGGGGGCATGCAGGAGGCAGTTGATCAATGATTCTCATCATTGATGTCTCAATCCTTCTTTCCTTTTCCCTCCCTCTGAAATAAAAACATTTTTTTTAAAGAGAGAGAGTAGCCAAAACCAGTTTGGCTCAGTGGATAGGGCATTGGCCTACGGACTGAAAGGTCCCAAGTTCGATTCCGGTCAAGGGCATGTACCTTGGTTGCGGGCACATCCCCAGTAGAGGGTGTGCAAGAGGCAGCTGATTGATGTTTCTCTCTCATTGATGTTTCTGACTCTCTATCCCTCTCCCTTCCTTTCTGTAAACAATCAATAAAATATATTTTTTAAAAATAAATAAATAAAAAGAGAGAGAGTAAATCCTGAGAGTTCCCATCACAAGGAGAACTTTTTAAAAATTTTATCTATGTAAGAAGTTGGATGTTAGCTGAACCTATTGCAGTAATCATTTCACAACACACATAAATCAAACTATCATGCTATGAGTCTTAAACTTATACTGTGAAGCATGTCAATTATCTACCTAATAAAAGAGTAATATGCTAATTGATCATACCTTTGTATACTCACTCCAGCCGATTAGGAGTGAGTATGCAAATTAATCCAACGAAGATAGTGGGTTAATTTGTATATGTGGGTACCAAGTGGCCGGGAGCGATGATGCAAGCATTCCGTACCACCCCAGCCACTCCGGGCCTCTGGGCAGCGGGCAGCATGGGAAGGTGGAAAGGCAGCCCTGGCCAGATCAAAGACAGTGCCAGCAGCCAGGGAAAGGAAGGCTCATTCTTGCATGAATCGTCATGCATCAGGCCTCTAGTATTTTCAATAAACCTGTAAAAAGCCCTAGCCGATTTGGCTCAGTGGATAGAACGTTGGCCAGGACTGAATGGTCCTGGATTCTATTCCAATCAAGGGAACATACCTCAGTTGCAGATTTAATCCCCAGGCCTGGTCAGGGCACATGCAAGAGGCAACCAATTAATGTGTCTCTCTCACATTATTGTTTCTCTCTGTGTATCTCTCCCCCTCACTTCCATACTCTAAAAATCAATGGAAAAATGTCCTCTGGTGAGGATTAACAACAACAACAAAAACTGGAAGAAAAAAAAAAAGAGGTGTCATACATTCAAACATTGACACTTATTCAAAATATAGTATGAATTCAGCTTTAGAGACACAATCTTTTTTCTCTTGAGGGACAACCCTGCCCTTGATCTCTCCTTTCCCCTACAGCTATCTCATTACTCCGTGAACAAGTGACAAGCTTTCGCACACACATTAATGCCTTATTTTAGTACACTTACTTTCTACATCCATTAACAAAGGTGTTGTGCTAAATGAGGCAAACAGACCAACCCCCTTAGTGCATCTGCCAAGTAAAACATAAAAATATGGTGCACTATTTTTAAAAGCAAGTTAAATAAGGTGCCTTTAAAGTTGAGTCTCCTGGGATTGTATTGAGTCCCTAGGTTCTTGGCTTTATGAGCCAAGAGACCAAGCAGGTTCGCTTTAACTGTTTAACTAGGCCGCGTAAGCCACTAAGCCCTTGTCTGATAGGACAATATTTATAGGCAGTGTGTTATCCCATAGTTGAATTGTTCTTCTCAAACTGAGATCATCTTTCAGTTTGTTGGAATTTTTTTAACTCAGGAGGGAAGAAATAAATTCTCTCCTTATTAATAGAAACTACTGGTAAAAAACAGGGAAGAGTAGGAAAACATTGAGATGCTAACTTTTTAGTTGCATGGAAGGCAAATTCTTTCCTGGCAAGATTTTGATTCATAGCTATGAAAATTTTGAAGGAGATATTTTGGCCACTGAGGGCGAGGGCAAGTTTCATTAAAATTACTAGTCTGGCCCAGCCAGTGTGTCTCAGTGATTGAGTGTCGACCTATGAACAGTTCGATTCCCGATCAGGGCACAAGCCCTGGTTGCAGGCTTGATCCCCAGAAGCGGGCAAGCAGGAAGCAGCTGAATGATCCTCTCTCATCATTAATGTTTCTATCTCTCTCTCTCCCTGTCCCTTACTCTCTGAAATCAATTTTTGAAAATGTTTTAATTACTAGTCTAGAAAACTCAATTTAGTCTAATTTTCTTCATAAAACATGTTATAATAGTTATTGTTCATATGTTAGAGATCAATGTGGTCTTCATTGTTTAAACTACATATGACACATGGTAAAACAGTGAGTTTATTTAACTGTAATTTTTTTCAGATGAACTTTTCATCTGTATCTTAACCTCATGATTTGGTTGTTCTAATTTTCAAAACTAATTGACACATATAGTCATGGTTTAATCATAATGATAACAGTGGTTAAGTGTTCATTGGGCACTTACTATGTACCACATGCTGTGTGTAAGCACATTAGATATATAATATCATTTGATCCTCAAACAATACTATTAGTTTCTTTTATTACCAACACATTCACAATGAGGAAAAAGAGGTTTATGAGTTTGTGTAACTTGCCCAGTCATACGACTAGTACTCAGTGTTCCTGGGACTCAAAGCCAAGACTGTTTCACAGGGATCCCCAAGCCACTGCATCAGGCTGACTTCCCTCAACAAATAGATGGTGCACTCTTTCCACCTAGTTCTGCAGTTGAATCATAGAATTTTTTAGATGGTTTTGCTATGGGAGGTGCCATGGAAATCCCCATCAAAAACAACAAACTGGTGAGTTGCTTCATTTTCACTAAAGCAACAAAAATGCATGTAAGTTTTGGACATTTTTTCCTATAAGAAATACAAATACAATTATTTAATAAAATATACTATTTTAAGTATGTAGTTATATAGATTCAACATGTAGCTTTCTGAAATTAAAATTAAATGGATTTTAAAACAAAATGAAAAATATTATGGTATAGACTGGACTTCCAAACTAGATGAAGCATCAAAGATGAATGCTTTGGTCTACCTCCTTTGCTCCAAACAAATTGCAATGATTGATCAAATATAAAAAGACAGAGGAAAAATGGTACACATCTCCATTGACCAGACATGGCAATGAATTACAAAGTGGTGAGTGGGTTGAAGCCACAGATCTATCATAATTATGTTCCAAGTCTGCAATCATATAGTAGCAATTTGAATTTTGGCTCCTACTACTATGTAATGGGAACTAAAAGTACTTCATACACAATAGTGGATCAGAACCAGGCTCACTGCTGGAAGCCAAAGGCTGGGATAGGGTTCCTCCCTCTACAGAAACGGGTCTATTAAGCAAAAGCAATTATCAACTCACTTCCTGAAACACACAGGATATTCTTGGCTTTGGAAGGCAGGCTGTAGACTCAACTTCCTGACCAGGAACTGAGCCAGCCACCTGCTGCCTAGGACTGTGTCTGTGATAGCTCAACATCACTGTAGAACAAATTTCACCTGGCGCTGGACAGGAGACATAAAGGAGGGTCAGATGGAGACATCTGCAAATCCCCCAAACTGCTAGACAAACAGGATGAGAGAAATACACACACACACACACACACACACACACACACACACACACACACACATATTCAAAAATGTACAAATTTAATAATAAAGAAGACATCCTACAAAACATGAAATGGCTACAGATAAGATTTATTTTCTGAACCAGTCTTACAAAAGCTTTAAAATAACTATGACTAGAATATTCAAAGGCATAAGCCAACGTATAAAGTCCATTAGTAATGAGTAATAGACAAAACCAGGTAGGTATAAAGAACATACCAATATATACTGGAACAAAAAGATGGAGCTATCAAAATAAAGTAAAAACCATTCAAAAGATAAGATAAACTATAAATTAGATCCAGAGATTGATGAACTGAAAAACAGTTGGGAGGCCCTGGCCAGTGTTTCTCAGTGGTTAGTGTCAGCCCATGCACTGAAAGGTTGCAGGTTTGATCCCCAGCACTGACTGGGGATGTGGGGGAGGCAACTAATTGATGTGTCTCTCTCTCACCTTGATTTCCTCCCCCGCCCTCCCTCTCCCCACCCCCCGCATCCATCCCTTCTACTTTCTCTAAATATTAATGGGGGAAATGTCTCAGGTGAGGATTAACGACAACAACAAAAAATTAAAGACTGCAGACACCCACACCCAGTGGCTCTGATGGGATGGGAAGGGATAGGAAGGGAAGGGAAGGGAAGGGAAGGGAAGGGAAGGGAAGGGAAGGGAAGGGAAGGGAAGGGAAGGGAAGGGAAGGGAAGGGAAGGGAAGGGAAGGGAAGGGAAGGGGAAATAGTTGGGAGACAAATATGCAGAACTTAGGCCTGAGAGACAACTAGATGATTTTCTTTATATAGTACTTCACAGACATGAAGAATACCTTGAAAGGCACCAACGTATATCTGGTATATGTTCCAAAAGAAGAGGATGGGTAGAATAATGGAGAAGTAAAATTTGAAGAATTAAAGCTGCAAGTTTTCATAATTGCAAAAGACATCTGTATTTTGATGGAAAGAAAACTCTGTGGAGAGCATGTGAAAATGCAGGTCATCAGTCATAAGAAAAAATTCCTAAAAGCTACCAGAGAGAAAAGACCCCCCAAAAAAGTCCCAGAAGAAATCATTAGGGTGAAAAAACTGATGTTCGGCAACAATTATGACCAGAAAACCATGTAGTAACATCCTTAACATGCTAAAATAGTTGTAAACCTGAAGTTTTATATTCAGCTAAATTATTATGCAAGAGTGAAGGCAAAAAAAAAAGATATTTTCTAAAGTGCAAAGACTAAATGAGTCTTCCACATACAGATCCTCATTTACATACTCAGTAAAGTATATCCTATCTAATAAAAGAGTAATATGCAAATTGACCGTACCTCAGATCAAGCCACACCCAAAGCCACCCCCACCAGGCAATCAGGAGCAAATTATACAAATAAACCCCAACCAAGATGGCTGTGACCACTAAGAGTAGGAGGAAGGCTGGGGTTCCCCAGCAATGGAGGAAGCCAAGCTTTCCACCTGCCCTTGCCAGCCTAGGCCTCCACTCAATGCTACAAATTTTCAATTATAGAAGATATATCCCAACAGAAATGGCCGCAGCCACGGAGCTGGAGAAAGCAGAGGCTAGGGTTGCCCAGGCGATGGAGGAAGCCAAGTTTCTGCAGCCCTAGCCTAGGCCTTCACTCTAAGCTACAAAGTTTCAATTATAGAAGGTAAATATTCCAACAGAAATGGCTGTCACCCCAGAGCAAGCAGAAGGCTTAGCCACTCTAGGCTACAAAGTTTCAATTGTAGAACATAAAGTAATCTCAGACCCCAGAGCCTTCCCTTGGGTCACTGGGTGGGGGTGGGGGAGACAGCTTGCAAACCACCACCTGGCCCTGGCCCAGGCTGCCACACGCCCCAAGGGAACCCCCACCCTGAGCCGGGACACTCTTCAGAGCAAGCCAGCTGGCCCCCACCCATGCACCAGGCCTCTATCCTATCTAATAAAAGAGTAATTTGAAGATTGACCATCACTCCAACACACAAGATGGCTGCCCCCATGTGGACACAAGATGGCCAGCAGAGGAAGGCCATTGGGAAGTTCCAGGCCTGCAAGGGAGGGCAATTAGAGGTGACCAGGCTGGCAGAGGAGGGAAGTTGGGGGCAAACAGGCCGGCAGGATAGTGGTTAGGAGGTGATCAGGCTGGCAGGCAGAAGCAGTTAGGGGCAATCATGGAGGCAGGCAGGTGAGCAGTTTGGAGCCAGCAGTCCTGGATTGTGAGAAGGATGTCCAACTGCCCATTTAGGCCCGATCCTAGTAGGATCGGGCCTAAACGGGCAGTCGAACATCCCATGAGGGGTCCCAGATTGGAGAGGGTGCATGCTGGGCTGAGAGACATCCCCTGCCCCCCGTGCACAAATTTCATGCACCAGGCCTCTAGTATTTCAATAAAGAGAAATGTGAAATTACAGCAAAGATAAGGGGTAGAAGAAATACTGAAATAATGGAGAGAAAAATTTTAATATTTTTAGGCTTAATTAAATATTGACTGCATATGCTGTGTTTAAAAGGATAGAAATATTGCCGAAAAGGTTTGGCTCAGTGGACAAGTGTTGGCCTGTGGACTGAAAGGTCCCGGGTTCGATTCCGGTCAAGGGCATGTACCTTGGCTGCGGGCACATCCCCAGTAGGGGGCATGCAAGAGGCAGCTGATCGATGTTTCTCTCTCATCAATGTTTCTGACTTTCTATCCTGCTCCCTTCCTCTCTGTAAAAAATCAATAAAATATATATTTTTTTAAAATAAAAGGATAGAAATATTAACAAACAATGTATTCATTGGAATATTTTTAATTCAAATAGGAAATGCTAAAAATTTTAGGAAAATCACTAAAAAATAAATAAATTAACAACCAACTTAATTAAAAGCCAAAAAGACTGAGGTGGGGATGAGAATGAACACAAGGAAAATGCCAATAAAGAGAACATAACAAAATAAGTTAAAATATATCAATAATCATAATAAATACAATTATACTAACATTTATTATAAAACATGAATTAACATTGGATTGAATTGATTAAAATAAGATGAAAAAATAAAGATATATATATAATCTATCCAATATAATAAAAGAGAAACATGCAAAGTTGACTGTACTTTCACTCCTGATTGGCTATGCTACCAGCCAATCAGGAGTGAGGGCGGGGCCAAGTGGCATGAGCACCGGGCCCCAGGGGTGGAGATGAAACTGCAGTGGCGGCAAGCACCCAGCCCCTGGGCGCTGTGCAGGGAAGTGGCAGCAGCAGCAGTTGTGGCGGCAGGGAGCGCCTGGTCCCCAGGCACTGTGAGCGGAAGTGGCGGCAAGCACCCAGCCCCCGGGGCCGGGTCATCACAGGCAGCCAGGGCTGAGCTGAGCAGGGCGATGGCTGGGTGCCCAAGGCCTAAAGCCTTACCAGAGGCTTTAGGCTTTGGGCAGGTTGGGGGGCATCCCATAAGGGCTCCCACTATGTGAGAGGGGGCAGGTTGGGTTGAGGGACCACCCACCCCCAGCGCACGAATTTCATACACCAGGCCCCTAGTATATATATAAACGCCTAGGAATGACTGGAATGATCTGAACAACCAGTTGCTATGATGTGCACTGACCACCAGGGGGAAGATGCTCAATGCAGGAGCTGCCCCCGGCCTGCAGGTCCTGATCATCAGATAGGGCCTGTCAGCAGACCTCCTGGTCCCTCCACTCCCTGGCAGGCTCTCATTACTTGATTGGGGCAAAGCCCAGGTCTGGGATGGGTAACTAGGGATGGGTGGCGGCAGACACAGAACCTTTCCCAGGGGAACCAAGGGCCAGCTCCCTCCTCAGGGCCAGTGCCAATCTCCCAGGTCCCTCCCCCAGCTAGCAGGTCCCAGTTGGCCCACCCCCTGCCTGACCACAGTGATGGTTGGCCTATCTCCTAGGCCCGAAGGCCGGATAAGGACAGGGAATTGGGGATGGGTGGGTGGTGGCAACCAACCTCCGGTGGCGCCTGTGTAGGGGGTTGAGGGATCTGCGACCTCTTGCCAGGTAACCGGGGGTGGGGGTGACAGAGACGGAGGTGCGGTGAGAATGTGGGGTATCCACTGAGCTTGCTCTCACTCTCCCTGCCACCCTCCCCTGGAATGCCAGGGCTTGTGCACAAAACCCCCATGCTCAGGTGCCAGGTGCCTGTGAGGAGCCTGCCCCACACCCACGTGGCCTTTTCTGGTTGAGCCAAGCCACAGCCGCCGGGACCACCAGGGCCAGCTGGCCTCCCCGTGGGTTTGTGCAGGAATCAGTGTGTGAGGCCGGCTGGGAGAGATCGTGCTGCGCCCAGCTTCTGTGTGGTGCCCCTCGGCAGCCCAGAGTCCCACGCTGCGCCCTGGTCTGCGGCGTCCAGCCACTCTGACCACATCTCCACATGGGGACTCGAGCGCTGTGACTCAGGGGGTGTACGGGAGCCCGGCAGCCCAGGTGCTGCCCAGGGCCCAGAGGTCAGCTGGAAACTGCCCTTCCATGCCAGATGCTTGCACTTTATCGCCAGCCAGGCCTAGGGACCATACCCATGCATGCATTTCATACACTGGGCCTCTAGTCTATAATAAAACTAGTGAGGTGATATTAATTTAATGCAAAAAGTTAATAGGAGTTAGGAGGGCCATTATACTAAAGTAATAGGAACAATCTACCAGGAAGATATAAAAATCAGGAATTTATATGCATCTAAAAACATAGCTTCAAAATATATAAAACAAAGTAGAAAGAATTACAGGGCAATGGACAAATGTATAATCAGAGTTCAAAGTTTTTCAATCAAACACAGATAGATCAAGCAGACAAAAGTTAGGAAAGCTACAGTAAGTTTGTAAGCAAAATTCAAAAGCATGGTATAATATAAAATTTTCTATTTTTTTAATGTGGCCCCTTTAAGGAATATATTTTATATCAAACCTAGTATACAAATACCTATGTGTACACACTCTAGACAGATGATAGATAGTTTTATAAATATTAATCTTTAATATAAGTGATACATTTAGATATAATTTGTTTCATTCCATTCTAATTTATTTATTTATTTATTTGTTTGTTTGTTTATAATTCTTTTTTCTTTTTTTTACAGAGAGGAAAGGAGAGGGATAGTTTAAAACATCGATGAGAGAGAAACATCAATCAGTTGCCTCCTGCACAACCCCCACTGAGAATGTGCCCACAACCAAGTTATGTGCCCTTGACCAGAATCGAACCCAGGATCCTTCAGTCCTCAGGCCAATGCTCTATCCACTGAGCCAAACTGGTTCATTTCATTCTACTTTATTCAAAATGTGAGGTGCAACCAACTAAATTTATTGCACAACCCAAGAATGGATTGTGACCTACAGTGGACAAAACACTGATCTTATCCTATCTTCTCTAATAAAAGAGTAATATGCAAATTGACCACACCTCTGCTATACCCACAAGCCATGCCCACAAGCCAATCGGGAGAAAATATGCAAATAAATCCATCCTAGATGGCTGCCAGCCACAGAGAGTAGGAGGGAGGCTTGGGTTTCCTCGGCAATGGAGGAAGCCAAGCTTTCCAGCTGCCCTTGCCAGCTCAGGCCTCTGCTTAAGGCTACATAGTTTCAAATATAGAATCCCAATAGAAATGGCAGCAGCCACTCAGGGAGCAGAAGGCTTGGCTCCACTTCAGGCTACAAAGTTTCAATTGTACAAGATACATAAATCCCATATACCAGGGCCTCCACTTAGGTCACTGGGGGGCATGGACGGCCTGCAAATCACCACAGGCTTCTCACCCAGGCTGCTCCACACCCCAAGGGAATCCCCACTCTGATCCAGGATACCCTTCTGGGCAAACCAGCTAGACCCCACCCATGCACCAGGCCCTATCCTATCTAATAAAAGAGTATTATGCAGATTGACCATCACTCCAACACATAATATGGCTGCCCCATGTGGACACAAGATGGCCACCACAAGATGGCCAGCAGGGGAGGGACCAGACCTGCAAAGGAGGGCAGTTGGGGGCAATCAAGTCTGCAGTTGGGGGTGTCCAGGCTGGCAGAGGAGGGAAGTTGGGAGTGCCTGGGCCTACAGGGAAAGGCAGTTGGGGGGAGGGGAACTTAGGCCTATAGGGGAGAGCAGTTGGGGGGGACTAGGCCTGCAGGGGAGGGCAGTTAGGGGTGACCAGGCCTGCAGGGGAGGGCAGTTAGGGGCAAACAGGTTGTCAGGGAAGCATATAGGCAGGGGAGTGGTTAGGGCAGTGATGGGCAACCTTTTGAGCTTGGTGTGTCAAAATTCACCAAAAAAAAGAGCATAACTCGGGTGGTGTGTCACTTCGAGAAAAAAAAAACCTATACTTCTCTGTATGCGACCGCATGCCATCGAAAATGGCTATGTGTGTCAGTGCTGACATGTGTGTCATAAGTTCTCCATCATGGGGTTAGTGGATGATCAGGCTGGCAGGCAGAAGTGGTTAAGGGCAATCAGGAAAGTAGGCAAGTGAGCAGTTGGGAGCCAGCAGTCCTGGATTGTGAGAGGTTTGTCTGACTGCTCATTTAGGCCCGATCCTAAGATTGGACCTAAACGGGCAGTTGGACATCCCTTGAGAGGTCCCAGATTGGAGAGGGTACAGGCTGGGGTGAGGGACACCCCCCCACCCCGAGTATGAATTTTGTACACCAGGCCTCTAGTAAATATATATAACTGTGCATCTAAAAGTACCACTTAGACCTTGGCCAGTTTGGCTCAGTGGATGGAGTATCAATCTGCAGACTGAAGGGTCACAGGTTTGATTCTGGTCAGGGTATGTACCTTGGTTGAAGGCACATCCCCTGTGGGGGTTGTGCAAGAGGCAACTGATTGATGTTTCTCTCTCATCGATGTTTCTAACTTCTAACTCTGTTCCTCTCCCTTCCTCTCTGTAAAAAAATCAATAAAATATATTTTTTAAAAATAAAAGTACCACTTAGACACTCTTCTACCTAAAGTAGCACATACAATGGGGAAATCACAAAAGTTGGAAACAAGCGAGAATTTTTTTGCTATAAATACTTCTACTTCACATTGTACTGGAGGTCCAAATCAATGCCCAATGGGGGGAAAAGGAATCAAAGGTATATGAGTTTGAAAGGTTGAATATAACAAACTGCAGCTGATTTGTTATCTAAGAGATATCAAATCTAAGAGAAGCTATAATCTTTTAGCAGTAATAAGAAAGGTCAACCGGTTCTAAGCACAAAAGTAACAAACATTAGTAATTTTTCTAAATAACAGTGATAATGAATTAGAAAATGTTTTTATTTCATAATAAAAACAAAAACATAAAGCACCCAGCAAGAAATCTAGCAAAAGATGTGTATAATATTCTCTTGAGAATATTACAAAACATTGTGAAAGATATACAGGAAGATCAGAATACATAGAGAGGCATAACATGTTCAAGGACGATAAAGACTTGATATAGTGAAGATAGTGAGTCTCTCTAAAATGTTCTGATATTGAATACAATTTCAATTAAAATCTCAAGAAAAAAAAGGTGATCCTGCTGAAACCAGTTTGGCTCGATGGACAGAGCATCGGCCTATGGACTGAAAGGTACCAGTTCGATTCCAGTCAAGGGCATATACCTTGGCTACGGCACTTCCCTAATAGAGGGTGTGCAGGAGGCAGCTGATCGATGTTTCTCTCTCATCAATGTTTCTAACTGTCTATCCCTCTCCCTTCCTCTCTGTAAAAAAATCAACAAAATATATATTTTTAAAGTGATCCTAAAATTCATTTGGAAGAGCAAAAAGACCTGAAGAGCTGAGATGGTTGTGAAAAAGAAGATTTGGAGACTTGTCTACCAGAAAGCTGGGTTTACCTGAAGCCATAAGAGCTAAGACAGTGTGGAATTGATTTAGGAATGACAAATACATCAATAGAACAGGGCAGAGAGCACAAAAACTGGCTACCATATATGTGAAAGCCTGATATATGACAAAGACATATTATAGGGGTTATTTAATAATTTATGAATGGGTTGTTTAATAATTTATGCTATAACATATCCGAAAGGAAAAATTAAAACTCAATTGTTAACTCACAATATAAAAAACAAATCTAGCTAAAGACTGAATATTCATAATAAAATTAAAAGTTTTAAATGTCAAAAGAAAATATAGAGTATTTTTAAGTTGTGGAGAAAGAAGGATTTTTTTAAAAGAAAGCTTTCTTAAATGAAAAACAAAAATACCAAACAATGCAAAATCCTATATATGCCTAATATGCAAATCAAACAGCAGAATGACCAGTAGCTATGATGTGCACTGACCACCAGGGAGCAGACGCTCAATGCAGGAGCTGTCACCGGGTGGACAGTACACTCCCACAGGGGGAGCACCGCTCAGCCAGAAGCTGGGCTCATGCCTCTCATGCCTCTCATGCCTCTACTGCAGGCTGGCATTAAGGTGCAAGCAGTCTCAGACTGCAAGAGCCCTAGACTGCGAGAGGGATGTCTGACTGAAGGCTTAAGCCCAGTCCCAGGCAACATCCCCTAAAGGGTCCAGGACTGAGAGCAGGCGCAGGCCAGGCTGAGGGACTCCCCAACCCTACCCCCTGTGCATGAATCCTGTGCACCGGGCCTCTAGTATTGACATATTTGTTTTTGAAGGTAACTTTTATCCAACAAATTTATTGTGAACAAAGTTAAAGACAAGATGTAAAATGAGAAGAAATATTTCTTTATGATGCATACAAGTGACAAAAAATTAGCATTCAAAATTCACATACAATGTCTACAGTTTAATAATAAAATCTCAAACAATACAAAAAGACAAATGAAGAAATATAAACAGACAATTCACGGAAGAGCAAAGGTGAATGACCCATAAATCAATGAAAAATAATTTTTGAGCATACTAGTTATCGGCAAGTTGAAAATTATATAACATTTAACATCAGGTTGACAAAATTAAAGATGTTAACACAAGTACTGGGGACCATTTATGGCTTCAAGAACTGCCACATACTCTTACATACATCCCTGTAACACATCATGCTCCAGTGCTTCCCACCTGTGCAATGCACATCATGTTTGCTGAACCTTTTCCACATATGTGATGCAAGGTTTAGGTAATAGATGTTTTCTTTGCATGTAGAATTCCTCAGATTTAAAAAAAAAAAATGGCAAATGGTCCCCAGTCTTACCTGGAGATTTACCATTCAGTGCAACATATTTTCCAGTGACACCTTCCCTGAGCACGTGGAAAGCTCAGCTATATTTTACCTAAATATAAACTAAAAATCTGGGTCTGCATGGACCCTTGACCTACAGTTTTCCCGCTTGAGAAATCAATGTTTGCCATACATTCTGAATCACCCATAATAATATCAGAGAAAGGGGATGAACTAGCACAGTTTATGTATTTTCTAGAGTTTTTGTTTCATACAAAACCATTGACCTCTCTCTAGCAAATGCTAGTTTCCATTTTTCTTCCTCTTCCAGGGAAAGCAGGAGAGGAATAAAAGCCTTTGCTTTAAGACTATGGAGCAGCTTAGCATGTGAGTATCTCATAAGCAAGATAAGCCCTCCAAGAATTCATAGAGTAATTGCCTAAGAGTCTAAGAATACATTCGGAGAAAGCTTGAAAAGATTGGCAATGGGAGCGACAATCTGCCAAAGCAGAGTTCCCATGAAGCTAATGAGACAGATTCCAGGACCTCTCGCGTGGGTGTATCCCTGGTAGAGCTGGGAGGTGTTGGAAGTAGTAATTCTTTTTCTGAAGACGGAACCCTAGGATGTATCATTTCAAGCCCCACCAATTCTAGATGTGCACTGAAGATTAGGACTTACCATAAACAAAACTGTCAAGTTCTTCCACCCTCCCACCTGCCCCCTCTACTCTATGAGCCTGATGTCTAGCTGCTCAGACCTTGCCCAGGGTAAACTCCACCGTGTCTCATTCACACCCCACGATCTTTCTCATGTCTCCTCACCAAAGCTAACCTGTCCTGTCTCGTTCTGTTAGGCCATGCTGCCCAACTTAAATGTTTCCAAGGTGACAATTAATTATTGAATAGACTCGAATTCTCTCAAGGTGTTACAGTCTGGAATATGATAAGACATTAAATTAGCAACAATTATATCTTTAAAAGACAACTTTCCAAAATGAAAAGTACATGCCCAAATGACTTTATTAGCTAAATCTACCAAATATTTTTGGAGGACTTAATACCAATTCTTCTCAAACCTTTCAAAAAGAAGAAGAAAAAGGGAACACTTCCTAACCCATTCCATTAAACCAGCATTACCCTGACACCAAAGCCAGATAAAGAAATCACACAAAAGAAAAAATTGTAGACCAATACCACATATTATGTGTGAAATTTTCAACAAGTATTAGCAAATCCAAATTACCCACTGTGCCTCCTCCCTGAGGGCCACCTGCAAAGGTGGGCAAGGGACTTGATGTCTCCCCTCAAATACATGATGCTTTGCATTGGCCCCAAAGCACTCTGAACATGGTCCTCTTGCCTCTCAAAATCTGCCTCCTCCGATCCCAAATGTACACAGGAGTTTCTCCCAAACCATATGAACTTTTTGCCCCATGTATCTGAAAAACCTTCCCACCTCATTAATAAGGAGAGATCATCACAGAATCCACACCCCATCTTCCTAAGAAAAAAATCCCATGTCTGAATCCGTATTACCAACTTACCAGCCAGGATAGTGGCCTTGGGTAGGTAAATCACTAAGCCTCTCCGAGGTGAAGGGTTAAACATAATGCCTGCTTTTCAGGTTTGTTCCAAGGATAAGCGATATAACACCATGCACAGAGATTTGCATTTTGCTCACTAATTTATTTTTGCTAAAAAGCAACAGCAGAAACACACACACACACACACACACACACACACACACACACACACACACACTCATTCACTCACACACTTTCTGAAACCGTGGGCTTGTCCTAAGTTCAGGTGTTAGCTTCTTATCGGCAAGATAGGGGAGCTTGGAGCCATGAAAATAGAGGGTAGGAAGATTGGCACCATCTGGCCAATCTTCCAAACAAAGCAGGACCCCTCTGCAATTCCACCTCAGGGACCACCTGCTTCCATTCTTCCCATCACAAGAAACTTACCCTTTGCAATGCAGCCCACTCAGCTGCATTAATATTAATTAATTAACTCGACAAACATTTATGGAATATGGGGCATATGCTAGATACTGTGCCAGGTGTTGAAGATGCAATAATGAGCAAGACAGATGCCATCCCTGTCCTCTTGGCACTTAGGACCTGGCCAGGCAAAGAGCTTCACTTTTAGGAAGTTCTTTACACAACAGTGTGTTGAATGAGCAGGACTCATGGTCCAAAGCAATTGTTCCTGCAAGTTCCACTGTTCCTGCAAGTTTTGGTCACTCTTGGGTAATACAGGGTTTCCCATTCAGTCATTAAGGTGTCCAGTCTCAGGAAGGTATCAAATCTTCCAGATCCATTCAGCATTGCAGCAACTCACTCTGCAGAGCTCACACCAGTAGCAGCTACCTTTGTTTTCCTCTTTCTCTCTCCCCCACTTGCTAGCCGCTAATATTTACAATGTCAACGGGGCCTTTTAGATCTCTCTTCCTAAGCAACTTAGAATCTTCTCCTCTAAATTTATCAAGGTAAATACATTGCCAGCATTGCAGAATCTACCGTGATCCCCCAAAGGCAGAGTTGTATGCTGTGATGCTTTGAGACTAATAATAGTTTCAACTGGAGTCAGTGCACCCCACGCACAATCTGAAAAGAAGGCAGATTTGGGAAGAAATCCATGACTGTGGCAGCAACCATGTGTGACAGGTAATTGTGATCTTTGTACAATGAGCACATCTCTTCAAGAGTTAACTGGGGTTACATTTGTGGTTTGGAGTCTCCCTCACCTTACTCCAAGCTCAAGACCCTTTACTCAATCATAAGTACACCTTCACTTAGACTTTGAATTCATTAAAATACCAGTAGGTCATAAAACTAATCTCACACACCTAAGATGGACCCCTGCTCTCAGGGGACAAAATACACTTCCTAGTGACTGACAGGTGATGAAAACAAAAGTGAACAAAGAGAATATTAGCACCAACCTATCAGCTTTCTCTTCCATTTGAAGGTCGCATGGTCAACCTTGCCTACACCCTCTTCAATGAAGCCTATAACTGAATCAATGAATTTGACCTTATCATGTTTCACTTGAGGAAACAAAACCAGAGAGCCTAGGTGATTTGCCAGAGCTGCACAGCCCTTGCATGGTGGAATGGGGCAAGGACATGATCTCTGCTGCATCTCTGTTCGTGGCCTCTTTTGTGTCATCATGCTGCCACTAAATAAGGTGCTTCTCTGGGGCATCTGTAGTTTCTTAATAACAGAAATTGCAAACACTCCTTCCTGCCTTTTGGTTCCAGAAATTTTTGGTGAAATGGACTGCTGCAAAGTCCTTAGGTTCTAAGGTTCAAAGTCCTTAGGTTCAAAGTCCTTAAATGTCATAACAGACATTTAAATACCATACATCTCAATTCCTGTTGATTTTACATTATGTGCCTACATAAAATAAAGAATGCATGCTAATTAGAGTAAAACTTGGCAAAGAATGGGCCATGGATATGTTGAGAATGCATAACATCACATCAAAAATTCGTAAGTGAATATGTAGAGGTTAAGGAGAAAAATTCTCAGAAATCAGATGAACCCAGTGGTGAGCTGCTAAATGTTTAACAACAGATGAATTGGGAGCAGGAATGGGGACAAAGGAGGTCTTGCTTGTAGCATTTGCCGATTACTGTTGTGTAAATACTGCCATTAAGGCTGATGACATCATTGAATGCAGAGTTGGGAACAGATGTGCACAATCAGCTCCATAATTGCGGATAAGGCAGCTCCAGCACACCGTGGATGTGCTACACTCAGGCTTATGCTACCTTATTATTTAGTTTTTCTTATATCAAGTGTGCCTATAAATCAGCCATTGTACTAGACACTGGGGATAAATAGGAAGGAAAAGGAAATGTGGTCCTCATTCTCCTAAAGCTCACAGTCTAGCAGTGAGATAAGCATCCTATCTAATAAAAGAGTAATACACAGATTGACCATCATTCCAACACACAAGAGGGCTGCCCCCATGTGGTCAAAGATCCTGCTCCCATGTGGACACAAGATGGCCACCACAAGATGGCCAGCAGGGAAGGGCCGTTGGGAGGTTCCAGGCCTGCAAGGGAGGGCAGTTGTGGGCCATCAGGTCAGCAGGGGAGGGCAGTTGGGAGGGACCAGGCCTGCAAGGGAGGGCAGTTGGGGACTATCAAGCCTGCAGGGGAGGGCAGTTAGGGATGACCAGGCCGGCAGAGGAGGGAAGTTGGGGGCAAACACGCTGACAGGGGAGCAGTTAGACATCAATTAGTCTGGCAGGGTAGTGGTTAGGGGGTGATCAGGCTGGCAGGCAGAAGCAGTTAGGGGCAATTAGGGAGGCAGACAGGTGAGCAGTTTGGAGCCAGTAGTCCTGGATTGTGAGAAGGATGTCCGACTGCCCGTTTAGGCCCAATTCTACCAGGATCGGGCCTAAACAGGCAGTCAGACATCCCTTGAGGGGTCCCAGATTGGAGAGGGTACAAGCTGGGCAGAGGGTTCATGCACTGGGTCTCTAGTTTAATCATAAAATCATGAAAAAATGTAAACTCATAACTGTAATCAATATTAAGGGAAAGAAGCACCATAATTTTCCATGGATAAGATGCTTTTTTTTTCTAAAATTATTAGACTGAAAATTGAGAGGTATCTTACATGTGGAAGTCAGCCAAGGAGTGAGTCTCACGGGTGCATAGGTGCCCATACCTTGTCAAACAGGCTTCCTCCAATCACTAGCCTTATTGTTACTGACATCAGCTGATGCTGTAATTGGAGTTGGAGGTGGATAGTGCAGATGCAACAGGGACCTGAGTGTTCTGAGCCCATAAAGCTGTTAAAAAATAAAAAGATAAATACCAGTAAGCAATTGTCTTACTCTGCAAAATTCAAACGGAATGTAATCAGCTATGCAAGAGAGCATGGAAATAGAGCAGCAGAGAGACAATTTGGACCTCCTCCCAAAGAGTATATGATCAGACAGTAGAGAAAACAGGAACAACTCCTCCTTAAGATGCCAAAGAAGAAGAGGGCCTTATGAGGAAAACCAGTAAAATGGGCAAACTTGGAGCAGAGGCTTAAGATTTGGATTATGAAGCAGTGCCAGAGTGGTTTGTGTGTGTCAACTAAGCTTATTCAATGTCAGACAAGAATGTTTGCAAGTGAAGGGAACATTGTTGATTTTGCAGGAAAGGCAAAATGGTGCTTCAATTTCATTGGGAAGAAGGGTTGGCCATGAGAACACAAACCAAGTTAGCTCAGAAAATGCTCAGTTTATGAGGATGATCTCACATGTATAGACAGTGACTCAGAAGACAGGAGTGGTACAACAGAAGTTGAAGAAATTGATATGTCTGGAACTAATAGTGATGAAGAAGAGAGCAATGATGCAACAAAGGCTGAATAAAGTGATATGTTGCATAATATCATAGTACTGATATGTAAGCATTACCTACAGTGGTTATAAAATAAAAATATGTTCTATTTTATGTTTAAAATATTGTTTTCTTAATTTGGGGTTGGAAAAGTGGGGGGCATCTTATACATGGGGGTGTTTATACACGGAAAAATACGGTATATAGTGTCAAGAGGTAATGGAACAGGATGGACAGGATCAATTCATCTGGGAAGTGACCACTGGGATGAGATCTGAAGGAAGCTTTGGAGCATGATCACACAGAGGAGGGAGAGAAGTCATCAAGCCAGAGGCCAGAGCATGTGTGAAGGTCCTATGGTAAAAAGGAAGTTACCTGTCCCATGATAATCTCTAGACATAATTACCTTTTCTTTTCCACATTTCCTTCCTGTAAAGGTGTTAAAAATCAGTCAAAAGCATCGGTTTGTTAATTAAGATTTTTATATCAGAAAGGCAAAGACAAATATTTAATGCTCAATTTTTCAACTTCTTAATAGGCTTCTGTGTTGAACCTTATATTATGCATAGTTTTGAATTTGCAAAAATTAGGTTTTATTGTGAGGAAAAAAATGTATCACTGAGACCACAAAGGGAAAGGCTAAGGAACTTAAGCCCTCGATGTAGCACTGAGAGAGAACAGAAGAGCTCAATTGTACCTTTCCCTGGGCACTGGATGGAGGAGGGAAGTTGGATGAGGAGTGATCCTCCCTGAAGAAACCTGGTGGGTCCTGGCCAAGGGGAACAGCAAGGAGAGGAGGAGATAAGGAATGTCGCCTTTCTTCAGCACCAGGAGGCAGTGTAGAAGCCAAACCAATGCTCACAGACCATCTTTGAGCATCAGGTAATTTCCTGGCTAAGGAGCCAAATAAGCAGTGCCATCATCACTCTTTGGAGAGGACCTTTTATTGACTGTTGCCTGCAGGTCCCCCATGATGAACCAAAAATGTGGCACTCTCCTAGACCCCAAAGTTTTGCTGAGTGTCATTGAAGCTTCCCTGTAGTCAATAACCCAGGACACTCTAACTCTCAAACATAGAGTGGTGCTCCTGACATCCATAGGTGCTGGGAGAGGTATAGAAGGCAGAGCTCTTAACCACACAGGGATGGGACTGGGAAGTGGTAAGCCTGCCCCTGGGCACCAATTTGAGAAACATAAAGGTGAATTGTGTGGCTGGAGTAGAGTACAAATTAAGGATAGAAGGATAGTGACCACATCAGAGAGCCTCACAAGCCCTACAAAGGATGTCTCTTTGGATAAAGCAACAGGCCACATGATGGTTTTAAGCAGGAGAGAGACATGAGTTGCTGTGTGAGAAGAATCTAGAACTGAAGTACTTTCTTCTCGGGCCATGTAATGGGCCAGGTAATTGGTTAGGTTGGTAGTACATCCGTTGTCCCCACACTCTCTCTTTCTCTCAAATGCTCTGCCCACCATGTGCCCTCACACCTGTTGAGCCCTGTGAGTCCCTTAGTCTCCTGACCCCTGGCTGATCCTGGGGCCCTGATTCTCTTCCCACTGGAAAGAAAAATGTCAATACACATTACTGGTGAGAGTGTGAGGAAGTGGGTTCTGAAATGTGTTAGTGAAAACCAATATTGGCACCATATTTTGGAGGGAAGTTTATAGAAATGTATCCTAAAGAAACAACCTAAATGTCCATTGGTAGGAAACTAGTCAAAGTATGGTACACATACAGTCATATATAAAATATTATGCAACATTTAGAATGAGGTTGTGTCATTTATTTACATGAAAATATGCCCAAAAGAGACTGCAAAGTGCAGATAACAAGTTACAAACTTATACATGTAGTACAACCCATGTGCATGTGTGTCTGCAACACAAAAATATGGGGATTGTTTTAAGCTGCTGATGGAGGCTTTCTTCAGAAGGGAAATGATGGGGAACTTTCACTTTTATGGAATGCATTTCTGTAATATTTGAATGAAAATGTATTATTTCATTTGAAGACATGAGAAGTAATAAAAAGTTAAGGCCATTTTGGGAGTGGGATGAAAAGGAAGCTCTGACAAATGGCTGAGAGGCTGCTGAGGAGGTGACCACAAGAACAGGACCACTGGGCTCATTCTTCCCTTTTACTCTGGATAAGTCTTTCCTCCTTTCTGAGCTCAGTTTCTTGGTCTGTGAAAAACTAGAGGCAATAATAATTCTCCTGGGGAAAGCTCAGATCTGCATTCAAACCCTGATTCTTCCATTTGGTGGAGGAATGACTTTGGGAATGACCTTCCTTGAACCTCAGCATTTCACATGTGTAAAAGGACCACTTCATCCTTCTCAATGGTGGTCATGAAGACCAACAGGGGCCTTGCCCACCCTGGAGCAGGTGAGTGTTTATGCAATCTTGGTTTCCTCACCCCTGGTGATCTTTAGTGCTTTTCTACCCCTGAGGTTCAGTGACTCTGAGGGTGGTCTTGCATGAAACCCTGACCTTAGCTTAGCTGACATGGTTCAGTGGTTAAGCGTTGACCTATGAACCAGGAAGTTACGGTTCAATTCCCAGTCTTGGCACATGCCCTGGTTGCGACCTCAATCCCCAGCGTGGGGCTTGCATGAGGCAGCCAATCAATGATGCTCTCTCATCATTGATGTTTCTATCTCTCTCTCCCTTTCCCTTCCTCTCTGAAATCAATTTTTTAAAAAAAATTTTTAAGAAAGCATGACCTCAGCCACACCTTCTCCTGCTATGAGAGAGCTTTAGCTGTACTCAAGCTGCAAAAATTTTCTCTTCTACTATGTCCAACTTCTGAAATTCAAATGAAAAATTAATTCATGATTCTTCTCTTAAAACAATTTGTAGTCTAATACAGGACTTGGAGAAGGGAACAATAATTCTTATTTTATCAACTTAAAATGAAAAGAATGTTTTTTTTCAGCCTTTTTTATCTCAAAAAATATGTAGTCTTTCCCCTGGCACAAGATCTTGTCAAAAGGGACATTAATTATGTCAAACACTAAGAACAGCTTTGAAAACTGAATTCTGGCAAACTAATTGAAAATAATTATATTTCAAAGAATTCTTACATTTCACACAAGCTAATCAAGCCAAATTAACTTCATTTATTCATTCATTTATTCAGTGATATTTTATTTTGAGTGCCTATGTGCCTTGGTGTGAGAGATACTTTTAAAACATACAGAGATTTTAAAAACCTTGCTCCTGGTAGAACTTATTTTATAGCAGGGATGGGAAATTTAAAAAAAAAAAAACGCAGTAAAGGAAAACAAAAAATATCAGGAGGTGAGAGTTCTAGCTTTAAATACAGGGGTCAGGTAAAAGTCTCACTGAAACCAAAAACCCTGAAAATGTACAGGAGCAAGTTATGCGTAAATATCAAGTGCAAAGTCCCTTAGGTGAGAATCCCTGGCATATTGAAGAACTAGCCAAGAAGCAAGCCAATGCAAATGAAGAGATGAGTCAGCCCTAGCCAGTTTGGCTCAGTGGATAAAGGGTCAGCCTGCGGACTGAAGGGTCCCAGGTTTGATTCCAGTCAAGGGCCTGTACCTTGGTTGCAGGCTCAATCTCCAGGAGGGGTTGTGCAGGAGACAGCTGACTGACATTTCTCTCTAGATGTTTCTAACTCTCTATCCCTCTCCCTTCCTCTCTGTAAAAATCAATAAAATATATTTAAACAAACAAAACAGCAGGAAGGCCAGAGACAGCATGAGGACCCTTTCTTGAGAATGATTCTACTAAGGAAGATGGCTGACAACTTCCCCCTAGAGCCTTCTCTTTGAGTGAAAATATAATTCATCTGTGTCAGAGGAAGGAGGGGTAGCACATGCCTACCATCGTCACAAGTGAAGTTGGATCATGTTCTCAGACATAGGAAATGGTCACAGTAAAGACATATCCCGGGGTCTTGGGGCACCTATCACATGTCAGAGTGTGCTCTGCTGAGAGCATCTCTAAGGAACTCTACATGGAAGTAAATCCTGTGGGTTCAAGTGGCCTCACCAAGAAGACCATGAGTAGCAGTTGATCTAGAACAAAGTATGAACTTGGTCTTCCCTGTATGATGTTGATGATCATCAACACCATCTTTTTTTAAGTAGCAAGAAGAATAAAGCCACCTACTAACCTCTTTTTTAAAAAATGGAGGGCACAAGCAGTAGGTGAGGCCAAAGAGTAACCAGGACCACTTTGTGTAAGGCTGCACAGGTCACTGGAAGGACTTTTGCTCTCACTGTGCATGAGCAGAAGTGCTGAGGGGCTTTGAACAGAGGAATGATGAGGTCTGAGTTAGGTTTTAACTAGGTCACCTTGAGTTTTGCACTAGAGAACAAGGGTATAAAGGACCATGTGAGAGGCTCACATAAGAATACCCTGAGAGACCATGGAGGTGAGATCGGAGTGGGAGTTGAGGGAATGGAGAGAAGTGGCCATGTTCCAGATATGTTTTCAAGGTAATGAACCTAGAATTGTCAAAGGGATGGATGTGGGATGTGAGACAAAGGGAGGGGGGAAGGGTGACTCCAAGAATTTGGGCCTGATTAAAAGGATGGAGTAAGCCTTTACTGAGATAATAGGGGGCAGGTTTTAGGGGGAAGATCAAGAGTTCACTTGGGACATTTTACATTTGAGGTATTTTATAGACATCCAAGTGTAGAGGAAAGTTGGATCAATAAGGCCAGTGTCCAGGGAAGAGATCTGAGTGGGAGATAAGACTTGAGAGTTAGCGTGTAGATGTCAATTAAATCTCTATTGGAGACCACCAAGTAAGTGAGTGAAGAAAGGAAAAAGCTCCAAGGTCTGAACCCCAGAACAGTGCAGCTTTTAGAAGCTGGGGAGAAGCAGAGGCACCAGCAAAGGAGACAGAATAGGCAGCTAGTGGGACATAAGAAGACCATGGTGTCCTGGAAGGCAAGGCTAAAGTATTTTAAAATCCTGATAAAGGGTCAAGTATGATGAGAACCAAGAAATGACCTTTGGATATGGCAATGTGGAGGCCATTGATGATCTTGGTGAGAACAGTGTCCACCAAGGCAAAATCCTGACTAAAGAAGATTCAACAAAAGTTCAGAGACCCCTGGTTGGGTACCTCAGTTGGTTGGAGAATCATCCTAATACATTAAGGTTGTGGGTTTGGTCCCCGGCCAAGGCATGTATAAGAATCAACCAATGAGTGAATAAATAAGTGGAACAATAAATCAATGCCTCTCTCTCAAAATCAATCAATAAATAAAAATTGTTTAAAAGAAAGAAAATCTGGAGGGAGAACCAAGATGGCGGCATAGGTAAAACACCTATCTTGCCGTCATACACAGCAATTTTAAAACTACAACTTAACGAAAGAACAAACACCTCCCAGAATCACCAGAAAGCTGGCTGAGTGAAAATTCCACAAATAAAAGTGAAGATAAGACACTGTGACTTGGAGGAGCGGCTGAGGACAGCGTTGAAAGATACGCGTGAAGAGAGGTTTGGAGCGCGCGCTCCAACAGATGGGGCGGGCGGCTGAAAACCGGCCAGTTTTCTCCAACAGCGGAGACAAAGACATCCCACTGGACTGATTCTCCAGCTCTGGGCGAAGTCCAGGGAACCCACTATCACATGGGGTGAAAACTGGACAGTGGGAGGGCACGCTGAAGCTTGGGAGCTGCAGGGGTTTGCCGGCTTGTGGAGAAGGGAAGCTTGCAGGTGACCTTGGGAACAGCGCAGCTGCATGACCGCATAGAGAGCGCTCTGCAACTTGCTATCTCATTTGGGAAACCCGTCAGACTGCTTTGTTTTACAACCCTGGGTGAGACATTGGGTGTGCAGTCTCATTTGGGGAGAGTCTGAATTCCCCGGCAGCTGGTGGAGCTTGGCAGCAGCTCTCTCTCAGAGGTGCTGGCGGCCATTGCCACCGGCACAGACTCCCTGGGGCCACATAGGGCGGAGCTAACACTGTCTGCTTGGCCCGGAGACTCCGCCCATCCAACCTGAGCACAGCTGAACATCATAGACAATTGGCCTGGAGGTCAATCCCTCTAAGTGCTAACAACAATTAACCTGAGCTTAACTTCAGCAAGACTGTGCAACCCATATCCACCTTAGGTAACTGGGGAGGCTGACCCACTGTCCCTTGTAGGAAGTCTACCACACAAAGCTAATTGACCAACTCAGGGAAGCAGCCACCATGCAGAGACATGGAAATAAATCAGATGTGAAAGAAATGGAGGAAAAAAAACGACTGGACATGGAATTCAAAACCACGGTTATAGGGCTTCTCAAGATGCTCCTACAAAAGGTTGAGACCTATAAGGAAATAAGCAAGACCTACAAGGAAATGAGCGAGATCCTCAAGGATATGCATGAGACCTGCAAGGAAATGATCAAGACCAACGTGGAAATGAATAAGTCCTACAAGGAAATGAAGGAGACCCTCAAGGATATAAAGGAGACTCTCAAGGATATGAAAAAGGACCAACCAGAAATTAAGCATACACTGACTGAAATAAAAAATATTATACAAAGACCTAAAAGTACTCTAGAGCACCCCAAGAACCAAGTTAAAGATTTGAAATACAAAGAGGTAAAATCCACTCAGCTGAAAAAGCAAGAAACCAAAAGAATCCAAAAAATTGAAGATAATGTAAGGAGCCTCTGGGACAACCTCAAGCATACCAACATCCGAATTATAGGGGTGCCAGAAAAAGAGAGAGAGCAAGACAATGAAAACCTATTTGAAGAAATAGTGACTGAAAACTTCCCACACCTGGTGAAAGAAATTGACTTAGGAGTCCAAGAAGTGCACCGAACCCCAATATATAGGAACCCTAAGAGGACCACACCAAGGCACATCATAATTAAAATGCCAAGAGCAAAAGACAAAGAGAGAATATTAAAAGCAGCAAGAGAAAAACAGATGGTTACCTATAAGGGAGCACCCATACGATTGTCAGTGGTTTTCTCAACAGAAACCATGCAGGCCAGACAGGAGTGGCAAGAAATATTCAAAGTGATGAACAGCAAGAATCTACAACCAAGATTACTCTATCCAGCAAAGCTATCATGCAGAATTGAAGGTCAGATAAAGTGCTTCCCAGATAAGAAAAAGCTAAAGGAGTTCATCACCACCAAACCAATACTATATGAAATGCTGAAAGATATTCTTTAAGAAGAGGAAGAAGAAAAAGATAAAAATGTAAATTAGGAACAACAAATACACATCTATCAACAAATGAATCTAAAAATCAAGTGAATTAATAAGCTGATGAACAGGATAAACTGGTGAATGTAACAGAATCCCGGACATAGAGAGGGAATGGACTGACAATTCTTGGGGAGAAAGGGGGTGTGGGAAGTGCAGCAAGAGACTGGACAAAAATCATGCAACTATGGGAGAGGACAGTGGAGGGGGGTGAGGACGGAGGGTGGGATGGGTACCAGGTGGAGGGGAACTATAGGGTAAAAAAAAAAGGAACAATGTAATTAATAAACTGAAAAATAAAGATAAAAAAACAAATAAATAAAAATAAATAAAAGAAAGAAACTCGTAGGAGAGAAGAGGCAGTGGAGACAATACCCTACTCAATTCTTTAATGAGATCATGTAAAGGGGAGCCAAGAAAGGAGGGGGCACTTCAGCATGATTGCTTGACGATAGAGATGATGGAGTAGCAACAATGATGATGGATGCAGGAGAGAGGGGAGGTAAGCAAAGGAGCCAGAGTGTTTGAATGAGGGTGGAGGTGTTGGCCATACACAGGAGCACAAACACTTCAACCACAATAAGAGGAGGGACTATAGAGGGCAGGGATATGGATGCTGGAAGGGCTGTTGGCAGAGCAGAAATATCATGGAAGTTCTCTTCTGATGGGTCCTGTTTTCTCTGAGAAAACCAGGGCTGGCGGTTGAGGACAGAGGAAGAGACATGAAACAATGAGAGAAGAAGGTATGGACTAGAGAATAATCTCACTAACTGAAAATAGGGAACAGTTGGCTTAGTAAACATTCCAACAAAGTAACCTGCAAAAGAAGAACAGCAGAGTTGGAAGGGGCGAGGGATGCTCTTGGTTGGAGAGAAAAATGGTTCATTGTTTTGGTTAAGTCAGAGAATAAGGGCCGCAAGTGTGATCCTTGTGGTTGGAGTTGGAATTTGAGCTGATTCGCTAAATACATAGAATTTGGTTATTTACTGAGAAATCAAAATTAATGCCAAGGTCAATTAACCCTAATCAAGCCCACAAGGAAGCAGCTGATTTTATCATCATTAGTAAGTGCAGAATTATTTGCCTTAGATCACACAGATTTAAGTGCTAGAACTGGGATTCAAACCCACATCCTCTTGGCTCCAGTATCCCCATCCTGACCTCTTCTCCAATCTTTTAGTTGAAAACTTCATGGGAAGTTACAGTCTTGATACTAGTAACTGAGTATTTGGCAGAACTTACTGGTAGGATGATCAATATGTGGACAAAGCTGGGCACCCACCGGGCTCACTTATAAAGACTGAATGGAGAGAGTGAAGGGCTGTCTGCTTAGAAACATTTGACCTTCCCCAAAGAATTCATAATCTATGAATAGAACTGTTCAGGAAGGTAAGTGCACACAGCCCTATGCTGAGTTTTCTGAAAGCAAGGCACATCTATATTTAGAAACATAAAATGTAAAGAGTCAGTGTAGGGAAATCCAAAGGATCCAGGGACTTTGAGAGGAACAGTCACTAATCTGTGAAGTTTGCTTACCATCCATGTTATTAATTTTATAATCCTACTAAGCACTTAGTATCTTTTAAAACATCAAAACCATTAACATCCCACTACTCAGCCATAAAAAAAAGGAGAAATACTGCCATTTGTGACAACTTGGATGGATCTTGAGAGTATCATGCTAAGCAAAATAAGTCAGATAAAAAGGACAAAAAAAACATATGATTTCACGCATATGTGGGATATAAAACATAAAGCAATAAATGAACCAACAAACAAACTCATAGACACAGACAACAGTATGGTGGTTACCAGAGAGGAAGGACATGGGAGGAGGATACAGAGGGTAAAAGGGGTCAAATATATGGCGACAGTTGACTTTGGGTGGTGAGGATACAATGCAATACACAGATGATGTATTATAGAATTATATACTTGAAACTTATATAATGTCATTAACCAATGCCCCCTAATAAATTTAATTATATATATATATATATATATATATATATATATATATATATTCTATCTAATAAAGAGGGAATATGCAAATTTACCATCACACCATGACAAAGATGGTGGTGCCCATAGCCACAAGATGGTGGTGCCCAGTCCCCTCAGCCCCACCACAATCCCACAATCCTTTCAGCCCAGCTGGGGGTGGGTGGGTAGCAAGCACACAGCGTGGCCAGACCCACCCTCAGCACCCCAGCTGCCCAGGGCTGGCCTGAGGCACAGACAAGCTTCAGATGGTGGGTACCAATCCACCTAGGGCCAGCCCAAGACACAAATAACCAGGGCCAGCTGAGGCTTGCACTGCTGGCAGTGGCAGCAGCAGAAGTGTGATGGGGGTATAGCCTTCCCCTGATCCCCAGGTCACCTCCTGTCCCTGAGGGTTCCTGGTCTGTGAGATGGAGCAGGCCAGGCTGAGGGACCCCCCCATCCTGTGCACGAATTTTCATACACCAGGCCTCTAGTGTGTGTGTGTGTGTGTGTGTGTGTGTGTGTGTGTGTATCCTCTTTAATAAAAGAGAAACATACAAATTGACCATACCTCCGCTACACCCACAAGCCAATCAGGAACGAGTATGCAAATCAACCCATTCAATATGGTGGTTAATTTGCATATCCAGGCACAGAGCAAAATTGAAGACAGTATAGAAGGAAGACACGCACTGGAGAAGGGAGCAAAGCTGAGGAGAAGCAGGTGGGGTGGCACAGAAGGGTGGGAAGCAGGCTGGGTGGCAGAAGCAGTCATAGGAAACCCTATTCTTGCAGGAATCTTCCTGCAACCAGCCTCTAGTGTGTATGTGTGTGTGTGTGTGTGTGTGTGTGTGTGTGTGTATAGTGTCAAATCACTATATTATAGAGCTGAAACTAATATAACCAATATAATATTTTATAGCAACTATATATAAAAATAAACAAATATCACCATGTTACTTTAAAGAAATTAAATTAAAATGTAAAAAGAAACCATTAGCATTCATTTCAGTCACATATGACTCACAAAATACAAACCACACCTGATTTATCAAAACAGGTTTCCACAAACATGGAAAACTGATTACTTATTTTATCATTCTTCTGTGTGTTTAAGATCATATCTTTCGTGATCATATCAGATTTTCTTAAATACCTTAAGTTTCCCTAAAATATCATAATGTTTAAAATCTGATTGTTAGTGTTATATTAAACTAAAACACTTAAAAATACTAATATCACTGATTGAGTACACGAGGAACCAAGATGGTGGCATAGGTAAACACCTATAGTGCTGCCCCGTACAACAAATTCAAAACTACAACTAAAAGACAAAACGGACATCATTCAGAATCACCAGAGGGCTGGGTGAGTGGACATTCCACAAATAGAAGGAAAAATAAAAGGACACTGAGACTCGGGGGAGCCGCTGAGGATAGAGTTGCGGATACATGCGGAGACAGAGATTCGGAGCTGCATGCGAATGGAAAAGGCTGGAGGCTGCAAACCCAGCTGGTTTTCTTGAACTGGGAGGGAGACAAAGGCATCCCAATGCACTGAGCCCTGGTTCTAGGTGAGGAACCCAGACTAATATGGGGTGAAACTGGACTGTAAGGAGGAGGCATGCTGAGATTTTGGTGCTGCAAAGGCAAGCAAACTATTGGAGAGGGCCCATGGCTGGCTCTATCATTTGGGAGGGAAAAAAAAAACAATAAAAAAAAATGCTGGAGTGCTTTGTTTTTTTATTCCGGGTGAGTTTTGGGTGTGCAGACTTATTTGGGGAGAAACTAGACTGTCCGGCAGTGGGCAGAGCTCTGGGCAGCTTTCTCTCAGAGGTGTGTACAGCCATTGCCATGGGGCACAGTGACTCAAAAGCCATTAAGGGAAGGGCTGACGGGAAACCAAGGCTGCCTGCCCAGTCCGGAGACTCCGCCCCATCCAGGCTGAGCACAGCAGCTCTCCCAGTGTAAACACAGCTGATTCTCACAGCCAATTGGCCTAGAAGTCAACCCCCAGTGATACCAGCAACAATAACAAGACAGCGCTGCCCATAAATGGGTGCACCAAGAGTATCTATCTCAGGTAACTGGGAAGGCTGAGCCACTGTCCCCTAGAGGACACCTACCACACAAACCTACTTGATCAACTCAGGAAAGCAGCCAAAATGCGAAGACAAGGTAACAAATTACATGTGAAAGAAATGGAGGGAAAAAAAACAACTGGGCATACAGTTCAAAACCACGGTTATAAGGTTTTTCAAGAGGCTCCTAGAAAAGGCCGATAAATTTAACGAGACCCTTGAGGATATGAGTGAGACCCTTGAGGATATGAGCGAGTCCTTCAAGGATATGAGCGAGACTATGGAGGATATGAACAAGGACCAACTAGAAATTAAGCATACACTGACTGAAATAAAAAATATTATACAGACACTCAAAAGCAGACTAGAGGACTGCAAGAATCAAGTCAAAGATTTGAAAAACAAAGAAGCAAAAATCACTCAGACTGAAAAGCAAGAAGCTAAAAGAATCCAAAAAATTAAAGATAGCGTAAAGAGCCTCTGGGACAACCTCAAGCATACCAATATTCGAATTATGGGGGTGCCAGAAGAAGAGAGAGAGCAAGATCCTGAAAATCTATTTGAAGAAATAGTGACCGAAAACTTCCCCCACCTGGTGAAAGAAATAGACTTAAAAGTCCAGGAAGTGCATCAAACCCCAAACAAAAGGAATCCAAAGAGGACCACACCAAGACACATCATAATTAAAATGCCAAGAGCAAAAGACAAAGAGAGAATATTAAAAGCAGCAAGAGGAAAACAGTTACCTACAAAGGAGTACCCATATGATTGTCAGCTGATTTCTCAACAGAAACGATGCAGGCCAGACGGGAGTGGCAAGAAATATTCAAAGTGATGGATAACAAGAACCTACAACCAAGATTACTCTATCCAGCAAAGCTATCATTCAGATTTAAAGGTCAGATAAAGTGCTTTGCAGATAATAAAAAGCTAAAGGAGTTCATCAACACCAAACCAGTATTATATGAAATGCTGCAAGGTGTTTTTTAAGAAGAGGAAGAAGAAGAAAAATGTAAAGATAAAGCCGAAACCGGTTTGGCTCAGTGGATAGAGCATCGCCCTTCAGACTGAAAGGTCCCAGGTTCGATTGTGGTCAAGGGCATGTACCGTGGCTGCAGGCACATCCCCAGCAGGGGGTGTGCAAGAGGCAGCTGATCCATGTTTCTCTCTCATCACTGTTTCTGACTTTCTATCCCTCTCCCTTCCTCTCTGTGAAAAATCAATAAAAATATATTTTTTTAAAAAGAAAAATGTAAAGATAAAAATTATGAACAACAAATATACATCTATGAACAAGTGATTCTAAAAATCCAGTGAATTAAAAATCTGATGAACAGAATAAACTGGTGAATATAATAGAATCAGGGGCATAGAAAGGGAGTGGACTGACAATTTTCGAGGGGAAAGGGGTGAGGGGGTGTGGGAAGAGACTGGACAAAAAGTGTACACCTATGGATGAGGACAGTGGGGGGGAGGTAAGGGCAGAGGATGGGATGGGAAGGGGGGGTTATGGGAGGGAAAAAAGAACAACATTGTAATAATCTGAGCAATAAAGATTTATTAAATTAAAAAAATACTAATACCACTAAGTTAAATTTAAATAATTTTACCCTTTTCTGAGTTAACTCCTAAGATTGTAGAAATTTTACTAGATAGGTTATGTATATATACCTGCTTTGTCCAATAGGGTGTCCAGTAGTCATATATGGCTATTTAAAGTTAAGTTGTTTAAATTAAATTTAAAATTTAAGTTAATTACATTAAGTTTAAAATTCAGTTTCCACTAGCCACATTTAAAGATCCAAATAGCCCAGTTGGTTGAGCATCGACCTATGAATCAGGAGAACATGGATTGATTCCCAGTTAGGGCACATGCCCAGGTTGTGGGCTCAATCCCCAGTGGGGGATATGCAGGAGACAGCTGTGGGGGATTCTCTCTCATCAATGATGTTTCAATCATTGATTCTCTCCATCAATGATTCTCTCTCATCAATGATGTTTCAATCTCTCTCTCCTTCTCTCTTCTTCTCTGAAATCAATAAAAATATTTTTAAAATAGTTAATTAGCTACACATAACTGGGGGCTATTCTAAGGACAAAATAGACATGGAGTATTTCCACCACTATAGATGTTTCTTTTGGGAAAAGCTGGTCTAAATCTTTTGTAGTCATCTTCTTAGGCTCAAAAAAGAAACCATGGCTGCCTCAGAGAAGCTAAACTTGCAAGATCTGGGATTCAACTTATTTGTACCTGGTTGGGACACAGGACCTGGTTGCACCATCCAAGAAGAATTAAACCTGATTTTGAGCTTCTTTAAGAAAATTTCACTCATTAAATCAGTAGGATTAATTTCATGTAAAATTCATACTTTTGACATCTCACCTTTTTCCCAGATATGACATACTCTACTCCATAAGCTCAGAATTACCTAATGAATTGATTATCATTGTGGCCTATTTACCTACTCTGCTAGTATTATTGAAATTTTAAGTGGGCTTTGTCAGAACCT
Organism: Antrozous pallidus; assembly: GCA_027563665.1. NCBI lineage: Eukaryota > Metazoa > Chordata > Mammalia > Chiroptera > Vespertilionidae > Antrozous > Antrozous pallidus. Next base: position 182,160,062 of record CM050508.1, read on the forward strand.
CATTATAATTTGCAAGAACATCTGAATGAGAGCTAGAGTCTGTGCGGTCACTTCTCTTTGGAAGACCTTCTGTCGTAGATGACCACCGATACAGAACAACTGTTGAATCCTTATCAACATGGTGCTTTTTTTGACCCATGGTTTCAAATAGTCTGTCTTATTCTTGGTACCTCTGATTTTTTCCAGGATTCTTGGCTCATATTCATGTGTGTGTTCGTTCTTTCTTGCTTACAAAGATTAAAACACTAAATGTAGCCCTAGACGGTGTGGCTTAGTTGGTTGGAGCATTATCCAATACACCAAAAGATTGTGGATTCAATTCCTAGTCAGGACACATACCTAGGTTGTAGGTTCGGTCTCAATCAGGGTATATACGGAAGACAACCCATCAACATTTCTCTTTCATATCAATGTTTCTTCTCTCTCTCTCTCTCTCTCTCTCTCTCTCTCTCTCTCTCTCTCTCTCTCCCTCCCTCCCCCCCTCTTTCCCTCCATCTCTCTAAAATCAATAAGCATGTCCTCAGATGAGGATTAAAAATTCATAAAACATTACATTTATTTAAGATCCCACCATGTGTTTTTAAAGCACCAAACATTCACCTGGCCAGTGTGTCTCAGTAGTTGAACATCAACCCATGAACCAGGAGGTCAGGGCATATGTCCAGGTTGCAGGTTTGATCCCCAGTGGAGGGTGTACAGGAGGCAGCTGATCAATGATTCTCTCTTATCACTGATGTTTCTCTCTCTCCCTCTCCCTTCCTCTCTGAAATCAATAAAATATATTTAAAAGCACCAAACACTCTATATAAGGTCTTTCTGTGTATATAAAGTCATAAAAGTTAGCCACCCTATATTTTGTATTACAACTACTTTTTGTACATTTTCTATTAACTTTTCTCTTTTGAGAATCATTAGAAACTTATGAACTTTCATGTACTTAATCTATTCCAAATAATTACAGTCATAATTATTTGTATTTTTTATGCTCAAATTGTCACCACTTAACGACAATTTGTTCAGCCAAAACACATTTAAAATTATCCTTACTTCTGGAAAACAACAAAATTTTTCAGAATCCTTCTGTTTTTTCCAACTTTTTAAAATGAAGAGTGATACTAGAGACCCAAATCTGGGTATTAGATTGACATTTCTTAGTGGTTAATTTTTTTTTCTGTTGGGCCACTTTATTAACAGAGCTTGAGACATATATTTTATTAATATCATAAATCCACATTGATTTTTTTTCAGCTGAGCATTCATTTGCTATATCTACTCTTCTAATAATAGGATGTTTCAATTACCACTAAGACTTACTAACATAACTGAACAAAACAATTTTAAATAGTCTCTCAGAAGGTCATTTTCACCCATGAAGGCTATTTGATATAATTTTTAGAAGAAAATAAAATTCTTTCCTCCAATACTTCTGTTTTTATTGTAGCAGGCTAGGTTATTTGGACTATCCTTCTTGCTATAAACAACAGAAGTAATGAATAAGATATTTCTAAAAATGTCTTAAAAGCATTGTAGAGCCACCAAGAAAAGGAAGGAATTATCAGCCAGAAGAAAGGAAATGAAGAAATCCAGGGTAGGGTAGTAAGTGGAGCACTGAGGCTATGGCTGTCCAAAGGCATTTTCAAATCCTGGCAAATTTGGACTTTGGTTTTGACGTTTCTGATGGCAAAAGCTCAGAAACCAAACATATGTAAGGCAGGGTGTTCAATCAGAGACCTCCACACACCCAGCAGGACTCTCAAGATAAGAATGAACCCAAAGTAAACTGCCTTCATGTATTGAAGGCCTAATTCATATCACCTAAGTCAGTGGTCAGCAAAATGCAGCTCACGAGCCGCAATTTGCTGCTCTGTTGACTAATGAGTTTGCCGACCACTGACCCTAAATGGGCCAATTAAAAAATAATAATAAATCAAACATTTAATTAAAATCATCCCATGATGATAATGCCCCTAGACTCCTAAAAATTGAAAACAAAAACTATAAAAGTCTTTGGAGAAAGATCCTAGGCCAGAGGTTAGCAAACTATAGCTCACAAGATAAATCCAGACCACAGCCTGTTTTTGTAAGATACACAAAATAAAAGCAGTTGGCATGTGTTTAAAGACTTATTAGAAGGAGGAGTGGGAGTGGAGGAGGCAGACAAGGAGTGATAGAGACTGTATGCAGTTAGCAAAGCCTAAAATACTTATCTATAATAATAAAAGCGTAACATGCTAATTAGACCGGACATCCTTCCAGACGACCTTCCAGGTAAAGCTAGGCTTGTGAGGGCCAAGGTAGCTGCCACTGCGGGCAGGAGCCAAGGCAGAGGCAGCTGCTGTGGCAGCGGGGAGCCAAGCCCCTTGCATGAATTTTGTGCATCAGGCCTCTAGTTATTATATAGTCATTTACAGGAAAGTTTGCCAATCTCTGTTCATGTCTTCACCTTAGCAGACTGAGCAGCACATAATCATAGATAAACAAGAGCACAAAGAATCTATGTGTCATGAGAAGAAACTACAGACAGCAAAACAAGACCCATAAATGCTTCTGGGATTGAAAGTATTAGAAAACTCTACGAAATTACAATTAATATGTTTTGAATAAAGCTCAAGGTTTATAAGATACTAGTGGCCCGGTGCATGAAATTCATGCACATTGAAAGGGGATTAATTAGAGGAAATAATTTAATATTCCTATTTGCCCTTTCTCTATAATAGAAGTGTCAGAGATGAAAGAAAACTAGTAAAATGTATATGAAAACTTTCCTCCTGTCAGAATCTGGAGTGTACAAGGGGACCCAGAATCAAGTCCCCGCCCATCCACATGCACCTCAAAATCACATGAGACCCAGACATGGCTAGCCCCCGTCCCCATTGGGCTAGATCCAGACCCGGCCAGTCCCACCCTTGTCAAGCCCCACCAGGATGGGGATGTAGCCTCAGATCCCCTGATCCAGTGCCAAGATGAGGGGCGAGTTCCACCAGGTGAGGGGTGCGGTCTAAGGTTCCCCAGCCTGGTGCCACTGTGGCGAGTGCGGCCTGAGGTCCCCCGACCTGGCTCTGGGGCAGGGGGAGTAGCTTGAGGTCCCCTAGCCCAGTACCAGGATAGGAAGCACACCTTGAGGTCCCCTGTCAAGCCCCACAGGGGCAAGGGGAGGGCATAGCCTCAGGTCCCTGCTGATTGCTCATTAAGGCTCCTTCTGGGAACTTGGCCTCAGCTGTGAGTACAGCCATATTTGTAATGGAGTGATGGTCAATTAGCATGTTTCCTCTTTATTAGATAAGATAAGTAGTAAAGAAGAAAATATAGTTAACTTAAAGCAGCAATAAAAATATAGATTGGGTTAGGACAGTAGTCAGCAAACTCATTAGTCAACAGAGCCAAATATCAACAGTACAACGATTGACATTTCTTTTGAGAGCCAAATTTTTTAAAGTTAAACTTCTTCTAACACCACTTCTTCAAAATAGACTCGCCCAGGCCGTGGTATTTTGTGGAAGAGCCACACTCAAGGGGCCAAAGAGCCGCATGTGGCTAGTGAAATAAGCCAGTCAAAGAAAGATAAGTATCACGTGAACTCACTCATTTAAGGAATACAATGAACAACATAAACTGATGAACAAAAATAGATCTAGAAACAAAAAAGCATTGATTGTCAAACCTCAGAGGGATGGTAGGGGAGGGTGGGGGTAAGGGGAAGAGATCAACCAAAGGACTTTTATGCACTCATATAAGCCTAATCAATGAACACGGACACCAGGGGGGGTGAGAGCATAAGTGGTGATGGGAGAGGGGAGGGTTGGAAGGGATAATGGGTGATGAGGACACATATGTAATACCTTAATCAATAAATAAATTTTAAAAAGAGAAGCTGAACAAAATTTAAGCAGGATAAATAAAAATAAATACACAACTAGACACATCATAAGGAAACTGCCAAACACCAAAGACAAAGAACAAAATCTTGAAAGCAAACAGAAAAAAAGGGTTTACTGCTTTAAAAGGTCCTCAAATAGAGCTGACTTTTAAACATCCTATCTAATAAAAGAGTAATATGCAAATTGACCATACCTTCACTACACCAAATAAGCCATGCCCACCAGCCAATCAAAGGGCGATGGCTGGGTGCCCAGGTTCGGAAAGGGCCTCTCCCCTTTCCAGCCCTGGGTTAGGCTGGGCCAGGCTGTGGGCGGGGCCAGCCAGGCATGGCGGGGCCCTGATCAATCGCAGGGCCCTGTGGTGGCCCAGAGCCCAGGTCCGGAAAGGGCCTCAGTGAGAGGCCCTGGGGTTAGGCCGGGCTGTGCTGTGGGTGGGGCCCTCCAGCGACGGCCGGGCCCAATCGATCGCAGGGCCCTGAGGTGGCTGGGTGCTGGGCTGTAGTCAGAAGAAAAGAGACACACTATACACAGGAATAAACAAAGATTTCAAAAGATTTCTCATCAGAAACAGTGTAAGGGAGAAGATAGTAGAGCAACATCATTAAAGTACTTACAAGGGTGAAAATCCTCTCAATTTATAATTCTAGACTGAGTGAAAATATTTTTAAAATAGTTTAAAATAGTCAAAATATATTTTAACTATTTTAAACTATTTTAGAAATAGTTAAAACATTTTTATGTATAAAAAATTGAATTTTTTTTAATCACCAGCAGATTTGTAGTGTAAGAAATGTTAAAAGAAGTCCTGCAAGCAGAAATAAAATTTTGCCAGATACAAATAATGATCTATACCAAGAAATGGAAAACACCAAAGACAGTATATTTGTAGGAAAAAATATAATAGAAGTTTCTTATTATTGAAATATATTTAAAGATAGTTAACTATTTAAACAAATAATAATGTAATGTCAGTTTTATAACATCTGTGTAAGTAAAATACATGACAATAATAGCACAAAGATTGCCTGGGAAAAATGAAATTTTGTTACAGTGAAGTTTCTATATAAGATGTTAAGTGGTAAAATATCCACTTGAAGATAGACTATGATAAGTTAAAATCCTATATAATGAAGAGCTAATATGCAAGTAGTCATCACCTTCATGCCATCATGCCATAACGGCTAAGACACTCAACACAGGGGAGAGAGGAATGGGGACCAGACAGGCTACAGACTGGGAGAGGAACAAGCCACCCACTCCACAGTCCTGGATGCCAACAGCTGTGCCTGCCTCTCTGGCCTTGGAGAGGGACAAGCCACCTGGCTCGCAGTCCTGGGCACCAGCAGCTGCACCTGCACCTGTGGCCCAGGAGAGGGACAAGCCGCATGCCCTGTGGTCCTGGGTGCCTGTGGCTGCCTGTGGCTGCAGCCAGCCTGAGTGAATCTGGCCCAGATCCTGGGTGCCTATAGCTGGCCAGAGGGAAGGAAGCCTGGGTCTCAGGTGTGGGGCAAGGCAGAGGCAGTTAGGGGCAATAGGGCCAGCAGGGGAACACTTAGGGGCAATCAGGCTGGTAGGGGAGCAGTTAGGGGTGATCAGGCAGGCAGAAAGAAGTGGTTAGGGGTGATCAGGCAGGCAGGCAGAGGCAGTTAGGGGCAATCAATGAGGCAGGCTAGTGAGCAGTTAGAAGCCAGGGGTCCTAGATTGTGAGAGGGATGTCCGACTGCCGACAGTCAGACATCTCTAACTGCCAACAGTCAGACATCCCTGAAGGGGTCCCTGATTGGAGAGGGTGCAGGCTGGGCTGAGGGAAACGCCCCCACACCCCCGTGCACAAATTTTGTGCACCAGGACCTAGTCAACAATGAAAATCAGTAGGCAATAAAACCATATCATTAATAGCCTGAAAAGAAATGGCCAAAGTAGAATTATAAAGCCAGTGATAATGTGTTTCAAACTTTAAGGCAAAATAAAGACATTTCCAAACAAACAAAAACTGAGAATTTGCCACCAGTGAACCCACACTAAGGGAAATTCTACAGGTTTACTTTAAGCAGGTAGAAATCGATCCTAATACGATTAAAGAAAGAATGAAGAAATTGATAATACCTAGTCTTGGTGAAGAGGCAGAGCAACTGGAACTCTCACACATTGTTGGTGGGACTGTAAAATGATGCAACAACTTTGGAAAACAGTTTGTTACTTTACTATAAAATTAAAGATATACTTACCATAGAACCCAGTAATTACTCCTTATTATTTATTCAATGAAATGCAAATATATGACATTTATTGCCAAATATTCTAAGAGCATTATTCATTATCGCCGTAAACTGGAAACAACCCAATACAACTCTAATGTCCATCTGGAGACAGGGTAAACAAACTGTGGCATATCCCTACAAGGCACTCAGCAATCACATGAAATGAACTTCAATCACTGTATATTCAATCCCCTTTATTATCTTTGTTTTCCTCCCCCACCATACCCCAACCCCTCTATGAACCACCATTCTTCTGTTTGTATCTAGGGTTTTTTTCTTTTTTGTTTGTTTGTTCGTTCATTTTTATATCCCATATGAATAAAATTACAATAAATGAATAAAAAGTATGTTTTTTTAAAAAAGCAATGAGCCCTTGCCAGGTGACTCAGTTGGTTGGAGCATCATCCTGAACATCTCACAAGTTGACTCCGAGTCAGGGCACATACCTAAGTTGTGGGTTCTATCCCTGGTCAGGGCATAGGAGGCAACCAGTGGATGTTTCTCTCACATCAATATTTCTATTTCTATCTTCCTCTCTCCTTATAATAAAAAATATATCCTTAGGTAAGAATTTAAATTTTTTAAATAAAAAAGTGAATAAATAACTAAAAGTAATGAACTGCTGATATATGCTAATAAGACAAATGAATCTCAAAAAGATGTACTTAGCAAAAGAAGACAGTCACAAAAGAGTATATACTGTGTTGTCCCATTCACATGATGTTCCAAATGGTAAAACTAATCTATAAGAATAGAAAGCAAATTAATGATGGTCTGAAGCCAGAAGTGGAAGGGGCTTGATTGCAAAGGATATTTATGGATGACAGAAATGTTCTTCAACTTAATTGTGCAGAGATTACATGGATGTAAACGTTTGGCAAAACCCACCAAACTGTACACTTAACATGGGTGTGTTTCACTGTATGTATATTATACTACAGTAAGTGTTTTTGGGGAAAAAAAGTAACTCTTAAGACAGTATCAAAACATCAGCTATCACTCTGGTTGGTGTGACTCAGTTGGTTGGAGTGTGGTCCCATACACCAAAAGGTCATGGGTTTCATTCCCACTCAGGGAACATACCTAGGCTTGTGGATTCAGTCCCCCGTCAGGGATATCAGGCAATTGATTGAGGCTTCTCTCTCATATCAATGTTTCTATCTATCTATCTATCTATCTATCTATCTATCTATCTATCTCTATCTATCTATCTATCTATCTATCAATCATCTCTATCTTCCTCTCCTCCTCCTTCTCTCCCTCTTCCTTTTCTCTCTCTCTAAAATCAATAAAAACATACCCTCAGGTGAGGATGAAAAAAACATATATTAGATATCTAGAAATAAATCTAATAAATACATTCCTCTACACTGAAAACTATAAAGAAGAAAAATAAGTCTTTACTTAAATAAAAGAATAATGTGAGATATTAAATATTTCTCAAATTCTTTATAGCTCCTCCCGTTAGGAAGTATGTTTTATCTCCCTTCTTCTTGAATCTGGGCACCCTTGTGGTTTTCTTTGACCAACAGAGATGTGATGGGAATGATGTGGTGGAAATGACGCTGTGTGAGCTCCAGAGCACAGGCCTCAAGAGGCCACTTTTGGCCTCTTGCAGCACTCCCCTGGGTCTGCCATATTCAAAACAGAACAGAACAAACAGTGCCCAACTGGTGTGGTTCGTGGTCGAATGGTGACCTACGAACCAGGAAGTCATGGTTCAGTTCCTGGTTAGGGCACATGCTGGGTTCTGGGCTTGATCCCTAGTAGGGGGTGTGCAGGAGGCAGCTGGTCAATGATTCTCTCTCATCATTGATGTTTCTATCTCTTTCTCCCTTTCCCCTGTCTGAAAGCAATAAAAACATTTTTTAAAAAAATAAGAACAAACTATGCTACTAGAGGGTAAGAGGCCACATGGGAGAGAATGAAGGCATCTCAGCAGACAGCCTTCGCCAACTGTCAGACTTCCAGCCCAGCCAATCCACAGAATCATGAACAATAATAAATTATTACTGTTTCAAGTCACTAAGTTTTAGGGTAGTTTGTTACACAGAAATATATAACTAGTAGAAGTGATATACCATGTGCATAGATTGAAGACTAAATATTTTAAAGACATCCATTATTACCAAACTGATCTATAGAATCAATACAACTCCAATAAAAATACGAACGGGTTAATTTTGTGGCAAGCTAACTCAAAAAATAATCTAAAAATGTCAAGGACCTAAAACATGTCATCTGTAAGGAACAAAGTGTGAGAACTTACTCAGTGAAATATCAGGGTTTATTACAACCCTATACTGACTAAGAGAATATAGTATTGGTACAAGATTAGATAAACCAATGGCAAAGGTTAGAGCCCAGAAATATGCACACAAGCACACACACAAATAATCGATGACAACTGCAGAGACAATGATATTAAGGAGAACTGGAGAAATAGCTATTATTTAAATAAATGATACAGTTAATTGGATATCCATACAGAAAAAAAAATCAAACTTGATCCTTACCTCAAAATATACACCAACATGAATTTCAGGTAGATTATGGATCTAAATGCAAATAAACAATAGCACTTTCAGAAGATAATATAGGAAAAGATCTTTATAATATCAGGGTGAAGAAAAACTTCACTAATAGGAGATAAAAAGTACTAACCATAAAAATGGAAAAATCTCTCAAAGATAATGTTGAGTGAAAGAAGTTATGGTTGGAAAAAAACATTCTTTTCTTCAATACATTTAAGTTTTAAAAATAGGCAAAAACTACAGGATTCAGGAATATGAGCATAAGTGGTAAAGCTATGAAGAAAAGTAAGGACATGATTACCATTAAAATCAGGATAATAGTTACTATTGGGGGAAGGGAAGGAGTAGTAATTTGGGGGAGGTGCTATAGGGGGTTTGGGGTAAAGAGGTCTCTAGGAATGTTTTGTTTTCTTGATAAGGCCAGTAGTTGCACAAGTGTTTGCTCTGTGATAAATTACTGAGTTCTATATGTATATGTACTTTTTTGCACATGCATTATATCCCATAAAAAAGAGACAATAGACTTTCCACTAGCAAGTCTGGGTGGTGGAATATAATAAAACAATGCCTTCAAAATTCCAAAAGATCATTAATTTCCATATAGATTATTACATTGTTACAGGTAAGTTATTTATCAAATGCATGAGTTATATAAAAACATTTTCAGACATTTATGAATAAAAAACAATTTACCTTTCACAACTCTTTAAAAGGAAGTTTCTTGAAGATATGCTTAGCAAGACAGAAGTAGTAAACCAGTAAAGAAGTGCCAACAAGCCCTGGCAGGTAGCTCAGTTGGTTGGAGTGCCACCAGTACTAGGCTTTGGGTTCAATCCTGGTCTGGTCACATCGGGAGGCAACGAATCAATGATTCTTTCTCTCTCTCTCTCTCTCTCTCTCTCTCTCTCTCTCTCTCTCTCTCTCTCATCAATAAGTATGTCCTCCAGTGAGGATAAAATAATAAATAATGAAAGAAGTGTCCACAAATGTTGGCTGCCATCAATCTAACATCAATAGAAGTCCCCAATCTAGGGTGTGGTAAAAGGAGAAACTTTATTCAGATAAACAGTTTGCAAAGCAGCCTTCAGTAGAAAATGAAAGTGCATTCCCAAATTTCAAACCAAGTGTCCCTTTTATAAAATTCCCACCTCATCCCTGATTGGTCCATTTCTATGCAAATGAGGAATTCAAATCTGCACAGTCTGATTGGACCAAATGGCAATGCTCTGATTGGTGCAAGTTGTGTGTTCTAATTGATTGTTATGGAGTTTCTCTAATTGGTCAGTAAATATGCAAATGAGGATATAGTTTTGATTGGACAGAGCAGATCTCAGCCTATTGATTGAAAGACCATTCCAGGAACTCCCATATAAGGGTTGGCTCAGCTGGCAGGAGCACACTACAAGAGGCTGGCAGCTTAGTCTGAGGCTTTTTCCCTGAAATGCAGGTGCACGAGAGGCCTCTGCCAGCAAGGGCTGCTAGACTCTAGTTACGAATTTGAGCCCAATTAATCACAAGGAGTCCTTCTTAGCAGGTTATTCCTTCTAGAAATCAGCAGAAGAAACCTTGGTTTCTAGAAATAGCTATGTAATCCATAAATACAATGAAGAGAAGTTGCAGGAGGACTTCAGAATAGTCTAAATTGGAGTAGGGGAGCTCAGGTCTCAAGAGGAAATTCTCCAGTGAAACATTTTCCTCACTAGAAGTTTTGATGTTGTAAATAGTTTAGAAAAATAAAGTTAAAAAAAAGAAAGAAAAGCAATATTTATAATTTAAATCAATGTGAGAAAATTAAGATCAAAGTACATATCTTGGTTGTACAGGGAATAAGGTCTTTGTCATAATAATATAAACAGTCTTTATAATGTAAGCAACTTTATTCATCTTTTATTTCTACAATTAACCTAGAGCTAAAGCATAAACATCATTGACTTTGACAATATAAAATTAACGTATATAAATGACAGAACCAGGGTTATGGAAGAGGGAAAGGGAATGAAGGGAAGAACGCAGACACAATATTTTCATCACACAATGAGGAGAATCAGAAGATACTGCCTCGCCTGGTCTATGGTTGAATGTGGAACTATGAGCCAGGAGTCACAGTTCCATTCCGGGTCAGGGCACATGCCTGGATTGTGGACTCAATTCCCCGTGTGGGGCATGTAGGAGGCACCCAATCAATGATTCCCTCTCTTTGTTGATGTTTCTATCTCTCTCTCCCCTTCCCTTCCTCTCTGAAATCATTAAAAAATAAATTTTTAAAACAGATATTGCCTCTATTTGATAGAATAAGAAATAAAGGCATGGCCTTCTATGCCTTCTTAATCTAGTCTTAAACCCTCTCACATTGCCCCTATTGACTTTATTGACTGCCTTCAGTGCCTCAGGTGTCTTTCTTCACTGTCTGCTCAAGCATGAGTCATTGACAGTCGGAATGCTCTGTGCTCTTTTTTGCTCATTTAACATCTTCATCGTCCAGATCTCCTTCAAGCATCACTTCCTCAGGGAAGCCTTCCCTCACTCTCCACATTAGATCAGGTTACCCTGTTAAATACCCGTATAATGCACTGCACCTTCTTTTTCATTGGTCTGATCATAGTAACTCGGGTATGTGTTTCGGTCATGTCTGCCACAATAATTCTGCACAATAACCATCACCAAAGTAGTATGCAACAATAAATATTTGTTCTCAAATGTCTGTGGGCCTTTTGGGAAGTTCAACTGATGTGAGTTTGGCTTGGTGGGACTCACTCATGCATATGTGTCAGCTGCAGGTCAGGTAGACAAATTTGCTGACGTTGCTTGGACTCTCTCAAGTGTGGGGCATTGGCTTGGGATAGTCTTTTTCTAACAGGTAACCCAGAATTGTTCTTAGTGCCAGCTTTCCAAGAGAATAAGTAGATAGACACAAGGCCTTTGGAAATCTGGACTCAGAACTGGCACACCAGCACTTTTGCCCATTCTATTGGCTAAAGCAAATGCACGGTTAACTAAGATAGGTTTCACCTATTGTAGGGAGGACTTACAAAGGAATGGATATGGGAATGGAAGGGTGGGAACTGGGCCCATTTGCTTGTCTCTTTTGTTGTGTTAAATTACATAAAACATAAACTTTACCATCTTAACCATTGTAAGTGTACAGTTCAATGGTATTAAATACACTCACAGTGTTTTGTAGCCATCACACCATTCATCCCCATAACTCTTTTTAGCTTGTAAAACTAAAACTCTATACTTATTAAACAATGATCCCCCTCCACTCCCCTGTCCCTGGCAGCCACAATTACACTTTCTGTCTTTATGATTTAGACGATTCTAAGTACCTCATATCATTGGCATCATAGTATTTGTGTTTTTGTGACTAGTGTATTGCACTTAGTTTAATGTGCTCAAGTTTAGTCCATCTTGTAGCATCTGTCAGAATTTCCTTTCTTTCTAAAGCTGAAAAATGTTCCATTTTATGTATATAACATGTTTTGCTATCCATTCACTCATGGATGGACAGTGGAGTTGCTTCCACTTTTGACTTTGGCGAGTAATGCTATTACCCTGTTTCCCCGAAAGTAAGACATCCCCCCAAAATAAGACTTACTCGCTGCAATAAAAGGCATCCCCCCCAAAAAAAGATCTAGTGCATCTTTGGGAGCAAAAATTAATATAAGACACTGTCTTATTTTCAGGGAAACAGGGTATAAATGTGTGTACAAATGTCTCTTTAAGACCCCACTTTCAAACCTTATGGTTCTATACCTGGAAGTGAAATTGCTGGGTCATATGGTAATTCTATTTTTAATTCTTTGAGGAACCTCCATACTGTTTCCACAGCAGCTGTACCAATTTAGCTTCGGAACTGGACCTATTTTTGCAATCTATCTACTACAGGATGATTTATTTCATTAGTGCTTGTTTCTCCCAGGAGACTATAGAGCACTATAAGGGCAGGAATTATGTTTTGTTTGTTCACTATTTTATCTTCAATGGCTATAAGTGCCTGACGTATAATAGTTACTCAATAACTATTTTAAATCTGTGCCTGATAACTTTAATATCTGAGCTCCTGTATATCTATTGTTATCTATTGTCAATATATTTTATTGATTTTTTACAGAGAGGAAGGGAGACAGATAGAGAGTTAGAAACATCATCGATGAGAGAGAAACATCGATCAGCTGCCTCCTGCACACTCCCCACGGGGTATGTGCCCGCGACCAAGGTACATGCCTTTGACTAGAATCGAACCTGGGACCCTTTAGTCCACAGGCTGACGCTCTATCCACTGAGCCAAACCAGTTAGGGCTATTGTCTGTTTTTTATGGATTCCATCACATTATCATGTTTATGCATATGCCTCGTTTAACTTTGATTTGATGTTGGTTGTATTAGAAAAATTGTTTATAGGCATAACTTGAGGTCTCAGATGATGGTAACTCCCACTAGATATTTATGTTTGCTTTTGCTTAATGTTACGGGGTGGAGGAGGTTGGGAAGGGGAACACTAAAAATCCAGTTGCAGGAACTGAGATTTTTCTGGGTCAGGAAGAGGAGTGGAACCTGGGCTACAGCAGCCTGGGCCAAAGCTGGTTGAACTCTGGGATATAACAGGCTATTTTTAATATACCCAGCTTTTCTCATTGTTTTTAGCAAGAGGACTGACCCTCTATTACTGGAGGTGAAAATTCTCCCTCAATAAATATTTGTTCAGTGAGACACTGGATAAATCTAATGGTCTTCATTCTTGGCCTTTTTGCAGTATTTAATACTTTGGGAGAAATGAAAATGTTGCAATTTTTCAAAGATGCCTGCAGCTGTTTCTACATTCTAGAGGTGGCAGCAAGATTCATCTTTGGGAAAATCTTTTGTTTGGGAAAATGCTTTAATGAGCCTCTCAAGTATGCAAAGGTAAGGCCAAGAAATTAGTCTGGAAGGGGAGATTGAGACAGTGAACTGCACTGAGAGAAAATGTAAAATGTACCTGGTATGCAGAAGTTGTAATAATGCAACCAAAATTTTTGCTTTCTTGGGTGGGAGTAAAGGGGGATGGGGGGGGGGCCAGGACTTGGGGGAATGAGGTCCTGAGTTTAGCAGAGTCTGCTATAGGAAGAGTTTCCAACACCCTGTGAGGGGCACAGGTAATCTGCTCACATTCAAGTATCTGCTTCTGTGTCATTTCTGCAACTTGGTGTCTGTGGTGCTGAGCTGGTCCACAACAGGGACAGCATCTCAGTGAGGAATTAATCTCCACATTGCACATAAGCTTAGAGCTGCAGTTTAGAGCTGGCAGCTATGAATGGCTCCCAATGGTGCCTCATTGACAACTCCTGTCACTCCCTCTGTATCCAATTGCTCCCTCAACCCTGGTCATTTGATTCCTTAAGTAACTCAAATCTCTCCCTTCCTTTCCAGCCCATGGCTCCTGCCCTTCAGGCCTCACAGATCTGACCTGGACAGTTGCAATAGCCTTAAGCCAACCTCCCTATTTGTCTGCGCTAGCTCATCATCACAGCTACTAAGGTGATTTTTTTTCCAAAGAACAAATTTGGTTGCAAGCTTTCCTATGCAGAATCTTCTGCTACAGGGTAAACTCTCAGCTCCAGCAGATGGCAGACAATGCTCTCCACCATTCAGCCATAACAGCTTTCCTTCTTCCTGTCATGTGCTCAGAGCACACGATGGCAGAGTGTTTGGAAGAAAGGCACAAACCTGTGAAGGTTTGAATATCAGCTGTCGCTAATTAACAGTGGTCATGAGTAAGTCACTCAGTCTCACCTGTGCAGAGGCTGTTGAGGGATTCAATGAGCTGGCATGTCTAAAACCTAAGGACAGTGTCTGAGCATGATGCTACATAATACTGTGTACTTCTACTATCATCATTATATTATTCCCAAACATTCCTACTTCCTATTATTTGTGCTATTTCCCCTCAGCCACCTCCACCCCAATGTCCTTCCCTCTCATATAGCTGACAAATTCCTATTCACCTTCCAATGCTTCTGTCACCTCCTCCATGAAGCTATTTCTGGTCCCTAATGGCCCTCTACATTCTACTAGGAGCACTCTGACATTCGCTCCTCATTGGCATCACAGCCCTCTCTTCACATGTCTGTCTCCCCATCAGGTTATGAGCTATAGGTGAAAGGTTCCCCCACCTTATTCTCTCTTTCCCTATTGCCCGGCACATAGTAGATATGCAATAAATATTTCTCAAATTAAAGTCCGTCTGCCATCCCACATTGTCAAAATGGGACCATGTCTCAGTCATTAAATTTCTTCCTCTGTCCATTGCCAACACCCTTCAACCAACCCTGTATGAGCCCCAGATTGCCACACAGTGTCTGAGTAGTTATCATTTTAGACATTGCTTCATGCCTGGTGTATGTTGGAACAGGTCACTGTTGGACCCATCAGCCACTCTTGCTATTTACCAACGCTCATGCTCTTTTGCCAATAGCTTGCAACCATAGGCAGAGAATTCAGAGAGTGTTTGGAGAGTTGATGCAAGGATAAAATGGGCAGCTTATGTTGTGACCCCAGTCCCCATAGAATGTCTATGTGCCTATGATTTATTCAAACGGGTCTGGGTTAGCAAGAGTCTGGAGAATTGGATGGGGGCATGGAAGGAGAGCCAAATGGTCTTTGGCAACAGAAAGCTTCATTGCAAAGGAAAACATCCACTTAAATAAAAGATGAAGCAAATTAGTATGCCAACTTTTTTATCTTGGATATTTCTTATTTTGTTATGTACTGGCATTAAAGTACTATGTATGATCTCAAAAGGATGGTTAAGGAAATCTATTTCTCATACATTTTCTTAGTGCTATTGAAACTGAGGAGAGAGATAAGTTCAGCAGACATTAAAAATAATAATTGCTTTGTTCTGCCAAATGGCCTGAGTGTACCACTAAGTCAACCCCATCAGCAAGCCTGAGGAAGGCACGATGCCCCCCACCCCTTTCCCAGGAGATGACTTACTGCTGCTGACCAGAATCGACCCATGTTTTCATCACCTAAGATTCAGAGGACTGATTACCCTCGATTTTCTTAAAACCAATAGCTCGATGTTTCAAATTTCTCTTACCTGCATAGGAATTAGCAGAACATCTGGCTCTTATTGAATACAAATGTGATCTTTTATTGTCATTATTAATTTGGATAACAGCTTGTCAAGATTACTTTCTTTTCCTTTTGTATTTTTTAACTTGTTATTGTAGTACAGCATATAAATATATATATATAATTTATATAAAAACACAAAATTATTTGAATATTTGAGTTCCACCCCACTTTGTCCAAGGCCCTGCTGCCTGATCATCCCTCTCACAACATACTATTCCTGTCCATCAATGCAGGGATCACATCTAATTGGTCAGTTAAATGGAGGCCAGTTGGTGCACTGTTCCTACTTAGAAACCAATGTGGAAAAGTTTTTGTTCCCTTGAAATACAAGCAACAGCCTTCTGGAGAGTCTGGTCATGAACAATTGTAAATGTAGACATTAGGTCAAGGACACATCTTAGTTCTAGGGCCTTCTGTGGTTTCTGAGTGCTGACTGCAGATGTAGCCACAGAGTTAATGGTTTTCTCATCTCCTCTCTCAAATGAAGGTCCTAACTTTCATAATGATGATGCCAAGAGCTACTAGACAATAGCCCTAGCCAGGTAGCTTAGTTGGTTAGAATGTTTTCCCAACAAAACAACGTTGCAGTCAGGGCACATACAAGAATCAGTCAATGAATGCATGAATAAGTAGAACAATAAGTACATGTCTCTCTCTCTCTCTCTCTCTCTCTCTCTCTCTCTCTCTCTCTCTCGGCTCTCTCCTTCTCTTCCTTCCTCTCTCTAAAATAAAAAATAAAAAATAGCCGAAACTGGTTTGGCTCAGTGGATAGAGCGTCGGCCTGCTGACTGAAAGGTCCCAGGCTCAATTCTGGTCAAGGGCATGTACGTTGGTTGCGGGCACATCCCCAGTAGGGGGTGTGCAGGAGGCAGCTGATCGATGTATCTCTCTCATCCATGTTTCTGACTTTCTATCCCTCTCCCTTCCTCCCTGTAAAAAATCAATAAAATATTTTTTTAAAAAATAAAAATTCTTAAATAAAATACCAAATAGATAGGGATAAACTAGGGAGTGGTCCTTTGATGTACTCATTCATTCATTCATTCATTGGACTTTCACTTTAGGCGATGTTATCACTGAGTTACAAGGTAAGGATAAAACCATAAACAAGTTATGGTCCCTAACTCATAGAATTAATAGAATTAACAGATATAATGAGTGTTATAAAAGGGGAAGTCTGGAGTTCTTTGTAAATACATGGTACCCAAAAAAATGTATATGCTCTTTTAATGATTATAAAGTCAGTGTTTATTAACACACATTTTGTTTGCAAAGTTTAATAGAATCTATAGATATGAATAATATTTTATGTCAATGCCTGTTTTCAAACTGATGACTGTTCTGGTCCAGGCAAGGCCCCTAAGATGAAGCAATGAAGTCTTAAACATCAAGAATCAGCCCTACAGCAAAATATCAGACATATGTTGCAGCAATATCTGTACCAATACAACTCCTAGGACAATGGAAACTAAGGAGAAAATAAACAAATGGGACTACATCAAAATACAAAGTTTCTGCACAGCAAAAGAAATTATCAAGAAAAACAAGAAATCCCACTGCATGGGAGAACATATTTGCCAATGTTATCTCTGATAAGGGTTTAATCTCCAAATTTTACAGGGAACTCATACAACTTAACAAAAGGAAGATAAACAATCCAATCAAAAAATGGGCAAAGGACCTAAATAGACACTTCTCAAAAGAGGACATACAGAAGGCCAAGAGACATATGAAAACATATTCAAAGTCACTAATCATCTGAGAGATGCAAATCAAAACAACAATAAGGTACCATCTCACACCTAATGGCTATCAATCAACAAACGATAAGGATGTGAAGGAAAAGAAACCCTCATGCACTGCTGGTGGGAATGCAAACTGTGCAGCCACTGTGGAAAAAATATGGAGTTTCCTCAAAAAATGAAAATGGAACTCCCATTTGACCCAGTGATCCCACTTCTAGGAATATATCCCAATAAACCAGAAACACCAATCAGAAAGGATATATGCATTCCTATGTTCATAGCGGCACAATTTATAATAGCTAAGATTTGGAAGGAGCCTAAGTGCCCATCAGCAGATGAGTGGATTAGAAAACTGTGGAATATCTACACAATGGAATACTATGCTGCTATAAAAACGAAAGAACTCCACAATTTGCAACAGCATAGATGGAACTGAAGAGCATTATGCTAAGCGAAATAAGCCAGTCAGAGAAAGATGAATATCACATGATCTCACTCATATGTGGAATATAATGAACAACATAATGAACAAAAATAGAGCCAGAGAAAAAATATTTTAGAATATAAGTAATCCTGTTACTTACAGATTTTTAATATTTCCTGAAATTTTTGTAATATTATACCATGTTAGTAGATTTTGGGTAAAATTATTACATTTAAAATATATTTTTCTTGACATTAATGTTTCCTGCATGTAATATTACTATATTTAAAATTATTTTTCTTAAAATATTAATGTTTATTGTATGTAAATGGCTAATTATTTTGTATCTATAATCTGGTAATAGATTTATTTTGTATATTGGAAAATAAATAAATCAGCCCTATCTGGTTTGGCTCCATGGAGAGAGCATTGGCCTGCATAATGAAGAGTCTGATTTCATTCTGGTCAAGGGCACATGCCCGGGTTGTGAGCTCAATTCCCAGTAGGGGATGTGCAGGAGGCAGCCAATCAATGATTCTCTCTCCTCATTGATGTTTCTATCTCTCCCTCTCCCTTACTCTCTGAAATCAATGAATCATTTCACTCAGTATTTGTGTGCCCTCAATTCATCGACTGTTGCTGGTTTTGTAAACTTTTTTATGTATCCCCGTAAAAAACTGTCGAGGGGCACCTTAGGATTAATTTTCTTTGTTCAAAATTTAGTCTGGCTTCACCCATTATTTCAAATTAGTTAAACCTGAAAAGGAATGAAAATTAAGTGAGTTATCAGCTGTAAAGTATGTATACATTTGGGGGGACACCCTCTATATAAAGGGGCAACTAACTTTGTGGAATGAGGGTGGGGGTCAGGCAATACAATCCTGAAGTGTCGAAGTTGTCCAAGCAGAGGCAGGTGAGGCTGCTCATGGACCCCCTCTGCAATGAGTCTTTATCGGCCACTGTCCTCTGCTGTCACCGACCCACATCAGGGCTGCACCATGAAAATGCAAGACTCCTCTGAGGGCCTTGCAGGTCCCACATACAGTACATCCAAGGGCCCTTGGGGTTCTGACTCTGAAGGGGAGGCCAGGACATTCCCATCTAAAGCCAATACTGCCTTACCTGCCTCAGCACTAGAGTCTCCAGTCTCGTGGCCAAAACTTCCGTAGTTTTTCTCAGTCTATGATAAGTCTTCCAAGCTTTGTGGCTGAGCACGTAAAAATTCATCTGCAGATGTTCCGAGAAAATGCTTCCTCTCCAAAGTCTATCTTTCAGGATTAGGGTTGACAAACTTATTTTTATAAAGGGCTAGATGGTAACTAGTGTAGGCTTCACAGCTCACAGCTCCTCAGTTAATACTGTTGTAGCACCAAAGCAGCCGTGGACCATTTGTGTACGAATGAGCACAGCTGGCTCCAATAAAACTTTACTTGCTAAAATGGCCACCAGATTCGCCCCGCATACCTAGTTTGTTGAATCCTGCTCTAGACTTGTAGGCAGTGGGAACAGTATCAGGTGTTAGACCCTTGGGGTCAGACTGGAACTGGGTTCAGCAACCTTGGTATTTGAGTTCTGGCTAGGAAAGAATTCAGAGCCAACACCCAAACTATAAGAGAACGTTTATTTGGTAAATCTCAGAGGTAGAAAAAATAATTCCTAGAAGAAATGGGCTTAGGAAACAAGTTATAGAGGTAAAAGAAGGACTCTTGGAGCTTGGGCATGAGAAAGCTAAAGTTAATGTGTCTGGGGCAGAAGGGAGGGGAAAGCATTAGGAAAGGGAAAGAAGATGGCGTGCTCCAGGAAGGGAGAGTGCACTGGGTCCTGCATCCTAAGGGTTGTAAGGGAGGAGAACTTAGGGAGATCCCAGGGGAAGATCTCAATCGAACATTCAACAGCTTTCCAAGTATGTCTTTTCAGGGTCTAGGTCTCCACTGATTGATTGGCTGGCACCAGGGCAGGGGGTTGGCCTGGAGCTAAAATACAATTGAGACCTAAATATTGTCTCTAGGAAAAAAAGTGGGGGGAGGGAGGGGAGGGAAGGAGGTTCAAAGCACATAACCAGTGATATGCTGAGGAAGGAAAGGTTACCCTGGGTGTGAGGTCTCACCCTACAATTGATGGTCCATTGCTAGGTACCTGGGGTTTTCCACCCTGGTGACCTTTTTATCTGCCCCATTGTTCTTGCTCTCTCATGTCTGTCTACCTGGCTACCACAGTCAGATGTCTCTCTGTGGGCTTAGAAAGTCTAGCTTAAAACTAATAATGATTTCTTTGTTTGGGAGCAAAAAGTAAATCACTAAGAAGAGAATATATATATATATATATATATATATATATATATATATATCAGGAGGTTATTCAAAGCATTATCCTGCCACATATTAAAGCCTTAAAATAAAGTATTTATATCCACACTTTAAAAAAATTGCTTTTCTATGGAAAGCAATCTCACAGGGTGATTGGATCACAAAGCCCTAACTGGGCTGGTCATGGTGGGTAGACACGCCCCCAGACCCATAACTTCTTTAGTAAAAATGTTTGTCTTTGCCTTAGGCAAGCCCTGCCCATTGTTTTTGTGCATCTAGGTTAACACACCTTTGAAATGCCCTCTTTCAGACCAGGCTTTCTAAAACTGAGAGCAAATAATCTAAACCATCCTGTAATCCAATCTCCTTGATTTCTCCCACCTTGCTTTCTCCAATCTTCCTTAGTTCCCTTCTTAATTCCATTGTATAAAATAAGCTGAAAAACTGTTATTCGATGGAGCATTTGCTCCCCAGCATATGTCATCAGTTTGCCTCAAATAAACTCATAAATATTCTCTACAAATTTGGACATTTCTTCCGTTGACATACAGTACGTGGAATGAAGTGCTATCTGACTTTTTTTGCTGTTATAAAAGCTTGGACAGCTTAGAACTAATTCCCTCACTTCTGTTCTTGCCTCCTTCAACCCATTTGCCAACTGTCCTGCCAGAGTATCTTATACAACACAAATCTGATCATGTCACGCTCCTGCTTACAGCCCAACAAAGGATACAGATGAGCAGCCCAATCTTAGGATAAAGCCTCCATGGGACAACGGAGTTGCTACACATAGGCTATTCCTCACTGCTTCCTCACTAGGAAGCCCAATGTGCCTGGCCCAGAGGATGATGGGTCATGGCTGATCTAAACCAATCACAGCAATCCTAGGCCAGTGATTGCTCTGAGACTGGCAGAGTTCTGGCCAACAAGACACAAGAAGAGATCTGCTGGGGTCTTTGAGGAAAGTTTTTTGATAAGAGAAAGAATGTCAAAGAAAACTACACTTTACTCTCAGAACACTTCTGACACCATGTGTGGGTTCTTCCACACCCAACAATTCTCCAACTCTCAATAGATACTAATTAGATGTTCTACAATTTAACTCAATTCTGATACTAATGGCCCAAAGTTGGCAGGTACCCCACAGGGTAAGGGTTCAATCCCACAAGACTGTCTCCCATTTCAGATTCAATCAAAGTCCCAGGTGGTTATCTGTGCTGGTGATCAACCAGCTATGAATCAGGAGTTCCCACAGCCCCTCCTCAGGTTGGAAAATTTGCTAGAATTGCTCACAGAACTCAGAGAAACATTTGCTTATTTCACTGGTTTATTATGAAGGATACTAAGGATTTTAAGAATACACATGAGCAGCCAGATGAAGAAGTACATAGAACAAGGTATGGGAGGATGGGAGATGGGGCTGAGAGCTTCAAGCTTCTAATCATGGCTTGATCTTTCTGTTGACTCCTAAAGTTATCTCTTAACACCAGTCATCTCATTAGCATACCAAAGACACTCATTGCTCAGAGATTCCATGAGTATTAGAAGTTCTTGAGTTATGAACCAGGGTCAAAGACCAAATATTAGAATACGAGATGCTCCTACCACCCTTATCACTCAGAAAATTACAAGGGTTTCAGGAGCTCTGTGCCAGGAGCCAGAGACAAAGACAAACATATTTCTCATTACACCATAGCACTAAGGAAACGGTTTGTCTGTTTGTCCTTTGGGAAACTGTCATATAAAAATGAGATGCCCAGAACTATAGCAACACACTGGCCCATAGTGCCCCCATGCTACACCTTCAGAGAAGGAAGTTGATCCAGAATCCCTTGGAATCTCTGAAAGATCCTAGGGTGATCTAAGAAAGTGGGGACCAGCCGAGACCAGTTTGGCTCAGTGGATAGAGCGTCGGACTGCGGACTGAAGGGTCCCGGGTTCGATTCCGGCAAGGGCATGTACCTTGGCTGCAGGCACATCCCCAGTAGGGGGCGTGCAAGAGGCAGCTGATCGATGTTTCTCTCTCATCGATGTTTCTGACTTTCTATCCCTCTCCCTTCTGCTCGGTAAAAAATCAATAAAATATATTTTAAAAAGAAGAAGAAAGTGGGGACCAAATTCAGCTCCTGATTGTGGAGGAGGCAGGAGATTGAATGGGCATGTCCAGGTATCCCTGGGTCATGGCAGACAGAAGCCTGCCTCTCCTCCTGTCATTGGTGCATGCACTTACCCTCCGAAGAACCAGTGGTCGTCCACTGATGGCAAGGCAGGCTCATGGCTAAGCATTGTTCAGAAATTTCTGGTTGAGCTCACATGCAGAGCTGCAGGAGTACTTGGTTTTATTTACCCAGCTCAGTGCCCAGATGGATTTTCAAGATGTTGAGTTCATGTATACAAATCATGCCGCCAACGTTGCTATAAACCACTGGGCAATTTGCAACATATCCTAGACCAGTGGTCGGCAAACTGTGACTCTCTAGAGGCGGTTTGCTGCTCTGTTGACTAATGAGTTTGCCAACCACTGTCCTAGACCGGTCTTGGTTCTCCGGGGTCACCCTCCAAGGAGGCACTGCTGGGTCCTTGGAATGTGGTCAAAGAACTCAACAATCAAGGACTTTTCCAAATATGTACATGAGGTTGTGAAAGCTGTGCCTTCTCCCCGCCTTGGCCCAGCAGCCCAGGGCGCTCTACTGGGCCAGAGCCAAAGGAAGCTCATTTTTCTTTTCCTTTCAGCTGGGATAACACCTCTTTTCCAGACTGGCTTTAAAAGGAAGCAACTTTGGAGAAACTGCAAGGAATCCTGCTGTTACAGAGAAGTTGGCCTCAGGGCACTCAGTGGAGTTCTCCTTCTGGGTTCTTTGACTACCTCTCAGCTCCTTCCTTTGTGTTCCCTGGCTCCCAAGAAGAGAAGGCAAGAATCCTAACTGGGCTGAAGAAGTCTAATGGGAAGGGAAACGTACATGTTTGTATGTGCACCCAGAAGGAGGAAAGGCAATTGATGTTGAAAACACTGAGCAGTTACTACGTGTCCAGGCTGTCCTCTGTGTTCTTTACTTAATAACCTATTTAATCATCACAAAAACCTTATGAAATAAAGGCTATTATCATCATCCCCACTATACAGATGTGGAAACTGAGGCAGTGAGAGTTTAGGTTACTTGCTCAAAAACTTCAAATTAGTAAGTGGCAGAGCTCTGATTCAGACCCAGCAGTCCCATTCCAGAGCCCTCTAAGTCCTCTTAGATGCACAAAGCCCTATGTGGTCAGGCCCCTGCACCCCACTCTGGGCCTGCTGACTGCCTCAAGTCCCATGTTTGGCATTAGCTGCTTCCTCTGCACAAATTGCTTTTCCTCGTCTTCCTCCCTCAAACCTCCCCCCTGGCATTACTTCCTCAGGTGAATTCTCCCAAACCTCTGACCCATGACCCATGGCCCTTGAACATCTCCAGTTCGTCCTCTCATCTGCCATACCACTTTCCTTGTCAGTGTGTTGTCACGCTGATTGGGTGATTCTTTAATTAATATTTGTCCCTTCTCTGCACCAACACTAATGGAAATACAGTATGAGGCACATATTTTAGGTTTCCTGGTAGCCATATTTAAAGAAATAAAAAGGAGCTGGTGAAACTAATTTTAATACTGTATTCATTTAACCCAACATATCCAAAATAGTCTCATTTCTACATGTAAGCAACATGAAAATCATTAAGGACATGTCTTACATGATGTTCCTCATGCCAAGCCTTCAGAATCCACTGAAGCATATCTCAGCTCAGACCAGCTGCATTCCAAAGTGCTTGGTGCCCACATGTGACTTGTGGTTTCCATATTGGTCAGGTCTCGTCTAATCTCCCACCTCATGGAGGTCAAATGTGGCCTTTTCACAGGGATTCAACTGAGATTCAAAGAGGTTTTTGGGGAGGCTCTCAATCAAGGGTGCTTTCTCTCTAGGGACATAGGGCAACATCTGGAGACAGTTTTGATTGTCATGATTTTGATGGGAAAGGGTAGTAAATGCTCTT
The DNA here is from genome assembly GCA_027563665.1 of Antrozous pallidus. Classification (NCBI taxonomy): domain Eukaryota; kingdom Metazoa; phylum Chordata; class Mammalia; order Chiroptera; family Vespertilionidae; genus Antrozous; species Antrozous pallidus. Next base: position 182,184,348 of record CM050508.1, read on the forward strand.
AGCATCTACAGGGTGCAGGCCATGATGCTACTAAAAAGTCCTAGAAAGCACAGGACAACCCCTTACAATAAAGAATGACTCAGCCAAAGATGCCAGTAGTGCCCAGGATTAGATGAAGGACTCTGGGGCTCATGCATGCACTCATGGAGTCACTCCTCATCCCCTCCTTCTTACATGGCTTGTTCCTTCTGGTGTCTACCCTGGCAGCTGGGCCAATTCGAGACTCACCAACTGGGTTCATGCTGAACCTGGCTTTATCCATCAGTCCAGCAGGTCCTTCCTGATGGACTGTCCATCAGGAGAGGGGGCATGCCCACATCTGCCTCCTGGGAGGGGTAAGGTAGCAAATGGCATTTGCTTGGGGGTTGTGGCCTCCTCAGCCCCAGCCCCACACATGCACACCAAGAGGCTGGAAGGTGGGATCCAGCGGTGATTTCCACTGCAAACCACTTCCTAGCAACCTTAAAAATTCTCACTTGAGTTTATGAGAAAAGAGCAAGAGCTCCAGACTGTGAACAGAGGCATTGTCTCAGCCTAGCCCTGCCTGCCTGCTGAGTTTGCCTCCACTGGAGACAAGCTGGAATATGCATGAGGCAGCCCCAGGTCTCCCTGGGAGCTTGACAGTGATGAGCACACAGCCTGGGGCAGAGAAAACACCCAGGGCCCTGCCCCCAGAGGCTCCCTCCCCTCCCTTAGCTCTGCCAACTGACTGTATCGATGAAAGATGTCAATCCTTCAGCCCCTCTCACGTGGCTATCAAGTGAGGAGGTTTAAGGAACACAGCCCCAGAGAACTCACTTTCTAAAAGGGCCAGGACAACACATTGTAAAGCAGGGGAAACTGGGTTGAGATTTAATAGGATTTCCCCAAGCCTCCCCCACATGTCAGCTGAGCAGCTCCCATGCACTATGGGGAGGGACACTTGCACAGATTACCCAGGTGCTAAGGAAACAAAGGGAAAGTACCTAGTACAAGGCCTGGCCTTTATTTGAGATCTAACTTTTAAAAGTCATTCCTTAATAGGCAGCAACCTAGAGAAGCCTAAATTGAACCTCTAAGAGTGCTCAAAGCCCTCAATCTTCACACAGGAATTTTGTTTCTGACTGTTTTTATTGAGGTACTATAGGCCTGGTATATGAAATTGGTGCACAGGGGGACCCTCAGCCCAGCCTGCACCCTCTCTAACCTGGGACCTCTCGGGGGATGTCCAACTGCTTCTGGCAATCCAGGGCTGCTGGCCTCACCTGCCTGCCTACCTGCCTGCCTGGTTACCCCTAACTGCTCCCCTGCTGGCCTGATCACCCCTAACCACCTCTGCCTCATCCCACACCTGGGACTCAGGATTCCCTCCTCCGGTTGGTCACGGGCACCTGGGACCTGGTCTTCCTTCCCTCTGGCCGGCTGCAATCACCCAGACCCCAGGCCTGCTTTTCCCGGGCTGGCTGCAGCCACAAGCACCCAGGACTGTGGGGCGGGTGGCTTGACCCTCTCCGGGGCCACAGGCACAGGCACAGCCACTGGCACCCAGGACTGCAGGGCAGGAGACTTATCCCTCTCCCAGGCTGCAGCCCTAGCCACTGGCCCCCAAGACCATGGGGTGGGCAGCTTGTCCCTCTTTCATGCTGCAGCCCCAGTCACTGGCACCCAGGACCACAGCCTGGGTGGCTTGTCCCTCTCCCAGGCCATAGCCTGGTTCGTCCCTATTCCTCTCTCCCCAGTGTTGAGTGTCTGAGCTATTAAGGCATGATGGCATGAGGGCATGATGACCATTTGCATATTAGCTCTTTATTACATAGGACTAGAGACCTGGTGTACAAAATTTGTGCACAGGGAATAAGGGATGTCCCTCAGCTCAGCCTGCACACTCTCCAATCTGAGACCCCTTGAGGGATATCTGACTGCCCATTTAGGCCTGATCCGGTCGGATCAGGCCTAAACGGACAGTCGGACATCCCTCTCATAATCCTGGACTGCTGGCTCCCAACTGCTCACCTGCCTGCCTTCCTGATTGCCCCTAACCACTTCTGCCTGACATCCTGATCATCCCATAATCACTCCCCTGCCAGCCTGATTGATGCCTAACTGCTCCCCTGCCAGCCTGTTTGCCCTAACTGCCCTCCCTTGCAGACCTGGTCACCCCTAAGTGCCCTCCTCTGCAAGTCTGCCCCCTGCACCTGCTCTCTCCTACAGGCCTGGATCCCCCACGAATGCCTTTCCCAGTAGCCCCAGTCGCCCCCAACTTCCCTCCTTTGCCAGCCTGGTCACCCCTAACTGCCATTCCTTGAAGGCTTGATCGACCCCAACTGCCCTCCCTTGCAGGCCTGGTCCCTCCCAACTGGGACCGGGGCTTCCTTCCCTGGTCCCTCTCAACTGGGACCGGGGTCCTCCCCTGTTGGCCATCTTATGGTGGCCATCTTGTGTCCACATGGGGGCAGGATCTTTGACCACATGGGGGCAGCCATCTTGTGTGTTGGAGTGATGGTCAATCTGCATATTACTCTTTTATTATATAGAATAAGAGGCCTGGTGCATGGGTGAGGGGCAGCTGGTTTGCCCTGAAGGGTGTCCCGGATCAGGGGGTTCCCTTGGGGCATGGCATGGCCTGGACGAGGGGCCTGTGGTGGTTTGCAGGCCAGCCACACCTCCCCTGGCAACCCTAGTAGAGGTCCTGGTATTTGGAATTTATTTATCTTCTACAATTGAAACTTTGTAGCCTGGAGCAGAGCGAAGCCTTCTGCTCCCTCTGTGGCAGCAGCCATTTCTGTCAGGATTTATTTATCTTCTATAATTGAAACTTTGTAGCCTTAAGTGGAGGACAAGGCAGGCCAGGGCTGTGGAAAGCTTGGCTTCCTCCATCACAAGGCGCAACCTTAGCCTCCTGTTCTCTCCAGCTCCATGGCTGCAGCCATTTTTGTTGGGATTTATTTATCTTCTATAATTGAAAGTTCGTAGCATTGAGTGGAGGCCTGGGCCTGCCAGGGTGTGCAAAAAGCTTGGCTTCCTCCATCACCAGGGAAACCCAAGCCTCCCTCCTGCTCTCTCCGTGACCACAGCCATCTTGGTTGGGATTGATTTACATGTTCATTCCTGACTGGCTGGTGGGCATGGCTTGTGGGTGTAGCAGAGGTATGGTGAATTTGAATATTACTCTTTTATTAGATAGGATAATTGAAAAACAAAAACAGAAGCTATCTAAAGCCTACAATTTAGTAAATTTTGACAAATGTATGCACACCTATGAAACCATTGCCACCCTCTAAGTAAACATATCCATCTCTCCTAAAGTTTCCTTATGCCCCTTTGACATTTCCCCCCACTTGCCCCACCCCCAGGCAACACTGATCTGCTTTCTGTTGTTATAGATTCATTGGCATTCCTATAATTTTATATAAATAGGATCATAGAGATTGACTCATTTTTTTACCTGGTCTTTTTCACTCAGCCTAGAAGTGTGTTCTTTTTCAGTGCTGAGTAGTATTCCATTGTATGGCTATACCAAGAGTTGTTTATCTATTCACTTGACAGGCTGTTTAAAATAAAGCTACTGTGAATATTCATGTATAAGTTTCCCATGGATGTGCACTTTCATTTCTCTTGGACAAATAGCTAGGAGTATTTACAACCCATGGCTGGGATCATAAGGTAGATATAAATTTAAACTTTTCAGAATTGCCAAACTTTTACACAATGATTGTACCTTTTTATGTCTGTTTGCTCCACATCCTTGCCAATGCTTGGTGTAATCAGTCTTTTTAATTTTAGCTATTTTTGGGTGTAAGGTGGTATCTCAATGTGGTTTTCATTTGCATTAAAACCATGACAATTGATGTTGAACATTTTGACATGTGCATATTTGCCATCCATTTATCTCCTTTGTTCAAATCTATTCATTTTTTAAAATTGAGTCATTTTTCTTACTATTGCCTTTTGAGAGTTTATATAACCTAGATTCAAATCTTTTATTGGTATTTGATTTGCAAATATTTTCTCTGTTACTATTTTTAAAATTCTCTTAATAGTGTCTTTTGAAGAAGAAGAGTTCTTTATTTGAATTTGAAAAATATTCACCTTATTGTGAGGTGGTTTCACAGATGTTAGGGATCCATAAGAACTGCTCTGCTAGATGCAAGGAATGGGTTTTCTCACCACAAACCACCTGCCCTCTGCCCCTGCAGCCGTATGGCCTCTCCTAAAAGATTCCTAGAGGAAACCTATCTGTGCCTTGCTTTCCTTACCTGGGAAATGGAGGTACTAACATTACTCATTTTATAAGGTTGATTTAGAATTAATTAAATTAGTTCAGATACCTGAAGTTCCTACGACAGTCTGGCCCTTAGTGCTACCTGTTACCTAGTATTTTCAGGCAGGCCAGAGACACCACCTTAGGGAGGAAAGTACCTGGACAATTCTGGTTATTTTGTTTTATTTTTTGTAAACATTTATCTCTGTGCTAGTCCTGAGCTAAATGCTTTACCACATTTACTCACTGAAACAACCCAAAGAATGAAGTGCAATCATTCTCCCCTTTGTACATGTGAGGGCACAGAGACCCAGTGTGGTTAGGGAGTGGCTGAGCTGCACTAGTAGATTCAAACTCAGTTCTGTCTGGCCCCGAGCCTGTGCTATAAACCAAAGGGCTCCTTGCCAACAAGTACAGTGGGTCATTCTTCAGATCAAGGTCTTCTGCCTCTGGCTGTGTCTGTCCCGTTGTTCTGGTGAGGGACTCAGACCCACCACAGGACCTTGTTTCCAATAAGGGAACCTGCCCCAAGTGGATGCCCCTGCCCTGATGTTGCTCTTCTCTAAGCAGAAATGACACAGCTTCAGGGGCCACTCGGATCGTTACACATAGACCCAGAGGCTCTTAGGAATGGGAAGGAACTAGCAGGGCCACCCAGTTCAGCTTTTTGCTAACATAAAACTCTCCCATCACCGAGGGGAAGCCAGGCAGCCTTTCTGCTCCTCCATCTCCAACTGTTAGACATCCTACCTGAGTCCACACAGCTTCCTGAGACCACGAAGGCTCACAGCAAATGGGGTATGTGTATGTGTGTTTTAATAAAGAGCATCACAGTGGAGGTTTCCTAAGGCACTCTTTGCCACCTGACACCTGTAGTCTGCCAGGAGATGCCACATCTGTCCCACACTGTGCTCTAGAGTGAGGGATCCTAGCTTCACCAGCTTCTGGCTATGCCACCTTGGACATGTTATCTCTCAGAGCCTCACTGTGGAAACCCCTTTCACATCCTGCCTGGTTCAGGGTTCAAGTTCAGGGTTCGGGTTCTGGAGAAGGCTGCACACAAATGAAAAGAGACTATAAGAGCATTAATTTGGGAAATGGGGGTCAGGCAGAAGGCCAAGAGAGGACTATGCTTTGCTTTGGCCTTGCCATCCCTTTTTATTCAGGTTTGGCATATACCCATTGCCCTTACTTAGGCAGGCAATTCCAGTAACAGGCAAATTATCTTACTAGTAAGGATTTACATGATTATTTGGTGGGGAAGTTGCTTCAGCTACCATTGTCTCAATTAGATAGGGAGTGGTTGGCTCCGACCTTTCAGAGCTTCAAGTTTGACCAGCCTTCCTGGTTCCTTCTTCACACCTTTCTAATTAGTGAGACAATGATCGGTTTCCTGTACCTCAGACTCTATATCTGCATCTCACAGAGGCATTGTGGGGATTGAGTGAATGAATGAATGAATGTAAAATACTGGCAACTTCCTGCACAGAATAAGTGCTCAGTCATTGCTAAGAGTTGATATGTTGGTGACAATTTCCAGAAAGGTCACAACATCCCAACAGGCTTCTGAATCTTTTTCCAAATCATGATGAAAGGAGGACTGGAACAATTGGTGGGATATATGTATCCATAACACCATGATTTTTAAATAAACTGGTCAGAACACATATCCATAAACACTGCCCCTTCAAACAGACTGCCTGTGGGTGTTCAATTTTTCAATCACTGTAGATTCCTGTACTACTTCTTTAGGAGCCCTGAGAGTGGGGAATCTTCAAGGGAAGGAGGTTGGCCAGTAAGCTGGGGTACTATTTGGGGTCCAATAAGGTATAAAAGAACCACCACAGAACTAGTTTTCTTCAATTATTGTACTGAGCAATGGAAATGTTGGAATATGTGGTATATGTCACTCCTTTGAAGTTGAGTAGCTATTTTGATATATTCATTCTGATCTTTTTCTCAATATTATTTCTATAACTTTTCTCTTTTTAAATTCTTGTATAATTTTTTTAATTTAATAAATCTTTATTGTTCAGATTATTACAATTGTTCCTCTTTTTTTCCCCATGACTCCCCTCCACCCATTTCCCACTCCACCCTCTGCCTTTACCCCATCCCCCCACTATCCTCATCCATAGGTGTATGATTTTTGTCCAGTCTCTTCCTGCACCCCTCACACCCCTTTCCCCTTGAGAATTGTCAGTCCACTCCCTTTCTATGCCCCTGATTCTATTATATTCACTAGTTTATTCTGTTAAGATTTTTTATTCACTTGATTTTTAGATTCACTTGTTGATAAACATGTATTTGTTGTTCATAATTTTTATCTTTACCCTTTTCTTCTTCTTCCTCTTCTTAAAGAATACCTTTCAGCATTTCATATAATACTGGTTTGGTATTGATGAACTCCTTTAGCCTTTTCTTATCTGTGAAGCGCTTTATCTGGCCTTCAATTCTGAATGATAGCTTTGCTGGGTAGAGTAATCTTGGTTGTAAGTTCTTGCTATTCATCACTTTGAATATTTCTTGCCACGCCCATCTGACCTGAATAGTTTCTGTTGAGAAATCAGCTGACAATTGTATGGGTGCTCCCTTGTAGGTAACTAACTGTTTTTCTCTTGCTGTTTTTAATATTCTCTCTTTGTCTTTTGCTCTTGGCATTTTAATTATGGTATGTCTTGGTGTGGTCCTCTTTGGATTCCTTTAGTTTGGGGTTTTGTGCACTTCCTAGACTTGTAAGTCTATTTCTTGCACCAGATGGGGGAAGTTTTAGGTCACTATTTCTTCAAATAGGTTTTCAGTATCTTGCTCTCTCTCTTCTTCTGGCACCCTCATAATTCGGATGTTGGTACACTTGAAGTTGTCCCAGAGGCTCCTTACACTATATTCAAATTTTTGGATTATTTTTTTCTTTTTGCGTTTCTGGCTGAGTGCTTTTATTTTGTTTGTTTGTTTGTTCATTTGTTTTGCTTCTTTGTGTTTCAGATTTTTTACTTGATTCTTGTGGTCCTAAGTCTCTGTGTAATGTTTTTTATTTCAGTCAGTGTATGCTTAATTTCTAGTTGGTCTTTTTTCATATCCTCGAGGGTCTCACTAAATTTATCAGTCTTTTCTAGGAAATTCTTGAAAAACCTTATAACCATGGTTTTGAACTCAATATCCAGTCATTTGTTTTCTTCCATTTCTTTCATTTGTGATCTGTTTATTTGTCTCTGCATTTTCGCTGTTTCCCTGAGATGGTAGAGTAGCTTTGTGTGGTAGGTGTCTTCTAGGGCACAGTGGCTCAGCCTCCCCAGTTACCTGAGGTGGTCATTCTTAGTGCCTCCTTTGTGGGCTGTGTGCACAGTCTTGTTGTAGTTAAGTCTTGATTGTTGTTGGTATCACTGGGAGGGATTGACTTCCAGGCCAATTGGCTGTGAGGATCAGCTGTGTCTACACTGGGAGAACTTCTGTGCTAGAGACACCCTTATGAGACAAGGCTTGCAAAAATCTCTATGCTCAGCTTGGATGGGACGGAGTCCCAGGGTAGAGCAGACAGCCTGGGTTTCCCATAAGCCCTGCCCTATGAGGCCCCAGGGTCTCAATGTCCCTCGGTAATCACTGCAAGCACCTCTGAGAGAAAGCTGCCCACAAGTTTTGCCCACTTTCAGACAATCCACTTTCGCTCCGAGTGAGTCTGGGTTCCCAGAGTCTCACCCAGAACTATAGTTCAGGGCAGTCAGGAGCCCCCATCTCCCTCCCACTTTATAAAGCCAGCTGTGCACTCAGCTGCCAGTCCTCTTTGCATGCACATGCCTCTGGACCTCTGCCTTTCACAGCTCCCCCAAGTTCCAGTGTGCCTCTCTCTTTCTGAATCCCCAGAGTTTCACCTGGAACTGGAGTTCAGTGCAATCGGGAGCTTCAATCTCCCTCCCACTTGAAAAAGCCCGTCACGCACTCAGTCACCAGTCCTCAGCATGCGCATCTCTGTACCTCAGCCTTTTTCAGTTCCTCTGAGTCTCAACGTGCTTTTCTCTTCTAGTTGTAGAATTTCCACTCAGCCAGCTTTCCTGTGATTCTGGATGATGTCTGTTTTGTCTTTTAGTTGTAGTTTTGAAATTGCTGTGTGAGGCAGCAGTTTAGGTATTTATCTGTGCCACTATCGTGGTTTCCTCCTATTTCCATGACTTTTCTGATTCACTCATTCCAAAAGTATATCCTACCTTTCAGCCAGACCACTGTCTTCTAGTAATTCACCAAAATGGAAAATCCGAAGGGAAATAGGAAGGATCCTGCTGTGTATGCTCTAGGCCTTTGAGGAAATATGGAATTGTTCCAGTCATGGATTTGTTACATGCAAGTCTACAAGGAAGGTGAGACTGTAGGCATTCAGGTGATGGGGACGGTTCAAAAAGGAAGACACTCTAAGTAGCTTAACTGGAAGAGTTCACAGTACAGCCCAGCACTGTGAATAGCTCTGCTGATCTTGCTAAGCTCAGCCACAAGGCTTGGGCTACTGGCTGAAGGCTGCCCTTGGAGCATGGGCGGGAGGGGGAGAGGGGTAAAGGGAGGAGGGCTCAGCTGCACAATGGGGAGACTTAGTTCACTGCATGTGTCTCCTCTCCTCCAGCAGAGCAGTCGGGAATGTTCATATGGAGACACCAGAGACGCAAACAAGTAAGCAAAAACATGGAGGATTTCTTAAGACTTTGGCTTGGAACAGGCACACCCTCACCTCAGCTTCATCTTCTTGGCCAAAGCAATGGGGTATATGCTTCACCTTAAAGGAGGAACCCTGAGTTCCCATGACGATGGGCACTGATGCAGGGAGGGACAGGAAGTGGAACCATTTAACCTACGTAGTCTATAATGGCCTCTCTCCTGAACCTGTTGATTTGGGGACCTTGGCTCCTTCCTTCTTGTTATGGAGCCAACTTTCAAAGCTTTGTCATCATTTTACACCAATCAGTAAAAGGGAAGCAAGGATGGAGGCAGCATACAGCCTCTGAATAGCCTTGAACTGCATGTGGCCCGCACCACTGCCTCTCACCTCCCAACGATGAAGGTCAGTTATGTGACTACGTCTTGCTGCAAGTCCCCAGCCAGACACTGCTCTCCAGTCCTGTCTGTGTAGTATGGGAGGGGAGAGGGAACTTTGATGGACACCAGCCATCTCTGTCACGGGAAGTGACTCACCACTGTGCTACCCTAAATTCCTAAGGGAATGAGGAGAGTAAAAACGTTCTGCCTCATAGCACTACCCCAGGTAGAAGCAATGGCGATTCCTCTCTAATAGCCCAGATTGCCCAGCTCTTTCACAGGAGCACCAGAGAGCAGCATCCGCATCTAGCATTGATCTACCAGCGCTGCAGTGGGGCCAGTCTTTGCAGCACCTAGTGCAGCAGGTGGAGATACAGAGATTAGATACATTACATTGTCCCCAGGCTCCAGATAGAGACTCCTGAAGCCGCACCCAAGCTCCCGGTGGGGCTCATGTGAGGCAACACACCTCCTTCGCTGCAACTACCCTCCCCTACAAAGAGACTGCCACGCAAGCACTGGGGACACCCAGCCAGCATCAAGCTCCAAGGCTCAGCCACCAGGGCAGGAGGAACCCCTGCGCCCTCTGCCTGCTCCCTCTCTGAGGATGGCTCAGGAGCATGCGCCTCTGAAAAGCAGTGGGTCGGCTTGCCAGGCCTCTCTCCTGAAAGCCAAGACAGGAAGTGAATACCAATGAGCCCCAAGGCGGAGAGGAGGGGGACGCAATTAGAGCAAATTCTGCTTACAGTTCAGATGCAATATTTGGAAGGGATGATCCTGAAATAAGAGATTGCCTGATTTCTCTCCTAAGCCTGTGAATGGTTCATTAGCTCCTATTTGACATTTGATGGTTGAGTCTGATTGGCTTTATTGTGGAATTGGACTTCAAGAAGTCCCCAAGACAGAGCAATCAAATTTCACAATGATGCCCAACTGCAAATTTAACAACATAAATGGCAGCTGCGCCTTGGACTTCAATTCCATGCACGCTGCAGGGGAATTTGTATTTCGTCCCCACTTAATGAACCTCACTCCTGCTTGGCACAGCGGGGCCCCTGACTCAGCAGCTAGGATTTCCTAGGCAGTTCGGCCTGGGTGCTGCACACAAAGAAGCCCCAGATCGGAGCATCGGAAAAATGAGCATGTCCCCGTCTCACGTGGGCCACTGAGGCCCCTGGAGGAGTGTGAGATGGAGGTCATGTCCTGGCTGGGATGCAGGCTAACTGTACACACGGGTCATTTGCACCCAAAACATAAATGATAAAGGTGGCAGGTGCTCGATTCCATGATGAGAGAGAGCATACAGGCTGCGGAGAGGAGGGTAGACTATGGTCATGGCTGGCTTCCTGGAAGAAGGGGCTTGAGCAGGACATAGAAGAAGGCAGGGAAGGCATCCTGGGCGTGAGATGTGAGCAAAGGGCTGGAGGAGCCTGAGGGGTCCCCCACTTCCTTGCTGGAGGCAGGGTTCTCCCGGTGCCTCCTCGGGATTCCTGACACACAGCACTGTCCTCGTCTGTCCTTATTGGGCCATGGGCACTTTGAGGACGGGACTATCTTACCCATTTCTGACCCCTGGTACTCAGTAATGTTGGTTGGCCAAATGAAGAAGCACTTAACCCTGCTACATGTTCTCAGTGTGTTGTTGTTATTATTGTTCTAAGGGTGTAATCACACCAACTAGCATCTGTGTTGTTTCTTCAAAAGATCTGGATGCCAGGAATCCAGGAACCTCTGTGGGGTCGTGTTTATGGCTCCGATGGTCCCTGCAAAGGAAGTGTTCTGCAGCCTAGGGCTGTGTGAGGAATCCATGTGTTTGGACTTGGAGAGTCCCTAGGTCGTCAGGTCTGGCCCATCATCAGCTCTGGGAGAATGCTGCCTGGCAACCTGAGCTCTCATTTCATCCTTTTATCTCCCTTTCGCAGCCCAGATGTGTTTTTCTATCTCACAGTGGGCACTGCTGCCACTCAGAGGAGTGAGTGAGTGGCTCTAGTTCGCACAATAATGGGACTTTGGCTCTGCCTGACTTCAAAGCCACAGCATCCAGACAGGTGCCGTGGGGCACACAGATGCAAACACATACACATCCTTGCTGCACCTGCCTTTAACTACCTGGGAGGAGCGCACAAATGCCGGCAGGAGCCAAGGCCAGAGGCACACACCATCTCCCAACAGAACAGTCCAATTCAAGCAGATCTCTTGAAGCCTGCTTGTCTCGTCTTCACTCTGTTCTCCCTTTGCCTCACACTGTCCCTAAGACCCTATTTCACTACCAGGTCCCGCCCCTTCCTCTCCCGATTTCAGCCTTACTGCTCACCTCAGCAAGCGCTACCTGGAGACCAAAGACTCAGGTATCTACCTGCCAGCAAGCAGGGGCTTTAGGCATCACTCCTCCTAGCAGCTCCGAGGAGCATCACCAGGTGACTGTCACAGTCACATTGGTAGGACTCCCCCAGACATAGACTTGGGGACAGAAAGGTTCTCCATTGCCCTCAAATCAGAAAGCATAAATGTTTACTCAACTAACAACTTACATGGATTTATTAAGGAACAAGGGCAATTGGCCTCTCTGCCTGTAGTGTTCCCTGCCCTTCACCAGGGGGCAATCCTGATTCACTTATTTGTGTTTAAACACTACCCAATCCCCAGTCCAGAAAGAGGCTGGTGAGAACATAAACAAACCTAAAACAGGTGTACGTGTGTGTGTGTGTGTGTGTGTGTGTGTGTGTGTGTGTGTAGATCAGTACAATATGGGTAGACTGAGAAAAAGTTCCAAAGAGGAGATATAGATTGATTGAGATTCAGATACTAATATTGGGGCACAAATTTGGTTGTAGGTTTCAATTTGATCATAGTAAGAATAGAACACTCACTGGGTCACCCACTTCTCCAGAAAAAGGCCAAAACTGCATGTAGAGAAACCCACCGCACCCTGGTTTATACAGCTCCCCAAACAGGGTCTTCCAGATTGGTTTTGCTCCTGTGTTGGGCCCAATGTACTGATCCTTAGTTAAATTTGTCATCTCTCCGTATTACCCTTAAATTTAAAGTGATAGTTCAGAGCTCTGGCTCTAGAGCCAGACCTACATTCTCACTGGGTCCACTTCCTCTTCCCCTCTCCTCTCCATCCCACTCCAATTGAATTTTCATACACTACTTTCCTGAAATTGATCTCATCAAAGTCACTAGCAACCTCCATGTTGCCAAATCCAGGAGCAGTTCTTAGCCTTGCTCTTGGCAGAGCTGACTGGGGAGCATGAACCCTTTCTTCACTTAGTTTCAAAGACATGAGTCTCTTTTTGGTCTCCATCTGCTGCTCCATCTGCTTTGTTGGATCCTCCCACGCTGTCTTACCTTCAAATGTTGCAGTGCCCTGTTATGGCTCAATCCTAGAACCTCTCTTCTACTTTCAGCCACTCCCTCAACCCAGTTTTGGGAGTTTTAAGTATAAGATACACCCTGATGACCACAACACATGTACCTGTGGCCCATATCTCTATTCATATGTCAAGCAGGCATCGTGAACTGAATACCTCCAAATTTTTGGTCCCATCACCAGACTGATTTCCCATCTCATTAGATGGCAGCACCATCTGACTTGGAAGAACCTTAGAGGTGTCCTGGAACCTTCCCATCCAAGGAAACAGAAAATCCTCTGAGCTCTGGCTTCAATCAACCTGCAGAATCCAGCTCTTCCTTGCTGCCTCTATTCTGACCTCTCATCCGAGCCATTGGCACTGCTCTGTGGGCAGTGGCTCTGTCTGTTTTCTTGGTTGGTGTATCCCATAGTAAATATATTGTTGATTAAATTATTGAATACCCTAGGGTTTTCTGTGCACATAAGACACGAAGGAATATGTATCTCAATAAATAAATGATTTCACAACTATAAAAATAATAACAACCAACATTTTTTAAAATACTCACTGTGTGCCAAGCACCTTAGATATGACAGGAAGATGCTAGAAGAGATGAATGAAGCTCAGAGAAGTAGGAAATTGCCCAAGGTCAACATCTAGTAATTGATGGAGTAGATATTTGAATCATAATCATTTATTCGATTTATCAAATATTTGTTGAGCACCAGTTATGTGCCATATATCATTTGGAAAATAAACAAAACAGACAAATTCCTTACTCTAATGGAACTTATATTCTAGTAAGAAAAGAAATGCAATAAATGAAACATACATTGTGACAGGTGCTAAAAGAAAGCAAGTTAAAGAAATGAGTGTAAATAGGGAAAGTTCTCGAGCAAGAATGATCAGGAAAGATGTCTTTGGGGAAATGACATTTGAGCAGAGACCTGGATAAAATGAGGAGATGAGCCATATAAATATGTGAATAAAGAGCAAGCACCCTGCTTCCCTGGCTGGTTTGGCTAAGTGGATAGAGCATTTCCAGTCAAGGGCACATACCTGAATTGTAGGCTCAGTCTCCAGTAGGGGGTGCTCAGGAGGCAGTCGATCAATGATTTTAATCATTGATGTTTCAATCTCTCTCCCTCTTCCTTCTTCTCTGAAATCAATATATATATATATTTAAAGAGCAAAGACCCTAAGATAAATAATATTTAGCACATTTGGGTAACAGCAAGGAAGCGGTGGCTGGAACCCAGAGAATGAAAGGCAGAGATTTGGAGTTGAAGTAATAGGTATTGAGAGACACCACAGTGACCTTGAAGGCCAGTGGAAGCCTTCAGATTTTACCCTGAGTAAAGTGAGAAGCCATTATTAGCAGTTTGAGCAGAGGAGAGAAATGATCTGACTTGGATTTTAATAGAATCACTCTGGCCGGTGTGTGGAGAAAGGCCTGAAGAGGGGCAAGAGTGGACATAGAGAGATCTGTTTGGAGATCTTTCTTGGTCAAGTTTTGATGCCCAGTTATTTGGTCAAATACTAGTCTAGACATTGCTATAAAGGTATTGCTTTAGATGTAGATAACATTTTAAATTTGTAGACTTTAAGTGAGTAATGCGGGCAGGGTTCATCCAATCAACTGAAGGTCTTAAGAGCAAAGACTGAGGTTTCCTAAAGAAGAATAAATTTGCCTGAAGACTGTAACACAGAACCCCTGCTGGAGGTTCCTGCCTGCTGGCTTCTCCTGCAGTTTCAGACTCAAGACTGCAACCTCAACTCTTATCTAAACCGTAGCCTGCCAACCTGCCCTACAGATTTCAGATATGCCTACAATTGAATGAGCCAATTTTTTAAAGTAAATCTAGATAGATGGAATAGAATAGGATATTTATCTCTTTCCCCTATTAGTTCTGTTTCTCAGAATTCTGACTAATACAAGGCTGTTGCAATAATCCATGAGGACAATGGTCAATAATGATGACTTGAACTTAATAACAGTGGAAATGGTGAGATATGGGTAGAGTCTAGAAAGATTGTGAAGATAGAGCTAGTGGATTTGCCTATGAATTAAATTTGGCAAGTGAAAGATAGAGAAGCATCAAAAATGGCTGCCATGTTTTTGGCCTGAGCAACTGGGTAAATGGTAGTACCCTCAACTGTTCTGGAAGAAACTGAGAAGCTAGAATAATAAGTCCACAGCAGAGAAAAGTCAGGCGAGGGAGTGGACAGGGCACCCATTGATGGCATTAAAGTCCTGAGACTGGATAAGATCACCAGGCTTGGTGACTGTAGACAAAGGGAAGTGGCCCGAGGACTGAGCTCTGGAGCTCTCGGCTGGAAAACAAAAAGAGAAAGAAAAACCAACTAAGAAAACTGAAAAGATGGGTCAGTGAAATTGGCAGAAAACTGGAGAGTGTACATCTCAGACACAGAATAAAGCAGAGAGGGCTTTAGTCCAGTGGTCAGCTGTGACAATTGCTCCTGGGAAAACGGTCAGTTTGTAGTCAGGGAGAGTCTCGGGCCCTGGGGCACCATTATGGCAGACACATAACAGGAAGTCCAAGTGGAGAAAGAAACCACCCAAACATGCACACACAGGCCAACTGTTACTCTGATTGAGGCTTCCACACAGAAACCAGAGCCAGTTCCCACGTCCCTAAAGAAGGAAGTGTCCTGAGAAATGTCAATTTACAGTGGCTCGATGGGCGTAGCAGCATGGGTTTGCATCTATGATTTTGATGGATGGAGGGCCATTCATGAAGTGATTAGAATATGGATTGATATGTGAATTTGAGTCATGTCAGGTAGATAAGAAAGTCACAACTGTTCCCAGGGAAAAAGTGACAAATGATGGGCCCTGCTGGAGGGGTTGGAAGGTGAAGGAGGGACAGAGACCCACATGGGCCTCCAAAACTTACAATTTGTTCCTTGTTCCTTGATGTGGGGCAAAGGGGCTGAGCTTGCTCTGGTGGAAAGAGCAAGGATTTGGGAGTCAAGCATCCTCATGACACACTCAAAAGCTAGAGTCTATCATCTTTTTACAAAAATGAGAACCTGAGATCATAGAGGTGATACATTTGTTCAATGTCACACAGGTGGTCAAATCCAGCTCTGGACAGATGGCACGTCATGGTGTTTAGGCTGCGCAGGACTAAGATCAGACTGTTCCAGCTGTGGGGTCAGAGACGCAGTTTGTCAGGGAGGACTCCATGGAGAACGAGAGGCAGGAAAACCACTGCTCGCTGTGTGGCCTCCACAGGCCAGGCGCGTGCTAGTCACCACTCACAGGCACCACTGGATAGGGACTTTCCATTTGTCCACACAACAGTCAGTCACTATGAGGTCACTCATTATTTCTTCTACTTATTGATGAAGAAAGAAACAGAGGCTCAGAGAAGCTAAGTAACATTTCTAAGATCACACAGCTGGTACGTCGTTTAAACCCAGATCTTCTTCCCTCCAAGGCCTAAGTCTCTTTTTTCTTTTTAAAAAATATATCTTCATTTGTTTCAGAATGGGAGGGAGAGGGAGAGAGAGTCCGAAACAACAATGATGAGAGAGAATCATGGATCAGCTTCCTAACCCTAACCCTAATCCTCCTGCATGCCCACACTGGGAACCAAGCTCAAAACTGGGCATGTGCTCTGACAGGGGATCAAACCGTGACTCCTGGTTCATAGGTCAATGCTCAACCACTGGCCATATCAGCCCTTTTTCTATAACACCATAAGCTGAGCAGAGGCAAGAATTGCATGTATAAAACCTGTTCACCCATCTTACTCTCACAATGACTGTTAAAATAATAATATACATGGCCGAGGCCGGTTTGGCTCAGTGGATAGAGCGTTGGACTGAGGACTGAAGGGTCCCGGGTTCGATTCCGGCAAGGGCATGTACCTTGGCTGCGGGCACATCCCCAGTAGGGGGAGTGCAAGAGGCAGCTGATCGATGTCTCTCTCTCATCGATGTTTCTGACTTTCTATCCCTCTCCCTTCCTCTCTATGAAAAATCAATAAAATATATTTTAAAAAAACTCATAGAAATTTAAAAATAATAATAATAATAATAATAATAATAATAATAATATACATGGAGCCACTTTAAAATGGAGCCGAGCTGCCATGCCAGAGGAGCTGCTGGGAATGTCTTATGCCACAAACCTTGGAAATGTTAAAATTGGGCAAACTAGTTTAGGGGATGGGCCTAAAGCAGCATCATGCCCAATAGAACTGTTTTCAAGGATAACCAGAGAACAGAAATTATGACTACCAGACCGATTGCTACGAGACTGAAAATTAAAAACATTTTTTAGAGGGAAAACCCAAGATGGCAGCATAGGTAAACACATATACTGCTGCCTCGCACAACAGTTTCAAAACTACAACTAAAAGACAAAATGGACATCATCCAGAACCACCAGAAAGCTGGCTGAGTGGAAATCCTACAACTAGAAAGAAAGAAACAAGAACACTGATATTCAGGAGCTGTGGAGGGCAGAGGTGCTGAGATGTGGAGACATATGTACGCGAGAGAGGAAGGGCCGGGCTAGCTTCTTCAAACCGGAGGGAAACAAAGGCACCCCTTTATGCTGAAATCCAGCTCCAGCCGAGACTCAGGAACCAAGACTCATAGGGGGAAAAACTGGACTGTCTGGCAGGAGGCAAAACCCTAGAGCAGCTTTCTCTCAGAGGTGCATGCAGTGAATGCCAAGGGGCACTGAGACCCAGGGGAACTGCAGAAGACAGAGGTAAGGAGGCACGCACAGAGAGGGCTCAGGCAGCTATCTGCGTGGTAGCTGGTTTTCTCTCTCTGGAGGGAAACAAAACCTCCTGACTGACCGTACTCCAGTTCTGAGTGAGAGTTTGGGTACCCACACTCATTTGGGGAGAAACTGGACAGCTGATCCTCATAGCCAATTGGCCTGGAGGTCAACTCCTCCCAGTGATACCAACAACAATCTAGGCTTAACTACAAAAATACTGTGCACACAGCCCATAAAAGGGTGCACCAAGAGTATCCACCTCAGGTAACTGGGGAGGCTGAGCCACTGGGTCCAAAGGATACCTCACACACAAAGCCACTCTATCAACTAAGGGAAGCAGCTAAAATGCAGAGACAAAGAGGCAGATTGCAAATGAAAGAAATGGAGGAAAGCAAATGATTGGATATAGAGTTCAAAACCACGGTTATAAGGTTTTTCAAGAGGTTCCTAGAAAAGGCCCATAAATTTAGCAAGACCCTTAAGGATATGAAAAAGCACCAACTAGAAATTAAGCATACACTGACTGAAATAAAAAATATAATACAGAGACCTAAAAGCAGACTAGAGGATCGCAAGAATCAAGTCAAAGATTAGAAACACAAAGAAGAAAAAAATACTCAACCAGAAAAGAAAAAAGAATCCAAAAATATAACGATAGTGTAAGGAGCCTCTGGGACAACCTCAAGCATACCAACATTCAAATTATGGGGCTGCCAGAAAAAGAGAGAGAGCAAGAAATAGTGACCAAAACTTCCCTCACCTGGTGAAAGAAATAGACTTACAAGTCCAGGAAGTGCACAGCACCCCAAACGAAAGGAATCCAAAGAGGACCACACCAAGACACATCATAATTAAAATGCCAAGAGCAAAAGACCAAGAGAGAATATTAAAAGCAGCAAGAGAAAAACAGTTACCTACAAGGGAGCACCCAAACAATTGTCAGCAGATTTCTCAACAGAAACTATGCAGGCTAGACAGGAGTGACAAGAAATATTCAAAGTGATGAATAGCAAGAACCTACAACCAAGATTACTCTACCTAGCAAAGCTATCATTCAGAATTGAAGGTCAGATAAAGTGCTTCACAGATATATATATTTAAAAAAAGCTAAAGGAGTTCATCACCATCAAACCAGGATTATATGAAATGCTGAAGGGTATTCTTTAAGAAGAGGAAGAGGAAGAGGAAGAAGAGGAAGAGGAAGAAGGAGGAGAAGAAGAAGAAGAAGAAGAAGAAGGAGGAGGAGGAGGAGGAGGAGGAGGAGGAGGAGGAGGAGGAGGAGGAGGAGGAGGAGGAGGAGGGGGAGAAGAAGGAGAAGGGGGAGAAGAAGGAGAAGAAGAAGAAGAAGAAGAAGACGAAGAAGAAGAAGAAGAAGAAAAAACTATGAACGACAAATGCATATATATCAAGAAGTGAGTCTAAAAACCAAATGAATAAAAAAATCTGATGAACAGAATAAACTGGTGAATATAATAAAATCAGGGGCATAGAAAGGGAATGGACTGACAATTTTGCGGGGGAAAGGGATGTGGGGGTGCAGGAAGAGACTGGACAAAATCGTACACCTATGGATGAGGACAGTGTTGGGCGGGGGAGGGCAAAGGGTGAGGTGGGAACTGGGTGGAGAGGAGCTATGGGAGCGGGGGGAGAGGAAAATTATAATAATCTGAACAATAAATATTTATTTTTTAAAAATAAAAACATTGTTTAGAATTCGCATCACTATCTTTATGTTACCTGCACTGATAGAAATGCCTGCCCTCTATTGATACAATCATTACCTTTCCTTTTCTCTTCACACTCCTTGTCTTTGTCTTCCAATCAGAACATGATCTGGGCTTCTGCCTGAATCAATGCTTCCCGAATTACTATTCTTCTATCTCAAATAAATGTTGTTGCCTTTCACTTTGAAAGAGCTTTTACGTTTAGGTTAACATGACATTAAACATGGTGCTTGACCTCAGTGGGCCTTGGGTTACTCATCTGTGAAATGCAGACAACAATTACACCCATCCTCTAGGACCGAACAAGATTATGCCCATAAAAATCGCACTGTGCCTCGCACACAGTACAGGCAATGACTATTTTGAGTCCACAGATGAGAAAGCATGGAAGAGTCTCTTACATTCTGCAGCGTCCAAAGAGTAAAGGCTGAAATCTTAAAAAAAAAAAGACACAGGAGATACCAAGTGAACTCTGCTTTTCCCATTTCACCCCAAGATAAGACAGGAAGTGAGTTGCAGGCAGGTGGAATGCATCAGTGAAAGCATGTGATGAGATTAGGCCTGTGCGATAGAGGTGATCTGAGTGAGCCTGATGAGATCCTAGGCACAGATTGGAGAGAGGGCCTTCCCTATTATGCATGGGTGCCTACCATATACCAGGCTCAGTTCCCAGCAGAACTGAGGCCGCGCAGGGGTGCCGTTTACAGCTGCCTAAGCAGGCAGTGGTGATAATGCCTGTGGACTTTACTCTCCTGTGCCTGACTCAACCTTCAAACATGGAGGCATGGGTTGTGCATTGCCTAGAAAGCAACTTTGAGCTTAAGGGACCTGCTGTGGCATGTATTACCCAGGAGAGGGCGAGCTCAAGTGAGTCCCATCACTCACAGGAATTTCATGCTGTGGATTCCATCATTCCACCCATTTGATGGAAGAGGAAACTAAGACTCAGTCAGAGCTGATGTGACTTGTCCAAGATCACACTTCTGCAGGCTTTGAACCAAAGATAGCGGAGTCCTCACTTGGCCATTGACTAGTGCTGTGACCTGGGACAAGTCACTTTAACTCTGGAGCCTCACTTTCCCTGTTTGTAGAATGGTCTTCCTATCATCTCACTCCTTAGGTGTTATCGGGAGGAGCAGAGGAAAGTGGTGTGGTCCGAGGCCTGCCCACAGAGCCTACACACGTGTCCTGGCCCCCCTGCCTTCCCTCCCTTCCTAAGAATGGACTCTAGGCTTGTCACAAAGTTGGCTGGTGTCGACCCCACCCCGGCTGCCCAGTTAATGAGTGACCAGAGTACATGGCTTATAAAAGCTGCTAACCAGAGAGGCAGGTAGCACCTAGTGGATGACTGTAGTGGGGTACAGAAGGAGCAAAATGGGTGGCAGGACTATGTCAAGGCTTCTGTCTGGAGTGGCTCTGGTTCTCCTGGTGCTCCTGCAGAGCACACAGTCAGTCTACATCCAGGTGAGTCCTTCCAGCCAGAATGGCCTTTAACTCAAGGTTCCCAGCGTGGGGAGTTGGGATGGGGAGAAGATATTGGGAATTCATGGGATACAGGGGGTCACAGGGCTTAGGATTCAGCTCAACACACATTCACAGCCCCAGGACTAAGACAGCTAGGGGGTGTGGGCAGCCGGTACATCTATGGCTATGGTGATAGTGACAATAGCAATAATATTAAATGGCTGTTATTCAGCATGACTCTCCTTGAAGGCCAGTCCATCCTGTTCAGAGGGCAGAGTATGGAACAAGGCTTGAAGTCTGTCCTTGAGATGCCTGAAGGGGGAGGGGAGACTCCTGTAGGCTCCCGCAGCTCCCCATGTTCACCTGTGTATGGGTGCAGGGGAGAAGCACCAGAAAATGTCTCCCTGGTAGGTGACATCGCAGGATGAGCAGGAGGTAGCAAGGCATGGAGGACACAGACTGCCCCAGACGGAGGGCACCGCATGGGGAGCAGTCCACAGGGGGCCCAGGTCTCCTTCCGAGGCACCCCTGAGGCTGGGGGAGTCACAGAAGCAGGCCTGCCTGTGTGACAGGATGCCGCCGGCCTCTGGGCGGGGCCGTAAGTCTATCGTGCTTGGGTGGCTCCCACTCCTGCTGGGCAGAGCCTCCAGGAGGACAAAGAGGATACCAGAGAGCCTCCACCTCCCCTGGCAGCCTGGCCAGCTTGGAGTTGCCATCATTTTGGCCTATCGGTTCAGGAGAGGTCACCCAGTTACAAAGTGTGCCCTGGGTAACAGGCACCGGGGAGGAGGGGACATGGTTACCTCCATTTGTCAGGTGAGGCACCTGGTTGGGAAGAGGAGGGATTTGAACTAGGGGCCACTGGCCTCCAAAGCCCATGTCTTGAACCGCAGTGCTCCACACACAGCCTTGCTGTGGCCTCATCTAGCAGAGAGCCTGCGGCTGTGGTGTGAAGTGTCAGACACTATCTGGTACTTTCCTTGAGAACAGGGAAGGCTGGGGGTCTGGAGAGTCCTGGCCTCCTAGTCTAGGTTTTGATGCCTTCCTATTTCTCCCCACCTCCCTAGTATCAAGGTTTCCAGGTCCAGCTGGAATCCGTGAAGAAACTGAGAGACCTGGAGAGGCAGTCAGTGCTCAGCCCCCGTCTGCAGGCCCAGAGCCTCCTGCCCATCCCGTGCTACCACCCGGCCCTGCCACCGGACCTCCAGCCCATCTGCACCTCCAAGGAGGCCGCCAGCATCTTCAAGGCCTTGAGTGAGTGTCCCTGCCCCTGGGAGCTTCCTGCCCTTGTTTCCTTCCTCCCCGTACCCCAGGTCAGATTCAGGTTCCTCCACCACAGGTTATTTCTATTAAGTACTCAGTGGCCGGGGACAGGGCAATCCAAGATGCGCAACACCCCTTCCCCAGTTTGGGCACCAAAAACCGGGCATGAGGAAGCCCCTCAGCTCCCAACAAGCGGGACCCACTGGTCATCCTTCATCAAGGACTCCCCAGGGAAGGGAAGGGCCCCGGGAAATGGAAAGGGAGCCATGAGCACTGACTGTGATGCAGTAACGATGGGGAGATGGGCAGCACAGCGGGACATGAGCAGGGGTGACTCATGTCTGGGGTGGCATCAAGAGTCTGAAAGGTTTCCAAGAGGTGACATCTAGGCTGAAAGGGAAGGGAGGAAGCAGAGCTGGCCAGAAGCATGTAGTGACCAGCTAGCATTTAGTGCAGGGTCCTTGTCAGTCTGTGCCTGCTTTCTCTCCTCACAACCACCCTGTCCGGCCATGACTGGCCATTCAGGAAACAGAAAACCCAGGCACAGAGTTCAAGGGACTTGCCCAGGCACTGCAAGGAAGGAGAGGGCCTGGGACTTAAGCCCAAGATGTTCACTCCGTTTCTAAAATGTCACGCTCTTCATCTGTGAGAAAGATGCCGGCCACCTAAGCAGTCTTCTCTGGCCGCCTGGACAGCAGCTCCCTGGAACACAGGTGTTTCAGGTTCGTGTTCAGCTGACAGGTTCTCTCCCCCTGCCCAGAGACCATCGCTAACAACAACTGTGAGCTGTGTGTGAATGTTGCCTGTACCGGCTGCCTCTGAGATGGCCCTGGATATCCTGCGCCAGCCCTGGACACCTTGCCCCCCCGCCCCCATACACAACCACTGCCTTTGCAGCCCCCACAAGCTCTGGCGGTGCCCTGGCCTCTTCGGTCATTGCCACCCTCCCAGGACCAAATCCGCTGGATCTGTCACAGAGCAATGTGACTTGCAGTTGGAGAAGAGTTTGGCCCCTGAGAAAGCCCTGGTGCTGAATAAAGATTCTCCACCCACACCACATGAATCAGAGTCCGTTTGTTCATCCCGGAGCCAGGGGAGGAGCTTCTTGGGGGTTGGGTGGGCCGAGGATAAAGTGTGGACTAGAGTTAGGATCCCCAGGTCTCTAGCACCCAAAGAGTCGGTTCACTGAGTCCTGTTTGGTATAGAACGGTGTGAGCTCAGGGCAGGAAACAAGGCGCCCAAGTCCACAGAACACCCAGACCCATGGACCCCAAGCTGAGCTCAAGGCCTGGCCTAGTTGCAGGGCCAGAGCTCTGAGCTCCTGATGGGGGTGGGGGGACTCCCTTTCTTAATTGGGACAGGAGTGGTTGGAGGAAGGATCACGTGGTGCCCCCTCCCAGGCCCATCATCAAGCTGACCACCTGCTCACGGTGTCTGAGAAGATAGGCCCTTAGCTTTCACCCTCGGTGCCCCTAGCCCCCGATGGAAGGTGTTTCCTCCCTAGGCCCTGGAGAATACTAATAACAATAGCCTTCGTTTATTGCGAGTTTGCTATAGCCTAAGCACTCTTCTAAAGCCCTGGCACGCGTTAACCCACTAGGCCTCACAGCAGTCTAACGAAGCAGGTATTATTCTGTTTAGCATCTCCACTTCACGAAGAAGGACATGAGTTCTGAGAGGACCAGTCCCAGCTCAGCAAAGTAGGAAAGCAGGATTCTTCCAGCAAAGTCTGGGCTGGAATCTGTGCTCTGAGAAACCACGCTGTGCCTCCCTGTGACACCGGCCCCGGCCCCCTGCCCCCACATTCTCCCTCACAGTGGCCTTGGGTGCCATAACTCAAGGCCAGAGCCAAGCTGGGAATTCCCTGGAGCAGGGCCTTTCCACAGCATGGGGTCCTCCGCAGCTTCTGCCTGGGGCGGTGAGAGAGGAGGAAAGTCGGGGTACAAAGGAGCTGGGCCATCTGAACTCAGTGCCCCCTCCTCCCTCTGGGCCAAAACCAGCATGAATCCCCCCAAAACTCCACCCCTCCTGACAGCCCAGTTCTGCTCCTGAGTCCCACAGTCTCCCAGCCCGCCAAGCCACAAACCCCAGAGCTCCAGCCCTTTCCCTTCCTCCCCCTCAGGCCAGATTGACTGGGGCCCTTGCAATGCCTCCTGTGTTCCTCTGACATTGAGGTATGTACATTTCAGGCTGTATGCAAACATAGCAACAGGGCCTCTCCTCAGGAGCCTTTCCCTCCCTCCCAGGAGGGATCTTCATGCTCCCACTCTGTCCTTGGGGCTCCCTAGGCACTTGGTCACCCACACCCTCTGGGCCGCTCTCATCTCCACCATCACTCGAGTGGGTGTTTAGCGCACTCCCCCAACCCAGGCCGGAGCTTCCTCCCTACCCTGCTTTCCATACCCACCACCTTACCCTCTGTGCCTCCCTTGGGCACCCTCTCAACCAAGCTCATGAGCCAGGTGCCTCCTCTCCAACAGTCCCTTCAGCCATTCTGGGCTCCTACCTGCCTGTGGAGGAGGCCGTGAAGGAAACTGCCACTCACTGACTGACCAAGCGTCTTTTTTGTGCCAGGCACAAGGCTGAGCCATGCACACAGAAATAAGAACAACAATAATAGCCACACCAACAAAGTGCTCACTATGGGCCCAGCCAGGGGAGCTTTAACTTAACAGCCTTTCCTATATTACCTCATTTAATCGTCACTTAACCACATTTCATTTAGGGGTAAAAAGGAAGGCTTTCAAACAACCAACTCACTTCTTAAAGCTCTAAAAGTGGAATCTGTCGAAACCAGTTTGGCTCAGTGGATAGAGCATCGGCCTGTGGACTGAAGAGTCCCAGGTTCGATTCCTGTCAGGGGTATGTACCTTGGTTGCAGGCACATCCCCAGTAGGGGTCTGCAGGAGGCAGCTAATCGATGTTTCTCTCTCATAGATGTTTCTGGCTTTCTGTCCTTCTCCCTTCCTCTCTGTAAAAAATAAAATATATTTATAAAAGTAGAATCTCTCCCCCCCACCACTTTGTCATCGCCCGTTTACAGATGAAGAACCTGAGGAAACAGCCTAAGTGGGCCTGCCCAAAGTCTCACAGCTGGGAACAGGCAGAGCCAGGACTCACACCCAGGAGTGGGCTGCAGGGTTGGAGTTTTAAATGCTCCTACTCCACCACAGGGCTCATCAAATGCCCCTGAACCTGGGAGGCAGGGTCTGCTATGCCCATTTGTGGTTGAGGAAACCAAGTCTCAGAGTAGGGTGCACGGCTTGTAGATGACACACTCAGGCTTAAACTCAGCCCATGTGCCTCCCAGGCCACCCAGTTCACTTTATTGCAGAGAAAGAGAGTTCACCCAACCAATGCTAGCAGAGCCAAACACTGAACACCAACAATTGCAGTGGAGAAATATTGGCTATTTTATTGTGAATGCTGCCACCCCAGAGAACGGAAAGCTAACGCTCAGAAGCCCAAAATCCCCGATGACATGTAGGTTACAGATTATATAGGGCAAATCACAAGACACCGTGGGTTCCGGGTTCAGAGTTGTGCAGACACACCCTGAGATCTACTCTGGCATCCCTCTGCCCAGTTTCGTAGGGAAGTAGCCAGAGGGTCATCCCTCCTTAGGGCACAGGAGCTGAAACTTAGGTCAAGATATGATCTTTAGCTTAACAGAAACCCATACCTTGTAACCTTTAATGAAGGCTGTGCCATTGTTTCTGGCTGCCTTGGGGGTTAATGACTAGAAGGAAGGACTAAGGCTTCCAGGGCAGGCTGTGAAGAAACAGAAGAGTGGGGCTACATAGTCAACAGAAATCATACACTGAATCAGGACCTCTAGTTTCACCCAGATGAGCCGTTCCAGTGCCTTAGCCCTTCCTGCTTCTCTGTGAGTACATCAATCCACCTTCTGGAATGCCCTCTGTCCCCCATCTCCACACAGGCTTTGAAATTCCATCCATCCCAACGCAAATCTCAAGAGCTAATGCAAATGCCTGCCTCCCCTCCCCTTCACAAAGCCTTCCCTGACTTCTAGGACATCATTCTCTGAATTCGGCAGCCTGGGGAACCCTGCTTGGGTCACCCAGTTCCCCTCCACCCTTCTCCCCAAGAAGGTTGCCTCCTCTATCCTCCTTCCCACTACCTCCCTCCACACCTCACTTCCTTTCCCCTGCCTGAACCATTCTCAGCTTGACCCTGGTTCCTCTCTCTTTGGTTTGTTTCTACCATTTATGGAGCTGTTATGTTTGCATATAGCCTGAACTTAACATACATCACACACACATTTGCATGCAACACTGCCCCTGGCCTGGGAGGCAGGTGCTATCGCTACCCAGTTTCACAGAGGAGGAGACTAAGAAAGGAAAGCTACTTTCCTAACATCACACAGCGCATGGAAGACCTGGGATCGGAACACTGTGGTTTTTGCTTTCCCCTGCTCTGTTACATTCTCATGCAACCATCCATGTGGTGGGCCTCACCCACTCTGGGGAGTAAAGAGACTTTCCCAGGCACAGAAGCCATTACACCTCAGGGTGGCCAGAGCTGTGCAAGGGGTGTGGGTGGCCATGGTGCCTAGGAAGTCCCAAGGATAGAGTGGGAGCATGAAGACCCCTCCGGGGAGGGAGGGAAAGGCTCCTAAAGCGAGGCCCTGGGAGTGGAATGGGGTGGGCCTGAGTGGGACCTGGGCAGGGGTGTGGGGAGAGGAGCCATGCAGAAGTGAGAGGGGCAGAGGAAATGCTGAGAGCTGTGACTTGGGGTGTGGGTGGGGGAGTGGGGTCGGGCAGAAAGCAACATTGAAGTGGTCAGAGGGGGCCAGATCCTGAGGCACCTTGAATACTCTATGTCCGGTGTCCTGGGGCGGGCCCAGGCCGAGCCCTGGGGCCTTGCTGGTTCAGACCGGCATGAGATGCTTGACTGCCCTGGGATTTCAGTGACCTTTACACACCCTGTTTTGTAAAGTCCCTACCTTCGTCATGCACCTGCCAGCGCGACAGACTGTCGCCACGGCAGGCACAATGGAAAACCCACCAATCATCCCGGGAGGGGGATAAAAGGCCCCTGCCCCAGTCACAGGGCACGGCTTCTCCGGCTCCATTCCCCCCGAGCCTGTGAACCCGCCTGGAGACCCCCAATAAAGCCTGATTAATTCGTTCACTTATTCGGACTCCTGCCTGCAGTTTCTCTCACGGCGGCGTAGCACCTTACACTCTAGAGCTCGGGGTCAGTGCCATGGACCTTGTGACCCTGTGTGCATATGTGGTTAGTGACTCCAGGATGTGCAAAAGAGCAGAGGTTCCACCTCTTCCACGGGTGGTCTGGAGTCAGGTCCCTCGGTGCAGGGAGAGCGGGGTCATTGCACTTAGCACTCAAGGCACTGAATGTGCGAGGACAGGTAGGCATTCATGAGGCTGGGTGATGCGCAGACTGAGAGATGAGGAATGAATGAAATCAACACCAGGAGTACTCTGGAATCCGGTTTATTAGAGGCAGGTTGGAGAAGCAGCCAGCAGCTGGCAGCTCTGATGGGGTCAGGGGCTGGGTTTCCCCAGGCTGTTCTCTCCTTGGTCCTCCATTGGGGGCAGGGTAGATTAAGATGCCAGGAGTGGGAGCATTCCGCGGGGGAGGAACAGAAGACAGCGCGCCCCTGCTGTCCTAGCATCCAGCACAGGCAGCGTAGGCACAGAGCTCGCATGTGCTCGGGTCCTCAGCGATGGCCTCTGGACAGGAGAGACGGCCCCATGAGCACCAGCTGCTCTTCCCCAAAGTCCCCGCCCTCCTTTGAGCAGGAGCATCTGCCACCCTGCTCCCAGGAGAAACCCAGGCCTGTCCTCTGTGACCAGTTGGGCTTTCTGCCTCAAACCAGAACAGATACTGCTCAAACCAGCCAATCAGAGCAGAGTTTCTATCCAGAAAAGAGCTAAAATGTGACACAGTGCTACCTTGCATCAGAGTCCAGACCTTCCCAAAGCAAGCCTTGCCAATTACAACTAACAACTATTTACAGCAGAGGGCTTCATAAGACTCACCCATCAGAGCAAAGCCCCCTAGTTTCACCAATCAGAGCAGAGCTCTCCCTTTAAATCCCACCAATCAGAGAACTTCTCTTCTTCAAGTGCCACCAATCAGGGAATTCCTAAGCCCCACCGACCAGACAGGAGGCTACTCACCCAGCCTCCTGAGGATCTCATGGGCGTTGGGCTCCTTGCAGACCAGCTTGAGTTCTGCAGGAAATTTTGTAGAGCTACAGAGAGCGGGAGCCACAGGTCCATCAAACTGAATTCCGCTGTCAATGCTGGGCTTCTGGAGCTCCCGGAGGCCCTTGAGCTTCTTCACTGACTCCAGAGAAAAGGAGAACTTTCCATCCTGAGAGAGACATGTCCAGAGCATGAGCAAGCTGCAGCCTGCTCCCTGTTTCCTCCGGGACTGGCCTCTCTCCAGCCCCAGCGGCTCAAGCAGTGTTAGTGGCCCATGGGAACCAGAAACTCCTCTCAGGGCAACATGAGGTAGTTAGAGCTCGGGCCTTAGAGCCAAACAGTGGTTCCTGATTTTAGATCTGTGGCCAAGGGCAGGTCCTTAAGTCCTGCATGTTATGAGGAATGGAGAAAATGGATGTGATGTGTCAGGGACTCAACAGGTGCCCGATAAGTGGGAGCCATTGTGCTGATTTTTAGGGAGAGGTTCAGAGCTGGGACCAGGACCAGGACCCATGTGGCCATGCCCAGGCTCTTTTCAGCCCTGCCTGACAGCCACATGGCTGCTACCAGCTCCAGTCTGCAGCCTGGCTGGTGGTTGAGAAGCAATAAAAGGCCTCACCAAGCCTGGCTGTGATAGAGTGGGGTCCCTGTGTGTGTGTGTGTCCGTGTGTGTGTGTGTGTGTGTGTGGAGGGGCGGGGCCAGACTGCCTGTCACTGGCATCCATACTCAGCATGACCATGTTGAGTCCTGAGACCCAGGCCGGTGAGAAGTAAGGTCTGGAATTGAACCTGAGGTAGGATAGTAAGAAGCAAGGAGAATTCCTTGACAAGTGGAATTGGGAACTGATTGATATAACTGAACAAATTGGTTGAGCAATTCACAGCCAGATACAGACGGTCACCAGGGGGCCCTATCAATGGGCAAAACTGACACCAGACATGGCCCCCCCAGGGGGTCTTTCCTGCTCTGGCATATCCTTTCCTCCCTAGAGATAACATCTAGGCCTCAACTGTATTTCAGCTAGAGGCCCAGAAAAGCAGCAAAACTAGTGCTAGTGACTCCAGGACCAGCTGCAATGACTAATGACCCCCTGCCTGGTGCTGACCAATCAGTAGAGACCAAGACCCTAAACGCATACACCTGGAAAAGCTGATGAATATTCTATTGAGATCCTCTCCTAAGACTTATAAACTCCCAGCCTTTAAAGCCTTCAAAACAACAGTCCCAGCTTTTCCTTCCTCCTTTCCCCTGCCCCCATATTCCCTCTTCTGCAGGATGCATCACCTAAACTCTAAGGATACCAATGAGACTTGCCACCAGGGGAACAGCAGCTCGTCCTGGGCTTACCTCCAGTGTCCCCTTTTCTCTGACTCTCCAGGAAGCTGACAGCAGACTCACCTTGGCTCACTTCTTTCCTATCATGTTTCTAGGGAGCCAAAGACCCACCTAGTCTCCTGTTGCTTCTTCTATCCCAGTGGTCAGCAAACCGTGGCTCATGAGCCACATGCGACTTGTGAGCCGTGGTTTGCCGCTCTGTTGACTAATGAGTTTGCTGACCACTGTCATATACTACCCTTTACCTGTTTGCACACAATATGCCACGATTGCCTAATCCTCACAGCTTCCAACGACACCGTAACATTTAGTCTAGTCCAGTAGTCAGCAAATTCATTATTAGTCAACAGAGAGGCAAACCGCGGCTCGAGAGCCGCATGTGGCCTGTGAGCCACGGTTTGCTGACCACTGTTCTATCCTAACCCATTCCTTGTTTCACTGTCCCCAGCTTTAACGAACATCCTTGCAAAATCACCTGGTCTCGAGTTATGAAATCTTTGCTGCACAAAGTCAAGAACCCACACACTGCAGGCTGGCCTGAGGGAGACCTGCTCCTGGCCTGGTCCCCTTTCCAGTAACTAGCTCCAAAGAGGGGGTGCTCTCTCAGGGCACAGGCCCTGTACACTGGGGTCAGAGAGCCGGCTGGACCAGGGAAGGGTCAGGACTTACCTGCACAGTGACTCCCCCTGCCAGGGCAGCCCAGGTTCCCAGGAGGCACAGTGCGGCGAGAGGGAATGTGTTCATGGCAGCAGTGCCCGAGAGTGGAGTGGCTGGTTCTGGATGCCAACGGGAAACAAGAGGGGCTTTTAAAGAAAGCAGGGTTACTGAGTAACCCAGGACCTTTTGTCAGGCTCATCTGCTCACCCGTAAATTAAGGCCTAATCAGTTAAGGCTCAAGACAGCCCTGGCAGATAAGAGATCAGTCCCCTCCCTGGCACTCATTCTGACCCACAGCCAGCTGGGTCCTGCATTCATATACCACATTCACTCATTGACAGCTTTAGACTCTGATCCCCACGGACTAGTACAGTGTGTATTTATTGTGTTCTGTTGTGAGCAGGGCCCCGGGACAGGGAGGAAGAGAGGTCCTGGGAGCTCCATGGCTCTAATCGACAAACAAACTTGGCCAGAAGCCAGGAAGGAGCCCTGAGCGGGGGGCTGAGGGTGCGGAAATCCCTGGGTGTGGAGAGTCAATATTGAAGGAGGAATTGGAGCGGCAGAGCCTGACCAGGAGGGAACTACAAAGGGGTCCGGCCCAAGGGAGGGGCAGAAAACACCTGTTCTAGCTGCCTTCCCAGGTCCCTCTCGGAGCTAGACTGGTCTTCCTCCCCTTTCTGGTGTGTGTGGTGTGTGTGTGTACTGAGGTGTGTGTATGGACACTAAACTGTATATGTGCATGCTGATCAGTGTGTGTCTGTGTGTGTGTGTGTGTGTACTGAGGTGTGTATATGGACACTACACTATACATGTGCATGCTGATGAGTGTGTGTGTGTACTGAGGTGTGTGTATGGACACTAAACTGTATATGTGCATGCTGATGAGTGTGTGTGCGTGTGTGTGTGTGTGTGTGTTGTGTGTGTGTGTGTGTGTGTGGTGTGTGTGTACTGAGGTGTGTGTATGGACACTAAACTGTATATGTGCATGCTGATGAGTGTGTGTGTGTGTGTGTGTGTATACTGAGATGTGTATATGGACACTACACTATACATGTGCATGCTGATGAGTGTGTGTGTGTGTGTGTGTGTGTACTGAGGTGTGTGTATGGACACTAAACTGTATATGTGCATGCTGATGAGTGTGTGTGTGTGTGTGTGTGTGTGTGTGTGTGGTGTGTGTGTACTGAGGTGTGTGTATGGACACTAAACTGTATATGTGCATGCTGATGAGTGTGTGTGTGTGTGTGTGTATACTGAGATGTGTATATGGACACTACACTATACATGTGCATGCTGATGAGTGTGTGTGTGTGTGTGTGTATTGAGGTGTGTGTATGGACACTAAACTGTATATGTGCACGCTGATGAGTGTGTGTGTGTATACTGAGATGTGTATATGGACACTACACTATACATGTGCATGCTGATGAGTGTGTGTGTGTGTGTGTGTGTGTACTGAGGTATGTGCATGGACATTAAACTGTATATGTGTATGCTGATGAGTGTATGTGTATGTGTGTGTGTGTGTGTGTGTGTGTGTGTGTGTTTACACTTAGGTCTACACATCCAGTCCACCCATCTGGTGGCTGTGCTAGCTAGAGCTGGAGGGAGTGAGCCCTGGGGAAGGGGGAGGTAGAGAACATTAGGGATATGGATGGAACTTAGGTTGAAGGTGAGGCTAGAGATGCGCCTACGGGTAGCATTTATTTCAATTGGGATGGAGGTAAGCAGCAGGTACAGATCAGGAGTGCAGCTGAGGGTGCTGCTGGGACTGGGGGGGGGGGGGGAGTGGAGTTGAGCAGGTGAAAGCTGGATTAGATCAGCCTTAGGTTATAGGTTAGGGAAGATGTCGTAGCAGTGGGTGATACAAGTTTAAGTTAGGATTCAAGTCGAGGTGTGAGCAAGGGTCAGGTTTGGAATGAAGCGGAAGGAGAGGTGAGGAAGTGTCGGGGTGAGGTTTAGAATCAGGGGAATGGTTAGGACTGGGTTGCTGTGGGGATTCTAATCAGCGTGGAGCTTTGGGGTCAGGCTAGGTTCCTTGGCTGGGCTGAGGCTGAGCTTTGTGCAGATGAAGTTGGCAGTGTGGTTGGGTTGAGTGTATGGTGAGGGTTGGATCTGGGACTTAAGTGTGAGGCTCAAGCACAGTTGGGACTTGGTTTTGCATGAAGAGTGGGGCTGAAGGAGCCTGTTTCTGGCTGGCTTTGATCTGTCTGTCTCGCCTATCCTATGGCGGCAGGTTGGGGATTTGGTGCCTAAAGCCTCTTATTCCCGAGTGCCCTGGCCAGAGCTAACTTGGCACAAGGCAGGGGTGGAGTGGACGCCACGGGAATCCACACCGTGGGAAAGAGGAAGTGGCACCTGGGCCTCAGCCCTTTAGGCCCCACCCTACCTAACCCGGGCCCTGACACCCACCTGGGAAATGGGAACAACTCCTCTTCCCTTGCTCCCTAAAACCCCAACCTGGCCTGTATCCAGGTGGGAATTCAGGCCCTGCAATGAAGCTGCTGGGCACTAGACTTGGGGTCCTCCCAGTGCCCCAGACTTCCTGCACCCCCCCCCCCCCCCGCACACACACACCCCTGAACTCTGAAGCATTGGCCCCCAGCACTACCCATCCTTCATCATTCCTTATTGATAGCAGGTGGGTCTGGGTGTTGGGCTTCCCCCATCCAAGGCCACCTCTCTGGCAAAGTCTTACTCCACAGCCTTCTGGCTGTGCTGCCCCTGCCACCTCCTCCCCATCTGAAAACCCATCCTGCTGCCTGAACCCTCGGAAGAAACCTGGATTCACGGCCCTTCATGATCAGGCCCCTGCTCACCCTCAACCAGGACTCCCCGGAGGGAGCCAGGAAGAAGAGCCGAGACTGGTGGTGCTGTTGGAGCCAGGCAGCCCTGGGTTCGAGTCCAGCTTCGTCGGTGAACAGCTGTGTGACCTTCCCAAGCAGCTGTGTGACCTTCTCAAGCTTCGGTTTCCGCATCTGAAAAATGGCGGCAATAACACCTCCAGTGTGGACTTCAGATTGTCTAGGAAACCTTCCTCACTGATGCCCGGCCCAGCAAGCCTGGGTGGGACCGTCTCCTCCTCTGGGCTCGGCCGGCCTCCTATAAAGCTTGGCAACTGCCTGCCTTGCCCGCTGTCCTGCCAGCTCCTGAACGCAAAGCTGTCTTGCTCGTTTGTGGCCCCAGACCTCGCACAGGCTGGCACACAGAGGGTGACATTGAGCCCTCAGGGGAGAGGAGCGTGGCAGTATTTGTAATACTCACAACATCAGCAAGAGCCATGACCATTACTGGCTCTGGGCTGTGCGCTTTACAGGTGTGGAAACCAGCCCCAGCCCCTCACCCCACTCCCAGCCGATTCCCAGGGCTCCCACTGCCGGCCGCCCTCTGATCTTGGTGAAGGGCAGATGCTCTGACTTTGGGCCCACAGGCTGTCTAACTTGGGTTTGGGTGATCACAACATGGCTACAGTGTCCCCTGAGGACCTCCCAGGCCTGGCTCTGCTTCCCTGCAGGCTGACCCCAGTAGGAAAGACCAGGTGGGAGCGCACACTGACCTGGGTGACCTTGAAGAGGGTGTGGCCCACATTTCACAGCCTCCCCTCCTGCTTCTAGCATCCTGGTTCCTTTGAGAGCCCAGAGCTTCCTGCCTGGGAGGGACAGTCACGATGTTTGCGAATCTAATAGCTCTGAGAACTCCTAAGAAACAACTGGAGAGCCCCATTCTCTAGGTGGATGAACTGAAACTGGGGCCCAGAGAACGGCCAGGAAACCATGGTTTTCTCTAGGGCGCACACAGAGGTGCCCGGCAGTCGTATTGGGGGAACACTGCTCCAGGGCACCCAGCCAGCAGGAGGGTAAACGTGGACACCCTACACGAGGGACTGCCTTCACAGAGGGGGAGGCACAACTTTCAGACTCATTGCCAAGGGGGCTTGGTGGCGGCTGCGGTCTCAAAGCTGTGAATTCCAGAACAGAAGCGAGTTCTCACAAACGCCAACAAAAAGCTTCCCCTCAGCCCACACCCCCTGCATGGTGTCCAGGCTGGTCTCCCAGCCTCAGGGAAGGGGAAGAAGAAAGGAGGGGCACTGGTCAGTGATGTCCGCTACACAGGAGGGAAGCCAGGCCCTCTGAGTAGGTGCCAATGTCACGCAGAAAGCAAGCAGCTGAGTTAGAATCGGAGGCCTCTGGCTTGAGCCAGGCTGGGGTGCAGGGCTCCCTCACCTCCCGGGGACCTGGGATGAGCCGGCTCTTTCCCTTGATGCTCCCGAGGGCAGCTGGGGAGTGGACAGAGGGTGTGTCCCGTTGTTTGCTCAGTGTCATCTCAGATCCTGTGGCCTGGCCAGGACGAAGCTGTGGGGAGCTCCATTCACCATCTGCTCCCCATCTCCCCCACCCCAGCCTGCTCTGGGCATTGGTCACGAAACAACCTCCCACACGTGGAGGCTCTCAGGGAAGGAAAGAGACACACCTGAGCTCCCGCCACGTGCCCCAGAGCCCATAGGCTAGAGCAGTGATCGGCAAACTGCGGCTCAGGAGGCACATGCGGCTCTTTGGCCCCTTGAGTGTGGCTCTTCCACAAAATACCACGGCCTGGATGAGTCTATTTTGAAGAAGTGGCGTTAGAAGAAGTTTAAAAAATTTGGCTCTCGAAAGAAATTTCAATCCTTGTACTGTCGATATTTGGCTCTGCTGATTAATGAGTTTGCCGACCACTGGGCTAGAGGGAGGAGGGTAGACCATGGCAGATTCCGTGGGCTCCCTTGGGAGTTTGCTAGGAGCCACAAGGGCCCCTCTGCAGCCAGTTTCAAGAATGCTTGATAAATGAGGTGGGGGTAGCGTTTGAACTGGGCCTCAAATGATTTGGATCCACAGAGATGGGGCCTGTAGGGCAAAGGCCTGGCGTCAGGATGCACAGAAGGAAGGGGGGCTGGACGGGCTGAGAGAGTGTGCCGAGAGGTGTTGTGGTGAGTGACAGAGAAGGAGCTTTGAGTGCCAGGCGAAGGTGTTGGCCCTTAACCAGGGGGCAAAGAGCACCACCGGGGGGGAGTGGGGGGGGGGGAGGAACCAAGATGGCGGCAGAGGCAAAACACCTATCTTGCCGTCATACTCAGCAATTTTAATACTACAACTTAACGAAAGAACAAACACCTTCCAGAATCACCAGAAAGCTGGCCAAGTGAAAATTCCACAAATAAAAATGAAAATAAGACACTGTGACTCGGAGGAGCAGCGAAGGACAGAGTTGAAAGATTCACAAGGAAAGAGGTTTGGAGCCCGCGCCAGCGGATAGGGCGGGCGGCTGAAAACCGGCCAGTTTTCCTGAACGGGGGGAGACAAAGACGTCCCACTGGACTGATTTTCCAGCTCTGGGCGAAGTCCAGGGAACCCACTATCATATGGGGTGAAAACTGGACAGTGGGAGGGCACGCTGAAGCTTGGGTGCTGCTGGGTCTGCTGGCTTATGGAGAAGGCAGCTCGCGCGAACAGCTCAGCTATGTGAACGTGCAGAGAGCACTCGCGACTTGCTCTCTCATTCGGAAAACCCGTCAGACTGCTTTGTTTTACAACCCTGGGTGAGACATTGGGTGTGCAGACTCATTTGGGGAGAGTCTGAATTCCCCGGCAGCCAGTGGAGCTCGGCAGGCTCTCTCTCAGAGGTGCTGGCAGCCATTGCCCCCAGCACAGAGTCCCTGGGGCCGCATAGGGCAGAGCTAACGCTGTCTGCTTGGCCCGGAGACTCTGCCCATCTAACCTGGGCACAGCTGAGCTTCACAGACAACTGGCCTGGAGGTCAACCCCTCCAAGTGCTAACAACGATTAACTGAGCTTAACTTCAGCAAGACTGTGCAACTCATATCCACCTCAGGTAACTGGGGAGGCTGAGCCACTGTCCCTAGTAGGAAGTCTACCACACAAAGCTAATTGACCAACTCAGGGAAGCAGCCACCATGCAGAGACATGGAAATAAATCAGATGTGAAAGAAATGGAGGGAAAAAAACAACTGGACATGGAATTCAAAACCACGGTTATAGGGCTTTTCAAGAGGCTCCAACAAAAGGTCGAGGCCTATAAGGAAATAAGCAAGACCGCAAAGGAAATGAATGAGTCCTACAAGGAAATGAACGAGACCCTCAAGGATATGAACGAGACCTGCAAGGAAATGATCAAGACCAACGTGGAAATGAATGAGTCCTACAAGGAAATGAAGGAGACCCTCAAAGATATAAAGGAGACTCTCAAGGATATGAAAAAGGACCAACCAGAAATTAAGCATACACTGACTGAAATAAAAAATATTATACAAAGACCTAAAAGTGCTCTGGAGCACCCCAAGAACCAAGTTAAAGATTTGAAATACAAGGAGGTAAAATCCACTCAGCTGAAAAAGCAAGAAACCAAAAGAATCCAAAAAATTGAAGATAGTGTAAGGGGCCTCTGGGACAACCTCAAGCATACCAACATCCGAATTATAGGGGTGCCAGAAAAAGAGAGAGAGCAAGACAATGAAAACCTATTTGAAGAAATAGTGACCGAAAACTTACCACACCTGTTGAAAGAAATTGACTTAGGAGTCCAAGGAGCACACTGAACCCCAATATATAGGAACCCTAGGAGGACCACACCAAGGCACATCATAATTAAAATGCCAAGAGCAAAAGACAAAGAGAGAATATTAAAAGTAGCAAGAGAAAAACAGATGGTTACCTATAAGGGAGCACCCATACGATTGTCAGCGGATTTCCCAACAGAAACGATGCAGGCCAGACGGGAGTGGCAAGAAATATTCAAGGTGATGAACAGCAAGAATCTACAACCAAGATTACTCTATCCAGCAAAGCTATCATGCAGAATTGAAGGTCAGATAAAGTGCTTCGCAGATAAGAAAATGCTAAAGGAGTTCATCACCACCAAACCAATTATTATATGAAATGCTGCAAGATATTCTTTAAGAAGAGGAAGAAGAAAAAGATAAAAGTGTAAATTAGGAACAACAAATACACATCTATCAACAAATGAATCTAAAAATCAAGTGAATTAATAAGCTGATGAACAGGATAAACTGGTGAATGTAACAGAATCATGGACATAGAGAGGGAATGGACTGACAACTCTTGGGGGAAAAGGAGGTGTGGGAAGTGCAGCAAGAGACTGGACAAAAATCATGCAACTATGGGAGAGGACAGGGAGGGGGGTGAGGGCGGAGGGTGGGATGGGTACCAGGTGGAGGGGAACTATAGGGTGAAAAAAAAAAGGGAACAATGTAATTAATAAACTGAACAATAAAGATAAAAAAAAAGAAAGAGCACCACCCATGTGGTGTGGAGAGCGACCGTGTGGGTGTGGCTGCTGCCCGGGGGAAGGGGTGCTCTGCCCCTGGCAGTGTGCTGGGAGGGGGCGATTGGAAGGATGGTATGCAAGAGAATCTTAGCAACAGAGCAGCAGGTGGCATGTGGGAGAAGAGAGAGGGAGGAAGGCGGACAGAGGCAGAAGACCAGTCCTTGGGGCCTAAGCAGGCCGGGGCCCTCCTGGCTG
This sequence comes from Antrozous pallidus, assembly GCA_027563665.1. Classification (NCBI taxonomy): domain Eukaryota; kingdom Metazoa; phylum Chordata; class Mammalia; order Chiroptera; family Vespertilionidae; genus Antrozous; species Antrozous pallidus. The sequence goes on from CM050508.1 coordinate 182,221,899, forward strand.
CGGTCTGGCTGACTGCTGACCCTCATGGAGAGGCTCACCAGCACTTTGACGTAAGGCACCTCATCCCATTTACAAATGAGGAAATGGAGGCTCGAGAGGGCAATGTCTTGCCCACATGAAATTCTAGGTTCTTCCGCCTGCAGTCTGTGTTCTTTCATTGCCTCGTGTATTAGTCTGGCCTTTGGGGCCTGCAGGGCACATGCTCACCCACAGGCCGGCAGCTCACAATGGACCAGCCGCTGGCCTGGCCGAGGAGTTTTGGGTGGACAGAGTAGGGGCTGCCTGGGGGTTAGGAGCTGTTGTAGATAGATCAGGATCCAGTTCAAAGGGCTACAGTGGCAGGGACAGAGGCAAGGCAGGGATGTGAGGGAAAGGAGAATGCACCTGTACGGCACTCACTCGCAGGGCCTAGCCCTGACAGCGCCTGGAAACCCAGCCCTATCCCAGCAAGTGTCTGGGGAACCTCGGCCCTTGGGAGGTCGGAATGGCGAAGGAGCAGAGGGAGGAGGAAGCCAGAGCTTAAGTGAGAAGCCATCTTGCTCCCTTGGGCAGCACACTATCTCCTGTCTGCAGCTTATGAACACAGATACACCAAGGCACACAGTCAGCCAGCCACAGACACATGACCACACAAGCACACACACGCAAGCACACACTCGCTCACACGGGCACCATCAGACAGTCACACAACCACAGGCAGTGACCCTGACTTACACACACACCCGAGTCACAGCTCATGCACTCACGCTCACACGGAACCCGAAGACTGTTCCCAGGAGGCCTCTGCCTGTGAGCGTCACTCAGGCAGGGAAGGGTGGGAAGTGTCCTCCCGCGTCTTTATTGCCATTGTCTGGAAGAGGAAGTTGCCTCTTCAGCCTCTTGAGGCTGCGTTGTGAGGGGAGCCATTCACCCACAGTGACGTCAGCCCAGGCCCATGCTGGGGTAGGGCGGGGTGGGATGGGCTGTGGTAACTGGCCCTGAGGGAGGTCAAGGGCAACCAGGGAGTGTTGTGAAGAAGTGATATGCCTCAGTGGGAAGAGCAGGGTGGAGGGAGGCAGACCTGGGTGCCTGCCCTCTTGGCAACCTCTCACTGGCTGTTACCTTGGGCGAACGACTTTACCTCTTTGAATGGCAACGGCCAGCAGTAAAAGGCAGATAATAACACCGATCTCACAGGACAGTTAGGAGTGCTGATATAATGACTGGGCAGAGGGCCTGGCCAATAGAGGCAAGTCACAACGTGGGTGACGGCTGCAGAAGTTGGGGGGGGGAGGGGGACGCCGAGGCCCACTGAGGCTGAGGCAGGGCTGGGAGGGCAAGGGTAAGCAAGGCCAGTCCCAGAATCAACTGGTCCCAGAACAGTAGCACCTCAGGAGGCTCAGAGTTTGAGGTTGATGGTGGAGTGACTTTCCCCACCCTAATCTTGCAATAGGGGAGCAGTGGACATCAGGAGGGCTGGCTGGGCAGCAGGCTGAGACATAGCTCTGAAGAGGGCCCCAACACTATGTTTATTGCTGAGATCAAGAGGGGCTCCTTGGAGCTCTTCAGCAAGCTCTGATTCGTAGAAAGATTCTGAGGGCTGGCCACTGGGATCCCTACCCATCTTGTCTTTCAGAGCACAACCCCAAGGATAAAGGAAACAGGAAAGATACACAGCTGGCCCAGGAGCTCTTCGCCCTCTGGTGGCCTCCAGTGTTCACTGCAGCCTCACTGCTTTGGTCAAGGCAGCGATTTTTAACCTTTTCATCCCACAGCATGTATAAACTAATTATTAAAGTTCTGTGACACACCAAAAAAATATTTTTTGAAGCTTTGACAAAAAGTATGTATAATCTTGATTCACTCACACCGGATGGCTATTGTTGTGTTGGCTGTTGTCATTTTTTTTGACAATGTAAGGGAAAAGAGGTCAGTGCCCCTCAAGTTAGGTATTGCATGTTTTAAAAATTCTTGCGACACAGCGGTTGAAAATCGCTGGTCTGAGGCCCTACTTTGGCCCAGTAGCTGAGGTAATAGTGCCAAGGAACTGACAACATTGCGGGGAGAATAGTGCAGACACTGATGCTGGAAGGCCAAGTTCTGCTGCTACTGTTATTTCTACCCCTGGCATACGACTTCATCTCTTTGTGGCTCAGACTCTCATTTGCCAAACAAGGCTGATGATAATAGTATCAACTACACAGTTGTTTACCCTTGATCATCCACATCAAGGGCTTGGAATAACTTAAGTAACAAGTTAATAAACGGTGTGAACTGTCAATGGCAGTGAGCTGTACTCCTAGGGTGAGCATGGCTGAGGGGCACTGCTTGAGTTGGGAGTCAGAAAACAGCCCTGATCTGGGGTTGAACTGAATTCTGGTCCTGGAGCAGCCACTTACCAAATTTGTGCTTTGCATGTTGACTATTTCCATGCCACATGGAAGGAGAGACACCAGGAGGTAAGTTAAAAAGCACTCTTGAAAATCCTTTAGAAAGGCACCGTGTTGGGGTAAAACCTGCCATGTGTGCACAGACCACGTGTATCTTTATTCACTGCACATACTCAGTGGCGAGTTGCTCAACAGAAAGGTACATGGAAGCAGTCAGTACCTGTTAGGATTTCAGGTTCAAATCTTCCATCTCACACTCACTGAGGAGCATACGTTTATCACAGGCAGACTCTCACTACATTACTTAAGATTTCCATTCTCTGTTTGGTCAAGTGTGTATAACTGAAGTTGTGTGCTTTAAGTGACTGCGTTCAGGATGCAGCTGCATTGAGACTTACCTTCCTGAAGTGTTTCCTCTTCTGTAAAATGGGGTAATAACTGTATACTATAGTGTCAGGTTCTTGTGTACATCAAGGAAGACAATGTATGTAAATGCTTTTCAGGTAAATGATGTTCTCCACTCCTCCCCTCCCCTCAGTTTCCCCCTAACTGGCTATATGACTTTGAGCTAGCCATTCCCTCTCTGGGTCTCAAGACTCCCAACAGCAAAATGTGGGGGGTTTATTAGATGAGCTCCAAAGCCCCTTCTAGCTTGCAACTTTCAAGATAGTTTTGTGAATCTAAGGCATTTAGACTGCAGTCAACCTAAATGCTGAGGCTTACATGTTTTTTCGAGAGCTGCTTTATCCAAGTGGTAAGGATTCATTTAAATATAGCAGCCCTTCGCACACTGTAACAGGCTAAGGCCTTGAGAATGAAACATGCACCTTAATAATCTTGTTTACCTTTTTCATTTGATCAGCACAGAGGTGTACTTCGCTGTGCCTGAGTCAGTCCATAGCAACCACACTTACCTATGCCTCTGCCACAGTCCTTCAGCCGCACTGCCGATGATCACGATTCACCTGCAATGGGAGAAGAGAGCGTCCCCCAAGACACAAACACTGACTGGGCAGGTAGGCACTCTCCCTGGCGTTGGGAAAATTCCTTTTTGGAGGAATGAACTCTGGAGTGAGGCCCCATCTATAAAATCCCTGGTAGCGTTGTATGGGCTCTGTTAGAAGTAACGAGGCCTTGAGCAGGACCATAAATGGAGACTGCAGCTTCAAGTCCATTGCCAACATATCAGTCTCCCCACTGCTTAGCCAGTTTCCACATGGGTCAGGGGATCTGGATCCCACTTCTCATGGGATTTCTGTGCTTGGTTGTTTACGAGCAATCCATCACTTCTCCCACTTCAATCCCTCATCCCCACCTGCCCTGCTCATCTAGCTTCCATGCCTGGCTCAGAGCAGTGGGATTCATGGGAACACCTTCTGTCTGGGACCCTTTAAAGACTCAACTTAAACTGCCCGTGTCCACACTGAGGCTTTCCTAAACCATTGATTGCCCCAGCCCTGCATGGCCTAAGTCCTCACCATCAAAGCCTTGCCAGGGCATACCTCCAGAGTAGCCTTCCCAGAGTTGTCAGTTGCTACCTGAATGGGTAAGTCGGTATCCCCTAAAGAAAGGTCTCATCTCTGAATTTCTCATGGGAAGATCTGGTATAGTGCGTGTTCCACTTTCACCTTTGGAAATAACTCTCTGGAAAGGCTGTGCTGGGGGCAAGACTGAGGACAAGGGGAAGGCTAGGGATAGGGAGTTACCTTGGATGTAAGAGAGGATGGTGTAAAAGAAAATGACAATGGAGTCAAGTGACATGGATTCGAACCTCAACTCGGCCACTTTCCAACAAAGAATCTGGGTAAACGCCTAGACCACTGAGTTCCCCCCAACACTATAGGATGAGAATAACAATATCTACTTAGCACAGCACCTGGCACATACTAGTACTTTATGTCCCCGGTGCTGCTCCAAATATTTAAATGTGTTAAATTAATATCTCTACAACTCTAGGAGCATTATCCTCATTTATAGGCACTGTAAATGAGGAAAATGAAGACACGGTCAGAGAAATTAAATAGCTTCAAGTTCACAGAGTGAGTGAGGTGTTCAGTAAATGGCAGCAATGACTGTTCTGAGGCAGCAATACATGGGGGACAGTCTCCGAGACTCCAATTATGGACTGAGGGGTTTCTGCATCTGGACTAGCTCCAATCTTATCCCCTTAATTGTTGCAAATTACATAGATGAGTCAGTGTTATAGAGTTAACATTATATATTTATTTTAAGTGCCATTCATGCATATCAATTCTGGCAGCAACAATTCTAATGACACTTGGGATATTTCTTTACAGCACTAAACAGTTACAAAGAATGGGGTGCCGTTCATCATACGGGCAAAATATGAAATCGTGCAATAGCAAAACTGTAGAAACATTAAAACACTGACTGTCCAACAGCAGTACAGAGAGCAGATTGTGTTTACACAAAAAGCCAATGCATTTTCATCACATATATACAATATAGATATGTACACATCACCCTCTGAATGAACAATATCAAAATACTCTATTCCATTTGAAATAATCCCGATTGATTCCCTCCCACTTCAAAGGACATCTGAGAGACACGTATTTACAAGAACACACATGAATACATTTACATTTCAAAAAACTACCACAAATGCCAGTCGGATTATTCTCCTGGACAGAGTATTCCCATTTGATTATATGCATTTATCATTCCTTCCCCCCAAAGTCTTCAGTCAATTTAAGCCCAAGACAGAACTTACTCTGAATTAATAACTACCAACTGAAACGACCACTAGAGGGATGCTCTGCACCTCACCAGGTAGCTCTGCCAGGCCTGGAGCCGCTGAGGCCTATCCTGGGCTCCCGATCACTGAACCACAAGAGTGGGATGGGTCTGGACGGAGGCTCTGCCTCCAGTGCCATTCTTGGTAAATTTAAATTCTTATAAAAATATTGATCACTGCGAATCAGATTGCCACAAAGAAATTCGCTTCACACGATTTGAAAAATTTTCATCAGTGGTTTCTACTCAAACCATTCATAAGAGACTGCATTCCAATACCCAAATTGTTTAAAGTGCATTTTGCTCCCCAAGCAATTATAAGTTTCAAAACAGTCATTTTGGTATCTAGAAAGCAGTGACTTGAACAGACTATTGAAAATCTCTCACACACACCCCTTTATCAAGCGTTTACTCTGCAGGCTGCTATCTCATTTTGCCTCTGATCCATCTAAGAGGGGCCTGTTGGCTGCCTTGCCAGAATCCTCTGATTTCCACCGATCCAAGGGGCTGAAACTGAGCTTCCTTTTTCATGCCAAGCAGGGTCCAAAAAACAGGAACATAAAGCCCTTCCTCCCTCCCCAACCTCACCAGCCTTTACCATGGCTGGCTTCCCAGTGATTCACTCAAGGCAACACTCCATTAAAATAAAATAAAAAATACCCACACTTTGTCAAATACTCTCACATACACACGTATAGAAACAAAGATGTATGTTCGGTTCAAGTAGAGATTATTCAACCACAAAATCACTAAGCTAATTAAAGTGATTTAAGCATGGCTGACAGAGATTAGAGATGCTAAAAAGCAACCAGTGAGCAGTTACTACTCCTTGATTTGATGGATCATATTTTCCCATCAGAACCGAAAGAAATTCTGCCTTTTTTTTTTTTTTGGTCTAAGGAACCAATCAAAATCTATTCATTTTTAAAAACCTCATTTCTTTTAGAGAACTAAGATAATCCATGCAAAGTAACTGTGATATTATATGAATCAAAACAATAAACAAACAACTAAAAAAAAGCCCCTATGAGGCAGGTTGCATTTCAAAGACAGTAACCAAATGTCATGCAACCTCAGAAACACAGGACAACAGACAGAGTAGGCCACTAACAATACATGTGTCTCCATCCTCCTGTCAGTGTTTCCTAAATGGAAAGAGAACAAATGGGAACACTTGCTTTATAAACAATGCCCTGCCGTTTGTTGCCCAAATGAGTGAATTCAAATTCTGGAAAGAATCCTATTTAGCTAATAAGTTTCAATCAGCAGGAATGCTAAGATAGAGAAATATAGTCACATGGTATGAGGAGTGATGGTCACAAGAATAACACAATCTCTCTGATTGTCTTATCTGTAAACTCTTATCAAGAAAAATATTTCTGTGCTTTCAGATACCCCATTTCTCCTTAACAAATCCAATTATAGCTGAGCATTCACAGAAGGTAGCAATAAATATTAAAATAACACTTTTGAATAATAAATAAGTGGAGATAGCAATCTGTTTAAAGAGCCAAGCAATGACCAGCTTCTAATCAATCAAATAAATTTTAGAGCTATTATAATGCAGACTTAGGAAAACAGACACTGACAAGGTACAACATAAATTCTACAATCCCCAAGCATCAAAACAAGTTTGGTCAGTTCTCAACATGCCCCTTTGGACCATCAGAGAGGATCTGGGTTTTTGACTTACTGGGTTGAACTCAATACCCACATTTCTGAAAAGATTAAATAAAGGGAACTGGGCTTTGAAAAAAATCTATTTCCTTTCAGTTGCCTACATCAGTTAAAAGCATCCTGCAGAAAATAGCTTAACAAGGAATAAAAACTCACAGTAACTTCCTTTTCAAGACCTAATAATCCAATTAGAAAAAAATGGAAGCCTTTCAGTAAATTGTGTACATATATTTACACATTTGTATCTATAAACTGCTTGCAGCAAAACAGGCTCTGTCTGAAAAATCAGTCTGGCACTTGTGGTCAACATCAAATTGACACAAATATGCAAAAGCTGTTTAAATCACACAACAGTTAGGAGCTACACAGGAGAGCTGGCAGGAGACAAACATGTAGTACTTGTTTGGGTCAGATAAAAGCAGTTATCCAGCTAAAATCTTTTTGATTGTCTTCAAAATAATTTTTTATAACATTGGTAAAGTGATTAGCAACTTTGTTTTCTCAACTGGATTCTCTTAAACCTTTCCCTTCACTGCACAGAAAGGTGACGCTGGGATCTGGGGTCTTGCAGAAACAAGTTCTACACAATTGAATCCCAATCAAAGTCATCCTGGATGTCATCTGGAGGCAGAGAGCGCCGCATCTGGAAAGCTTGGGAAGGCATCATGTGCTGCTGGCTCATAGCTCCGTGGTGGCCTGGAAGGAAGCGGGCAATGTGCTGAAGAAAGGAAGAAGTACACGAAAACCTACCGAGCACTTCCCATGTGCAGGTGCTCAGACGCGTTCTCTCACTAAGCCTTCTATGATGTGTCTCTTATATTTTCACTTTATAAAGAGACTGGTTTAAGACAATGAGCAAGTCACCCAAAGTCATACAACTAGTAAGGAGAAATAGGATTTTAACTCAGTTCACTTGACTCCAAAACCAACACCTTTTCCATTACACCAGACTGCAGCAAGACAGACATGTAAGGGGTGGTGGAGTGCTCAGTGCTGACGCAGCCACCTCCCTCACAGTCTGTTCTGTTTGGTAAGTTTCAGTAACAGGAGCTGGCTCGCTTGGGAACGGTAAATAGGAGAATAATGTTAGTATACCACTGAAGTCACACTGTTTCAGTTTACTTCCCTGAGGAAGTAATTTTTGTGCCACCAAGTAACAGCAGGTGAACACAGAGGACACGCACTGGGTGCAGTAAGCCTGGAGGACACGCACAGGACCCGCTTACCTTCTTGGATCAGTGTGGCCATGCACTATTGTGCTCCCCAATTTTGGTGCATTCTGCCTTTATCGCCATAGCTTTTACTAGGAATTAAACATGTTCTTTAACTGTTATAGAATTATTTTAAATATATTTTTTACTGATTTCAGAGAAGAAGGGAGAGGGAAAGAGATAGAAACATCAATGATGAGAGAGAATCATTGATTGGCTGCCTTCTGCACACGCTCTACTCAGAATCGAGCCCACAACCTGGTATGTGCCTTTGACCAGAATGAACCTGGGACTCTTCAGTCCCCAGGCCAACACTCTATCCACTGAGCCAAAATCAGCTAGGGTTATTGTGGAATTTGTATTGATTATAGTTTTGTTAGTATTCTGAATACAAAGTTGCAAGAAATCTGCTAATCTTACTTTTCTCTTAAACCCTATAACTCTTAATGTACAATTTTATAAAATGCTAATGTTTTCAGTATACCACAGGATAGCAGAAATGCCTGTACTTATTTATTTTTAATGTATAAATTTCTTACTATCTGCCAGGCACTAATGCAAGTGATTTACATGTAATCCTCATTTAATTCTCTTAACAAGGCTAGAAGTTAGGTAGTGTTATTAGCCCCCTTTTACAGATAGGGAAGCTGCGAGGAAGTTAGGCAGCTATCAAGTGTCAAAGCACCAGGGACTCAAATCCTGGGGATCCAGCTCCAGAGTCTTAACTACCTTGTTTTACCACCTACAAGTTATTGGTGAGCACCGAGGACAGGGAACACATGTCACTTAGTCCCAATTCCTCCTTCACTATTGCCTGGCACACAGTGCTTTTGGCGTTTTAAACCCACTCCTCCACATTACCAATTATCTTTTCCTTAAGTAATCTAAGTAAAGGGAGGTGTGGCATATAAGAAAAATCATGAACTCTGAATCCAGACATCAAACCTTGAGTCTTGGTTTGGCCGTTTGCCAAACTGGTGGCTCTGGGCAAGGTATTTCCCCTTCTGAGCCTCCATTTCCCCATTTAGATCATACTTAAGACCACTTCTACCTCTAAAAATGTGCCTCTACTGCCCCAGTAAACATAACACCCTACATTCAGGAACCTAGGGGGGAAAATTTATGGACTAGTAACTCCTGAAACTTACGTCCTCTATAAGGTACTTCCCTGGAAACTACAGCTGGGGGAACTTCATCAGAATGAATATATAGAAGTTAATCAACGTAGATTCTTAAAACCTGAAGTCTACCAAAGTCAAAAAGCCTCAAAGAGACTTAAGACACCAGGACACACTTTATGCTCTAACCTCTTAGAGACAGGACAATAACGAGAATCACAGATAGCATCACGGGCTAAAGGAGACTCCAGGTCATTTGGTCCAAATACCAAATGACACCTAAATCCTTTCATCAGCACTGGAGCCAAGTAGCTCTCCAGATTTGTGCACTCTGCATGCTTTAGCACAGAATTCATTCCCGCTAAGGCAGCCTCACTCACTGTTAGGACAGCTCAAGCTTTTCAACATTAAATTATGAACACTAACTGCAACACATCACACCCCAAAGTACCTGTAATCGTCGTTCCTGGAGTGCTGAGTGCCTGTGGGATATGAGGATAACCAGGAGGTGGCATCACTGAAGGAGGGAGATTTTGCCTGGAGTCTAAGTACAAATTTCCTAATCAGATTTTAAAAAGAAAAGAAAACATATTACCATAAGTAAAACAAATCAAGCATTAAAATTTTAACAGAATTGCTACCTAAGACTAAATTAAGCTGGTAAGGTGAGGAAGAAAGGGGAAGGAAAACTTACTCCTTTCAGATGCTAAACCTGCCAGGGTGGTGCTGGCTTTACCACAATGCCAGGGCTGGGTGTGAGTCCATTGGCACTGATTCTGGCATGCATCTAATTCTCTGTAGCTTGCAGACAAGTTATATTTATTATTGTTGTTACATACCTCATTACAGTGCAAAGGCATTTTTATCACTTCATCTAAGCCTCCCACTAAAGCCCACATGAGGGTAAAACAGGGATTATCTCCGTTTTATGGATGAGGCAACTGAGGCTCAGAAAAGCTAAGATGACTTGCTCAAAGACACACCAGTCTGGCAAGGGTAGGGCTAGAATCCAGATCTCCTGACTCATGGACTCTTTCTACTAACAGTTGTTTCTATATTGCCCAGATTTTCTCACCCTCGAAAAAGACCTATGGGTGCCCTAGCTGCTTAACAAAGTTGCTAGAGGCACAAAGTCACAGGAAAGATTTGCACAAAGTAAAAGAGCTATAACAGGCAAACGTGATTATAAAAATGTATTATTTAGAAGTGTGGAGGTGGTAACATAGACCTCATTTAAGTGGCATTTCAGGTGGTTCTTAATATATTTTTCTTGACAGGAACTATCAAGTGTAATAGCTCTAAAACGTCAATTATATTGCATCCTAATGCAAAACAGAAAGGGAGGGAACAACGTCATGTGCCCTCCCACATTAGTGCCGGGGGAAGAAAAATATACACCGCTCACATTGTGCAGAGCATTTGGAATTCCGGAAAAGCAGGTCCCCCACTATATTCTAGTGTTTCACACAAATTACTCACTTGAGCAGGTATACTTTGAGAAGAAACGTGAACGGGGCGGGGGGGGGGGGGGGGTGTCTACTGAGACAAGGCCACTCCAGACAGAGAAAAGGGCAAGTACAAAGGATCTGACATAAGCATGGGGTATGTTCAAAGAACAGCAGGAGTCTAGTGAGGGTGGGGAAGTGAGCATAATGGGGGACCACATTTTGTAGGGCCATGCAAGCTATAGTAAAGACTTTGTTTTTTATTGAAGAAAAAAAAAGACACCAATGAAGTTTTGAGCAGAGAAACTGATTAGATTTCTCTGTCTGATAGAATCCCACTTATCCTGCAAAGTCCAGCTTAAATGTACCATCTTCTATAAAGCTTTTCTATCTGCCCAAGATAATTAAGCAAGCACCTTTGTCTTATTCCCACTGCTCTAAGGTAAAAACATAGTCTTCATCATACTGGGATTTTTTTTATTATTATTTACTCATTTATGTTATTTTTTAAATATATCTTGATTTCTGAGAGGAGGTGAGAGGGCGATAGCGAACATCAATAGTGAGAGAGAATCATTGACTGGCTGCCTCCTACACATCCCCTACTGGGGATGATCAAGCCTGCAACCCAGGCATGTGCCCTTTGACCTGAATTGAACCTGGGACCCCCTCAGTCCACAAGCTGACGCTCTATCCACTGAGCCAAACCAGCTAAGACCGTTTTTATGTTTGTTTTATTTTAAATAAACCTGTTTCACCTATCAGGCTGGGAGTTCTTTGAGATTAAGGCCCATTTTAAAGTCACTTCTTTATTCCTAGTGCCCAATAGATAGTCAGGTACAGGAAAATTATAAATAAACTAGAGGCCCTGTGCACGAAATTCATGCGGGGGGGGGGAGGAGTAGGGAGGGATGTTCCTCAGCCCAGCCTGCACCCTCTCCAATCTGGGACCCCTCGAGGGATGTCCGATTGCCTGTTTAGGACCAATCCCAGTAGGATCATCCTTCTCACAATCCAGGACTGCTAGCTCCAAACTGCTCGCCTGCCTGCCTCCCTGATTGCCCCTAACTGCTTCTGCCTGCCAGCCTGATCATCCCCTAACCACTACCCTGCCAGCCTAATTGATGTCTAACTGCCTGTTTGCCTGTTTGCCCCCAAATTCCCTCCTCTGCCAGCCTGGTCATCCCTAACTGCCCTCCCCTGCAGGCTTGATTGCCCCAACTGCCCTCCCTTGCAAGCCTGGTCCCTCCCAATGCCCTCCCCTGCTGGCCTGATGGCCCACAACTGCCCTCCCTTACAGGCCTGGAACCTCCCACTGTCCTCCCCTGCTGGCCATCTTGTGGTGGCCATCTTGTGTCCACATGGAGACAGGATCTTTGACCACCTGGGGGCAGCCCTCTTGTGTGTTGGAGTGATGGTCAATCTGCAAATTACTCTTTTATTAGATAGGATATTAGCAAATGAATTCAATACCATATTAGAGAATTATATACTATGACTAAAAAAGATTTATTTCTGGGATGCAAGGAAATTCAACATATGAAAATTAATCAATACAATAATACACATTAATAGAACTAAGGAAAAGAAAACACATGATCATCCTAATTGATGCAGCAAAAGTATCTGACAAAAGTCAATACCCCTTCATGAATAAAGTAGAAATTGAAGGAAACTACTTCAACATAATAAAAGCTACATGTAAAAATCCCATAGTGAGAGTATCAATAGTCAATGGTGAAAGACGGAAAGTTTTTCCTCTAAGATCAGGAACAAACAATAATCTACTTCTGGGTATATACCCAAAAGAAATGAAAGCAAGGTCTTTCTTAAAAAATATATTTTTTTATTGATTTTAGAGAAGAAGGTAGAGGGAGACGGAGACAGAAACATCAATGGTGAGAATCACTGATCAGCTGCCTCCTGCATGTCCCAATCACTGATCATCTGCCCTGACAGGAATCAAACTGTGACCTCCTCGTTCACGTAAGTCAACACTCAACCACTGAGCTAAGCCAGGCAGGCTGAAAGCAGGGTCTTAAAGAGATATTCGTACACCCATGTATTATCCGCAATAGCTAACACATGAGAGCAACCCAAACTGTTCATTGACAGATGAACAGATAAGAAAATGTGGTAGATACATACAATGGAATATTATCTAATCCTAAAAAGGAGTAAGTCAGTCACAAAAAGACAAATGCTATATGGTTCCACTCATATTAGGTACTACTTAGTCAAAAATCAGAAAGAGAAAATAGAATGGTGGTGCCAGGGGCTTGGCAGAGGCTGGAAGAGGGGAAATGGTGGGGATATTGTTTAATGAGTATAGAGGATCCACTTTACAAGATGAAGAGTTTTGAAAAATGAGTGGTGGTGATGGCTGCATAACATTATGAATGTATTTAGTATCAGTATACTATATACTGAAGGATGATTAGGATGAATTTTACTACAATAAAAATTTTTTAGCCCTACCCGATTTGGCTCAGTGGATAGAGTATCAGCCCACAGACGGAAGGGTTGCAGGTTTGATTCTGTTCAAGGGCATATACCTCGGCTGTAAGTTCACCCTGGTTGGGGTACATGCAGGAGGCAACCAATCGATGTGTCTCTCTCACATTAATGTCTCTGTCTTTCCTCATCCTTTCCCCTCTCTAAAAATCAATGGAAAAATATCCTCAGGTGAAAACTAACTACACACACACACACACACACACACACACGCACGCACGCACATATATACACACAGACACATATCTTTTTTTTTTTTAAGAATAAATATTAGGAATATATATTTTTAAAAAGACAAAAGGAGGGGGGAGCTAAAGAGTTACCAAAATATGAAGTTTGTGCCTGGCGCACAGAGGACACTCCATGAAGAATTAAGGTTAAAGGAAAACAGTGAGATGAAAAATACAGTGCACAAATTTTGAGTCCAGAGTGAAACATCAATGGCACTACATACCATTATATCTACTCTTAAAGCAAACTTTCAAGTTTAATTTTCTTCAACATTCTTAGAAGATATATAAAAATAAGATTTTCATTGCAAGCATATACAAATTTAAGTTAATCTATCTTCATAACTATGTTCTTACAAAATGTACGTATCTTGAAGACATTTAATTCTTGTTTGACAAATAAAAATATCACAAAGAAATGTCAATTATAAACAAAATCATATAAATCTTGACCAAAAAATAATTTCTTCATTCTAGTTTTTCTAAGATATTCCTTAAATATATAATTTGATTTCATTCACTTAGAAATTAAAATATATAAATGGATCACTGTCACCATTAACAATGTACCATGTTGCCTCAGTCACTAAAATTCATATGAATGAGAAACAGAAAAACTGAAGAAAGATAAACATCACATGTTCTCACTCATTTGTGAGATATAATGAACAAACATAGATCCAGAGACATAGAAGCATGGAACAGACTGTCAAACCTCAGAGGGAAGGCAGGAGAGGGTGGGAGGGGAGAAGGGTAAGAGATCAACCAAAGGAGTTGCATGTATGCATATAAGCATAACCAATGGACATAGACAGTTGGGTGGTAAGGGCGTGTTCTGGGGAGTGGGAGCAGTTGGAGAGAGGTCAATGGGGGGCAAGGAGACATATGTAATACTTTAAACAATAAATAATTTAAAAAAGATTTTTTAAAAAGGAGGTGAAGTTAAAAAAATAAATAAAAAGAGAAAATCAAGAAGATAACTAAACCCGTACCTGTTCCCATGTGTTGGGAGGGTTTTGTTGGATGCATGGCACCATGACAGACATTTTGCTGAACATTACTCTGTGAGTGGATAAGGCCAGTTTGTGTAAAGAACTGATTAAGAGAAGAACAGAGATCAGCAAATTGAACCTGATCTAAAGACCAGTTCTTGAGATCTGCCTGTCTCATGCTCTCCATCAAACCTATGAGAAAAACATTGGAAATACAGTCAGTACAGTTCTGTAAATATTGCAAGGAAAATAGCAAGACAATTTTTCTTAGCTCTCAAAATTTCCACTGGTGGTGATTTTCCCATGCAATGAAGAATGACATTATAAAATTATTCAAAGTCTGATTCTTTTAAATGTGGCCAAATTGTTTTCAGAACTCATGTCTGGGACCCTCTGCTTCAACTGGCCGAAAGACTTAATTAGAAATTTTACAAAGTGTTGTTTATAAGCATACTACCAACAGCAAATAAATAAAACATTATGTAAGGAGATATTTGTTTATATTATAAAGAAACTTATAATCTACTACAAAAAACAGGATGTTTATTTGGTAATATGTAAAAAAAAAACACTAATACTCACCTTGGAACTGTGAAAGGTCTACATCTGACCAATTAACACTGCTAGCAATTCGACAGCTTTCTTTTAGCATATCAAGTGTCGCATACCAATCATTTGAAACACCTATAAAAATAAAAGACAATAATATGAATCTGGGATAGTGAAAGTTTCAAGTATATGGTAAGGGCAGACAATGAATTGACCTTATTCCTGACATTGGCAGATCCCTATCTAATTTTGCAAACAACTTACATCATGTATTGGGGCAACTGCTCTGTGAGACAGGTAAGAAGGCTATTATTTCTCTCCATTTCACAAACGGAAACAAAAAGCTGAATCCAGAGTGGTCATGATCACTATAATCATTCGAAGACTTCAACCCAGGGCTTATAAGCTCTAGAAAGCAATCCATGATGGCACTTGAAAACTGTTAAACTTGGTAACTGCTCTTTACATTTGTACAGTACAAATGATGACTAGGCAAGACAAGTCATACAAATCAGTATTTCCCCCAACATAAAGTTCATTTTCCTGTCTTATTGTGAGTTTCAGAAGTACGTTTTTTCTAACTTAAAGGCAGGCACACACATTTAGAAGCAATGTGTAGTTCGACTTAAAATAAACAATGAACCAGAGACAACATGACCCTATCCTCAAGCAACTCTTAAGTTAGAAAGAAATTTGTTGGGGGGGGCGGGGGATTAAATTAATGCCTCAAGTGAGCCACATTCAAATTTATCCGACTTTCAAATCCTATAATAAATGCTAATGGCAACACAAAATAAAGCAATCTCTGCAGAGACAGTGGCTGAGCAAACCCCTACCCACTCAGTAAAGGTTTATTTTAATCCTTTTAGAATAACTAGTGTTACAGGCTCTGAACTCTTTTGGGCCAGGATATAAACTCCAATTCCACTACTTATTAGCAATATGATTCTGAGCAAATTGCTTAATTTCTTTGACTTAAACTTTTCCTATCGAATGTGATAATCTACCCTTGATTTAAGAGAATAATATGAGGTAATGTATCTAACCTGCCTTGCACATAATCAGCCCTCAAATAACTAAGTTCCCTCCATTCCTTCCCTGTAAAAGAAACTTATTATTCCCATCTTATAATGAGAAATGAGAAATTTATAATTCAAAGAGACTATTATCACAGCCACAATCTTTCCTAACTCCCAAGGCAGAAGTCTATTTTCATCCTCTGGCCAGCTACCACTGGGATAACAGGCCATTAAGGGCACATCACAGGTTGCTTTCAGCCATAATTGTACTTCTTTCTCCCCTGGCAATCGTTAGACTTAAAAATTATGGGGGGTAGGGGGGACGGCAGAAAAATAAGCCATGTGACAAAATGACATCTGGAATAAACATTTAAATGAGAGAAAGAGAGAAACCAAGTATGACCAGAGCATCATAGCCTTCTACCGCTGCCCAGTTTCTACAATCATTAGTAAATCCTCAAAATCATATTAAAAACAAGCTTACATTTGTGAAGAATGTATAGACATTAAAAAGTAGGCAAGAGTGACCAAAGGAGGCTATCTTATATACCTTTTCCTCTAGGCAGAGATCTAAAAATAACTTCAAGATTTTTAGAAGATAGACCATCAAAGCAGGAACTATACCCAATTTTCAATTTTATTCTACTTAGAATTAGTAATAGACAACAAAATAAATTGTTAAAGGAAACTCGCTAAATTCCAAACACTCTGGTATGCACTTTTTACCTTACATCATTTAATACCCCCCAAAAAAACATTATTATTTTTTCCACATTGTAAATAACAAGACAGTTTTAGAAAAATTTAAGATATAAAGCAAAATCAGAATATGAGACAGTATAAAAAAAGAGAGAAAGAGACAGTATGCACTACCTAGCTCATTTCCCTGACAAAAGTTTAACTGCCTGAAACAATGGCCAATTTTTAATTGGTGAATAAGAACCACACTGTCCAGCACTTAGCAAGTGTTCCTCCAGGATAAAAATTTCATCAGAGATATGACTGATAATTGGACAACCAGACAAGACAAGAGAAGGATCTGTACTTTGCACAACTCCCAGGGCCCCATTCACCTTGCAGTCTATATCTGTGGCACTCCTTGGGAGTTCTGCTGTGCAAAGACTGCTTGGTCTTGCAATGTCATGTCAGTTAAGCATCTCACCAGAAACCATCAAGACCTATCTGTAGAGTAACAAATTTTTAAAACATCAGGATATGAAAATGTTTTCTTTCTTTGCCAATATACCATTCCAAAATGAGCTGCCTGGCAGGAATTAAACAAAGAAAGATAAAGTGGAGATATTCACTGAATACTTAAATACAAGGTACTGGAGTAGACAATTCATATTTGTATTCTCAATATGACGCTTATAACAACACCGTATGACAGTGTACTTTTTTTTCTTATAGATGAGAAAACAAGACTAAAAGAAGTTAAGAAATGCACCTGAAGTCATAAGAGTCATAATGAAGATTCAAATCTATATACGTTCTCTCTTCTATGTCACTGAATCCTAAGAGATTTTAGACAGACTGTGCATTTCTTTCTTCTTCCAAATACAGCTGACCCTTGAACAACACAGATTTAAACTGTATGGGTCTGCTCACATGCTGATTATTTTCAATATACATACAATTGATAGTATTTTCAATCCCTAGTTGGGAATCTGCAGTCATGGAGAGCCAACTGTATAGTTCTACACCATTTTACGCAAGGGACTTAAACATCCATGGATTTTAGTATCCAAAGGGGGGGGGGGGTGTCTTGGAACCAACCCCTAATAGAGACTGAGGGATGATTGGGAAGTCAAAAGTCATGCACAGATTTTAAAATGGTTAGAGGAGAGCTCCTAACCCTTGCACTGTTCAAGGGTCAACTGTACTCACAAAAACACTTATTTTCCAAAAGAACAAGAGATAAAACCTTGAAGCCTGCAAGGGTTGCTGAGCTTGCCTATATTGCCACAATACATTTTAATCGAGAAAAATCTCCAGTTCATTCTATGGACTAAATGAGTTACAAATACAGGATTAGAGCAAGGAAACACAAAAGGAGACAAATGAAGAGAGAGTTGGTAGTAAATATGGGTAAGTCACAGACAACAAGGGACAGATCCTAATTCATAATTAGCCAAACAAGAGTCAGGAGACAAAAACTTACCAGAATTACAGGATACCTGCTGTGGGGGTGGGGGGGCTTGATGTGTTAACGTCTGATGCTGATGGTTCGAATGATGCTGCATGTGTTGATGTGGAGAGGGATGCTGGGGATGAGGAGACTGGAGCTGGCTGTGTTGTTGTGGAGAGGGGTGCTGGGGATGAGGGGACTGGAGCTGGCTGTGTTGTTGTGGGTGCGATGCTGGATGCTGGGGACGCTGCGGATGCTGTGGTAAACCATGTGGTCGATGGGGTGGATGTGGAGACGGTTGTGTGTGTATCTGGGGGTGAGACAGTGAGACCTGTGCAACTGAATTACTGCCTGTGGTATTGAGGCTACTGCCATGACTGTTGGACAGGTTGCTTTGGTTGCCATGTGGGTGAGAGCTCACTGTACTGCTAGGAGAGTGCTGATAGGAACACGAAGTATGGGACTGCTGGGAAGATTCAGAAGGGATATTCATCAAACCTAAAAAAAGTCAGAAAAAGAAAGCTCACTTATGGTCAGATTGCAGTTATATTTTATAACAAAGGTTTACAACATTAGAGAGCAGAGGTATAAGTTGTCAAAAGGCAACTCTGTTTCAGTTTAACAAGTGCTGATAGCTTTGGAAGCCAATAAAAGCCCCATAGTGGGAGGAAAAAAATGTGATAGAACATCCACCACCCACTGGTCTCTGTAACTGAGAATAGTAAGAAACATCATTCCTTGACCTTGAGTAGCTTATGCTCTGGTAGAAGAGAGAGACTTAAAGAGAGCATGCCCATGCCCAGTCTGTGTGGCTCAGTGATTGAGTGTTGACCCATGAACCAAGAGGTCACAGTTCGATTCCGGGTCAGGGAACATGCCAAGTTTAGGCCAGGTAATGGCATGCAAGAGGCAGATGATTGATGATTTTCTCTCTCCCTCTCCCTTCCTCTCTCTAAAGTCAATCAAAACATGCTTTTCAAAATAAAAGATTATGGCCAACAATATCAGTGGAGACACAGGAACTTTGTTTCTTGCCTATTCAGGTAGGAAGGAGTTGGAGATACAGAGAAGTCTTTCCTATAAAGGCAGTATCTGAACTGAGTCTTAAAAGACAAAGACTAAGCAAAACAAAACAGCCATCTCCATTATTTTTTTCATTACTCTTATGGAACATTCTTGAAACACAGTTTAGGGGTTAAGACTACGTATTTTAT
This sequence comes from Antrozous pallidus, assembly GCA_027563665.1. Classification (NCBI taxonomy): domain Eukaryota; kingdom Metazoa; phylum Chordata; class Mammalia; order Chiroptera; family Vespertilionidae; genus Antrozous; species Antrozous pallidus. Next base: position 182,241,122 of record CM050508.1, read on the forward strand.
AGCACCAGAAAGTAAAGTCTCTGCACTGCACTTGGAAACTCTGGAAAGTTATTAACCATTCCAATTCACAATTACCTCAACTATAAATGGCATGGTAATAGTATCTACTTCAAAGAGTTGTGAGGATAAAATGTCATAATGCAAGTGCAAGCTGCAGGATGAACAAATGCTAGCTTTTATTATGACGATGTTGCTGCTGCTGCTGCCAGAAGTGCCTAATGTTAAACAAAATGTATGTTTGATTTGCAAGTGGACACTCATTTTAATAAATCTATTGCAAGTATGACTAATACCAGGTCTTGCTGAACCAAACACACCCAAAAAAAATGTTACTAAATGAAAAATAGAATACCGCAACATAGTGTCAGTCAATAAAAGAATCAAGCTTTTTAAGCAAAATGGAAGTATTCTCATACTTAATAATCACTAATATTAAAAGTAAAATTATATTAGAGTACATTGTAAGATAACCTTAAAACTTAATACGTTAAGGTTTTATAGGCACAAAAGTTCAAGTTCTTGCCTTGGCCTGGAAAACTATCATTTATATGAAATCTATAGTTATTACAGTAAAATGAAAGAAAGCAGTGATTTCATTATGTATGTCCAATAAATTACTAGCATTTTAAGTGAGAATCTAGATATGATCCATACCAACATTTTCAATCCCAAATTATTTTTAAATCAAATGAAACAAAGTATTTTTCAAAGGCCTAATATGTAAAACTGATAAATGTAAACTTTTCTTTTTTTTTTTTGAAGTCAGGAAAGGAAGACTGCTAGATCTCTCCCTCTTCATCTGCATACTTTAACTCCCCAAGACCTTCACGAAAGCCAAGGACACCAAAGAGAACAATTTAAAAACCAATCATAGAATCTAGTCCTATTTGTTTTACACACAGGGTTGCTGAATTCTAGAGAAGTGGCATTAACTCAGTTGACTTTTATGGTAGAACCAGGACTAGAACCCAGAATTCCTATCAATGCTCTTTTGTTTGATTGAAATAGCATTATGGGCTTCAGAAATCTTCACCATTGTTATTTCAAAGTCAGTAATTTTCTCTTATGACCACCAAGGTTGGGTCTGCTTACAAAGTCTTATATTAGTTCTTTTTATACTTTTATAGATAGAAAATTTAAGACAAAATTTAAAAGAATACATGATTCTTCCTTTGGCCAGAAAAATAAATTTCCTATATAAGCTATTGACATTCATTGATATATGTAATACTTGTATATAACATTAACTTTCGCCACAATATCTGACAATCACATGTATTAAAATGTAAATTCTGTAAAGATCAGAATTTTTGTCTACAAGATTTTGTTCACTGCTGTAAATAGGTAAACTCTCTGAGTTAAGTTATAAATAGTTAATCTGTCAAACAAACTGGGAAATATTTCAACAGTAGAGTTCCCAACAATGTGTGACTAGTGTCAATGTGTGACTAGTGTTCTTTGGGGAAAAGACATCTTGATCCCATCACATGATTGACTAAAATTAAACCAGCAACTAAAGGCACAGTAACACATAATAGCAGCTTAACTAGCATTTAGTTGATATAATATTGCATCTCAACCAAAATCACTTTTGGCGTTAAAATCTGATTTAAATATGCTGCATAAAACAAGAACCCAGAGCAAAACACTAAGCAATGTGTTCACCTGTAAGTGCAATTCGTGAAAGTACAAATTTGGTGCTAATACTTATCTCTTTGCTAATACCAATCAGAACAGAAAGGCAAGACACATCTGTTCTGCAGTACATTTACCACCGAAGTGATTCATATGGCAGACATCACTAATTAGCCGTGGTAGTCTTCCCCAGATGGCACAGATGCAGTACCAGATTCTTCAACACAACTCTAGGACACCACTAAATCAAGTTGAAGTAGGCAGGCAAGATGAAATTTATCTGCCATTCTTGTGCTATAATATAAATATACTCAAAGCATAGTAAAGGCACAAAGAGCATTCAATCCTGATCATGATGATAATGTTCTAAGATCAAGGAAATATAACAGCTGCTATGTGAAAACAATTCTTAAGAGAACATTTTACAATAAAAATTTACTTTACAAAAAGTATTAAAAATTTTTTTTAAAAACTCACCTTGTTGACTAAGTGACTGCTCAAAAACTGACTTATAAAGGCTCCGAAATGAGGCACTGAGATCTTCAAAATTATATTCTGAGAAAAGCAGTTGTTTGTCTCGTTCTGGAAGGTTGTACTGTGGCTGCTGCTGGGGAGTTAATGACTGAGAGACTGGTTCTGGATGATTTGTCACCTAACATTAAAAGAGAATACTACTAATTTAGTAGCTCTATATCACAATTGATTTGTTATATCACTAAAAATATTAAAAGTTTTTAGAATCCAAAGAAATTTTTACTTCCCTGTCTGTGACTTTTCTATCTTTTGTTTAAGTTGGGGGTGTACATAAGGTACAGACCATAAAATTGTTAACCTGGATCTTGAAGAACAATAGGAACTTAATCCAACCTCCATATTTCACAGAAGAGGAGAAAGAGTTCAAAGACAAATGACTTTCTCAAGATAATACAAGTATGAGATGAATCAATAAGCCTGGACAGTTTCTGCAGAAATCTTCATTTGATTTCTATAGAAACAATTTCATCTCAAACACCACTATATTATGAAACTACTAACATTTCTTATTCATTTATTGAATTAATCTTTAAACATTTAAATTCAAATACCGGGTGGTCACAGGCAGCCGGGGCTGAGCTGAGCAGGGTGATGGCTGGGTGCCAAAGCCTAAAAAACTATGATCAGTTTTTGTGGCACTGCCCAAAATAGCAAGGGACTTTAATACATCTAACTCATCATTTCTAGAATAAAGTTCTTTTATTAAATGAAATAAAACTGAGGAAAAATGAAAAATGAAGGATAAAAGACAAAGGAGATTCTGAGAAAAACGAAATACAGATTGTGGCAAAGTTTGATTTATAGTTGTTCATATGGAAAATAATACAATAATCTATTCTCTCTATATAAAACCCTAATATGCAAACAGATGAAATCGGGGAACAGCAGAACAATTGATTGCTTTGACGTGTGCTGACTACCAACCATACCAGGGTGTGCACACAGAACATGGTGGACATCCACCAGAGCAGGATGGTGGAGCAGGTGAGCAGGGGCACCAGACCAAGGCCGGTTGTTATCATCGGGGCAGGCCTCTGGGGGTTACTGAAAATTTTTTGAGCACGGTCCCAGGTGCTCACAGAGCTGCTGCTGGCACTCACTGCTGATGCCTGATGCCTGCCCAGATTGCCCCCCACCAGAGCTTCTCCACCTCTCCCTGCTCCTAAGCACTGGCCCCACTTGCACCTGCTGCTGGCATCAGCCCCAATAACTGCACACCATTAGCAGGTGCAAGCAAGGCCAGCACCATTAGTGTGTATGAGTGGCGGGAGCAGGGCTGCCAGCAAATAGGGGACTGTGGGCTGTGGAGGGAGGGGCCGGACAGGGGCATGGAGAATGGGCCGAGACCTGCCCCTGTGCTCACTATAGCCTTGTGGCCCACAGTTCCTTTCAAGGTGCACAAATGCACGCACTGGGCCCCTAGTTAATCCTATATAATAAAAGAGAAACAAGCAAATTTGACCATACCTTCACTCCTGATTGGCTATGCTACCAGCCAATCAGGAGCGGGGGAGCAGGGCCAAGTGGCATGAGCGCCGGGCCCGGCGGGGTAGAGATGAAACGGTGGTGGTGGTGGCAGCAGCGAACACCCAGCCCCCGGGCACTGTGAGGGGAAATGGTGGTGAGCGCCCAGCCCCTAGGGCCGCGTGGTCGCAGGCAGCCAGGGCTGAGCTGAGCAGAGTGATGGCTGGGTGCCCAAGGCCTAAAACCTCGCCAGAGGCTTTAGGCCTTGGGCAGGCTGGGGGTGAGCCATCAGTTGGACATCCCCTGAGGGCTTCCAGTATGTGAGAGGGGGCAGGTTGGGTTGAGGGACCACCCACCCCCAGTGCACGAATTTTGTGCACCGGGCCCCTAGTAAATAATAATACAAGAATAAACTGTTTCGTGTATTCACAACTATAAACCTACTTTTGCCCCAACCTGTATGTAGATCAAGAGCTTGAGCTACGCAAGAGGTTGAAAAGCACCAGAAACATGTATAAAATAAAAATTATCTTTGAAGGTAGCACAACTAGAAAAGAAAAAGAAAAAAGGTCAGCTGTATCTCTTAAAGACTACATCAAGGAGTGGTAAACCATCATTTATTTAGTCAACACTGTGATTATCCTAAAACAGGGGACGATGACTGGACTCATGAGGAGCAAATTCTCATCAACCATCCTATCTTGTCGGAGGCAGCTATGGGCAGTTTCTTATCGACCTCACCATCTTGCAGCAAGTTGCTTAGAGACAGTTTCTCATCTGTCTCCCTGTTTCCAGTGAGACAGAGGACTTTCCACTTTATTCCTGTAGGGTATAGCTACAAGTTATACAATTGCTAAGCTGCAGTATAGAATTTGTTCTTCCACTTATAGTGACCCACCATATATGTAGTCTGTCATCTGGTTCCTCTGATTATGGGTTGTCCAATGGGATGTGACATCATACCAATGTGGCTTACACTGTCTGTATGAGGAATGAAACTGTCCCAGTGCATCTGGGATTTCTGTGTCCTTATAAGCTCAATCTATGGACATGTGATAAGCTCAACCAGCAGCTGACAATGTACTGTTGTTTAAGGAGTGCTTAATGACCAGCTTGATATCTTGTTAAATGAAAAAAGCTGTCTACAATGTCTTTCTTTTACAGAGGAGTTAAACCTTCTTAGGCGTACTGATATAACAGACATGTTTGTTCTTTCTTCTCTCTTAGTTCTATAAATGTTTTTAAGTTTTTCCTTATTATATTTTTTTATATAATATAGGGACTCTGAGCTCTTTAATTTCTTTTGGTTTCAATATTTTCTACATTTAAATTATTTTCAAAGCTCCTTAAAATCATTAAATCTTTGCAGTTTGCTTCAATACTCCAAATAGTCCTTTAATATCATGACTTTCTTGTTACTGAGTGCTTTAATTCACCTCTTGATCAGCTATAAAAAAAAATTTTCCAGTAAGAAAACATGAAAACAAGGGTAGAATGTTTTGTAAGCTCTCTATAATATCTTTCTTTTAGCTTCACATATAAATGAGAATTTGGCTGGGCATCAATATTTATAATTCCAAACTTATTAACTAAAATTCTGCATAGTGTTCCATTATCTTCTGGCATGTAGTATTAGGAAAAGAAGTATGATTTGTGTTTCTTTGAATGTATCCCATTTCTATTCTCCCAGAGTATTTATATGAATGATTATTTCTGTAATTTTAAAATCTGTATTGATGTGTTTAGGTATAGGCTTTTTCTCCATTAACTTTTCCAAGAACTCAGAAGACCTTTTAATCTCTGTCTCTTCTAAAGATTGCTTCTGTACTAACTATTCTTAGTTTCTTCTTCTTCAGGGATACTTATAATTCTTAGTTCTCCATATATATTCTTTTACATAACTACTAAAAGCCCAGTGCATGAAATTCGTGCAAGGGGCTCAGCCCCCGCCACCATGGCAGCCACCTCTGCCTCGGCCCCCACCACTGTGGCTTCATCCAGAATATCATCTGGAAGGACATCTGGTCTAATTAGCATATTACGCTTTTATTATTATAGTGAATATGTAGTTAGCCCTTTACCACTAACTCCATATTCACTATGAAACAATGTACTCTCAAACTATGTTTCTTCTGCATTATGGGAGAATACTATTTCCTCCTTTCCCCAGAGCATTGATAAGTTTTACAGAATCACATTTCTTTTTACCTACATTCAATAGAATTTTAATTCTGCTCGAGTTGTTTTCCTTGTGTTATTTTCTTATTTCAGTCCCCACCTCCACCCCCATTTTACATCTTTTTCCTGTATAAGTTTTTACGTATTTACTCATCCTCATGAGTGATCTGGTACCATCAAATTTATACCAATAAAGTGTGGTGGATGGCTCTTAGACTCTGTTCTGTCTATTGGTGAGGATAGTTACCAGATGATTAGAAAAGAAATATCGGGTATCTCAAGGGCAATGTACTTATATAATAGGTAACCAAATCACCACAGGAGCAAGAACACTCACACAGGTCCCTTAATTGGATAGCTTTGTTTTTCAGACAAAAATTGAAATACAAAACTGGTTAACAATTTGGTACCAGATTCATTCTAACCTTTGAGATTTATAGAATCCTCTTCTCAAATCTATAGCTAGAAAATAAGGTGATATAACACATACATCCTATAGGCTCTTTTACCAAGGACTAAATAAAATATAGCTTTGCTAGACTGAGGTATAATCTTTCTTCTATTCCAATTGCTCATCACTTGGACACAGAACACATGGAGTAAACCGAAATATGTAACATAGTACACAATCATATATTTGTATCTAAATTGGGAAAATACAAGTACCCAATTAAAACACTATCAAGGTAGAAATGAATTGATGAATGTAGTGAAAAATATACACCTTCATTTTTTATTAGCATTTCAATTACGTTTGGTTTAGTATTAAGCATTAAATGAGTACTCAACAAAGAAGTTAACTTCATCAAGACTTACCGGTGTATAACTATGCACACTTCCAACACTATTCAAATTAACAGATGCCAAACTCTGATCTGAGAGACTGTTGTTAAGGCTACTGCGTGGACTATCACTACCATCCTGCTCAGTGTTGTACAACGTTACCTAGATTGAAAAAAAGCACAACATTGAATAAGTAGTTCCTACTATAAATAGAGTACTTTTTAAAGCAACTCTACAAAAGTACAATTAGCTAGAATATGGAATAGAAAGTTAGTGGTCTTTTCTTTGGTACCTACCCCAATTCCATGCTCTTCACCACTAATTCCATATTCACTATGAAATAATTTACTCTCAAACTATAGGATATATCTTATCCAGAGATACATAAATTCAATTTACTATCAAGATATAATTAATTCATCAACTTTTGGTAAAGGGATTACAGTAGACTTTAAATATTTCTGTAAAACATAAATTTATTTTTATTCAAGCTTTAGCAAAACTCCTATTCACTATCATAATCTTAGGTATCAAACAAAGAACACAAAAATAGAATTTAAAAAAAATCAGATATCAATGTTTATAATACTGGAAACTGGACACTCACTAACAACATTTGCAAAATCATAATAAATATATGATCTAGTTTTTAAAGTAATAATAATATGCTAATATATGGTGGGCAAAAGTAGGTTTATAGTTGTTCATATGAAAAATAATACAATAATTAATAAGTAATATAAGAATAAACTTTCATATACTCACAACTGTAAACCTACTTTTTCCCACCCTGTATTTATGCATTAGACACGAAGGGCTATATATCACAATGTTATCAATGGTTAACTAGCAGGAGCTGCGTATTCCTGAAGACTTTTATCACAGACAGTATTTTAACAATGCTCAAATTTGTTCATAAGCATAATTTTTATTTAGAAATAAACAAAAAAGATTTTAAAAGTAGCCTAACTATTCTTCCCTCAAGGTTCTATTCAGATGCCACTACTAACTTTCCTTTCTATGGTCTCACTTCTGTGGGAAAAATTAATACACGGGCTTTACAGTCTCACTAATTTTTATCAATTTTTTATCTATTACTAGACTGTTAGCTCTTTGAGTCACCAATAAGTAACCACACACAGTATAGTGCTTTCTGCTCAGTATACAATAAATAAATATTTGCTGAATTTAATACCCAATTGGGCTATACGATTTTTCTGTCTGTGCAAAAAGCAGGCATGCTCAATGCTCACAAACATTTCCCAAAAGATGCTGAGTATGTTGAAAACCAGGCATATATGCTTCTACACTTAGGGCAAAATAAGACAGTCTCATATTCAAATTTATATCAGCAGGGAACAATTATGTATCTAGGAACTAATAGGGAAGAAGAACACAGTAGTACCCCCTTAACCAGTTTCAGTTACCCACAATCAACCACAGCCCAAAAATATTAAATGGAAAATTCCAGAAATAAACAATTCATGAGTTTTAAATTGCGTACTGTTGTGAGTAGCATGATGAAACCTCGAGCTGTCCTGCTCTGTCCCATCTGGGAGGTGAATCATCCCTTTGTCCAACATATCCGCATGGTGCATACAGTACAGTAAGACATTTTGAGAGAAGAGATCACATTTATATAACTCTATTCCAGTATCCTATATAATAAAAGGCTAGTATGCAAATAGACCTAATGGAGGAACAACTGAACAACCAATCTATGACTTGCACTGACCACCAGGAGACACATCCAGAACATGGCTGGCATCGGCTGTGTTTGTGATGATAGAACAGGTGAGCGGGGGTGCCAGACCAAAGCAGGACACCGGTCACTGTCATTGGAGCAAGCCTCTGGTGGTTACTGAAAATTCTTTGCTCCATGCGCAATAGTCCCACCTGGTGCTTACACCTGATACTGGCACTGGCCCCAAGCAGGGTTTCTCCACATCCCCTTGCTCCTGAGGGGTGATTGGGCTGACCCCACTCGCACCCATCATGAGGCACCGTCAGCAGGTGCAAATGGCAGCTGCCGGCCCCAATTGCCCCTGAGGGCTTCTCCACCTCCCTCTGCTCCTAAGAGGTAATCAGGGCAGCAGCCACCACTCCATCCCACTGAGTGATAGCCCTGCTCACACCTCCTGCTGGCACCAGCTGCAATCACTCCGCACCGTCAGTGAATGCCAGCGGGGCCAGAGCCAGCATCATTGGCACGTGTGGGAAGCGGGAGCAAGGTTGCGGCGGAGGATGGGCCAAGACCGCCCCTATGCTCACCACAGCTTTGCGGCCCACAGTTCCTTTCAAGGTGCATGAACTCATGCACTGGGCCCCTAGTTTTTAATAAAAACCTGAAGTGTGTGGTAGTGAAAAATACCCAGTTAAAAGGCACCACCTTGATTTGTGCTTCTTTGAAGTTGCCTGGTTTTTTCCTCTGATTTTCTAAAAACATATTTTTATTGATTTGAGAGGAAAGGAGAGAGAAACAGAGAGAGAGAGAGAGAGAGAGAGAGAGAGAGAGAGAGAGAGAGAGAGAGAGAGACACATCAATGAAGGAAGAGAATCACTGATCGGCTGCCTCCCACATGCCCCCTACTGGGGACTTGGGCATGTGCCCTTATTAGGAATCAAACCATGACCTCCTGGTTCTTAGGTCGAAGCTCAACAACTGAACCATGCCAGCTGGGCTCAGTTATTATTTCATTTTAGCTATATAGTTCTCTCTAAATCAGTGGTTCTCAAACTTTCTAATGCCATGAACGACCCTTTAACACAGTTCCTCATGTTGTGGTGACCCCCAACCATAAAATTATTTTCGTTGCTACTTCATAACTGTAATTTTGCTACTGTTAATGAATCATAATGTAAATATATCTGTGTTTTGCGATGGTCTTAGGCTCTACAGCACTGGTTGAGAATTGCTAGCAGGGTCGCCGAAAATAATTTTATCGTTGGAGGTCACCACAACATGAGGACCTGTATTAAAGAGTCGCGCATTAGAAGGTTGAGAACCACTGTTCTAACTGGTTCCATAATTAATACAATTCTCTAATGAATTTTCTATAATTCATCTATATTCTTGGACATATTAGTTAGTTATTTAAAAATCATTATCTAGATCACATTGTTCCCCCCTCTCTTGGTATTGAATTATCTGGTCCTTTATCCTGGAGTATCTAGAAATCTTGATTAAAGGTGAGACCTTAGTTATGAAAACTTGCAAAAGCTCGGACGATGTCATCTTCTTACAAAAAGATTTTCTTTTCTTTGACAAGTAGAAGAATATTAGCATACCATCCTAATAGCAAATTTGAGCCTGATCTATTTTTATTTGCTCTTACTCATAGAACATAACCTTTCTGACGTATCAACTTGGAAGCCTGGGTGTTTACCATGGCCCACTCCATTTTAAAGGTCCACAAACTATAATTTTTGTCTACCCTCCTCTAAGATTGCTGAATTCTGGCTAGTGAAAAAAATCCATTTGATTTGTCGGTGTCTAAGCCCAAGCACATACAGGTTAGGAGTTAGTAAATGCCGTAAGTGGATGTTGCTTGCAAAAACTTTAGCTTACTTCTGAGATTTCTCAGATCTTAGTCCTCAAACCCTAACTGTTTGGTAGCTCCAAACTCATTTTCCTTTCCCTAATTCATTGACTGCTCTAAGCTGCTTTCTATTTAGCCTCTAAGTCATACAATGAGAATTGGGAAATGTCTCATGGGAAAATTTATAGGACTAATCTCAATGTGTTTTCCTTTTTTTCTGGGATCCTGGATGATGAAGTCTTGGTTGTTTTGTTCTCCAATACCTCCCCCCTTTTTTTATTGGTGGTGGAGGTGGTATTTTATATGGACAGGCAGAAGGGTTAAACTAATTCAAGCTATTCCATTGTATCTGGAAGCAAAAGTCCAAAAATTACAGCTCCTGTGATTCCCATATTATTTAGTCATGAAGACCTAGCATTACTATTTCCTAACTGTTTCCTAATAGCCACAGATATCAATGTTTAGGCCTCACTATCTCCTACTTGGACTACTGCAAACACCAGTATTGGATATTTCTTATTCCAACCAATCTGCTTTAACCAGAAATTCTCAAGTCTAGCTGGGCATCATTAGGGATGATTTTTGAAAGTACAGTCTCCTGGGCCCTATCCACAAGGATAGTAACTTTTTTGATAGGCCTATAATGCAATCTGGGAATTCTCCTCCCTGCTCCACCTTCCTATACACACACACTTCTCCTAAGTGATTCTAATGGAATCATTCCACATCTCAGCTGCTAGTTTCCTTTCTAAGTTCAAAATCTGATTAGTCACTCTGATTATATAATGTCTTCTGTTTATTCACTATCTTTCTACAAATAAAAATTCCTATGTATACTACATTAGTGCAAATGTGTACATGTATGTGTGTTTATGCATGTCATGAGCGAGTGGAAGAGAGAAAGATGGAGATAAAGCAAGAACAAGTGAAGCACCAGAGAGAAGAATGGTGATAGCAAGACTAAAAAAATATGAGCATGAGTGTGAGAAATGTATGGCTTCAAGGTGCTTATGGTCTAGTAAGGGAAGAAACAGATAGACACATAGGACTGAGTTAACTCATGAACCTCCAGAGGCTTTCTAGGGTTTTGAGATATAAGATTTAATAATTACCTTGTAAAGAAGATAATAAGTTGGCACAAAGGTTTTACTCTTGTTTCAAAAAAAAAAAATGCAGCAAACTACCACATACTATTTTCTGGGTATATCAGTAAACTAAAACATCTTAAAACAGATTGATCACCATTCCAATGAACTTTAAGAGTTTGTTTAAATTATTTATTTTGATTCTGTTGACTCTTTGGGAATTTGACAACCTTTTTTTATATTTTAGAAGGGTAGTCAAGGATTTTGAAACAAATTGATACAATAAAATGTTGACTCAAAAATTCTATCAATGAGAACTTGCAGTATCAAGAATTTCATATAGAACTTCGCTATAAGCATCTTCTAATTTCTCCAGAGAAATATTTTCTTCTAACTTGTAAAAGAACATTGTTGATTCAGCTTTCAAGCTGACAAATTTCTATCTTTAAATTCAACCATATAAAATTTTAGTTATTATCAAGGCAAATTAAGTGTATTGCTCAATGACATTTCAAAAGTGTTTTTAAAAATGTAATTACTTTGTTAGTCACAGTGTTGATTGCCAGAGTTGGAGAGGCACTTCCCGAAATAATACACTCCATTCCCAAAGAATCTGAATCTATGCTATATGGAGTTGAGGCCTAAAATACAAGAACAAAATAAATAATTATTAGCTCATATATCCAGCAACTTTAATACAATTTGAAGGTATGTCATCAAATTCTCCAACATTCAGTTTTGTACTTTGTTTCTGAAAATGAACTTAAATAACTAGGGAACAATGGGAAGACAAGAGAAGAAGAAACATGGACATCCGAATGACCTCGTGGAACAGAGCTGGTTATCAATCTGATCCACTATCAGCTTGGACTTTTACCTGAGAGAAATAAACCACTCAGGTTTAAGCCTCTCTGGGGTTTTTTCTTCCTTTGTTAGTGCAATTGAACAAAATCCTAAATATCACAACTTCATATGGACTGTTTATGAAACCAGCATGGATGTGAAATAAGTATAAATGGTTTTCTACATTTAATATTTTGCATATTGTGAGAATGTCTCTCTCTCCCCGCCCCCCTCTGTCCTCTCGCCCTTCCTTCCCCCCCCCCCCCCCCTCAATAGACAGTTTTTACTGCTTTGGTGAGCCCTCGAGAGTTTTCTGTTGAAAATTCTCACAAAAGAAATGATTTTAAAGTGGTCAGGGCTGCCACTTAGGAAAAACATTTCTTTTTTATAGATGTGCATGGTGGGTGGGAGAGGTCTGCAGCTTGCGTCTACAGACGCTTATGGCATACCATGGGTTAATGTTATATAAAACAGACTTTTTAAGTCAGAGTATATCAGAGTATATCTGAGAGTTAAAGTAGGACAGATATAAACAATTTGTGGCTATGATGCTAGTTCTGTGGACATTCCCTCTCTGGCAAAAAATATTTGTCCTACACAAGACCCAATCAAACACTGATTTTTAAAATAAATTAGATTTCTAAGATTAATCTACTCATCACAATTCCTCAGCATAAAAGTTTTTCATCTGATAATCTACAAAGGTAGGGAACAGGTTTCTTGAATGAAATGAAAAAGGGAAAGATAAAGATCACCCTAGAAGGTAAAATCTAGCACTTAGGTGCTGGGTACACATTGCGAGGTGAAAATTGAAAAGGACTTCAGAAATGCCAGTAGAACTACAAATATGCCTCAGTTTTGGTGCCAGCCAATTTAGCTATACCTAAATTAACGTAACATTACTTTAGAAAGTTACAAATATTATGTTCCTCTACTTCAACTCAGTGATCGCAGTCCAGACTCCTGTTTCACTATTTAATTCTCACTAATCCCTACTGGTAAGAGGAATCAAGCCTATGTTGAGTGATTGCGTGTAAACTGCTCAACCTTTGCATATTTATTAAGACTGGTTTTGGAGCTCAACATGTGCTGTATCTTGGTGAATGTCTGTGTTTACTTGGAAAAAAAATAGTTATTTTATAGTTGTTTATACCGGTGTTCTCTAATATCAATTAGATCAAGGCATTTGATAATGTATTCCAATGTCCTTTACTGATTTTAATTGATTTTCAAGAGAGGGAGGGAAAGAAAGATAGCAATAGAAACATCAATCAGAGATAATCATTGATTGGCTGCCTCCTGCACGCCCCCTACTGGGGGATCAAGCCGGCAACCTGAGCAATTGCCTGGACCGGGATTCAAACCATCATGACCTCCTGGTTCATGGGACACTTAACCACTGAGTCACAATCCCCAGGCCTACTGATTTTTGTTTATCAGCTTTGTTTCATGTATTTTGAAGTTCTGTTGTTAGTCACATTCCCATTTACAATTGTTATGTCTTCATTGATAATTCCTTTATCAAATGTTTTTAAATTTCTGATATACTCTGACTTAAGAAGTATGTTTTATATGACATTAACCCACTGTACGCCATAAGCGTCTGTAGACGCAAGTTGCGGACCTCTCCCACCCACCACGCACGTCTATAAAAACTGTCTATTTGCAGGTGACAACTGTTTATATAGAAACTACCAAGGCATCTTCAAAACAACTACTAAAACTAACAAGATAATAGGATATAAGGTTAATATAAAAAATCAATTACATTTTTATATACTAGCAGCAGGCAACTGGAAAATGAATTTCCCTAAGTGTTTTCCCTAAGTGGCAGCCCTGACCAACTTTAAAATCATTTTTGTGAGAATTTTCAACACAAAATATTGAAGAACACCTGAGTTGTAATATATTTATTTTTATAATATTCACTGCAAATTGATTTTTTAAATTAAATTCAAAATATCATGGTGTGTAGGAATGGTTTCTGTTTTGGACGCATAGTTAATTGGTTAATATAGTCATTGCACCCTTATGCTTACTTTTGTATGGCATATATTTTTCAATGCATTACTTTCAACTCATCTGTATTTGAAGTCATGACTCTTATAGGCCACATTTAGCTGAGTCTGTTTTAGCATCATGACAATCTTTGCCTTTTTACTGGCATGTTTAGACCATTAACATTTATGTAATTGTTGGTATTGTTAGATTTGGATATAAATTGTTTTCTGTTTCACCTCTATGTTTTTAATTCCTCTCTTCCACCCTTTTAGATTTAGATATATTTTAGTATTCTAATTTATCTATTGGCTTTTAGGTATACCTCAAAACTAGGTTTACTGTGCTGAATCTGAAAAATTCATCTACAGAAGCCCTATAGCTTATGTTATACTTAGGCGTGAAAGAGCAAACACTTTTTCCCTTACGAATGAAAAAAAGGCAAGGATGCCCACTTCACCACTCCTATTCAACACCCTACTGGAAAGTCTAGTCACTGTGGGAACACACAGGGAGAGGAGAGTAAGGGACAGGAAAACTGTCTATTTGCAGGTGACAACTGTTTATATAGAAACTACCAAGGCATCTTCAAAACAACTACTAAAACTAACAAGATAATAGGATATAAGGTTAATATAAAAAATCAATTATATTTTTATATACTAGCAGCAGGCAACTGGAAAATGAATTTTTAAAAAGTATATAGCATCTAAAAACAAAATATTCACGATTAAGTCTAATGGAAACATCCAAGTTCTCTACCACTGAAAACTAAAAACATTCCTCAGAAGAAGTATAGACCTCATGAATGGAAAGATAGTATGTTTTCATAGCTTGGAATAATCAATACTGTTAAGATGTCAATTCTCCCCAGATCAGGAATTGCCTGGAATAAGAATGGAAGGAGGCATAAATTACTAAAGGACGTGAGAAAAGTTGGGGAATGATGAATATGTTCGTTTGACAATGGTGATAATTTCACATATCAAAACGCCTCAAATTTTAAGCTCTAAATATTCAATTAACTGTGTATAAACTATCTGTAATGTTTTTAAAAAACAACACTAAATCCTATCCATTCATAAAAATAAAAATGGCCTGCCGAAACCGGTTTGGCTCAGTAGATAGAGCGTCGGCCTGCGGACTGAAAGGTCCCAGGTTCGATTTCGGTCAAGGGCATGTACCTTGGTGTGGGCACATCCCCAGTGGAGGTTGTGCAGGAGGCAGCTGATCGATGTTTCTGACTTTCTATCCCCCTCCCTTCCTCTCTGTAAAAAATAAATAAAATATATTTTAAAATAAAAAATAATTATAGCCTCTCATGGAAAACTTCCTGATCTACATCTCTAATTTAACAGGATTTTGCTTAACTTGAAAATTCCCAGAAAATTCTATCTACACTAATAAAAGAGAAACATGCAAATTGACCATACCTTCGCAACTCCACCAGCCAATCAGGAGTGCGTATGCAAATTAACACAAAATGGTGGGTTAATTTGAATATGCAGGTGCCAAGGGGCCAGAGGTGGGACACTCGCAGGTGTCTGCACCACCCCAGCAGCTGCAGGCCTCTAGGCAGCCTGGGAAGGCAGAAAGGCAGCTCTGGGCCAGATCGAAGGCAGTGCCAGCAGTGAGAAGGAAGGTCCATTCTTGCACGAATCTTCATGCATTGGGCCGCTAGTTTACACATATCTCTTGGAGGTAACACGTAGTGTATCCCACATAATGTATACCCAGTATATGTTTGCCAAATTGAAATAAATGCTTTTTCCACTCTGTGAGTTCTAAGAGTAGAATGTAGATTGCATTTCTTTCCTTCGCTCACTTATACCTTTAACACTTACCTTTAGCATCATTTAATCCACACAAAAAACACTCTAATAATGGAAAAAACTGACACACAAATAGCACAAAGACAATAGTCTCAAACATATATAGCAAGATGCAGAGTATCCTGCCTAGAATATTCTCTTTTCTATTTATCCATCCATCCTCCCATTATCTTCCTAATCAATCTTGTATCATCTTTAAACTATTTCACACACTAAAAGCAAAAATGTGTATTCTCCCATCTTTGTTCCAATAAAAGCTGGAAAATTAGAGATTGTGTTCTTTACAGGGTCAATATGTTTATGATTATAAGTTTATATAATTATCTGGCCTTTACCTCCTCAAATAATGCCTACACAGTATGTTAGAAGATTTAAGCAAAACTGTCCAGGGCAATTTCTTCTTACTCTTCCTGCTTCTACCCCACACAGCAACTAAAGTAATCTGTTAAAATGTAAATAACATTATGTCACTACTTTGCTTATATCCCTCCAATGGCTTTCCAACTCCCTCAAAATAAAGCCCACATCTTTTACAATGGCATAAAAGGCCCTACACAATCTTCCTCATGGCTCTTACTGCTTACTTCTCTAATGTCAAGTCCTATTTCTCTTCCCTCTTCACACCTACTAGTCTATTCACAGTAGCCTCTTGTCTTCATGCCAAGTATGTTTCTACCTCAGAGCCTTTGCATGTGTGGGATTTCAGAAGAGAGATTCCCATACATATAGCTAGCAATCTACTCATCCTATATAATAAAAGAGAAATATGCAAATTTGACCATACCTTCGCTCCTGACTGGCTATGCTGTCAGTCAATCAGGAGCGGGGACGGGGCCAAGTGGCGTGAGCTCTGGGCCCTGGGGGTGGAGATGAAATAGTGTTGGCGGTGAGTGCCCAGCCCCCAGGCACTGTGAGGGGAAATGGTGGCAGCAACAGCAGTAGTGGCAGTGGCAGGGAGCACCCGGCCACCGGGCGCTGTGAGTGGAAGTGGTGGCGAGCGGCCAGCCCCCCGGGGCCAAGTGGTCGCAGACAGTCGGGGCTGAGCTGAGCAGGGCAATGGCTGCTTTAGCCATCAGTTGGACATCCCCTGAGAGCTCCCAGTATGTGAGAGGGGGCAGGTTGGATTGAGGGACCACCCACCTCCAGGGCACAAATTTTGTGCACAGGGCCCCTAGTATTTACATGCAAAGAAACTATGGCCATATATTTATAAAACTATGACCAGAAAAATTAAACATCTAAGTTAAAACAAATAACTTTAAAACTAGGTCTCCTAACTTCCAGGCTATAAGTATTTTCCCTAAATCGTGTACTTAAAATAAAAGAGATATGTCATGACGTTGTAACATGACGTGGTTTTGCTCATAATTTTACTATGTTCTTAAACTAACAGAGGAACTTCAGATCATTAAATGTTGATAAAATATAATACAATGTAAAGGGTTTTTAAAATAATTTCCTTTTCCTACCACCACCTTTAACCCATCCTAACCAATCATCAGAAATTTTACAATTCTAGCAGGGGCATTATTTCCTTTTTAAAATTCTTTCAAAGCACGTTACCTGTGCTAAGCATAAAACAGAAATAGCAGACTTAGCAAAGTCTTTTAACTACAGCCCTTTTAGCTTTCTTAACAGTAATAAATTTGTCCACTTAGTTATTTTAAAATTTGAATGAGGCTCCTAGTCAAACACTTAGCAGTGACCAGGAAAAAGAGTCTTTGAATCACAAGAAATTACATACTCCAAAAGATGTACCACCTAATTTAAGAAGAACAGATATGCACATATACACTTTAAAAAGACAAAAAGGTGTTTGTTTTTAAATGATTTCCTATGTCTGGGGTGGGGGTGGGATCCAACTTAATAACTAAGTCAAAGGCTATGAAAATGTAGAAGGCTGTGAAAAATAAAAAAAACAAGAGCACACAGAGATCTGATAACACACATACACATTCCACCAATAGAAAAAAGGCATATAGCAAACACTGTTAGAATGCAACAATCTCTCCTCTAATTTCATTTCTACACTCTGAAGGCTATTTACTATAAACATCTGTAGCTCTCTGCCTAATGGCTTTTTTCCAGTTGGGGAGCATGGTTTGGCTTTGTGCAGGGCAGGCCAGAAGTGCAAAAAAGCTAATGTCCCTAGTAGCATCACTCACTCAATGAGGGAGAAGAAATAATAAATAAATATACCAGCTCACTGCCCCAAAGTTCTCAACTGCCTCCCAGAGTCCCCAGAGGGACTGAGGTCCAAGCGCTCACAATAGTAACTGACTTGATAATTGCCCCAGTTTCTTAGTATCAACCCTCAAATTACCTGTGACCAATCCTTATCTACCTCTAGGGGAACTCAAATCATGACAGTTATCTTTTCCTTTCTCAAAAGAAATGTCTCCTGGGATAGGCATGAACTCTTCCTTTAACAGAATACTTTCAAATTTTTTGGTCATAGGACCTCTTTAAACTAATAAAAAATTATTGAGGATCCCAAAGAGCTTTTGTTTATGTGAGTTATACCTATTGATATTTATCTATTAGAAATTAAAACTGATACAAAATTTATTCATTTAAAATGCATAATAAATGCATGTTTTTTTCATTTTTTTAAATCTTTATTGTTCAGTTTATTAATTACATTGTTCCCTTTTTTTCCCCTATAGCTCCCAGCTCCCCTCCACCCGGTACCCATCCCACCCTCTGACCTCACCTACCCCCCGCCCCGTCCTCTCCCATAGTTGCATGATTTTTGTCTAGTCTTTTGCTCACTTCCCACACTCCTTCTCTTCCCAAGAATTGTCAGTCCATTCCCTCTCTATGTCCGTGATTCTGTTACATTCACTAGTTTATCCTGTTCATCAGCTTATTAATTCACTTGTTTAGATTCATTTGTTGATAAATGTGTATTTTTTGTTCATAATTTACACTTTTATCTTTTTCTTCTTCCTCTTTTGAAGAATATCTTTCAGCATTTCATATAATATTGGTTTGGCGGTGATAAACTCCTTTAGCTTTTTCTCATCTGGGAAGCACTTTATCTGACCTTCAATTCTGAATGATAGCTTTGCTGGATAGAGTAATCTTGGTTGTAGATTCTTGCTATTCATCACTTTGAATATTTCTTGCCACTCCCAACTGGCCTGCATAGTTTCTGTTGAGAAATCCGCTGACAATTGTATGGGTGCTCCCTTATAGTTAACTGTTTCTCTTGCTGCTTTTAATATTCGTTGTCTTTTGCTCTTGGCATTTTTAATCATGATGTGCCTTGGTGTGGTCCTTTTAGGGTTCCTATATATTGGGGTTCGGTGCTTCTTGGACTCCTAAGTTAATTTCTTTCACCAGGTGTGGGAAGTTTTCAGTCACTATTTCTTCAAACAGGTTTTCATTGTCTTGCTCTCTCTCTTTTTTCTGGCACCCCTATAATTCAGATGTTGGTATGCTTGAGGTTGTCCCAGAGGCCCCTTACACTATCTTCAATTTTTTGGATTCTTTTGGTTTTTTGCTTTTTCAGCTGAGTGAATTTTACCTCTTTGTATTTCAAATCTTTAACTTGGTTCTTGGGGTGCTCTAGAGTACTTTTAGGTCTTTGTATATATTTTTATTTCAGTCAGTGTATGCTTAATTTCTGATTGGTCCTTTTTCATATCCTTCAGAGTCTTGTTCATATCCTTGTAGGTTTCGTTAATTTCCTTGTAGGCCTCATTCATTTCCACATTGGTCTTGTTCATTTCCTTGCAGGTCTTGTTCAGTTCCTGGTAGGTCTTGTTCATTTCCTCATAGGTCTTGTTTATTTCCTTATAGGTCTCGACCTTTTCTAGGAGCCTCTTGAAAAGCCCTATAACTGTGGTTTTGAATTCCATGTCCAGTCGGTTTCTTTCCTCCATTTCTTTCACATCTGATTTCTTTCCATGTCTCTGCATGGTGGCTGCTTCCCTGAGTTGGTCAATTAGCTTTGTGTGGTAGATGTCCTACAAGGGACAGTGGCTCAGCCTCCCCAGTTACCTGAGGTGGATATGGGTTGCACAGTCTTGTTAAAGTTAAGCTCAGGTTAATCGTTGTTAGCACTGAAGGAGTTGACCTCCAGGCCAATTGTCTGTGACATTCAGCTGTGCTCAGTTTGGATGGGAGGAGTCTCTGGGCCAAGCAGACAGCATCAGCTCCGCCCTATGCAGCCCCAGGGTCTCTGAGAGAGAGCCGCTGCCGAGCTCCACCGGCTGCTGGAGAATTCAGACTCTCCCCAAATGAGTCTGCACACCCAACTTCTCACCCAGGGTCGCAAAATAATGTAGTCTGAAGGTTTCCCGAATGAAAGAGCAAGTCACGAGCCCTCTCTGTGTGGTCACGCAGCTGCGCTGTTACCAAGTTCACGCGCACTCCACACAAGCTCGCCTTTTCCATAAGCCGGCAGGCCCCTGCAGCTCCCGAGCTTCAGCGTGCCCTCCCACTGTCCAGTTTTTACTCCGTATGATAATGGGTTCCCTGGACTTCGCCCAGAGCTGGAGAATCAGTCTAGTGGGACGTCTTTGTCTCCCCCATTCAAGAAAACTGGCCGGGTTTTTAGCCGCCCACCCTATCCCATGGCACGCGCTCCAAACCTCTGACTCCGCGCGTATCTTCAATGCTGTACACCGCCGCTCCTCCAAGTCACAGTGTCTTGTCTTCACTTTTATTTGTGGAATTTTCACTCAGCCAGCTTTCCGGTGATTCTGGATGGTGTTTGTTCTTTCGTTAAGTTGTAGTTTTGAGATTGCTGTGTATGGCTGCAAGATAGGTGTTTACCTATGCTGGCATCTTGGTTCTCCAATGCATTGCATGTTAACATAAATATTGTTTTGTATGAAAAATATGGTCTCCAAAGCAAAAACAGTTTTTAAAAAATTGTTTTAATAATTGGCTTATTGGAAAACCATTAGATTCTCATCTCTGCTTCAGCTTTCAATCTGTAACAAAATCATAGGTCATGTAATCTCTGGAAAAATTCATGAGTAAAAAAGGCAAGGAACATCTTAGTATTAATATGAACACAGTTTTGACCTTGTGGACCCCCTAAAGGGTCTCACACACGAGAACCACTACTTTAGTACAACAGGTTCCTATAGGCAATGAATAACATTGCACAACAGACAAGACACATGATTAAGTTTTAAAAGGGGGGGAGGGGCAATCAAAGAATGAACAAAGAATGTTTTTGTGATTATCAACATGATAAAAGAGATAAACTGCACTGATGTGGTGCTCATTCTCGCAAAGCATTTATTCTATTCTTGACACCAGTTCCCTTGAAATAGTATAATTGCTTGCCAATCTTAAACAAAACATCCATAGGCAATATCAAGCTAATTTTGCTTTTTTACTATCCTAAGCAGCTTCCAGTGCCACTTTTAACCACTAGTCTGGTTTTCCACACATAAGTTCAGCTTACTCTTTCACACTGTCAATACCCTCACTATCTGCCATTTCTGTTAATTTATGAATACTTATTATTATTCACTAGAGGCCCAATGCACAAAATTCATGCCAGAGTAGGCCTTCCTTCCCCCGGCTGCCAGCACCCGCTTCTTTCTAGCACTAGCACCCGGGACCCAGGTTTCCCACCAGCTGCCAGCAGGCACCCAAGCTTCCCTTGCAGCCCTACCTTCATCCGTAAGGACGTCCCAGTCTACTTAGCATAGTAGACTTTTATTACCATAGATAACAAATAATGATATTTATTATTTTTCATCAGTAAATATTTAATAAATACCATTTACTCATTAACAAATAATATATCTTCTAGTTGAATTGAACAGGCAAGGCCAAATTAAAAAGCAAAATGCAGAAGGTCAATCTTTCAGTCAAGATGGAAAAGTAGATAAATGTGGTACTCACATCCTCTCACAACCACATCTAAATTACAATTAAAACTACAGAACCATCATTCAGAACTGCCTGAAATCTAGCTCTACAGAGGTCTTATAACTAAGGATATTTTAAAAAGCCACATTAAGACTGGTAGGAAAAGCCCTGGCCAGACAGCACAGCTGGTTAGCAGTGGTCAGCAAACTGCAGCTCCAGCCACATGCGGCTCAAGAACCGTAGTTTGCCACTCTGTTGACTGAGTTTGTCGACCACTGAGATAGGAGCTTAATCACAAGGAACAACAAAAGCCTGTAATTATTGGAATCGAGAGCTTAGGTCAGTGGTTGGCAAAAGCGGCAAACCATGGCTCAGTTAGAGCATTGTCCCCATACACCAATGTTGTGGGTTCAATAAATAATCCAGTAAGGGCACATACAAGGCTCAATCAATGAATGCATAAATAAGTGTAACATCAAATCACTGTTTCTCTTTTTCTCATTCTCTCTCTGGACTCCCTTTCCTCTCTCTAAAATCAATTTTTTTAAATGACAAAATAAAAATTTTAAAAAGACTGTAGGAGGCGTGAAGATACGAAACAGCTGGTCCCACACCAACATGTAGGTTGCAGAGGTCCAACCCCCCAAGTAGGTCACAGTTTGAGTTTTGGGCTTGATCCCCGGTGGAGGGCATGCAGGAGGCTGCCAATAGACGATTCTCTCTCATTGATGTTTCTCTCTCTCTCTCCCTTCCTCCCTCTGAAATTGATTTAAAAACAAACAAACAAACAAACATGTTTTAAAAATCTTTTGGCTTTCTTGAATTCTATGTTCCACCCATACTAACCTGTTGGTTCCTTTAAATTTTGGGAATGCTTTTAACCACTAGTTTTCCACACATAAGTTCAGCTTACTCTTTCACACTACACTGTCAATCACTCTCATTACATGCCATTTCTGTTCATTTAACAGGTCTTCACTGAGATATCAGTTCTTCAAGGAAACTTTTCCTGAGTCTCCTAAGGCTAAATTTTACTTCTCTGCTATATGGTCCCACAGTTCTCAAAACTCTTATCTTTAGGGTAACCACATTATTTATCATCTAAATGCTATTTTGAGAATGAATGGGGAACTATTAATAACACTGAGGAACACTGTCACCCTACCATATCAGTTTATCTTTCCTGCTTAAGTGAAAGCTTCATAAGAATAGAATATGGGCCTGTCTCTATTTTCCTAACACTTTAGCTCTATGCTTACAAAGAGGTGTGCTCTCACTTACTCTCTCAATGAATGGCATGACTTACGCAAATTAATGTGAAAAAGGGAAAACTCAAACAGAAAAAATGAACTACCCAATCCTGATACTTTTCCACCTCTGTATCATATCTTTACCAAGGCCTTTTAGCTCATGCTTCACTACTCACCCCACCCCTCATCAGAATAAACATTATGGGAGCAGAAAATGTCTGTTTTCCTAATTGCCACTGCCCCCAGCACCCAGAATTGTGCCTGCTCATGGCACTCAATACTAAATATTAAATGTTGTTCTACCTTGCCCTGCCTATCTTGATCTGAAAATCCAGCCTTATAACCCATGAAACCTTCCCAGACAGTCCCAGTAAAAGTTTCTCCTTCCTCTGTAAACAATGGTATGTTATGTCTTTCTTATACTTCCCATACATACTTTACCTTTGTGCTAGAACTGTCTTATCCTATCTCATTTTTCTTAGTATACTCCAGAGCATCCAAGCATAATGCCTGACACAGTATCTACAGAACAAATACCTGTCACATTAAGTTGGTAAAATGACAGTACTACAGACAATTATACAGCTATGTTTTGAAACCTGAAATCAAGTTAATTTTCTAGAGAACTTTATGTACAATCCCTAGCCTAGGCCATTACCATTTTACCAATTAGACTACTATAACTCCATCTACTCAGTGTTGAGGGGGTTTAGAACAAGCCACTGTAGAATGCGCCAATTGTGTGTGAATTATTTTGAGCTAAAGGCAATAAAGATCCAGCAGTCAGTAAAAGCTTTTCACATTCTCCTAACTGCCTAATGGAAATTAGAAAGGTGACTTGTACTAATAAGAGAATTATTACCAAAGATAACTTTATATATGAGGCTTATCTGCATGGCACAGCAAACATCTATTTACCAAACATTTGCTTTTCCCACCTTCCTGTGAATTATTTTTCTCCCTTTTGAAGACCCCTATCCCTCTTCCTCTCCTTAGCCTCAGTTGACTGGCTGCTTGTGAGTCTCACACTTTTGTGGTGCCTCCATATGTACATACGTAATTAAACTGTCTCCTAGTAACTCTGTCTTTTATTACAGGGAGTTTAGAACAAATTTATTTGACCAAATGTTTACTGTTTCTTTCATCTTATCATATTACCTTTGACCTGATTGATTCTGCAAACATTTATTGATATTTAGTATGAGCTATAAAAATCACTAACATTGGAGATACATATTTCCTCTGTTTTTAGACGATCACAGCCTAACAAAGCAAACAAATACTGAAAACAATAGCTACAAAGTATGAGAAATCCTATAAAAGAACATTGGAAAAGTTCCACAAGAATGTGAATGAGGAAATGAGGAAAAGCTTCACAATGTACGTAACATTTTAAATGGGTCTTGAAGAACAGTGGGGTGAGAGAGAGAGAGAGAGAGAGAGAGAGAGAGAGAGGGAGGGGAGGAGGGAGAGAGAAGAGAGGGGGGAGGGAGCTGAAATGCTGGAAAATGTATAGTGAGAAAGCTGAAAGGCAAAGTTAATGTCTGGTGACAGTCTAAGTGTTAACTAAAAATACCTATACTAATATAAGGGTAATATGCTAATTAGAGCAGACGTCTTCCGGACAGCCATTCAGACAAAGCCACAGTGGCTGCAAGGCCTGCGGCTCACGCAGCCATGGGCTCAGCAGCCGCAGCAGCCGGCAGTGGCAGCAACAGTGGGGGCCTAGGGGTGGTGCCTTCCCCTGATCAGTCGGTTGGCTCCTGCAGATGGAGGGCAGTCATCAGTAGGACATCTCCTGAGGGCTCCTGGACTGTGAGAGGGGGCAGGCCAAGCTTAGAAATTCCCCCAGTGGACAAATTTTTGAGCACAAGGCCTCTAGTGTTATAATAAACAACTTAGGGTACCAACTAGAGCTCCTTTTTCTCCTTCATCTTGCAAATTAATTTTTAAGCATGAATTACAAGTAAGAATTATCTTACAAATAATACATACACTTAACAGATTTTGTGTATAAATTAATTATTACACAGATGGAAGAAGGAAAAAGCATTTGAAAAATAATCAGGAAAACTCAATTTAATTAGACTGTATGCAGTAAAAAAGAATAGTTTTGTTAACTAAAACCAACACTCAATATTGCACATGCCAGAGGAAAGAGTCTAAAATTAAAACTCAAGAAACCTGGATGTGAGACTCAGGCAACAGTTTTTCTCTAATTACAAAAACAACCAACACACCTTTTACTTAATTCCTAAACTGCCCATCTCACCTGAGTTAAGATCAAATAAAATAATGAATTTGAAAGTGATTTGAAAAAACAGAAAATGCTATACAGATTAAATATTATCTTCTTTACTGTCATTTTTGCTGTTTTGAAAATGAACCTTTAAAATCTGCATTTCTGACATAACGACACAAACTAAATAAAGAGCTTTTACCCGTTCTACAGATCGTGCTCTCTTCTTTGGCCGAGTAGGCAGCGCATCTTCCTTCGGATTGGTGTCTATTGCCCAATAGGACCCCTAAAGGCAAATAAATAAATTATATTAATAATATATCCCAACAACTTTATAACATTAAAATGGATTGTTACAATCCTATGCCCCAAAAGCAAACATTTTGCAAATACAACAAAAGTAACATAAGAGCCCAACCAACATGGCTCAGTGGTTGAGCATCGACCTATGAACCAGGAGGTCACAGTTCAAATCCTTGTCAGGGCACATGCCTGGGTTGCGGGCTCATACTGATCCCCAGTGTGAGGCATGCAGAAGGCAGCTGATCAATGATTCTCATCATTGATGTTTCTTTTCTCTCTCTCTCCTTCTTCCTTCCTCTCTGAAATCAATATATTTAAGTAGCATAAGAAAAACACTAATTTGGAACTGAGAAAAGTCAAGTACATATGGGGAAAAAGTTCATTTAAAACTAAGTTATTAAAGGAGAAAAAAAATCACAGACCTGAAGAAGTCAAGTTCAAGAACTTCTGCCATAGCTAAATAAAATGAGATGATCAATTGAACACATCTAAAAATATATGCTAATTCTTTTTTTTTATTATTGACTTCAGAGTAGAAGGGAGAGGGAGAAATAGAAATATTAATGATGAGAGAGAATCACTGATTGGCTGCCTCCTGCACGCCCCACATTAGGGATTAAGCCCACAACCCAGGCCCATGCCCTTGACCAGAATCGAACTCTGGACCCTCAGTCTGCAGGCCGAAGGTCCATCCGTGGAGTCAAACCGGATAGAGCTATATGCTAATTCTTAATTGAACACATGATAATTACAACAGCATATGACATTCCAAGTCTAATAGAATTTTATGTATAAAGATACTTTCATAGGGCTTCATCCTATCTAATAAAAGAGTAATATGCAGATTGACCATCACTCCAACACACAAGAGGGCTGCTCCCATGTGGACACAAGATGGCCAGCAGGGGAGGACCGTTGGGAGGTTTCAGGCCTGCAAGGGAGGGCAGTTGTGGGCGATCAGGAAAGCAGGGGAGGGTAGTTAGGGGTGACCAGGCTGGCAGAGGAGGGAAGCTGGAGACAAACAGGTTGTCAGAGGAGCAGTTAGACATCAATTAGACTGGCAGGGTAGTGGTTAGGGGGTGATCAGGCTGTCAGGCAGAAGCAGTTAGGGGCAATCAGGGAGGCAGGCAGGTGAGCAGTTTGGAGCCAGCAGTCCTGGATTGTGAGAAGGATGTCTGACTGCCCATTTAGGCCCGATCCTACCAGGCAGTCGTACATCCCTCGAGGGGTCCCAGATTCGAGAGGGTGCAGGCGGGGCTGAGGGACATCCCCTGCTTCCTGGGCACGAATTTCATGCACTTGGCCTCTAGTAATTCTATAATGCTTCATAATGAAAACCTTGCTGAATGACTAAATGGATGAGAATAATACTCTTTTTTTCTTTTTTGTCTGTAGAAACATATCATTAAGTCAGTATTTTTTTGGTTTGGAAAAATTTTATCTAGGATATCATCAACTCAAACTTACCCATCAAAATTACAGTGTGGAGGGTTTCTGTCTCTATGTTCACCTTCTGATTCTACTGAAAATAGTAAACTATTTTCCTGTTAATTTTCTTTTTAAATCCTCACCCAAAGATTATATTTCCTACTGATTTTTTTTTTAAGAGAGAGAGTGAAACATTTATATGAGAGAGGCATGACCAGTTTGCAGTTGCTTCCTTGACTGTAGCCATGGATCGAACTTGCAACCCACCTACATGCCCTTGACCAGGAATCAAACCTGCAACCCTACTAAGCCACATCAGCCAGGTATCAATTTTTATTTATCATTATGAGCAGAAAAAGAAATCTCAACTATGTCCGATGAACGCTAAAAGGAAAAAAAGACTTAAGATGTCATACTTTGGACAATACAATAAGAAAACTGAAGAACAATAGTGGTGATTTCATTACTACATCATTCAATCATTCTTTTGTATTCTTGTTATTTTAATTTGGGTATGATGGGGGAAAAACTGATGAGTATTCATGAAATAATTCTTAAGATCATTTCAAGATTTAGGACAAATAAGATCACTAAAATACCATATTGCATTTTAGACTTACAAATAAATCACACGGTAATTGCAAGATGGAATAAGTTTTGTTCCAGTTTTTTTTTTTAATATTAAATTTTCCATTTGCTCTTTGGAAAGAAATCTAAGAAAAAATGTAAGTCATAAAATAATCACCTTTACAAATGAGAACTGCTCAAAATTGATACTCAAAAACTAATTGGACCCTGCTGGTACACTGAGGATTAAATATATTACATATGAAATATTCTCTCCAAAGTTTGACACATATTGTTTTGTATTACTCTTATTCTTTCTCACTTCCTACAATTCCTACCAAAGCAAGCATAGAAATATTTGGCAAATCTGAAATTTTTAAATATAACAAATTTTACTTAATTATTGGAGAGCTGTGGTCTACAAAATATATATAATTTGGGTAATTCTAAAGTTTTATTCTTTCATTTAACATTTGCTAAATTTCTACTCTGCACAAGCAAAACAAATAAAAATAACAGCTAAAATATTTTTAGAAAATCCTATTATCAAAAATAAAATGTAAAAACAAGCCATATCGGAACATAATCTAATCATCTAACCCAGTGGTCGGCAAACAGCGGCTCACAAGCCACATGCAGCTTGCGAGCCGGGGTTAGCCGCTCTGTTGATTAATGAGTTTGCTGACCGCTGGACTAGACTAAATGTTACCGTGTAGTTGGAAACTGTGAAGATTAGGCAATTGTGGCATACTGTGTGCAAAGAGGTAAAGGGTATAGCATATGACAGTGGTCAGCAAACAGTCAACAGAGCAGCACGTGGCTTGCGAGCCTCGATTTGAAATGACACATGCTTAATCATCCAAACTGGCTAAACTCCTCAAACTGTGGGCAGATACCAGAAAGGTAACAACCTTTCTCTTAATGACAGTTCAAGTATGTGCTAGTCACAATGCTCAATCTGAAGTGTGGTGAAAGAGACAGAAAAGATATCCGCATGGTTAAGTCTCACCATTTTCACGTCTTTGCTCAAAATTCACTTTCTCAAAGAATGTACCTCATTCTTTTGAAAATTGCAGTCCACACCTCAATCTACTTTATCTGCCCTAACTTTTATAGTGTTTATAACTGTCTCACATTCTACATAATTTATGTATTTGTCTATTGTCATCCTCCCATAAGGCTATAAATCTTTGAAGGCAGGCATTTTTTCCTGTTCTGTTTGCTGATGCACTCCAAATGTCTAAACAGTGACTAACACATAACAGGAAAGTAAGCTATCACCATAAAGTGTGAAGATAAGTGAGCTGAATCTTCAAGAATGATTATGCTCAGATATGACAGAAAACAGAAGGGAATAAAAACAATTTTTGGCAGGAGAAAATAGGTAATATTCAATAAGCATTTTTAACCATTTGCCCTGCCATAAACACATAAGACCAACTTTAAAATCATTTTTCGTGAGAATTTTCAACAGAAAGTATTCAAGAACACCCAAATTGTGAGTAATATATTTATTTTTATAATATTCGTTGCAAACTGATTTTTAAGTTCAAAATATCATGGCATGTGGGAATAGTTTCCATTTTGGACATTTGGCAGTTAACTGGTTAATATTCATGGACTCTCAGGGAGTCTGTGGACAAGACTCAGGGGCTCCATTAACTTGGGTAAGAAGAAAATGCATGCCGAGCCGGTTTGGCTCAGTGGATGGAGCATCGGCCTGCGGACTGAAAGGTCCCAGGTTCGATTCCAGTCGGGGCATGTGTCTTGGCTGCAGACACATCCCCAGCTGGAGGTGTGCAAGAGGCAGCTGATCGATGTTTCTCTCCCATCGATGTTTCTGACTTTCTATCCCTCTCCCTTCCTCTCTGTGAAAAATCAATAAAATATATTTTTTTTTTAAAAAAAAGAAGAAAATGAATTTCTTTCCATTATGAATGTAAGAGCAAACCAGTTTAGGAATACCTAAAAAACTGTTTGTTTCCTATCACATTTTATCTCAAAATGTTACTACTTTTATTTAATGTTTCCATATTAAATTTTGTTCAATTTTATAATTTAATGTTACTGAGGAAGCATAAATTACTATATCACAAACTTACTAGTGTTTTCATAACAATCTTAATGTAGCTGCTTCTCTTTTTAATCCTATATATTGTGGTTTATACCTTTAAAAATAATATTATTCTAAGAAGGAGTTTTCACAGGCTTCAGCAGAAGTGCCAAATGGAGTCATGGCATAAACAAGTATAAAGATTCTGGTGCTAAAGTCATAGACATATGAGAGAGAATAAGACATTAAGGAAAACTGTTTACCTGGCTAGGTTAAAAAAAACAAAACAAAAAAGGACCTAAAGAAAATTTAAAAATTCATTTTTTTCTTTTTTGCTTTACTTGAATGTTACTTATTTCCTTCAATTGGGTGGCATACTGATTCTAAGTTTTCTTGTAATTAATTCATAAATCCTGAAAATTCATTAAAAATATATTACTGATACCAAACAATCCAAATTTCAAATCTTAAGAGCCCTTATTTTTTTAACTTCTTTACAAGCTATCACAACTGGGCAGCAGTAAAATAAGTTGTGCTAATACACTATTTATAATCATTTTTTATGTACAAGCTTTACATAATGAAGAGTGGGCCAACAACTTTCAAGAAATCTTGATCTCTAAAACTAGTATACTATATAAAAATTTCTGTTTATAAATAGACTTCCTCACTAGACCAGAAGTTTTAATGTCAGTGATATCTTTTTTATCCTTGTATCTCCACAGCTACGGGGCCTATAGATACTATAGCTCTACTATTTTTTTTTAATATATATAAACCCCACATTTTATTCCTAGAAGCCTTGTAATTGTGAGAATGTAAAATGGTACTGTTACTTTGAAAAAGCTTGGCAGTTCCTTAAAAGATTACACATATGGCCCAGCAATCGCACTATTAGAGAAGTAAAAACATATCTAAGAGAAATTATGTCCACAAAACATATACACAAATGACCATAGTAGCATTTTTCATAATAGCCCAAACGGAAAACAATACAAATGGCCCATCAACTGATGAACAGATATAATTGTGATATATTCATACAATGGCCGTTTCATTCAGTCGTACTCCTACAGGCTATAACACAGATGATTCTGAAAACCTTATACTAAATGAAAGAAGCCAGACACAAAAGACCATATATCATTATGATTTCATTTATATAAAATATCCAAAATAGGCAAGTCCATAGAGACGGAAAGTAAATTAGTAGTTGCCAGAAGCTTGAGGGGTGGAGGGTGACTGTTAAGTACAGAGTTCTTTCTAGAGTGATAATGTGAAAATGTCCTGAACTTAGATATTAGTTATGATTGCACAACTCTGAAAATATACTAGAAACCACTGAATTATATCCTTTTAAATGGTAAATGTTATGGTATGTGAATTTTATCTCAATAAAAATACTCTCTTAATGAAGAAAAAAACATGATGAAGAAGAAGCTCTCTAGCCTAATGCAGTGGTATTCCCAACACAGTCAAAAGTCACTTGTCACAAAGCAAAATCAGTGATACTGTCCAGAAAGAACTCAGGTCTCTTGATTTCTGGTTGTTTCCCAACTTTACTTTGAACAGTATCAGTTTTTTATAAAAGTTTTCAATAGTCATTAAAAGTCACAAAAAGTCAAGCAAGTCACCTACTTCAATAAGAATTCCAAAGATACTCTCAGATTCAAAATATGTGAGTTAATGTAAGTAAATTCTTGAACTCTGCCTTCCTGATCAAAAGAAAGTATCTGAATAAAAAGAAGCAAAATGACATTTTCTAGAACACCTAAGACCAGCCTTAATTTAAAACAGCAAGAGGATTAATGTACAATTAGAAATGTTTCTTTAAGGACAGAACAGCTACTTCTTAGTTAATTAGAAAACATAATTCTTATGATAAGCATTAAGCATCTACTACTTATATGAGATATTATGAACATGTCAAAGACCCCAATCCTTGTCAAGAAAAAACTCAGGCATGAGTGGAATAGATCAAAATAAAGGTAGTATAGCTAAGATGGTGTGGCTCAATAGCTGTATAAGAATTTCCTAGTAGCTTGCTCTTAATAGCCCAAAACTAAAAATAATATAAATTATAAATATTATAAATGTCCACCTACAAAAATTTTTTAAAAAAGATTGTGCAATAGCCTGGCTGTTGTGGCTCAGTGGTGGAGCATCAAACCCATGAACCAAGGGGTCAATGATTGGATCCAGGTCAGGGCTGAATCCCCAGCAAGGGGAATGCAGATTGATGTTTCTCTCTTTCTCTCCCTTCCTCTCTCTAAAATTAATTAAAAATATTTTTTAAAAGATAAAAATAAAAATACAGTCAGTATATCATTCAGGAGCATTAAGAGTGGTATGCTCAAAGAGCTATGGAAATAAAAAGAAAAGAGTTTTGTTAAAAAAGGGAGAAAAGGTGAGAGGGGAGAAAAAAGGAAGGCTACCACCTTTCAGAGTACTGCTGACCTTTGAGCTGGGGGAGTATTAAAGGATGAGCAAGATGGAAAGAAAGACTATTTCAGATACAATGAAGAGTATGGGCAAAAATATGAAAATATAAAACATCATCATAAATGCAAGATAAATAGTGCAGTATAGCTTAAATATCAAGTTTAGAGGCAAGAAGCTGAAAGCTAAAGTTGAAAACGGTGTTTTTACCTGTGTACCAGGCAACAATGTAGAAAATGGAGCAAGGACAAGCAGAGATTAAAGAAAGGAGACCAGTTTGGAGGTAACAAAGTAATCCAAGTTATTTATCAATAAATAATTTTTTTAAATCTCATTTCTTGTAATTACTTTGTTTTCACACAAAAACTCAGGATCTCAAAACATCAAATGATAATAGATCAGGTCTGTATCTTATTATAAAAACCCATAGTGAATCAATGGCTCACTGTTTTGTATCATATATCCAGGAGCTAGCAATTGGTTGAACACATCTCAGTAATTATCTCTGAATATACACAGAAAAGATGAAATGGAAATTCTAGACTTAAATCATCCAATGACTAGAAAAAAGTTCACCAGATGTACTTACCAATAAGTAGGACAGTCAAAGAGCCAGAGACCTTAAAAATAGATCAGTAAAAAATTATTCCATTTCAGGAACAAAAGAAAAAGGGGGGAAATTAGTAAAGAAAGCCTCAATGACCTATGAAACAATGTCAAAGAGTCTATCATATCTTAATTGGATTCTGAAAGAAGAAAAAATGGGACCATAGTTCTTAAAAAATAATAATGACCAAAATCTGGATGAAATCTCTTGTTATTGATCCTAAAAGAAGTCCCAAACAGAAAATATACAAGAAAATCAGAGGCACATCAAACTGTTTAAGTCTAAATTTAAAGAGAAAATTCTTGAGAGTTGCCAAAGGGATGGGGTCTGGGGAGGGCACATTGCATACAGGGGAATAAAAATATGACAGGTGACTTTTTACCAGAAATAGTGGAGGCCAAGGAAAAATCTTCAAAGTTCTAAGAGGTGAAGAAAACCCTGCAAACTCTTAAGATTCCATATCCAAAAAAAGAATTGTGAGGATAAAATAAAGATGTTCCAGATAAACTAAAAACTACAAAATATGTTGCCTTAAAACCTATACTACAAGAAATGTCAAAGGATACAGCAAGGCCAAAGGGGAAAGATATAAGAGTGAAATCTGGACTTACAGAAAATAACACCAGGAAATGTAAATAATTAGGAAAATATTTTCTTCAACATAATTTCCTTAAAACACTATGAACTATTTAAAGCAAACAAAATAAATCCTAAAGTGGGATTTATGGTGTAAGTAAACATGCAAGATAAGACAACAGCACAAAGAAAGGGATGGGGAAATAAATGAAATTACACTGTTCTAAGGATATTGCATGGAAATAGATGGGAAGAAGAAGAAAGTAGTAAGTGGTATGAAGTGAAAGGTGGTATACCATTACCTCTAAATAGACTTTGGTAAGTTAGTAGTTAAGCTACTAACTTATTAGTAGTATTGTTAAGCTCTACAATACTACTAAAAAGTAATAAAGAAACATAGCTAAGAAGTCACTAGATGAAATAAAAGACTATATACTATTTGATTAATCCCAAAGATTGCAAAAATGAAGCCACACAGAACAAAAAAGAAAAACAGCAATCATACCAGTAATAACAAATATAGACTAAGCACTGCAATTAGATTGCAAAGATTGTTACACTGAATTTAAAAAGGAAGAGCCAATGGCTACATGCTATTTATAAGAGACACACTTTAAATACAAAGACATTTATAGACTTAAAGAAAAATACTAGAAAAAAATGTATCACGAAGTTGCTAAGAAAGGTGTAGTGGCTATATTAATATAAGGCAAAGGAAGCTTCAAGACAAAGAGTATTTTAAGTAATTAAGAATCCTATCCTATCTAATAAAAGATTAATACACAAATTGACCATACCTCCATTACACAATCCATGCTCACCAGCCAATCAGGGGCGAGTATGCAAATTAACCCCAATCAAGATAGCTGTGAGCAGGAAGAGAGCAGGAGGGAGGCTTGGGCTCAAAACCTTGTAGGAGGTATGCAAAAGGCAGCTGGCTGATATTTCTCTCTCTTTAATGATTGTATCTATCCTTCTCCTTTCCTCTCTCTCTAATAAAGTCAATAAAAACTTATTTTTAAAAGATCGTGGTATATTCATACAATGAAACACTACTTAGTAATAATTAGAAACAAACTAACATACCTAATAGCATCAAGACATTATACTGAGTAAAACAAGCCAGATATAAAGAGCATATACCAAATGATTCCCACTTAGGTGAAGAGTTCAATAACATGAGATTTATGTGAACTAATCTACTATGGATAAACCTAAGAACTTAAATATCACTATCTAAAGTTGGGGCCTGTCTATATAATTGTTTGAAGGATTGAAACAATGCATGTAAAATATCTAATCTATAAAGTAATATATAAATGTAAACATTATTATTAATTCATATCCACAATTCTAGTCCAACAAGCTAATGTTCTCCTGAAGAAAAAGACTACAATGTTTTGATTTATAAAATCCCAAAGAAAAATCACAACTAGAATTCTACAGCTTTGAATACCTATTCAAAAAGTGAATCAACTGCCAACTTCAAGATATCCTAAAGCAAAGATTAATTCTAGAGAAGAAATAAGTAGCACCCAATTAAAAACTAGGCAGCATTCCTGAATTACAAACTATCACTTCCAATAAAGTACATTTTAATTATTCCAATAATTTATTTGATAGTTTTGTCAACACAAAATATTCTGCTCTCTCACACACTGTGACTTTTAACAGCCCCCAGATTAAAAATAGCATAGTAAATATGCTATTATCTGATTAAATACAAGTAAAACCAAGAAGCTAACACTAACTTCATATTGCTATGGAAAGCAGTCCCCATCATAAATAGCCTACCATTCCAAATGGCTAAATCTGTAAATTTTATGTTTTAACTAACCCTACTGTTCAGTGGTAAAGGAATCATCACAAAGTATTCTCTGCTCTTCCTTGGCTCTCAATGCACACCACTTCAGAAGCCTCAAACACAGCGTTTGGTCCCTTTTGTCACTGACTTCTTTGGTTTTATACCATGTCTCAACATTGTTGTTGTTTTTACTTTCCCAGGTTAGCTTTGGCAATCCAGTTTTAAGTTTGGGGTTTTGTTTTGTTTTTTACCCTCCACCATCTTAAGATGCTGCTCCTGGTAAATACCCATAGGTACAAGGTATAGCATTTGCATGCACCATAATAGAGTGAATATATTTCCCAGTTTCAGTCTTAGGTTATACCTGTTGCCTAAGCATAATTAAGAATAACAACCCTTTTTATTCCCAGGAGTTTCTAGTTTAAACAGAAGGTTAAATAGTCACTCTATTCAGACCACAAAAAATAGTCTATGAACAGTAAAATGTAAAGTACTTAAAAGCCAAGCAGTTTGGCTGGCTAGCACAATGAATGTACGGACAAAAGCTATTCCAATGCCAGTTCAGGTGCCCAGAACATTCTTGATTTTTATTATGTCTAAATATACTGATTACCAAATTAAGCCAAGTGTGCTCGGGAGAGATCATTAGGGAATTTAACCTTAATCAGTGAATTAAAAACATGTAAATTAACATATTAATTATAGTACAGTAAATGGTTCCTTTAAATGTTAAAAATAGTATGTTCTAATAAGCAATACTTGGTCATATCTTTTTATTTTTTTAATATATTTTTATTGATTTAGAGAGGAAATGAAACACCAGATGAGAAACATCAATCGGCTGCCTCCTGCACGCCCTCTACTGGGGATTGAGCCCACAACCCAAGCATGTGCCCTGACAGGGAATCAATCCACTGATCTTACACTGAACCACTGAGCACCACCACCAGGCCTTTCTCTTGTTTTAAATCATCAGTGCCTTAACAGGATCCTTTCCAAAATTATTATTTTTAAGTTGGAAATAAGCAATGTTTTATTATATCACAATTAATTTCCAAGAGTTCACCTATATTTAATATAACTCACAATGCAATTTAGTATGAACATTATGTTATTATTTGTTTAGGCTAATTCAACATTGTCTTGTATCTCACTATATGTCAAATTAATTACTGAGTCTAAATTAGAAGAAAAGGCCTTGATAGTCAAATGAACTTATGACTGACAACCACCTACATGTTCTTGAAATGGTCATTACTATGGTACACCCAAATACTAGTAATGGAATATATGAAATATAATGGCTACTGATACTCAAAATATGGCTGAATCTCAAATGCATTATGCTAAGTAAAAGAAGCCAAACTCAAAAGGCCACCCATTGTCTGAGTCCCATTTATATGAACTCTGAAAAAGGCAAAATTAATAGTTGCCAGGGCCTGGGGTTGGGGAAATGTGCTATCTACCAAGAGACAATACTGTTCTATATCCTGGTCATGGTTTAGTACATTGCATGGATTGTTAAAACTACTAGAATTATACACCAAAGAGTGAGTTTTACCATATATACTTTTTAAAATTTAACTTTGGGGCAAAACATTTTTTAAAAGCTTAGATTAAAAAATGGCCGATCACAGAATGTTATCTTCCTTCATTAGGAAGAGAATAGAGAATCTGCATGTGGGAATAAAAGGCAGCGTAACTAAACTGGTTTGCCTACAGTGTATACTGTCAAGAGTTCTAGGTTGGCACTTCTGTTTCTGCAGTGTTCTCTTCGAATCAGACCCTCATCTCTTTCTAACACAATTTTTCAGACCCTCCGAATGCTTCTTATTCTGGGCTTTCTAACCTTGGTTTGTGGACTGTCTCATATTCATAATCAACCTTTGCCTTAATATGCATTCACTGGCACCAATCCGTTCTTCACTCTTGGATCTCATGTTAGTATCTACCTCAATTCCCTTAACTCCTGATTCTATCTCAACTTTGTTCTCACTGGTCCCTCAGCTAAACTTGATTATGTCCTCTTCCCAGGCTTCAATTGGGGTTCTTACCTACCATAAGTTAAAAACGATAAATGTTAGTAATTTCCAACTTTCCTTGAAGTGCTTCAGAAATAGCAAATTAAAGCTTCCCTTGGGATCCCCACCCATGTTTTTCTTCATTCTGATAAATATAACTTCCTTATTTCTGTCCAACCAAACTCTTATCTTTAAATTCTACTTAATGTCTGGTTTTAGACGAAGACACAGATAAGAGGCCAACTTCTTCCTCACAAAAATCATGTTCTTAATTTGACTAGTATTATATATATATATATATATATATATATATATATATATGTGTGTGTGTGTGTGTGTGTATGTATATATATTTATTATTATTATTATTATTATTATTGATTTTTTACAGAGCGGAAGGGAGAGGGATAGAAAGTCAGAAACATCGATCAGCTGCCTCTTGCACGCCCCCTACTGGGGATGTGCCCGCAGCCAAGGCACATGCCCCGGACCGGAATCGAACCCGGGACCCTCCAGTCCACAGTCCGACGCTCTATCCACTGAGCCAAACCGGTTTCGGCTTAATTTGACTAGTATTAAAATTACACTTGTATCTTCCTTCTTCAGGGTACCTACCTATGATTCCTACAAAACTGCTCATCACTTAATGTTACATATTATAATCCTTCAAACCTCTCCAATTTTTCTACACCTTTTCACAAATAAAGTTATCAAAACAGGATACCAACAAATAAATCAATTTACAAATACTAATAAATACAACACAGTACTAATTTGACCAAAAAGATACACTTTGAAAAAGAGATCAGCCCTAACTGGTTTGGCTCAGTGGATAGAGCATCAGTCTGCAGACTCAAGGGCCCCAGGTTCGATTCCAGTCAAGGGCATGTACCTTGGTTGTGGGCATGTCCCCAGTGGGGAGTGTGCAGGAGGCAGCTGATTGATGGTTCTCTCTCATCTAACTCTCTATCCCTCTCTCTCTTTCTCTGTAAACAATCAAAAAATATGTATTTTTTAAAAAGAAAAGAAAAAGATCAGTCAATTATGGCCCCTTATACTATGAGATAGGACAGGAATAGGAAAAAAAAAATCAATCTCAGAACTTCCAATAGTTAATTCTCTAGCAGTGACTTTGTTGATTCCCCACAAACCAAGAGACCCCAAACTTCACAGCCACTGAGTTTCACAACCTTCCCAACCCCAAGCAATAAATTTTATCCACTCTACCCCCTAAAAAAAGGGAGAAAAAGCTTTTTACTATGAATTCACTGTAGGTTATCTCTTCCAGGTCAAGCAGGTTGCCTTCATTCAATTTTATTACAACCCATTGTTGCTAATTGTTGAAACCATTTCCTACAACCCTTTATTTCTTTTATGAGGTAAAAGAGAACAAGACTGAGAAAAGATTCAGTGGAAAGCAAAGAAAGATAACTCTATATTTTTAAACTAAATTTAGTTGAGCAAAGAAAGAGAACTCTATATTTTTAAACTAAATTTAGTTGATAATATTTGTTTCTCCATAAACTGAGCAAAATATTTACCTTTCTTTAAGGTTAAACAGACATGTGAGTTGCATAAAAAGACTGTTAAAAAAACAAAAATATAGAAAGTAAAACTAATGAGAAAAGAGGAGACAAAAGACAGGAATAAGGAAATGGACTGCAGTATGAAGAAAAAAGGTTGGACTCAAGGAAAGAAAAAATAGAAATCTGTCCTAAAAGCAGCAATTATCAATACAAAATATAATTTCATCTTGTTTGTGTTTCTTTTTAAAGAAAACAATAATGTGGCTGTTTGTACTTAGTTTCAGGGAACAGAGGAAAATAGATTTCAGAGCTTTTATGACAACAGCTTCTAGAAAATGAAGGATTGAGTTAAAAATAAATGGCCATATAAAAATATATGTAATTCAACAATATTCTTCAAGCTTCGGCTGGCCTTCATACCTCTCTGGTAATACTTGGAACAGGAAGCTATACCATATTAAAGATGAGAAAGAAGATACTATATAAGCTACTTCTACCTCTCTCTTGGACCCATCTGGGTCATAGTAGCAGCTAGCAAAAGCCTAAGGGGTAAAAGTCCACCCCATACCCAAAAATCAAAACTACTCCCACCCCACCTTGGCTCAATGGTTTTCTCCCACTGTGGTGAGGGTGGTTTTGGAAAAGCTCCTCAAATGCCAGGAAACACTGTAATACAAAAAGAAAAAACAATTCATAAGTACCCAAAGTTAACTAACATTTTGGCCTCCCTCTCAAGGAAGATTGGCACAGTGGAAAAAGCACTAGTCTAGGAATCAAGAAACCAAATGTATTCTGCTTGTTCAGCATTCAATTCTAAGACATTTGCTATACTCCAGGTGCAGAATATAAGCTAGAAGCTGCTGATGGTCACCTCTGCTACTAAATGGGCTGAAATGCAGGCATCAGAAAAGCTAAGGGATATAAAGAGATATGCCAGGTGAGTTCTTAGTGTAGATATTTTCTCCCTTAAGTTGGTTTGTAATGGGCTTCAGTGACTTGCAAGTAAGTCTGACCAATACACTTGGGTTCTATTTCTACAGTGAACCTGGTCATTTCTAATTTATTTGCTTTAGTTTCCTCTTATTTAAAATGGGCTAGATCTGACTTTTTTATTTTTATATCAAAAATTATAATGAATGTTTTCATATGAATGTATCTTATAGGATCAGATTATAACATTTATTTCTGATCAAAATCATTAAGGACAATAGCATTTAAATCTCACCTTGAGAGTAAAAATAAAAATGACTCCTTTAGTTTAAATGTACTTTATTAAGATCAAATATACTATATTTACAATTATGACCAAAACCAATGAGAAAAACAATGTGTTTTGATAAAAACAAATTTAATATTAGTGAATAATGGTAAAAATTGAAAGCTTTTATTTACTTCTCAGGATTCAATTTACTTCTGTATTTTGTTTTGGTTGCACATTAGTAAGATAATCTTGATTCAAAAAGCATAGTTGTAAAGAGTAATACATGTCTTTCTACATCTCCCTTAACCCCATGATATTAGTTGACTAGGGTGGAGAAAAGCTTTAAGTTCTGCACAAAAGAAAACCTGACAGCAGGTGTTTTTTTTTAAACAAAACAAAACAAACAAACAAAAAAACACCAGATCTCCAACTGGTTGAAATTTAGCACGTATTTGAGGAGACAGAGTTAACCAAAGAACATACATGCATATATGCATTACCCATGGACACAGACAATAGCTTGAAGAAGGCCTGGGGTGGAGCAGGGGGCAGGTGGAAAGGGATAAAGAAGCAGGAAATGGGGAACATCTGTAATACTGTTAACAATAAATAGCCCTGGCTGGAGTGGCTCAGTTGGTCGGGCATCGTCCCATATACCAAAAGGTTGCAGGTTCAACTACCAATCAGGGCATATGCCTAAATTATGGCTCAATCCCCAATAGGGGGTGTGCAGGAGGCAGCCCATTGATGTTGTGCTCACATTAATGTTTCTCTCTCCCCCTCCCTTCCTCTCAAAAAGAAAGTCAATAAAAAATATTTTTAAAATAAATAAATAAAGTTAGTACATAATAGTTTTCATGTGTGGCTTTTTTTAAATGACTTAAACCTCATTTAAAAATTAAATCTAAGTCACATGGTTACA
Source organism: Antrozous pallidus (assembly GCA_027563665.1). Classification (NCBI taxonomy): domain Eukaryota; kingdom Metazoa; phylum Chordata; class Mammalia; order Chiroptera; family Vespertilionidae; genus Antrozous; species Antrozous pallidus. Next base: position 182,281,787 of record CM050508.1, read on the forward strand.
GAATCTAATTAGTTGCTTTATAGAGCTCTAATAAAATAGGTAATTCCTAAACTCTTAAGAACCCTTTCTGTCAGATTCATTTATACTCACTGCCCATAGAAAATTGCAATGAAGTAAATATAGAAATTCATAATACCTTTTTTATAATAAGCCTATTTTAAAGGAAAGAAAAATTTTACCAATTCCTAAACTCAACCCTAGAGAGTTATCAACACAGGCAAATAATAAACTAGGTCAAATAAGAAAACTATTATAATAGCCTATTCAATCTTATTAAGAACCAACTTAATGGGCAAATCATAGTAGGTACTATAAAACAGTTTTTTAAGAGTGCCTGCTTTATAATAGAAATTATTAACTCTCCATCTCTAACCTTAAGAAATTAGCCATCTAGCAAAGAATACAATATATTCATTCATTCAACAAGAGTGTCTCTTCAGTGCCACCAGCCACTGCACAAGTAAACTATATACATACTTGAGACGTCTGGTGCACGGATTTGTGCACCAGTGGGGTCCTTTGGCCTGGCCCCTAGAGATCAGGTCGAAACCAGTTCTCCAACATCCCCTGAGGGGTCCCAGATTGAGAGAGGACGCAGGCCAGGCCAAGGGACCCCAATGGTGCACAATCGGGGTTGGGGAGGGACCGCAGGAAGGCTCCAGGGCTGGTCTGTCCCATCTCTCCCAGTCCTGATCAGCTGGACCCCAGCAGCAAGCTAACCTACCAGTTGGAGCCCCATAGTGGTCAGTGTGCATCATAGCTAATGCTCAAACACTTGGAGGAACGATTAGCATATTACACTTTTATATATATAGATGATCCCTACCCTCATAATTTAGACTTTAACCTAAGGACAACAGATGACCAATTCAGATTTTAAACAAAGAGCACATATGACCCCCCCCCCCCCACAAGATCATTGGCTACTATGTGAAAGTTGCTATAAATAAAAAATAAGTCCATGGATAGAAAAACCAGTTAGGAGCTACTACAATGATGACAAAGTAACAGGAACTCAAAAGAGGGAACAACAAACTCATTTATGTTGTGTGTGTGTGTGGGGGGGGGGGTGTGGAGATGTGGAGAGAACGGGCCAGGAGAGGTTAGCCTCAGAGAAGTAATGTTAAAGCTCAATCTTAAAAGACAAAGAGTAAGCCAGACAAGCAGAGAAAGGGGACTTTGCGCATTAAGAGAAGACCACTGGATGGCCCTCACTGGTTTGGCACAGTGGACAGAGCATCAGCTTATGGACTGGAGAGTCCCGGATTTGATTCCAGTCAAGTGCACATGCTGGGGTTGTGGGCTCAATCTCTAGTAAGGGGTTTGCAGGAAACAGCCGATCAATGATTCTCTCTCATCATTGATGTTTATATCTATATCTCCCTCTTCCTTCCTCTCTGAAACCAATAAAAATATTTTTTTAAAAGAGACGACCATTTAAAAAGCATATTTGGGAAACCAAGTAATCCCTTACAATGGGTCTTGTATGGAGTGAAGCATAGCTAGAAAGGCAGATCAAGAAAAACATAGTAAAGAGTATTTTATATAAGAAGCATCTACAGAACACTGGGGAGATATGACCAGGCTTTCATTTTAGAAAATTTTTTCCAGGGACAATTAGCCTAAAGAAGGCAAGAAATGCAAACAGCCAAACAAGAATTCATGCTTGCTAACAGATACACTGTCCTAATCTAATAATTTATCCTGACAACCAAATATGGTCCAAGCAAATACTCTGAGCTTAGAAATCTAGCAACTAGTACCAAGTCCAGACCAGTTGACATGGCTACTGAAACAAGCAAGTCTGTGTAAATAAACTACTAAAAATGTAATAATGGTGGCAGGAGATAAATAGAATGAAGAGGAAAAAACAGCAACTAAGAAAAGAAGGAAATAACAGAAAAACTATTTTATTTCAGGGTAAAAATTACCTAAAAAGTCAATTACACACAAATCCACCTCTTGCAGGTAATACTTAATAAAGTGTGATTCCTAACAAGCAGTTCAAAAACCAAATTTAATACATACACTTAAGAAAATAACAAAACAAAAACTAGATTAGAAACAGCAAACTATAACAGAGGACCAGTAGCTAGTTTCCCACTGTTTAAAAAGAAAACTCTCCCCACCTGGCTGGTCCTTGAAGCATACCAACTAAAATGGGGATAAAGTGGGACAGGATAGGGGCGGGAAAGTGGGAGTGGGCTGAAGGAGGACTTGCTATTTTCACAAATAGTCCTGATCAATGATCCGAATGCTCTTATTCCAATTATTTTTCTTTATATAATAGACATATATCTTAGGTACAAACATGATAATAGATATAATGAATAATCCAATTATTTTAAGAAAACAAATCCTACCTTTCCAGGGTCATCCTTGGATCGAGGCACTTTAAGGAAACACTTGTTCAGCGACAGATTATGTCGTATGGAATTCTAAAATTAAAGAAAAACCGTACAGTCACTGGAATCCAAAAAGTAAAATCCACCTTTAAAAAACAGAATCAGAAATCTAAATATCTCCATGCACTGGAATACAATTACAAATAGAGTAAGTTTTTTAAATGAGCTTCAAATTTAAACCTTTTTGATTTTTAAATTATGCATGCTACAAAGGAAAGCAGTTATTGAAAGTTTCTGGTGAATGTACAAAATTCCAAATAATGGACTATATGTCCCATTTTAAATGTTTATTAAGGACTTTTAATGATACAGGAAGATGCCTGTGATTAATATTAAATATTGAATTCTAAATATAAAATTATATACATATTATGACTTTAATTGTGATTAATTCATTCATTCTTGGAAACAAGTCAAAATGCAAAATGTGAATAGCTTTTTTACATAAAATATGTGATGATTATTTTCCTCTTTTCTGCAGTTCAAATGATCTATAAAAGCACATGCATTATCACTTTCTAATGAGTTAAAAATTCGAAACAAATAATTCAACTGCTCCATTACAAAGCATATAGGCACCAATCAAGTTCTCACTGCAATCTATAAGAAAGAAAAACAGAAAGAAGACACTGACTACAAAGGGCTAGCAAAAACATCTAGGTTTCTCAATGTCGCAGGAATTGAGCCTATGGACTGAAAGGTCCCAGGTTCAATTCTGGTCCAGGGCACATGCCCGGGTTGCGGGCTCGACCCCCCAGTGGGGTTGGTGCAGGAGGCAGCCAATTGATGATTCTATCTCATCACTGGTGTTTCTCTCTCTCTCCCCCTCTCCCTTCCTCTCTGAAATCAATACAAAAACAAACAAAAAATAACCACCTTAGATGGCAGGAAAATGCACTTGGGAAAGAAAAATCTGTAAAAGAAGAAATCTTTCACTAGTAAGTAGGATTATGACACAATTTTTAAAGAAAACACCTAAAGGCCATTTCTTCTTAATGAAATTCTCCAAGATCCATTCATTCCATAATTGTTCATTCCAAAATAGCCAGGTGGAGAGGGGCCCCAAATGCATTTAATCATGACTTAGAATTTTGGGAGGTCGTTTTTGGTATAATGTTTATTATTTAATACAAAATTCAAAACTCTAACAATAATGTCTATATTAAAAATTCCCTCTCATGGGACTATATTGGTATTAAAGAAGATTTTAAAATATGAATATAAATCAAGCCTATCTTATTACCAAAACATCAACTTAAAACTTATGAATGGGAGTCCCTTCTGCTTGGGAAGTTAATAGCTACCAAGAATGATGATCTCTCCCAAACAATGAGAAAACAATGGGTTAACCCACTCCTTCCTCAAATCACACCTATTTGAACAGCTAAGGTTGGAAGGCAGCCCAAAAAATGAAATTCCTGTGAGGGATAAGCCAATTCAGTGAGAAAGGGGACAAACTGTCTCACCTTTCAGCAGAGCCTGGGGGAAAGAAGTGACCACCATCCAAGAAATTAGCTAAAATTTGAAAGGCCAAGCATGGGCTAAATCTGTCAGTTTAGAGCAGGGCTGGGGAACCTTTTTTCTGCCAAGGGCCATTTGGATATTTATAGCATCATTCGCTTAATATAATTCATTTAATATAAATTTATGTTGCTATGAAAAAAAAAGCTCCTAGTCTTACTGAATTTTGAGTCCTGCCTGTGGTTTCCTTGCAGGGCCAGACCAAATGACTTCACAGGTCTTATATAAGGCAGGCGGGTCCCCCATCCCTGGTTTAGAGCAACAAGGTTCCCATTCACAAGAGAAGCTCCCAATCACTTTCAAGCTCTTCTCCATGCATCTTCACCATATGCTCACAAGGAAAACTGGGGGGGGGTGTTAGGAAAAGAGACCAAAGAAATTCTCCTTTATTGCAGCAAAGAGGCAACTGACAAGCACAAAGTAGGAGACAAAACCCCACCACTTTCTATAAGTATTTATTACAAAGCAAAAAACTTAAGGTAGGGGCAGCAAAATCTCTGTCACAGGACTCTAGCCAAGACTAGAAAGAAAGAAATGGGGGAAGGGGGGAACTTCTGCCAGACCTTCTTCACAGGACACAGGCAAAGATCTATTGCTGATGGTGGGAGAAGAATAGAAGCAAAATCCTTTTACCTCTGGGACAGTGTCAGAACTACCTTAGCTGAGGGAGGGGCAGGAATTTATCCCCAAAACAATTACAGATGCAAGGCTAGTCTGGCTGAAAGAAAGAAACACTAAAAAAGTCACACTCCCAAGTCCAGAAGCTAAATTAAAACAACAGATAAAACCCCGGACCCTACCAGTAAGTAATAAGCAGAAACAATCTGATAGAGAAGAGGTAGAAGCATATCTCTCATCCCCACCTGTAGCAAGATGAACAGAGACAACTAAAATCTAAAAAGAAAGCAGGAAAACAGAAAAGCCTACAAGCACCTAAGCCCGCCATTCTCAGCCCAAGGTAATAGGAGCCTACTGCTGGAGAAATGTAAAGCCTTCAGTATACTGAGGTCAAAGACACAGACGACAAAACCCATATCCAGTGCAAGTATTGACTGACTCAACTCATCACAAAAATGATCTGGGACAAAAGATGCTTGTCCATTTATAAATAGTATTTGTAATACTATTTATGTCAGTCTCCTACACATCTATCTGGCACTCGATCGAAAAGCATGGGGGGGGGGGGGTACCATTGTTAAGAGATAAGCAAAAAAATTCCATTGAAAGATGACTCAGGTGTTTGGACTATCAGATAAGAACTTAAAAATAATTATGACTACTATGTTAAAACTAGAGGTCTGGTATATGAATTCATGCACGGGTGGGGTCTGACTGGTCAGGGAGAGAGGCCAAGGACAGTTGGCCAGCTGGCCCCCGCCCCCTGGTAGGACTCCCAGTAGAGGGAACAATTTGCATATTAGCATTTTATTATGTAAGACTAGAGGCCTGTTGCACAAAATTCATTCACGAGGGGCGGTGAGTTGTCGCCTCAGCCCAGCCTGCACCCTCTCCAATCTTGAACCCCTCAAGGGATATCCAACTGCCTGTTTAGGCCTGATCCTACAATCCAAGACTGCTGGATCCCAACTGCTCGCCTGCCTGTCTTTCCTGATCGCCCCTAACCACTTTTGCCTGCCAGCCTGACCACCCCCTAACCACTCCCCTGCCAGCCTGATTGATGCCTAACTGCTTGCCCCTAACTGTTTGTCAGTCTGTTTGCCCCTAACTGCCCTTCCCTGCAGACCCAGTCACCCCCAACTTCCCTCCTCTGCCAGCCTAGTCACCCCTAACTGCATTCCCCTATAGGCTTGATCGCCCCCAACTGCCCTCCCTTGTAGGCCTGGTCCCTCCCAACTGCTCTCCCCTGCTGGCCATCTTGTGTCCACATGGGGGGCAGAATCTTTGACCACATGGGGGCAACCATCCTGTGTGTTGGAGTGTTGGTCAATCTGCAAATTACTCTTTTATTAGATAGGATAGAGGCCTGGTACATGGGTGGGGGCCAGCTGGTTTGCCCTGAAGAGTGTCTCGGATCAGGGTGGGGGTTCCCTTGGGTCATGGGGTGGCCTGGGTGAGGGGCTGTGGTGGTTTGCAGGCCAGCCACGCCCCCCAGTGACCCAAGTGGAGACCCTGGTATCAGGGTTTATTTATCTTCTACAATTGAAACTTTGGAACCTGGAGTGGAGCCAAGTCTCCTGCTCGCTCTGTAGTGGCAGCCATTTCTGGTAGGATTTATTTATCTTCTATAATTGAAACTTTGTAGCCTTAAGCGGAGGCCAGGGCAGGCCAGGGCAGGCCAGGGTGTGTGGAAAGCTGGGCTTCCTCCATCACCAGGGGCAACCCTAGCCTCCTGCTCTCTCCAAGACTATGGAACAATACAAGTAATCTGAGTCTCAGAAAGAGAGAAAAGAAAGGAATGAGGCAAAAAAAAAAAAAAAAGTGAAGTTAACAGCCAAGAATCTTCCAAAAATAACGCAAGACATCAAATCAGAGAACATCAAGCAGAATAAAAAATCCACACACTTATGTTCATTAATCGAAATGCTGAAAATCAAACTGAAGAGAGTATATTAAAGACAGCAAGAGTAAGATTACATACAGAGAAATAAAGATAAGGATTATAGCAAATTTCTCAGAAACTATGCAAGACAGAAAACAGAATGACATTTTTAAAATACTAAAATTTTTAAAACTGTCAATTTTATACCAAGTGAAAATACTTCCTAAAAATTAAAGCAAAACAAAGACTTCCAAACAAACAAAAGCTAAAACAATTCATTGCCAGTTGGCTAGCAATATTATAAGGAAGTTCTTCAGGCATAAGTATGATACCAAGTGAAAAGTTGAATCTACAAGAAATAAAATAAAATAATGAAGAGCTCCAGAAATTATAAAAAGGGAGGTAAATTTTAAAAAACACTTTTTCTTATTTATGCCTTTAAAAGGTAACTGTTGCCCTAACCAGTTTGGCTCAGTGGATAGAGCTTTGGCCTGTGGACTCAAGGGTCCAGGTTAGGTTCTAATCAAGGGTATGTACCTTGGTTGCAGGCACATCCCCAGTAGTGGGTGTGTAGGAGGCAGGTGATTGATGTTTCTCTCTCATTGATGTTTCTAACCCTCTATCCCTCTCCCTTCCTCTCTGTAAAAAAAAAAATCAATAAAATATATTTTTTATAAAAAAGGTAACTGTTAACATAATTTATTATGAGGTTTTCAAAATGCAGAAGTAAAATGGATGATATTGTAGCACAAAGGATCGGTCAGAGGAAATTATCCTGTATAATCCTATATAATAAAGAGCAAATATGCTGATTAGACCGAACAGCAGAACAACCATCCAGGCAACAGTTCAGGCGACCTTCTGGATGAAGCCGGGGTTGAGAGGGCCAGCCAAGGCCTCAAGGGGCTGTGAGAGCCAGCTGGGGCAGCCAGGGCTGAGCCCCTTGCATGAATTTCATGCACTGGGCCTCTAGAAAGGTTTATAAAGTTCTTCCACTATACAAAAAATGCTCTATTTGAAGATAGAGTGTGATTACTGGTAGCTAAAGATGTGTTTGGAAAACCCTACAGCAATCACTAGCAAAATTTAGTCAGAAGTATAACAAGTAATAGTGGAGATAAAATGGAATCACAAAAAAATACTCAATCCAAACTGAAAAGAAGACAATAAAAAGAACTAATTAAACAAACTGAATGAAGTTCATCTACCCACCTTAAAAAAGTTCAAGAAGGGGGTGAAGGTGAGGTGGGACTCGAGATGTTCAGAAGAAGAAATTAAGACAGCCTATTTTCTAAATGGTTTCAAGGAACGAACACATCCCTAAAAAACTGAAATATTGGAAGTCTTTAACGCTCTACCCTATGTCTTTTTTTCATTTCTACATTTGCTACCTAAGCAATCCCATCAACAATGATAGCTTCAATGACCACTTATGACACTTAAATCTATTTAAATCTCCAAACTAGAACTTTCTCCTAAGTTTTTAATGTATTTTCAAACATCTACTAGACATCTCCAGAAACACTTCAATCTCAGCGTGTTTAAAACTAATCTTTATTTCCAGTGTGATCATCTTCCCGTTTTCCCTTTTCACTGAAACACAATTACTCATATACAAGTTCCAATCAGAAACCTCTACTGTTGGCAAACCGAGGCTCGTGACCCGTGGTTTGCCACTCTGTTGACTAATGAGTTTGCCAACCACTGCTCTACAACATCCTTAACATCCTCCTTCCTTCTAACCATATATAACAAATCTGTCACCAAATCTTATTAAACTTACCTTTGACCTAGCTATTGTATTCCATCTCTTCTTTTACTATCCCAGTCCAGGCACCAGTCACCAAATGTAGTACAATAGCTACTTAATCGGTGCCCAACCTGCACTTCCCTCTTTTGCCCCTCCTTCACCATTCTCCAATTTGCAGGCAATTATCTCTTCACAAAGTAAATCTGATGTCACCCTTTCACTTAAAATCTTTCAACAATTTTCCATTGCACTTAGGATAAAATCCAAAATCCTTCACAGAGCCTCCAAAGGCTCTTTATCATCTGACCCTACCTTACTGTCTATACTCATCCCCTCCAATGTTCTCTCATCTCTAGGCTTTCCATTTGTTGCTCCCTCTGCAAAGATTGCCCTCAGTCTTACTCCATTCCCTTCATCGATTGAGTCTACTTAATTTTCAATTTGTTCATGGTTTAAACAATAGTTCTTTAGGGAAATACTTTCTGACATTCAGATATTATTGCATTAGGTCTCACTGAAGTTGTAACCCAGGAATCTAAATTTTGAAAGCACTATTAAATGTTTTTAAACTTGAGTGTAAACTGGCACCTCCAATTCAAATCAACAATCATATACTACCTATATTTCTCTTATATTGTGAGAGGCCTAGTTCCCCAAAATATCAATACATGCACTCATTTGTTCTACGCTACCAAACACATAAAATAGTTTCAGAATTTCTCCCAACTTCTTTTCTTACAGTTATTGGACATAAAGACTGACTCTAGCAAAATATCACTCTACAAATCTACTAAGTAATGTTCATGATTTCTTGGCAATTCTTTTCATCTTTAGTATAAATCCTATGAAGGTATATAGTCAGCAAGCTCTTTCCAAAAGTGTCTCGAATTTTTTTTTTCTTGTGATTACATTATCAATTTGATGTTAAAGCTTGTGTCTATTTATATTTAGTTTTAAGGTTTCTTTTTCATATCCTTTTCCCCCTATTTATGTATATGTGTGTGTGGATTTTTCTTAATCCTCACAGGAGGTATTTTTCCATTGATTTTTAGAGAAGAGTGGGAGGGAGTGGGAAAGACAGAGAGAGAGAGAGAGAGAGAGAAAGAGAGAGAGAGAGAAACATTGATGTGAGAGAGATATATCAATTGGTTGCCTCCTACATTGCCCCAACCCAGACTGGGAATTGGCCCTACAACTGAAGTACGTGCCCTTGACTGGAATCAAACCTGTGACCTTCAGTCTGCAGGCCCACACTCTAACCACTCATCAAAATCGGCTAGGGCTCCTTTGGGCAAAACACATGGCCCCACACTCAAAACTATGTAAAAGATATACTTGAAATCTAAATCCTTTCTACATCCCTTCTATCTCAGTTCCATCCATCCTCTATAGGTAACTATCCTATATAATCCTATATAATAAAAGCCTAATATACAAATCAACTGAACGGGGGAATGACCAGTGGAACAACCAATCAATATTATGCACACTGACCACTAGGGGACACTCAACATAAGAGCTGCCCCCACCCTCCAGACCCCAAGCCAGCCAACGCAGGTCCCTGTGCCCCACCCCCCCTAACTGCCCTGCCAGTCACCCCACAGATTAGCCCTGATCTCTGGCCAGTCGTAGGGACCCTACATATGCACGAACTTCATGCACCGGGTCTCTAGTATTTATTATGTTTCTCATTTATTATTCTTAAGTTTCTTTTTTATTAACAATAAACAAATATATACTTTTTATTTTTCCCCCACATAAATAGTAGTATAATACAACCCCACATACACGTAACAGTCTTGTATTTTTCTTTTTATTACCCTATACTCCAGTAACATAATAAGTTAATTTCTTTAGTAAGGTGAAGAGCACCAAAACTTGAATTCCTTTACATATAGTTCAGGTTACAAAACCATTCAATTATGAAAAATTCAGAGAATGTTTTTTAAACTCTTCTGAAGTATTTAGTTATTTTAAATATGTACTTTCCTTTCAATGTCCTGACACAAAATAAAAAGGGAGTTTTACCTAAATATTAAAATTCTACTTCAATCCTTTTACATGACCATAAGCACATTTCCTCCTCTGTGTGACTTCAGTTGGCTCTACATTTCTGGAAAGGTGATTGACGGCTATTTTAGCATCATTCTTTGCCTACTTCAACCAATACAATTTAAATGATTTCCCACTTTCCCCTAACTCATCTCCTATATATCTAAAGAAGATATAGTGAGTAGCAGATTCTAGGAGTGTGCTAAACAATCTAAGGACAAGGAATGGAAAGTAAAACCTGAAAACAGAGATAGGACCTGAACAAAGGAGGAAGAAAATCAGTTTCCATTTGTCTACATTTGAAATGCTCAAAGTATTTCTTTATTTACAAAAATAAATTTAAAGTTGATCGTGGCAAGTTCTAGGCACCTAAAATTGGGTGGAAGAAACTTTTCTTAAAAAACATGTTTTTGTTGATTTTAGAGAGGAAGGGAAAGGAAGAGATGGAAACATCAATGAGAAACATCAACATGGATCCTGCACACACCTCCTACTGGGGAAGGAGCCTGAAACCCAGCCCTGACAGGGAATCAAACCTGTGACTTCTTGGTACATGTGTCAAAGCTCAACCACTAAACCATACCAGCCAGGCTGGAAGAAACTTTTTAAAAAGAATAATTATGAAACATCTATCTTTGGAAATATTAAAGGTCTGCCTCAAGCAACAGAATGGACCAAATAATGGACCAAATACTCCCATTTCTCCTCTTTTAACCCTCTTTCTTCATTATATATAAATCATGTATGTTCCCATTGAAATTGTATCACTACTTCTAATCCAGTTTCTTACCATGATTTGGGCTGGGTAGAACCAAAAATTCAGTAGACTGGATTTGGCACTCTCAGAGGGACTTACACTTCAGCAGAATCTGAGGTCATACAGGAAAATGAGATATATAATCAAACTTTCTATACTACTAAAAGCCTAGTGCACGAATTCGTGCACCAGTGGGTCCCTCAGACTGGCCCATGAAGACTGAACTGAAACTGGCTTTCTGATATCCCCTGAGGGGTCCCAGATTACAAGAGGGTGTAGGCCAGGCCGAGGGACTCCACCAGTGCACAATCTGGGCCAGGGAGGGACAGGGGAGGGATCCAGGGCATGTCCAGCCCATCTCGCTCAATCCCGATTGGCCAGATCCAGGTAGCAAGCTAACCTACCAGTGGACAGTACACATCATAGCAACTAGTCAAATGGTCAAACAGTCAGACACTTAGCATATTAGGCTTTTATTATATAGAATATTATATAGGATATATAGGATAGTATTGCCTCCCACACTTATTTGTCTTTTTCTCTGTCTGGCTTAGTTCCTCATGGGATTGACACATTCTGGCTCCATCCCAACTCTTCTATTCTCTACTAAGAACCCCTACAATTGTTTCCTGGAAGCTATTAAAAAGACCTTCCCAAATCATAGTCTTCTTCAAAATATAGTTAAATTCCATTTCCTTAATAGTTTTCTAATGTCTCTCCCTTCCTTGTACTCTCATTCACTTAATCTTTGTGCCACTCACTTCAAAACCTCATCATACTTCCCATAAGCTCTTCAAAATTCTCAAGGCAATTATTAATTATACTCTTTGTTTAATACTTTTAATGGGTATTTTTATGGCTTACACAGAGTAGGCATGATCAATTATTCAACTCTTTAAAGCACAGCATCCTATATTTCTCAATTTGCCGTAGCTGGTTTTTCTCAGTGGTTAAGAGCACCAGCCTGTGGACCAAAGTATCCTGGGTTCGATTCTGCTCAAGGGCACATACCTTGGTTTCAGGCTCCTCCCCAACTCAGGCCTTGGTCGGGCACATGCAAGAGGCAACCAATCAATGTGTTTCTCTCACATCAATGTTTCTGCCTTTCCCTCTCTCTTCAATTCCCTCTAAAAGATAAATGGAAAAGTATCCTCAAATGAGGATTAATAACAACAACAAAGGAATATTTTTTTCTCAATTATAGAGCTTTTCACATAGCATCATAATTACTTGTTTATATATATACACCCCTCATCCAATAAAAATTACAAGTTTCCTCAACAAGTGCTGGCAGAATGTAGAGAAAATGGAACTCTCGTTCATTGTTGGTAAGTATGCAGACTCGTGAAAACAGTATGAGGTTCCTCAAAAAATTAAAAATAGAACTGCCTTATGACCCAGCAATTCTATTTCTGGGTATATACCCAAAACAATAATTCAAAAGATTATATGTACACCTATGTTCATTGCAGCATTATTTATAACAGTCAAGATATGAAAGCAACCCAAGTGCTAGAGAAAACAGTATGGAGGTTCCTCAAAAAATTAAAAATAGAACTGCCTTATGACCCAGCAATTCTATTTCTGGGTACATACCCAAAACAATAATTCAAAAGATTATATGTACACCTATGTTCATTGCAGCATTATTTATAACAATCAAGATATGAAAGCAACCCAAGTGCTCATCAATGGACAAATAGACAAAAAAGCTCTAGTACATATATACAAAGGAATATTACTTGGCCATTTGTGGCAGCCATGAATGGATTTAGAGGGTGCTGAGCTAAATTAACTAAGCCAGACAGAGAAAGGCAAGAACTTAAAGAACAAAATGAACAAACAGGCTTATAGAAATAGAGAACAGAATGATGAATGGGAGAGGGATTAGGGGTCTGAGTGAACAGGATAAAGGGATTAAAGAAGCACTAGTTGATAATTACAAAATAGTCACAACAATGTAAAGCATAGAGAATATAGTCAACATTACTATAATAAATATGTATTGGTGCCAGATGGGTACTTGAAATATCTAGAAGGAACACATTATAAAGACATTCACTCTTCAATTAGGTTCCTTTTTTTATATTATCTGCCTAGCCCCTGCAGGTGTGATAAGCTTTCTAAGCCATTTATTCCCATCTTGAGCATTTCTACTCCCTAAACACCAATGCTAACAGATTAATCTAAATCTCTTACAAAACAAGAAAGCCCATTGCATGGGAGAACATATTTGCCAATGCTATCCTATATAGTAAAGAGCTAATATGCTAATTGGAAGGAACAGCAGAACAACCCTCCAGACAAAGCTGGGGCTGCGAGGCCAGCGGCGGAGGCGAGTGAGGCTGTGAGAGCCAGATGAGGCACCCAGGGCTACAAGGGCCAAGCCCCTTGCATGAATTTCTTACATTGGGCCTCTAGTCTCAGATAAGGGCTTAATCTCCAAATTTTATAGGCAACTCATACAACTTAACATAAGGAAGATAAAAAATCCAGTCAAAAAACGGGCAAAGGGCCTAAATAGACACTTTTCAAAAGGACATACAAAAGGCCGAGTGAGATATGAAAGCATGCTCAAAGTCACTAATCATCCAAGAGTTGCAATTCAAAACAACAATGAGGTACCATTTCACACCTGTCAGAATGGAGATCAACCAACAAACAAGTGCTGGAGAAAATGTGGAGAAAAAAGAACTCTCGTGTACTGCTGGTAGGAATGCAGACTGGTGGAATCACTATGGCAAACAGTATGGAGATTTCTTAAAAAATTAAAAGTGGAACTCCCATTCGATCCTATAATCCCACTTCTAGGAATATATCCCAAGAAATCAGAAAGGACATATGCACCCCTATGTTCACAGCAGCACAACTTATAATAGCTAAGATTTAGAAACAGCCTAAGTGCCCTTCAGCACATGAGTGGACTTAAAAATTGTGGTACATCTACACAATAAAATACTACACTGCTATAAAAAAGGAACTCCTACCATTTGCAACAGCATAGATGGACGTGGAAAGCATTATGCTAAGTGAAATAAATAAGCCCGTCAGAGAAAGATAATTATCACATGATCTCACTTATATGTGGAATATAGTGAACAACACTATAACAAAAATATAACTGATAAACAAAAATAGATGCAGAGACAAAGAAACACTGAACAGACCTTTCAACCTCAGAGAGAAGGCAGAGGAGGAGGAATGGGGTAAGAGATCAACCAAAAGACATACGTACGTATGTCAATAAAACCAATGGGGTGATAGGGGCTTATCCTGGGGGATGGGGGGGCAGAATTGGCAGGGGAAGGTCAATTGGGAAAAAGGGAGACATATGTAATACTTTAAACAATAAAAAATAAAAAAAAAGAAATCTCTTAGACTTCCCTCATCCCAAATCTTGACAAGTCACTAAACATTAGTGCCTAGTGGTAAAACCAAAATCACAGCTAAGATAGATAACTTGGCATATCAAATCAATAATAAATATTTCTGCAGTGTTTAAAAAATTATAGGCCCTACGTAATAATTAAAACACGAGCTTTGACATAAGAAATCAAGTCAATAAGTGAGGATCTGATGGGTCTGTTCCAGCCACGAGGATGGTCCAGAGATGGGGGACACTGACGACACCTTGCCATGCTAGCAGTCAGCAGCTGTGCATTGCTACAGGCAGCCCAGGACCAAATCAGAGAGGATGGAACTTGCATTTCCACCATGTGTCCACCATCTAGATACCATTGCTGACATGTACACATAAAGAACTATTTGACATTGAAACTGGGACTCAGAACAATTGGACATTGAAAATGAGACTCAAACATTTTTTGTTCTTATACATTTATTTCTAATATGCAGATGCAAGATATTTTTGAAGAAAAGAAACAGGGGAGAGCGACTGATATAGAAGCAGGGAGGCATTGAACAGGCTGTCAAGCTACAGGGAGAAGGCTGGGGAGGTTGGGGGGTGGGTGCTGTGGGAGATCAACTGAAGGACTTGTATGCATGCATGTGAGCATAACCAGTGGATGCAAGACACTGGGGTGGGGGGGGATAGATGGGGACATGTGCTGGGGGGTAGAGGAGGCTGGGGGGAGAACAATGGAGGGAAAAAGGAAAACATATGTACTACTATTAAATCTAAGGTATTGCAAAAAAATAATAAAATATATATATATAAAGAAATAAAGTCAATAATACTGCAACAACTATGTATGATGTCAGATAGGTACTAGACTTTATTGGGGTGATCACTTCATAAGGTATATGAATGTCTAATCATTATGTGTACAAATTAAACTCATATAATATTGTGTGTCAAAGAGGGAAGGAAGGAGGGAAAGTGAGAGAGAAGGGCTAGCTAACTTTGAAATTCCGAATCTACCAAGTCTGGTATCAAATCTTGGCTCTCCATTTTCTAGCTGAGAAACTCTGGAAAGTTACTTCTCTAAGCCTCAGTTTTCTTACCTTTAAAATCTGGACAATAACAGCAGTTACTTCAATGATACAAGGTAATTTAGTATACAGCACTTAGCACACAAAAAGAAACAAAAGCAGCTATTATTGAGTATGAGTACAGAAACAAAAACTAATTAAACAAGATCTCTGAACAAAATTTGTAAGTTCTACAATAATGTTATTAATAAAGCATACTGAAATATAAAAGAGATAATTCTATAGTAGAAAAGAGGTAACATCTGAGCTGAAAGAATACACAGAACAAAGCCACTGGAAAAGGGGCAAGAGAGAAAGTCCACGGACAAGTAAGAGAACAAAAGAAAGAAATCAAAGTGTTTATTTCCAGGGAAAGCTAGAAAACTATTAATAGGCAGGGGTGGCGGGGAGTACATTAAGAAGAAACTAGCAAATAAAACTTGAGGAAAAGTCTGTGGCCAGAATTCAGGCTTTCATTCAAACCTCATTTACTGAGGCTTGCTAAATGGAAGCACTGTAGCAGGGCATGAAATAGAATAAGAGATATTTTAAAATACTTTCCCTTAAAACAACTGATTTTCTGACATAGTGTGCAGTACATCACTGGTGCATAATACATCTTTAATGTCTTTAACAAATACAGTCAAACAAACAACAACAACAAAAAAACCACAGGTGTTGACATAGGAAAGCTTAAGAGAAACAAGACTAACTACCAGCTGATGGCAGATTTTAAGTTCTATAAACCCCTTCTGCTACATGCACATACATACACACGCCTCACAAAGCACACAACTGGGTAATTCCTACATAAGACTATAAACATAACATGTACAGATAAGAAAGAAACTAAGTTTAATTATTTTTTTGTAAAATATAAATTAGGGAGGTGACTAATTTGATGTGACGTCAAAAAGCCCTAGGTAAGGAAATAGGGATTCTTAAAAAGAAATGGTTGATTCTAAGGCTGCAGCAAGGAAGGTATAAGATGAGCCTGAAACATCCCATGATGCCAGAAAGTTAAAAAGTGCTAAACCAACAACAAAATGGGGGTCATGTCAAAAGGGCACAAGTGCCAACATGTAAGAGCTACGAATGGCCAAAGCTGTAACAATTTGAGCAGCAATGATGGTACAAATAATAAAATATCCATCAGTGTATAATATTACAAATGAGTGATTAAATAAATAAGTAAAAGGGAAAAAGGCAACTCTTCCTTATAGAAGAATCCCAATTAAATGTATAAGAAAGGGAAAACAAAATTTGCTGTAGATATCATCCATCAATAAATGCTACAATTAATGAGCAAGGTTTAAGAAAAAACAGTCTACTTGAATGCCCTCAAAATATTTTCCCAAAACATCTTATAATTTACAAAGTAAGAAACAGTAATTTTATAGTTGAAAAATCTAGCACATACCACATTAACCAAAGAACCAAGGTTAACATTACCAGCAATAAGGCATGGTAACATAAAGTACCCCCGATATGATATACAAACAAGGACACATCACCTTTGCATTATTCTGTCCCAAAATACATTATCTCACTCTAATTACAGTATGAAAAAACATAAGACAATTCCAAACTAAGAATTATTGTCCAAAGTACCTGATAAGTACTCTTCAAAAGTGTCAAAGGTCATAAAAACAAGAAAAGATTGAGAAAATGTTACAAATTAAAGGAGATGAAGGAGACAACAACTAAATGCAATGTGGGATCCTGAAACATAAAAGGACATTAGTGGAAAAATTAATGAAATGTGAATAAACTCTGTTTACTTAGTAGTTAACAGTACTCCTTTAATCAAAAGTATTGTACCAATATTAATTTATTTCTAATCACTGTACTATGGTTATAAAAGATGTTAACAGAGAGTGAAGGACATATGGAAACCTTTTGTAATAATTATGTAACTCTTCTACAAATTTAAAATTCTTTCAAAATAAAAAGATTTTGAAAAATCTTGGATGACAAAAACGGTACTAATTAACACTTAATTTCCTTTGATACCCTAAAAATGACTAGTAATTAGAATTTTATCTTCACCTATAAACCTACACAGAGCTTTATCTTTAAGAGAAGCCAATATTGTTATTGCTTACAGCATAAAAATAGAAATTAAAAAAAAAATCCTTACCTTCCAACCACTGCCAGCCTCTCTATAATATGGGAAGTTATCACAAATCCACTGGTAAATCTCACTTAGTGTCATCTTCTTTTTGGGTGAGCTATTAATTGCAAATGTAATGAGGCTGGCATAACTGTATGGAGGTTTCCCATCTTTGTGCTGTTGGACTTCTTCCTGGTCCAGAGTTGTATTTGGGTCAAGGAGTGCATTCTTCTTGGAAATTCCTGTTCCATGTGCATTTTGTGTAGCATCAGATTTTTGAATGGCTGCTCTCATGGTGAGCTGTGGTAACCAGTCCATAGATGTTAGGCTGCTCTCCAATTCAGATGTCATCCTGAAGGTAAATAGACTCCTTAGTCAGTATCAAGGAAAGAACCCCTGCTTCTCAAAATATCCAATATTCACAAATCTAGGAGTTCCAAAGTGAGGGAAAGCCTGAATTAAATCTGGAGGGAAAAGATTGAATATGTTAATAACCAAACCAAATATTTAAGAGATCAACATTTCCAATCTTTTTTCTTATTTTTATCCTCTCCAAAACACAACAAATTTGGTTTTAAAATGTTTGTACAATATGTAAACAACAAAGTGATTCTGATTACTCACCAATAAGGGCCTTTTAAAAACTTAAGGCTGTACATCTGGTATTTCTTTTACACAAATTTTAAGGAAGTCATACATACAAATTAGAGGCAGAAGGTCAGAAAAGAACCTAAGAAATAGGCACAGGAATTTGCACAGAGAAAATAAGGTAGAGCTGAGCAGGTAAAAGGTAAGAAGAGTAAAGAAGGGTAGACAGGAATATCATAGAGACAGACTAGCTGGGGCACTGACAGTAAAGAAGAATGCAACTCTAGGACACTGATAAACAGGAGAAAGGACGAGAGACAGGACTAGGCACTATCTTTTTAAAGTGAACAGATCAAGAAACAAGTAAATAACTGAAGATCTGGAAGCACTGGATATAAGACCTTAAATCACATAAATGGACAGCAAAAAAAGAAGCAGTAAAAGCTCAAGAACAGGCTTAATCTAAACATCCAAGTGATCTGGATTCTGTAATGTATTTCACTCCAACGCTGAAAATTTTAGATTATAACCCAAAGAAAGAAAAAAGAAAAACAAAATTTGACAGGTTGACACATTCTGGAGAGGAAGAAGCTCTTCTAAAAACTGAGAGTACAGGGGGGAAAAGCATTACACTTCACAATGGAATTGCAAACTTTCAAAGAAGCAAGAATAGTGACCCTGACTATAAAGTAAAGAAGAATGAAAAGCTTCTAGATTATATCAAAATATCGGGAAAAAGAGAACAAATTAAGAAAACTTAACGTGCCTCATTAAAAAGAAAAAATGTGTGGCTAAGTCCATCCCAATGATTGCAGATAAAAAGCAACAGGTAGCCTTAACCGATTTGCTCTGTGGATAGAACATCGGCCTTCAGACTCAAGGGTCCCAGGTTCGATTCCGGTCAAGGGCATGTACCTTGGTTGAGGTCACATCCCCAGTAGGAAATATGCAGGAGGCAGATGATCGATGTTTCTTTCTCATCAATGTTTCTAACTATCCTTCTCCCTTACTCTCTGTAAAAAATTGATAAAATATATATACTTTTAAAAAGCAATAGGGTAATCACTTAGGATCTGAACTTTTGGGAGGCATGCAGAACTGACAAAGAATATAGGCTCTTGAGTCAGGCAGACTAGAGTTCCAGTACTGATTCTACCAGTTACTTGCTGTGGGATCATGAAAATGTTAGTATTTCTAAACTCTAGCTTTCTCATCTATAAAATGAAAAATAGTACCTACAGTTAAAATATTGCTTTGAGAATGAAGCATAACAAATGTACAGAAGAAAAATTCAATAAGTGTTAGTTATTATAAGAGTATCTTGGGAAGGTACTAATGCCCTATAAAGTAACCAGGATTAAGTACTAGCTATTATAAATAGCAACCATGAGGATTATAACTGCATTGCCAGTAGAGTCCCATTATATATGGAGGCCCAATGCACAAAATTCATACACAGGTAGGATCCCTACGCCTGCCTGTGATCAGGGCCAATCCTCCCCAGCTGCCAGCAGTCAGCCCCGCCCCTTCCTGGGGTAATGGGGGTGGGGCGCTTGCTTGCATCCATCTTGACCTGGCGCTGCCCGCATCTGCTGCCACCCACCCTCAGGTGCCACCCACCCTCAGGTTCCCCACCTCCCATCAGGCAATTGGAGGCTGCTGGCCAGGTGGGGAGTGGGGAGATCAAGAGGTTGGTCTGCAGGCTGGGGACAATTCCTGCATTGAGTGTCTGCCCCTTGGTGGTCAGTGTGCATATGGTCATTCTGATGTCCAGTCTATTTGCATATTAGCTTTTTATTATATAGGATTGTTTTCCAGATATTTAGAGCCACAGTTTTGCCTTTCTCATTTTCTCAAATTGCCTTTATTTCTATTATAATCACGTCTCTGGAACCTGAACTTTAAATTCCTCTATACAGCACTTTCAGCTTAAAAACAAACAAACACTTACCAACCTGCTCTCTAATCTCAGCGAGAAATGTTTGCTCCCCACAATAATAAGTTAAAAGAACTTGTGGAACAAAGGGACAAGAAAATTTAAAGATCACAGAATGTCAAGAAAGTAGTAAAGTACCCTAGAAATTAGACTAATCCCTTCAATCAATGAAAAACTAAGGTCTGAAGTTAAAAGACTTACCTAACTTCACATGGTAGTTAACGGAACTAAACCAGAGCCCAGATCCTCTAATGACTAATCTCGTAGTTTTTCTACCATATCTCATTTGTAAAGTGAGAATAACAACTTCACTGATATAAAGTACTCAGAATAGTCACTGGCAAAAAGTAAGTATTCAATATATGTTAGCTACTGGTGATGTTGTTGATAATAGTAGTTACTGCTATTATTCTTCACATTTCAGCCTATAAACATTGACTATTATTATACTACACTGTCACCCTATTTGTCTCAATTAAATCTCCACTGAGTAGCTTTATTTTGTTCAAATTCCCAGATCATCAGTCACATATATTTTCAAAATTAATATAAAAGTACACTACAAATTGGAATATAATTGATACTACAGATGTTCCCTATTGAGAACCATCTTTAACTTGTTTACTTCCAACAGTATCACTAATTGAAACTTTATGAGTCAAAATAATATGACATACAGTAAGTAGGTACTTAATCTGTGTTATAATATTTAACAAGAATTTATAATTACACTGGAGGCCCGGTGCACAAATTCATGCACCAATGGGGTCCCTCGACCTGGCCTACGGGATCAGGCCGAAATCAGCTCTCTGACATCCCCCAAGGGGGTCCCAGATTGCTAGAGGGCACAGGCCAGGCCAAAGGACCCACCGGGTGCATGATCAGGGCCGGGGAGGCATGCGAAAGAGGTTGGCCAACTGGAGAGGGACCACAGGATGGTTCCAGGGTGTATCTAGCCCATCTCACTCAGTCCCGATCAGCCAGACTCTAGCAGCAAACGAACCTACCAGTTGGGAGTGTCTGCGCCCTGGTGGTCAGTGTGCATCATAGCGACTGGTCGACCAGTCAACTGTCTGCCCTCTAGTGGTCAATGCATGTCATAGCGAGTGATTGAGCATCCTTAGCATAACATTAGCATATTATGCTTTGATTGAATGGACGACTAGATGACCAAACACTCAACATGCTAGATTTTATTATATAGGATACTAGAGGCCCATGCATGAAATTCCCTCAGCCCAACCTGCACTCTCTCCAATCTGGGACCCCTTCTCACAATCCAGGACTGCTGGCTCAAAACTGCTCACCTGCCTGCCTCCCTGATTGCCCCTAACTGCTTCTGCCTGCCAGCCTGATCACCCCCTAACCACTACCCTAGACTAATTGATGTCTAACTGCTCCCCTGCCAGGCTGTTTGTCCCCAGCTTCCCTCCTCTGCCGGCCTGGTCACCTCTAACAGCCCTCCCCTGCAGGCTTGATCGCCCCCAACTGCCCTCCCTTGCAGGCCTGGTCCCTCCCAACTGCTCTCCACTGCTGGCCTAATCACCCACAACTGCCCTCCCTTGCAGGCCTGGAACCTCCCAGTGGCCCTCCCCTGCTGGCCATCTTGTGATGGCCATCTTGTATCCACATGGAGGCAGCCCTCTTGTGTTTTGGAGTGACGGTCAATCTGCAAATTACTCTTTTATTAGATAGGATAGAGGCCTGGTGCATGGGTGGGGGCCAGCTGATTTGGCCTGAAGAGTGTCCAGGATCAGGGTGGGGGTTACCTTGGGGCATGGGACGACCTGGGTGAGGGACCTGTGGTGGTTTGCAGGTTGGCCACGCCCCCCAGCAATCCAAGCAGAGGCCCCGGGATATGGGATTAATTTATGTTCTACAATTGAAATTTTGTAGGCTGGAGTAGAGCCAAGCCTTCTGCTCGCTCCATGGTGACAGCCATTTCTATCTGGGTTTATTTAAATTCTGTAATTGTAACTTTGCAGCCTAGAGTGGAAACCTAGGCACTAGGGCTGCAGAAGCTTGGCTTCCTCCATCTCCTGGGCAATCCTAGCCTCTGCTCTCTCCAGCTCCGTAGCTGCCGCCATTTCTGTTGGGATATATCTTCTATAACTGAAACTGTAGCATTGAGTGTAGGCCTAGGCTGCCAAGAGCAGGCAGAAAACTTGGCTTCCTCCATTGCTGGGGAAACCCAAGCCTCCCTCCTGCTCTCAGTGGCTGCAGCCATCTTGATTGGAGTTTATTTGCATAATTTGCTCCTGATTGGCTGATGGGATGGCTGTGGGTGTGGCTTGATCAGAAGTATGGTCAATTTGCATATTACTCTTTTATTAGACAGTATGTATAGGGCTATGCTACAGTAAGATTTTACACACACACACACACACACACACACACACACACACACACACACCCCAAGTATCATAAAATTCCTGCCCTCAAAGAACACATAGGCCAATCAGGAAGGTCAAGGACAAGAACGAGCTAAAAAAAAACAAAACAAAAAAACCATTTTTAAAAATATATTTTTACTGATTTCAGAGAGGAAGGAAGAGAGGGAGAGAGAGAAACATCAGTGATGAGAATCATTGATCAGCTGGCTGCCTCCTGCATGCCCCACACTGGGGACCAAGCCCACAACCCAGACATGTGCCCTTGACTAGAATCAAATCCAGAACCCTTCGTCAGTCCACAGGCCGAGGCCCTATCCACTGAAGCCAAACCAGCTAGGGCTAAAACAATTTTAAAAAGAGTACAAAGCTGAGCTCTTTGTGTTACAATGGTTCAGAAAAGTGAGGGACAACAATGACTGAAGCCTTAAGAGGTAGAGAAGGAAGAAGTTCAGCTAAAACTTGAAGTTAAGTTATAAATAGGATGGAAAGATGATCCCTAATTATCAAAGACATCATGAGGAAGAATTATTCCATTGTTGTGTTTATTTTCATCAGTTCTGCTAACGTAGATCTGAAGTTCTTTATAAAATCTCCTTTAAATTCAGACTGAAAAACTTGGGCTTCTGTTTTGTTTGTAGTTAATTAAATTTTATATTTTTTCGGTAGGGAAGTAAAAAAAAAGTGCCTCCATTGTTGGTGCTTAGGCTAATCCCTGCAGTTCTCCATTAAGTGTTGAGAACACAAAAAATGATCATTAGATATGGCCAGATCAGTAACTTTAGGAAAAAAACCTCTTGGTGAAATAGGGATGACAGAAGCCCACTTGTATAAAAGAACAGATGGAAGTAAATTTTAAAAGAGCAAGAGAGATTCTGAGAAATCTGGTTATGAAAATCTGGTTAAGAAATGTCAGGCCCTCATTACCTCCTCATTCCAAAAGCTTCCTAGTTGGCTTCCTAGATAATGAATTCTCACCACTCCTTCCTGCTAGTCATCTCCAGAGTCCCATGCATATACTCCAAGAGAAATCTGTATTATTTTTCATATAATTGTGCCAAAAAAAACTTTCAATAGTTCTCTTTCTCCTATTATACATCCCAAATGGAGGGGAGGGAGGGAGAGAAGGGGAAAGTAGAGAACTAAACTCTTCATTTTCAACTATTAAGCTGTTTTAAATGTATAACTAGAAGCCCGATGCACGGAATTCATGCATGGGTAAGGTCCCTGGCAATCAGGGCCAATCTGTGGGGCGACTGGCGGGGCCCCCACTGGCACCCACTTTGCCTGGCCTGGTGCAGCTGCTCACTGTCCTGTTCCCTGGCACTGACACCGGTCACCACCCCTCTGTGGGAGGTGACTGGCGGGGCAATCAGGGGGATGAGGAGGCGATGCCAGCCCACTCACCAGCCGGACCTGCCCCTGCCTCTGCCTTGCTCACTGGCCAGCCTTGCCACCCCCACCAGGGCTGCAGAAACTCCCTCTATTGGAGCAACCAGCGGGGTGAGGGGTGGGGGGCGCTGCTGGCACCTGCCTTAACTGGCCTGGGCCTGCAGGCTGGGACAGCTCCTGTATTGAGCATCTGCCCCCTGGTGGTCAGTGCCCATCATAGCGACCAGTCATTCCACAGGTCATTCTGCCATTCAATCTATTTGAATATTAGGCTTTTATTATATAGGACAATGGTTGGCAAACTGCAGCTCGAGAGCCATGGTTTGCCATTCTGTTGACTAATGAATTTGCATCATAGGCTTAAGCTTTCTACCCTCACTCCCTCTTCCTGCACCCTCTTTGTTAAAGATAATAACCATACACTAGTACTTCATATACTATGTAACACCACAGTAGGTACATGTTATCTAAAATATATTTATTTTTTAATACATTTTTATTGATTTCAGACAGAAAGGATGAAGCAGATAGACAGAAAAGAAACATCAACAATGAAAGAGAACCACACTGATCAGCTGCCTCTTGCCCACTCCCTACTGGGGATAAAGCCTGCAACCTCGACATGTGCCCTGACAGGGAATCAAACCATAACTTCCTGGTTCATAGGTCAATGCTCAACCACTGACCCACACCAGCCTAGCTCTAAAAAATATTTAGACAAGGAATAAAAGTATTCCTTTCTAAAATGCTATTTTCCTCTTATTCTGCCTAGCTGGCTTTTCTTTTTCCTTCAATACTCAGCCTCAAACATCTCTCCCTCCAGAAAACCTGGTCAATTCACTCTTCCCATCCTTTACCTCCTAAATTGACCTAGATCCTGCTTCCATAGAATATAAATACCTTTATCACAGATTTATAAAGAATTATAATTATCTTTACCTATCTTTCTCCATAAGATCATAAACTCCTTGGAAGATATGTTCTTATTCTTTTCTCTCTCCTCAATGCCTAGTAACATAGTAGGTAAAGGACCAATAAATGGTGGTTAAGTGATTAAAATAGTGACTATCCACTGAATGTTGGGTGTGCTCCTCCCCAAACAAGTGAGACCTTGTACATTTAAAAGCTAAAAGAGGGAGGAACCAAGATGGCGGCATATGTAAACATGCTGCCCCACACAGCAATTTCAAAACTACAACTTAACGACAGAATAAACATCATCCAGAATCACTGGAAAGCTAGATGAGTGAAAATTCCACAAATAAAAGTAAAGATAGGACACTGTGACTCAGAGGAGCGGCAGAGGGCAGCGTTGAAGATACACGTGGAGTCAGAGGTTTGGAGCCCTGCAAGCGCGTGAGCGGAGAGGGCGGGTGGCTGCAAACCCGAATGGTTTTCTCCAAACGGGGAGGGAGACAAAGGCGTCCCACTACACTGATTCCCCAGTTCCAGGAGAGGTCCAGGGAACCCACACTCATATGGGGTGAAACTGGACAGTAGTGAAGCACGCTGAAACTTGGACGCTACAAAGGTCTACGAGCTTGTGCAGAGGGCGAGCTTGTGGACAGTGTGCGTAAACTTGAGAACAGCAGAGGTGCGTGACTGCGCAGAGAAGACCCGGGACTGGCTCTCTCGTTTGGGAAACCGCCGGACTGCATTGTTTTACAACCCTGGGTGAGACTTTGGGTGTGCAGACTCATTTGGGAAGAGGCTGAATTGTCCGGCAGCGGGTAGAGCTTGGTAGCAGCTTTCTCTCAGAGGTGCTTGCAGCCATTACCACCTGGCACAGAGAGCCAGGTGTCGCATAGGGAAGAACTGACGCTGCCTGCTCAGCCCGGAGACTCCGCCCATCCAATCTGAGCACAGCTTACCCTCACAGCCAATTGGCCTGGAGGTCAAACCCTCCTAGTGCTAACAACAATACAGGCTTAACATCAACAAGACTGTGCAACCCATAAAGGGCTGCACCAAGAGTATCCACCTCAGGTAACTGGGGAGGCTGAGCCACTGTCCCTTAGAGGACATCTACCACACAAAGCTAATCGACCAACTCAGGAAAGCAGCCACCATGCAGAGACATGGAAAGAAATCAGATGTGAAAGAAATGGAGAAAAAAAAACCGACTGGACATAGAATTCAAAACCACGGTTATAAGGTTTTTCAAGAGGCTCCTAGAAAAGGCTGATGAACTTAATGAGACCTACAAGGAAATGAACAAGACCTACAAGAAAATGAATGAGACCTACGAGGATATGAACAAGACCCTCAAGGATATGAAAAACAACCAACTAGAAATTAAGCATACACTGACTGAAATAAAAATATTATACAAAGACATAAAAACAGTCCAGATGAATGCAAGAACCAAGTCAAAGATCTGAAATACAAAGAGGCAAAATCCACTCAGCCGGAAAAGCAAGAAGCCAAAAGAATCCAAAAAATTGAAGGTAGTGTAAGGGGTCTGTGAGACAACCTCAAGCATAGCAACATCCGAATTACAGGGGTGCCAGAAAAAGAGAGAGAGCAAGATAATGAAAACCTATTTGAAAAAAGTGACCGAAAACTTCCCCAACCTGGTGAAAGAAATTGACTTAGGAGTCCAAGAAGCGCACAGAACCTCAAACTATAGGAATTCAAAGAGGACCACACCAAGACACATCATAATTCAAATGCCAAGAGCAAAAGACAAAGAGAGAATATTAAAAGCAGCAAGAGAAAAATAGTTACCTATAAGGGAGCATCCATATGATTTCTCAACAGAAACTATGCAGGCCAGATGGGAGTGGCAAGAAATATTCAAAGTGATGAATAAGTGCTTCGCAGATAAGGCAAAGCTAAAGGAGTTCATCACCGCCAAACCAATATTATATGAAACTAGGGGCCCGGTGCATGAAATTCGTGCACTGGGGGTGGGTGGTCCCTCAACCCAACCTGCCCCCTCTCACATACTGGGAGCCCTCAGGGGATGTCCAACTGATGGCTCACCCCCAGCCTGCCCAAGGCCTAAGCCTCTGGCAAGGCTTTAGGCCTTGGGCACCCAGCCATTGCCCTGCTCAGCTCAGCCCCGGCTGCCTGCGACCACCCGGCCCCGGGGGCTGGGCACTCACCACCACTTCCGCTCACAGCGCCCGGCGGCCACACGCTCCCTGCTGCCATCACCACCACAGCTGCTGCCCCCGCTTCCCCACAGCACCCGGGGGCTGGGTGCTCGCCGCCACCACCGTTTCATCTCCACCCCCAGGGCCTGGTGCTCGTGCCACTTGGCCCCACCCCCCGCTCCTGATTGGCTGGTAACATAGTCAATCAGGAGCAAAGGTACGGTCAAATTTGCATGTTTCTCTTTCATTAGATAGGATGCTAAAAGATATTCTTTAAGAAGAGGAAGAATAAAAAGCTAAAAAAAATTATGAACAACAAATACACATCTATCAACAAATGAATATAAAAATCAAGTGAATTAAAAATCTGATGAACAGAATAAACTGGTGAATATAACAGAATCATGGACATAGAAAGGGAATAGACTGACAATTCTTGGGGAGAAAAGGTGTGTGGGAGGTGCAGCAAGAGACTGGACAAAAATCATGCACTTATAGGAGAGCGGAGGATGGGATGGGTACTGGGTGGAGGGGAGCTATAGGGGAAAAAAAGGGAACAATGTAATTAATAAACTGAACAATAAAGATTAAATTAGGGGAAAAAAGCTAAAACAAAGAGGTGAAAGAAAAGGGACTCAACAGCATGAAGTAAGGATAATCACAGGACCAAAATCATGAATGGGGGGGGAAAAAGAATGACTCAGGACACAGATCAACAATTAGCAAGCATTATACAGGAACACAGACAGTTCTGCTTAAATAGCAGAGAAAAATGAAAAGATGGAAACAAAGATAAAATTACTTGCGTGATAAAGCAAACATGAAGAACTTAGGTTTGAAGATCTTAAATCTATGATGGTATCTGTTGTTTTTCTGCATAAAATGAAAATGTAAAAAGCATCAAGATATAAGAACTCAACATTAAAAGTCATTACATGGGGGAGGAGAGAGGGTTCTAATCCCACTGTGAAACACAGTCTCTGATATGACCCCAAATATGCTTTTTAGCAAATACTTTATCACATTGCTTGGTCTCCCTGACTCACAAGGAGTAGCCAAGACTTATTATTAAGGCAGTTTTCAAACATAGGGAAATTGGTAGAGATATTGTTAGCTCCCTAGATGGAGTTAAGAAAAAGACATTAAGGAAAATAAAAATAAAAAAGAATAATGAGGATAATGAAGTTGTTGACCTAGATATTCCGGAATCCTCCCACTCAATTCCAGACATCTTAAAACTTGGCAACATGTGAGAAATTGAACAACTGAGAACTCAAAGGAAATCCTTGTAGTTAGCACAACAGGAATTCTGGTCACATGCATTTCAGAAGGTATATACATATTTTTAATATATACATATTTTATATAACTTTTATTACAGCATCTCAGCACTCAAGGCAACTAGAAGCAAGGTATGTGGCAGAGACTACTAAATTGCCTAATCTGTTTTTATGTCTTCCTTAGGAATACAACCTCAATTTTATTACGGATGACATTGAGCCTTTTACGCTTCCTGTTCTCCAAAATGTGGTCACAAACGTTGTTGCTCCAGCAGTTACCTTGGATTATAAGGTGATCTTTGAGAATGAAAGCCACATATTGAGTATATGGAAGCAGAGAAAAGAAATCTTTGATCCTTGATTTTTGTGTGGAGCAATTATGAAGCTGTTTATCCTAGCCCTGAACTGCCAACCATGTAGACTTCTTATATGTTGAGGTACCATAAATCTCTACCAGTGGATGAATGCAATTCCTAACAAACATGAAATTTGGGACATGCAAATGAGGTGATACATGTAATAGAAGCTCATATACGATAATCTTTTAAAAGACGAGTTGATAAGGCAAGCATTAAGAATTCTGATAGCACAAGTTGGAAAGCTAGAGACACTTATTAAACAGTGATGAAGAATTTGATCAAACTGTCATCTTTAGAGGCTGGCAAGCAAACCATATGCCAACCAAGACTACAGCAAGGAGAGAAATGTAGGAAAAATTTAGAAGGTTGGCAAGTGTTAGCTCCTTCTTGCCACTTAAAAGTACTGAGAGAGAAATAAACTTCAATTAAGAGTTGCAAGCAGAGATGGAGAAAATGCTAAGTGGGGTACTCCCTGACTATAGTCTACAATTTAAGCTAAGAGTCCTATTATTTAAAGCTTGCATGGTTGAAAAAACATCAAATTCTTCTGAAATAGCAAACTGAAGTAACTGAGTACTAGGTACAAAACTGCAGACTTAGTGTAGAGAAGACTGGTACTTTGTCACACAAAAGCAATATTGTAAAGGTGTTTTCTTTCCACCCAAAACTATTGTTTCAAATAGCCTCACAGAGCCATCATTCCCTCAGGAGCTAAAAGAGGTCAATGAACTTGGATGGAGAAAATAAATTCTTTATCGCCCACTAACTTATAACTGAAATTTAGCATGTCCTTTAATTATGAAAGCAGACATCAAATCATTAACCATACCATTAAAAGTACCTGTGATTTTGTGGTAAATAAAAATCACAAAAATATTTCTGACAAAT
This sequence comes from Antrozous pallidus, assembly GCA_027563665.1. NCBI lineage: Eukaryota > Metazoa > Chordata > Mammalia > Chiroptera > Vespertilionidae > Antrozous > Antrozous pallidus. Next base: position 182,311,247 of record CM050508.1, read on the forward strand.
GTCACGGAAGCTCAAATTTTTATTTAAACTCATCAACTACTTCAGAATTGAGTGCATTAGACTTGCCCTAGATCTTTTTTATTTCATGTCTTCTTTTAAAGCAGCAGTGGGGAACATCCTTGCATGGGCCGTATAAGGCCTATGAAACCATTTGGTCTGGCCCTACCAAGACATTAGGGGTGAGTTAATTAAATGTCTGACCAAATATAGCAGGCTAAAAGTAGATAATTTTGTATGATCCAAGAATGATGTTATAAATATCCAAATGGCCCTTGGTAGAAAAAAAAGGTTCCCCACCGCTAAAGATACACCTAGCCCAGCAGGTATGGTTTAGTGGCTCAATTTCCGGTCAGGGCAGATGCCCAGGTTGCAGGCTCAATCCCCAATAGGGGGTGTACAGGAGGCAGCTAATCAATGTTTCTCTCTCATTGGTATTTCTATCTCTATATCCCTCTCCCTTCTTCTCTTAAAAAGAAATTAATAAAAACATTTTTAAAGATTTAAAGGCATATCTCTTCCTATGTTACTAAGTTAAAATTTTGCTAGCCATATTTAAATATAAATAATTAATTTCCTTTGTAATCTTACATATTGTTTTATGAATTTTGAGACATTATCCTAAGAAGAGTCCACAGGTTTCACCAGACTGTTGAAGAGGTACCAAAACAGGGTGAGAAATCCCTAGAATAAGTAGAACACAAAGCAAAAGGTCTTCACATTATGTTTGGGCAGGTCCTTTGGCTCAAAGAAAGCAAAAAGTCTAGAAAGTAAAGTTTTAAAGAAAACTATATGGAGGGTTGGAAAGACAAAGAATATAGACTGCAAAAGCCTCTTAAGTACATAAAATAATACCCATCAACAAGCTCATAAACAAGAACTGGGCTATAAAAGCTATGCCCAGAAAGGACATTTTCACCCATACCTATCTCAGATGTGGCCCTGGAGGATACTGCAAAAGATAAGACCTTTTAGAAGACACAGGGAACAATGGAGGCCACACCAAAGAGCAGAATCAAGAAACTTTTTACAGTCAGGAAGTCTCTGCCACTCCTATCCAGTAGGATTTTATAATCAATATGGACTAGTGACTTACTGAGTGTTTCCCATTATCACCTTTTCTACATTTACTGTTATGCTATTCCTTCTCCACCACTATATACTAGGTATATAAAGTGCTGACTTGGTTTGCAGGTCTTTGAACAAGCAGCCATTCTGGAACATAATGAAAGGGACTGCATCCAGAGAGCCTGACTTATCAGCTAGATATAATAATTGGATGAAACTCTGGGTTATCTCTTTTGGGGAAAAAAGGCAAGTGAGTTCTATATATAAGAAGAGTACATGTGGATATTTGGGCACCCAAAGGTGCAGACAGATATGGTAGACATCTAAAAATAAATGAAAAAACCTATTACAGATTGACTTTACATTTTATAACTATGTGATACAAAAAAACAATTTTTAAAATGTATAAAGTAATAATTTAAGCTATTTTAAGAAAAAGTAGTGGGTATTAGTTTTTTCAAAACTAGATACCAGTGGGAATGCAGACTGGTGCACCCACTATGGAAAACAATATGGACTTTCCTCAAAAAACTAAAAACGGAACTCCCATTTGACCCAGTGATCCCACTTCTAGGAATATATCCCAAGAAACTAGAAACACCAATCAAAAAGGATATATGCACCCCTATGTTCATAGTAGCACAATTTACAATAGCTAAGATTTAGAAACACCCTAAGTGCCCATCTGCAGATGACTGGATTAAAAAACTGTAGTACATCTACAAAATGGAATACTATGCTGCTTAAAAAGGAAGGAACTCCTACCATTTGCAACAGCATGGATGGACCTGAAAAGCATTATACTAAGCAAAATAAGTCAGTTGGAGAAAGATAAATATCACATGATCTCACTCATTTTTGGACTATACTAAACAACATAAACTGATTAACAAAAACAGATTCAGAGACAGAGAAGCATCTATCAGACGGTCAAACACAGAGGAAAGATAAGGGAGAGTGAGGGTAAAGGGCAGAAATAAACCAGGACTTGTATGCATGCATATAAGCATAACCAATGAACACAGACACTAGGGGGGTGAGGGCATGACCGGGGGAGGGAAGGGTGTAAGGACACATATGTAATACCTTAATCAATATAGAAAAAATAAATAACCTTCTAAGGTATGAATAACTGAGCCTTTAAACTATCTATGAGTAATACACTTTTTAAAAGATAAGCTGAAAAACTTCCTCAATGCAGTAAAAATACAAATGGAAAAAAAATCACAATTTAAAATTAGGATTCCAATATCCATATAGAAGGTCACTCTTCAAACTCAACTTTCAGAGAAACCAAGATGGTGGCATAGGCAGACACCTAAAATACTGCTTCACACAAAAATTTCAAAACTACAACTAAAAGACAAAACAGACACCATCCAGAACCACAGGAAATCTGGCTGGGTGGAAATTCTACAACTAGAAGGAAAGAGAAAAGCACACTGAGACTCAGAGGAGCTGCAGGAGGCAGAGGTACTGAGATGCACATGTGGAGAGGGCAGGCAATTGAGTGCATGGCTGCCTTTCTCAAGCAGGAGGGAGACTTAAGCTCCCAACTGCGCTGAATTCCAGTTCTGAGCAAAACTCTGAGAACCCAGACTCATTTGGGGGAAATCTGGACTGTCAGAAAAAGAGACAAGCACACTGAGACTCAGGGGAGCTGCAGAAGGCAGAGGTCCGAAGGTGCGCACACGCAGAGCAGACTGACTGCTGAGTGCATGACTGGCTTTCTCAAATGTGAGGGAGAGGGAAGCTTCCGAATGCACTGAATTCCAGTTCCAGGCAAGACTCTGGGGACTCAGACTCATTCAGGGAGAAACTGTACTGTATGGCAGTGGGCAAAACTAGAGGGCGGCTTTCTCTCAGAGGTGCTTGCAGCAATTACAACAAGATACTGAGACACAGGGGCCTCACAGGGCAGGGTTGACAGAAGCCAAGGCTGTCAGCTCAGCCCCATCCAAGCTGAGCACAGAGGCTTTTGCAATTTTGCAAGTCTTGTCTCATAAGACTTGCAATTTTGCAAGTCTTCTCCAGCACAGAAGTTCTCCCAGTGTTGACATAGCTGATCCTCACAGACAACTGGCCTGGAGGTCAATTCCTCCGAGTGATACCGTCAACAATCAAGACTTAATTACAACAAGACTGTGTGCACAACCCACAAAGGAGTGCACCAAGAGTGTCCACCACGGATAACTGGGAGGCTGAGCCACTGGGCCATATAGGACACCTATCACACAAAGCTACTCTACCAACTCAGGGAAGCAGCTAAAATGCGAAGACAAAGAAACAGATCACAAAGGAAAAAATGGAGGAAAGCAAACAACTGGATATAGAGATCAAAACCACAGTTATAAGGTTTTTCAAGAATTTCCTAGAAAAGGCCCATAAATTTAGCGAGACCCTCGAGGATATGAAAAAGGACCAACTAGAAATTAAACATACACTGACTTAAATAAAAAAATATTATACAGAGACTTAAAAGCAGACTACAGGACCACAAGAATCAAGTCAAAGATTGAAATACAAAGAAGCAAAAAAACACCCAACCAGAAGAACATAAAGAAAAAGAATCCAAAAACATGAAGGTAGTGTAAGGAGCCTCTGGGACAACTTCAAGCCTACCAACATTCAACTTATGGGGGTGCTAGAAGAAGAGCGAGAGCAAGATACTGAAAATCTATTTGAAGAAATAGTGACTGAAAACTTGCCCCATCTGGTGAAAGAAATAGACTTAAAAGTCCAGGAAGCACACAGAACCCCAAAAAAAGAAATCCAAAGAGGACCACACCAAGGCACATCATAATTAAAATGCCAAGAGAAAAAGAGAAAGAGAGAATATTAAAAGCAGAAAGAGAAAAACAGTTAATTACCTACAAGAGAGCACTCATACGATTGTCAGCTAATTTCTCAACAGAAACTATGCAGGCCAGACGGGAGTGGCAAGAAATATTCAAAGTGATGAACAGCAAGAATCTACAACCAAGATTACTCTATCCAGCAAAGCTATCATTCAGAATTGAAGGTCAGATAAAAGAGCTTCACAGACAAGAAAAAGCTAAAGGAGTTCAACACCAAACCAGTATATGAAATACTGAAAGCTATTCTTTAAGAAAAAGAAGAAGAAAAAGGTAAAGATAAAAATTATGAACAACAAATACATATCTATCAACAAGTGAATCTAAAAATCAAGTGAATAAGAAATCTGATGAGCCGAGACCGGTTTGGCTCAGTGGATAGAGTGTTGGACTGCGGACTGAAGGCTCCTGGGCTCGATTCCGGCAAGGGCATGTATTGTGGCTGCGGGCACATTCCCAGTAGGTGGCGTGCAAGAGGCAGCTGATCGATGTCTCTCTCTCATTGATGTTTCTGACTTTCTCTCTCCCTTCCACTCTGTAAAAAATCAATAAAATATATATTTTTTAAAAATCTGATGAACAGAATAAACTGGTGACTAATAGAATCAAGGGCATAGAAAGGGAGTGGACTGACAATTCTCTGGGGGAAAAGGGTGTAGGGGGTGCGGGAAGAGACTAGACAAAAATTGAACATCTATGGATGAGGACAGTGGGGGGCAGGTAAGGGTAGAGGATGGGGTAGGAATCGGGTGGATGGAAGCTATGGTGAGGAAAAAGAGAAACATTGTAATAATCTGAAACATTTATTAAATTTAAAAAAACTCAGCTCTCACAACTTTCCTTTCACCCAATAAATATTCACAACTTATTCAAAGTTGGGAGGAGGGACCTTTAGTGAGAAAACTTCATTTGTAAACACAATTGTGATTTCAGACCTATTTATCATAAAATCAGAGATAAAGAACTTCATTAGCTCATTTTTTAAATTCTTGCTATTACTTATTTTGGAGACTAATATTCTTTAAGATCCCCAAGGGAAGAAAAATTCACAACTTATTCAACTTATTCAAATCTGTTGTAACACAATAAATTTGTATAGATATAAGTCACAAAAACAAAAACTCTGAGTACTAAATAATTTTTGAGAGACCATAAGTGTAAGAACCATGTTATAAGAAGTCATCATTTCAAAGACTGAATATGACTGTTTCTAATACAGGATAATGTAATGGAAAGAGTAAAGGCTTTGAAGTCACTTAAAAAAGCCTGAATTCTTACTCTTCCATTTATGAACTGCATCCTTGGAAACTCAAACCTCCAAGCCTCAAAGAACTGCTATGGAGTAAATGACAAAATATACACTGAGTGGCCAGCTTATTATGATTTCTGAAAGCATAATAATCTGGCCACTCAGTGTATATCTTATATAATAAAAGGCTAATATGCAAATTGTCCCTTCAACCAGGAGTTCGACCAACAGGCAGGCCAGCTAACCACCCATGTCGCCTCCCCTGGCCAGGCTGGCCAGATTCTACCCATGCACGAATTCATGCACCAGGCCTCTAATATAAATACACACACACACAAAGAGGCCAGATTATTATGCATTCAGAGGTCATAATAATCTGGCCACTCAGTGTATATGGAACAGCCTAGTGTATAGTTAATGCCTGACACACTGTGAGCATTCAACAACTGACAACTATCAGAAGCCCTTTAAAAAAGAATCATTCGCTTGTTTTCTCCATTGTCAATAAAGTCTCCATAGTATATTGCATACAACAAATATAGCTGAATTCAGTTCAACACTGAATTTAAAAAAATAATTGGCATCATAACAAATGTTCCTGCTCACAACAAGCAGATAAGATTGGGCTTTTCAGAAGATGGAGAACCTAAAAAGGTCAAAATGCAATCTCTAACTTATTTGTAAGTCTCCTTAGATAGGCAATCTGACATACAGCTGTGTAAAAATATAGAATCCTATCTAATAGTGAATATGCTACTTGACCATCACACCCTCACAAAGATGGAAGCTTCCGCAGCCAACAAAGAGGGAATATGCTAATTGACAGCCACACCCTTGAAGATGCTGATACCCACAGCCACAAGATGGCAGCGCCCAGTCCCCTCAGCCCCACCAGTTTCCCTTTGCAGCTGTTACTTAAAAACCTAGATGGAATCTACTGGCCGCTCCACGCACCTGCCTCCATAGTTCCAGAGTTCCCCAGACCCCTCAGCCCCCCAACTGCCCACCTGACGCCTGAGGTGCAGGAAAACCTCCTCTATGTCGGATGCCCAACTGCCTAGAATCAGCCCAAAGGGCACTCAAGTCTCGGATGGCAGCTGCCCAGCTGCGCAGGGCAGGCCCAAAACACAGAGCCTTGAATGGCAACTGCTCAGTTGCCCAGGGCCACCCGAGACTCAGTTAACCAGGGTCATCTAAGGCTTGTGCTGCCAGGAGTGGCAACAGCAGACGTGTGATAGGGGCATCACCTTCCTCTGATCACCAGGTCGCCTCCTGCCCCTGAGGGTTCCCGAACTGTGAAAGGGGCCAGGCTGGGGTGAGGGACACTCCCCCTCCAGTGCATGAATTTTCATGCACCAGGCCTCTAGTAGCTATAATATATATAGATTACTTGAGTTGGAGTTATTTTCAGAGTATCATAGATTCATACTTACAGCTACTTTTAGATTCCTTGTTAAAATTTCAAGTATGGCTAAGTTAAAAGAAAAATTAAAATGAATTGAGTCTATTACACAATAGACTTTAGTTTTTGTAATAAGAGATCGGCAGGTTCTTTTCTCAATTTGAAGACTACCAGACTTCAAGACTTACTATAAAACTATAATAATAAAGACAAGTGGCAGTGGTAAAAGGACAGATATATAAACCAACAGAACAGAATTAAAAAATAGATTTGTCCTAGCCAAGGACAAGTGGATAAAGTGTCGGCCTTCGGACTGAAGGGTCCCGGGTCCCAAGTCCCATTCTGGTCAAGGGCACATGCCCGGGTTTCAGGCTCAATCCCCAGTAGGAGTTGTGCAGGAGGCAGCCAATAAATGATTCTCTCTCACTGATGTTTCTGTCTCTCTCTCCCTTTCCCTTCCTCTATGAAATCAATAAAAATATATTTACACATATATGATCGATTGGTTTTCAATAAAGATGACAAGTTAGTGAGAAGACTTTTCCAAAACTCATGCTGAAACAACTCATTATTTGTACAAGAAAAAAGTTAACAATGACCCTTTCATATACAAAAAACTTGAAAAATGAATCAGAAAAAATGTAAAAGCGAAAACTATAAAACATCAAAAGAAATCACAGGAGAAAAATCTTTGTAACATCTGGTTAGGCAAATAGTTATGAAATTAGAGGCCCAGTACACAAAATTTGTGCACAGTAGGATCAGGACTAAACAGGCAGCCAGACCTCCCTCTCACAATCCAGGACTGCTGGCTCCCAACTGCTTGCCTGCCTTCCTTTCTGATTGCCCCTAACTGCTTCTGCCTGACAGCCTGATCACCCCCTAACCATTCCCCTGCCAGCCTGATTGACGTCTAACTGCTCCCCTGCCAGCCTGTTTGTCCCCAACTTCCCTCCTCTGCCAGCCTGGTCACCCTTAACTGCCCCTCCCCTGCAGGCTTGATCACCCCCAGCTGCCCTCCCTTGCAGGCCTGGTCTCTCCCAACTGCTCTCCCATACTGGCCATCTTGTAGTGGCCATCTTGTTTCCACATGGGAGCAGGATCTTTGACCACATGGGGGCAGCCATCTTGTGTGTTGGAGTGATGGTCAATCTGCATATTACTCTTTTATTAGATAGGATAGAGGCCTGGTGCATGGGTAAGGGCCAGCTGATTTGCCCTGAAGAGTGTCCCGGATTAGGGTGGGGGTTCCCTTGGGGCATGCGGCAGCCTGGGCGAGGGGCCTGTGATGGTTTGCAGACTGGCCACACCCCCCAGCAACCCAAGCTGAGGCCCTGGTATCTGGGATTTATCAATCTTCCACAATGGCAACTTTGTATCCTGGAGCAGAGCCACGCCCCCTGTTTGCTCTGTGATGGCAGCCATTTCTGTTGAGATTTATGTATCTTCTATAATTGAAACTTTGTAGCCTTAAGCGAAGGCCTGGGCCAGCTTGGGTGTGCAGAAAGCTTGGCTTCCTCCATAGCTGGAGAAATACAAGCCTCCCTCCTGCTCTCTCCATGGCCACAGCCATCTTAGTTGGGATTAATTTGCATATTATTCTTTTATTAGATAAGTCTAGAGGCCCGGTACATGAAATTCATGCATGGGAGTGGGAGTGTCCCTTAGCCCAGTCTGTACCCTCTCCAATCTGGGACCCCTCAAAGGATGTCCTACTGCCGGTTTACAGGGATTGGGCCTAAACCGGCAGTCGGACATCTCTCTCAAAATCTAGAACTGCTGGCTCCTAACCGCTCACCTGCCTGCCTGCCTGCCTGATTGCTCCTAACCACTCTGCCTGCCATTCTGCTCGCCCCCACATGCCGCCCCCACCCTGATCACCCCTAACTGCACCCCATGCCAGTGTGCTCGCCATAGACTGCCTCTCCTGCTGGTCTGCTTACCCCCTACTGCTCCCCCTGCTGGCCTACTTGCCCCCACCTCCCCTCCCAACTGGTCTGCTCTCCCCCAACTGCCCCCCCTGCTGGCCTGCTCACTCCAAACTGCCCCCAACCAGCTGTCCTGATCACCTCCAACTGAACCCCACTGACGACCTGCTTGCCCCTAACTGGCCACCCTGCTGGTCTGCTTTCCCCCAATAGCCCCACCCGCCACCAGCCTGATCACCCACAACTGCCATCCCATCTTTGCCTGACCACCCACAACTGCCCTCTCCTCTTGGCTTCCAACTGACTCTACCTAGGCCCTGCCACCATGGCTTTGTCCAGAAAGTCTCCTAGAAGGTCTGTCTCCCAGTCTAATTAGCATATTACCCTTCTATTAGTATAGATTCTTCTTTTACTTTGCCAATATATTCAGTGATGATTTTTATTCCCTATTACGTGACAGTATTTTCCCTACATATATGAATTCATGACAGCTCTAATTTCTCTACCACATTTCCATAATAAAACTACCTTTCATAACAAGATTTTTTTCAACTTAAACATGTATTTCAAAATTGAATCACTAGTATTTTTATCATTTGTTCCAGTCTCCTGCATTGATCTTTCCTTCTGCACTTATTTATTTATGTACCAATAGAGGCCCAGTGGATGAAATTTGTGCACTGGGGTGGGGGTGTCCCTCAGCCCAGACTGCACTCTCTCCAATCTGGGACCCCTTGAGTGATGTCTGACCACCCATTTAGGCCTGATCCCACCAATCTCCCTGAACTGCCCTCCCCTGCTGACCCAGTGCTCCCCAACTGCCCACCCCTGCAGGCCTGATCCCCCCAACTGCCCTCCTCTGCTGGCCTGGTCACCCCCCAACTGCCCTCATCTGCTGGCCTGATCACCCCTAATTGCCCATAACTGCCCTCCCCTGCAGGCCACCGGGATCCGGCCTAAATGGGCAGTTGGGCATCCCTCTCATAATCTAGGACTGCTGGATACAAGTCGCTTGCCTGCCAGCCTGATCACTCCCTAACCACTCCTCCTGCCAGCCTAATCAATGCCTAACTACTCCCGGCAGGCCCAATTGCTCCTAACTGCCCTCCCCTGCAGGCCTGGTTGCCCCCAACTTTTCTCCCCTGCTGGCCCGGTCACCCCTAACTGCCCTACCTGTTGGCCTGATCACCCAAAACTGCCCTCTTCTGCAGGCCTGCCCCCCCTTAACTCTCCTCTCCTGCTAGCCTGGTCCCCAACAACTGCCCTCCCCTACTGTCCTGGTCCCCCACAATTGCCCTCCCCTGCAGGCCTGGTCCCCCCAACTGCTCTCCTCTGCTGGCCTGGTCACTCCTAACTGCCCACAACTGCCCTCCCTTGCAGGCCATCTTATGTCCCATGGGGACAGCAATCTTTGACCACATGGGGGTGGCCATCTTGTGTCTTGGAGTGGTGGTCAATTTGCATATTACTCTTTTGTTATATAGAATCAACTAAGTAGAATATTTTATAGTATCCCTCATTTAAGAAAAAGCCTCAAATTATAGCAAATTCTGATAACCAAGAGGCAAAATTTAGTGATTAGGAGCCTGGGCACTAAAATAAGATCATTGTATAAATCTCAACTCTGTCCCTTAATATAAGGCTTGCCCTTGGGTTGCTTAACTTTATCTCAGTGTCCTAGTTTGTGAAATGAGAATAATTGTGCTGACCTTATAGAGCTGTTGGTGGAATTTAATTAATATACTTTAAAATGATTAAATAATGCCTGGACTAGAAGTAAGAGCGCCTTAAATGCTAGCTATCATGGCCAATATTTAGTCACAAAAGTAACTTCTATAATGTCCTTCAGTCAATGGTACTCTTCAATACCTGAGGTTCAGAAATGGAAGCCCTAAGGCATTAAATCAAAGATTAAATTGCATTTAGAGTGAGCTAGACCAGCACTATCGAAGAGAACTTTCTGCAATTACAGAAATGTTTGTGTGCTATTCAATAAGATAGTCACTAGCATATGTGGCGACTAAACACCTAAATGTGGCTAGTGTGACTGAGGAACTGATTTAAAATTGTTTTCACTTTTAATTAATTTAAATGTAAATAGATACACCAGGCTAGGGGTTACTGTATTAGACAGTAAAGCTTTAGAAGATAAGCCAGAAAAGTTCAAAATATATTTTAGAAAAAATTTCCATAGTGGTCAATATTAAGAAGGTTTCTCATTAACCATCATTTAATTGAAACATGCCAAAAACTAAACATGAGAATAGGTTTTATCAATTCCAAAAAAGTTTGATAATGATAAAATATGGCAATGACAATGCAAAAGCTATTTCTCTCCCTGTGTGGGGCAAACCTAAGAGCATAAAATTATAAAAATAAACTTATAATATTAAATGTCAGCAACATCCTTAGCCTAAAGGCCAGTTACAAACCTGATACTCAAGAATCTAAGAATTTAGGGTAAAAGGAAAAAGGGGGGAAAGAAATCCTCTTCTCACATGTTCTTGAGTTGAAGCAAAGAATACAAAATCTATCCTCTTTTATTCTAAAAAAGATGATTCTTTTTACTTTCTACTATTGAAAAATGGAAGAGAAAAAATATGCTAGATGCCTTATGTATATACTTAATCCCATGAATCCTAACAGACCAGTAAGGTAAGCACTAACAATCCTATAACAGCAAAATTAGTAAAAGTGGACTAACTTGTCCAAGATCATATGAGTAATATGTGGCAGAGATATGAACCTGTATCTAACTGATTCTAAGACTATATACCAGAGCCACCTTATTAATACCAAACCCTGCTACTAGTAACAACACAAAAAGCCTTAAAACAAATTTACTCTTTTCTGGTTGTTCTAAATTGCAGAGTCATCAATATCAACAGGAGGAAACAGATGAACAGGAAATTCATCTGGGACACTAACGTAATACATGAGCTTCTCTGGTGCTAAAATATCCATGTTCCCTAGCATATTCTAAACAGATTCACTGGGTTAATATTAAAAGGCATCTTTAAAGAAGCATAACAAAAAAGAAAAAAATGAGTGCCAAAAAAAAGATGAAAATAGAAAAAGATAACAAGAGCCGAGACCGGTTTGGCTCAGTGGATAGAGCGTCGGACTGCGGACTGAAGGGTTCCGGGTTCGATTCCGGCAAGGGCATGTACCTTGGCTGCGGGCACATCCCCAGTACGGGGCGTGCAAGAGGCAGCTGACCGATGTCTCTCTCTCATCGATGTTTCTGACTTTCTATCCCTCTCCCTTCCACTCTGTAAAAAATCAATAAAATATATTTAAAAAAGAAAAAAAAAGAAAAAGATAACAAGAGGAAGAAACCTCATGTAGAAGGGGTTTATGTCACCAGAAACTAAAGTACTACTGATAAGCCAGCATCCCAGGTGACATACACATATAAACCATAAAATAAATCCTCTAATTCATGTTAGCCAATTTAAAAGGCCCATTTTAACAAGTCCCCTCAAATCATCAAATTTTATTTTGTTTTGATCAAACCATATTATGAAAAACAGTCTATTGCTACATTGAAAGAAATGTTACATCCATACTGGAGGCCTGATGTACAAAATTCATGCAAGAATAGGCCTTCCATCCCGACTGCCGCCACTGGCTTCGCTCTGGCTTCGCTCTGGCACGCAGGACCTGGGCTTCCCAACGGCCACCAGCAGGCACCCAGGACCCAGGCTTCCCTCACAGCCTCAGCTTCATCCAGAAGGATATCTGGTCTAATTAGCATATTACACTTTCATTATTATAGATATATGTATACTTGTCTAAATAAAGCAAATGCTCAAGGGAAGCTTTTGGAATTTTTTAGTAAGCTTTTGCTCTTACTGAATCTGTACTTCAAAATAAAAATACAGGTATACCTCAGGATTCAAACCTATCTTATGCAAACTCAGGAACCAAACAGATTCTGATCAATTTTTCAAGATTTTACTGTTTGACAGAAACTGTATCCATCATTATCTGAACTCTCACTCTTGCTCTCCAAAACTCAAAAAATGAACAGACAGAGATGATCCAGTATTTACTATCCAGACATTATTCAAACTCTGGGTATAAATGCAGTAGATTCTAATTAAAAGGCATACTTGTGAATCCTATATAAATTTTAATATAATTTCACATCCTGTATAATAAAAGGCTAATGTGCAAATTGTCCCCTTAACCAGGAGTTCAATCAGGAATTTGACCAGGGTTGGGGCCAACTGGCCAACCACCTGCAGCCCCTACCCTTACCCCCAGCCAACCCAGCCCCATTGGCCCCAATCAGGGCAGGCTAGCCAGACTCCACCTGCGCACAAATTCATACACTAGGCCTCTGGTGATTTATAAAATTAGGGATTTTTTTTTGGAATGTGCAAGTATTCTGCATAAACACTAACAGCAAAATAGATGAGAAAATATCTTTTTGTACTATATTTCTTAGTAGTTTAATGGAATAAGTTATTAACTTATTCCCCCTAGCTCCCTTTACTTCACTTAGCACAGTACCCTCTAGGTCAACTCATCCATACTGTCAAAAATGGTAAAAGTTCATTCTTTTTTATATCTGATTAATATTCCATTATATATCTTTTAGTCATAAAATACAATAATGTAATTTAAAATTTAATCCTAACACATTCAAATTAAAAAAGGGTCCAATATCATTCATAGCAAACAATATTTAACTTGTTTACCCTAAATATCTAAAGGAGAGAGAAGAGTTTTAATCCATTTACTAACTAGCCTCTCCTACCCAACAAATTTTTTTAATAGTTTTTAATCCTCACTCACGGATGTTTTCCCATTGCTTTTAGATAGGGGAGACCGGGGCTGGGAACAAACCTGAAACCCAGGCACGTGCCTTTGACCAGGAGTTGAACCCACAACCCTTTGGTACAAGGGCCAATGCTCTTAACCACTGAGAGACACACTGGCCGGGCCCCCAACAAATTTTTTAAATGTCACACATTTTTGTTCCACCTCCTACCTTCACTTACACATAAATTGTCTACTCCCATTCTTACCTATGGTACAAATCCCTACCTACTTACCAATTTCCCTTTCTCAGCCACATATCAGATATTTAGTTCTTCTCCACCAACTCAGATGCTTTTTGTTCTGAGGCTAGCCACTTTCTAGATAGACCAACAGTATATATCAGAGAGTTATAAGAGTTCTGGCTCTATTCCTAGGGAGATGTTTTTGGTTTGAGAGACTCTCTGGAAAGGTAGACTAAAATTGATTGTGGTTTTAAGCAATCCAGTGTCCTCACATCATTACCAGAAAATAGTCATTCTTTTCTTCTTTTTCATATATAAAACCAATGCTGGCTTCCAGTTAGAAAAACCAATGGCAAACAATAGTTTTCTCTGGTTCATAAATGGACTTTATAAAATATTACAGAAATAAAAGGTGTATGTACTTAATTTTTATTTTTTAATCCTCACCCAAGGATATTTTCCCATTGATTTTTAGAGAGAGTGGAAGGGAGAGGGAAAGACAAAGAAATATTGATATGAGAAACACATCATTGGTTGCCTTCTGCACATGCTCAGACCAGGGCTTGGGCAAGGGAGGAGCCTGCAACCGAGGCCTTGACCAGAATCAAACTCGGGAACCCCTCCCTGGTCCACAGTCTTGACACTCTATCCACTGAGCCAAACCGGCTAGGGCTGAAAATAAGCCAACTCTGATGTCATGAAGCTTCTCAGTTTATTAATTAAATACTACATGTATAACTATATCCACAAAAAATTTTAATTCTAGAATTCTGTGCAAAGAATTACACACAGTGAGCAAATTATAAAATAACTCATGGTGTCTCTTCTCCCTTCCAATTCTATAATACCATCAAGCAAAAAAGTTAGGTATATATTATTCCTAACCTAATGACATATAAGCTTAACCTAAACATAAATATTCAAATAAAGGGACTTAAAATCTCAGTGACTTTAATATGTTTCAGTATATCCAACAACTGAAATATCTATAGGAAAATCTAATCAGTGGAAGATCAAAGTCTGTAAAATATCCTGGTATGACCATATCCAAAGTTTTAAACAGTTCCCCCACAAAAGGGTAAAATGACTCTTCCCATCATACTCATTAAAAACCACTGTTAAGTCAAATTAGTTCTATAGCAGCTTTGGAAATTTAAAAAAGATAATAGTCTTTTTAAAAAGTTCTTTTCAGAATTACACTGGTATCCCTTGTTTGGTAGCATGGGGGGGTGGGAGGAGTTAACAAAGTAGAAAAGCAACCTACCTATCTGCTTCCATTATAAGCTGGAAGATGCGTTCTCTGGAAAAGACATACCATTATGGCAAGGAGTAAAGCTTTCTACTAAGGAAAAAGAATAGCCAACTTTGGTCTGCTGAAAAAGTGTGTAAATACTAAAAAGGCAATTTCGTTTTTCTTTTGTGGAATTCTAGACAACCAGAATTTCTTTCCAACCTAAGGATTCCTGGGCTTCACATACATGGCTCTAATAATTTTGTATCCCTCCTCTCTTTCCTCTGCCCTCCAAAGCGAGGCAATTTTAGCTCTCTTTACCACTCTATTACAACCACACTGACCTCCAACATACTAGACAAGTTAAGTCTCCTGCCTTGGCCTTCCTGAATTCCCTCTACCAGGAATGTATATCTTCCATATATCCAAGATAGGATTCATTCCATCTCTCCTTCAGGTCTTCATTCAAATGTCACCTTTTCAGTAAAGCTTTCCATAGCTACCCTATCTTAAAGAAAAAAACAACAACAAAGAAAAACTGTATTTCCTATTCCTCCACTCTATTTTATTTTCACCTTAACCCTTAGTCACTAACATATACTTCTTATCTTGCTCATTAATTGTCCCTTCACCAGAATGTGAGCTCCATGATTATAGGATTTTTATCTGCTATGTTCACTTCCTAGCCCAACATTTAGAATAGTGCCTGACAACATATGAGGCACTCAACATGCTGAATGAATAAATGGTACTACTACCTGCAATACTACACGTAACTGGTAGGTGTTGCCATCAACACTTCATATTCTAGTCTGAAAGATTTCAATGAACAGACTAAATTTAGGTTCTCTTATCAATCTGTACTCTGGGAACTGTAGCAATCCCTCAGGGATAAATATGAGGATTGAAAATGGTAACCTAAGCAAGTAGAAAAGTCCCACAGTTAACTGTTTTATTCATTGGATTTCACAAAAAATTTAATTTGTAAAGGGTTTGGCAACTTCAAAAAATCTAAAACTACTGGGTTATATATGCCTTAGTTCCTAAGTTCTATTTTATATTAGGTAACATGTTTACACTCTCCTTTAGAAAGAGGTTAAAATTAAAAGTAGCATCTAATTTCATTTAATAATCTGCTACAAAGGCAACCAATATTTATTCCGTATTTTCTAATTCAAACAAGGGATTCATTTTTTTAAAAAAAAAATGACAAAGTATATAAAATTGTTATTTCATGTATAAGAACATACACGTAAATTCACCAAGTAGAACTTAAGATCCAAATCCCATTACCACAAATATTTCTGTGAATAAAAATAATCTCCCAAATAAAATGTTACATGCTCTAATAAAGAAAAAGAGGAGCACTCACCTTAATGAAGTTACAGATGGACAAGCTTGTCCATACAAACCCATCTGGCCACAAAAAGAATCTGAAAAATAGAGAAGAGTTATTTATCAGATGCTCCAAAGTAAATGAAACTATAAATCATGTTATAATTCTAATTAAAACACTCTGAAAACTCATAAAAATTTAACAAATTGTTATGCTTATGTTATACAGAGTGTGTCCAAACTGTTTATTAGAATCCCAGGGGTTCCTAGATTATGTCTAAAGGTTACCAAAGAGTTGAACATGCAGATTCTCATTCCCACATAATTGTCCCCCACCCATCTACTCCTCCATTTAAGCAGTGCTATCCTTATTGGCTTTATATCCAAACTTCACTAAGACTTCACTAAAAAAATTCCATTGCTTAAAAAAAAAAAAAAAAGTTAAGAACAACACTGAAACAGAGAATTGAATAAGACAGTTCTAGTGTCAAATTCTAACATTATGAGACCTTGAAGAACTTATATAAAACCTCAATGAACCTCAGTTTTTCATATGTAACTTGGCAATAATACCACCTACATAACTTTATTTACTCATCAGGAATAAATTGCAGGTTTGATGTAAGAATTAAATCATAGAACAAATGTGAAATTGTCTATTAGCACTACTAGTGGGCACAAGGATGATTCACAAATGTCTACAGATAACATGAATGAGAGAAGTTGGAATAAGTATGTGCATACATACGTTATACAACTGGTGAAGATTATGAGCAACTAAAGAAAACATGTTCACTCTGAAGAAATCAGCTGCTATTCCTAGTTCTAGAAAATTGTTACTAAACAGGATTGCAAGCCCACTATTGTAAGGTCTTCTAATTTTTTCAAGAGAAGTAAGATATCCAAATTTTTATTTTAAATCGCCTGATTTTTATTGTCTGAATGCTATGTAGACCAAACAAACATTGGATTTTGTCCAAAGTTTATAACCCTTTGATTTAGAGGCTTATTGAATTCCCTGCATCCAACTGTCCCAGCATGTCCTGAAGAGACAGACATTTCTATTTCTGCCAGAATGACAGAATAGATAGCTTGATCAACATACCATTGAAAATAACACTAGAAAAATATTTTTAAAACTTTAAAATAACAAACACTGGATAAAATAAAGCATGGTCAAGGCCAAAGACTAAGTAAGAAAGGAAACTTAGGAAAGTATTCAGAGAAAAGAAACTGGCTTTCATTCACTTTCAGGGCATTTTGCTAAACCCCATGAATATCAACTTGCAATTCCAAAACCTGTTAGGGCCCAAGGTACAGAGGCAAAGGCAAAGTCCAGGTGTTACCCAAGAGAAGTACAAAGAAAACTCCTTCTTACCCTTGGCATTGAATGCTAAAGAAGGATGGGGGCCAAGATAGCATTCAACAGTATTTCCCGTGATATTCACAACAATAAGCTGACTCTCACCTTATGGTTTAAAAATATTTAGAATTCTGTTTAGGGTAATTCTAGATCGGTAGTGTCCCCCACCCCAAATGCCAATCCTCTGCGGATTCTGCCTCTGATCTCAGCCTGGAAGAATTCCCACAAATAAGGTTCCAAAAGTAACAAATTCAAAATTAAAAAAATCACAAAACTCAGAAATGAGTCACTCAGAGTAAGGTACAGCTGAAACATCAGTTGGAAAAACCAACACCTCAAAGACTTAGATATGGGGAATACTATACTTTTCTCTATCATTTTACTTATGGGTGATTTATTCACTCCTGTGTTTCAATTGCCTGCATGCAGATGAACCTCAAATCTGTACCTCCAGCAGTTATGACTCTCCTGATCTCCAAACATAAATATCTAACATGCCCAACTAGAAATCTCAAATTTATCATGTCCCGAACTGAATTACCTTTCTATATTTCCTAATGTGACAAAATAGCTTTCATTTCTTTTGTTAGACTAGCACACTTCTTTTCAAATCTTGACTTCTATAAAGAATGACTGACTTCTCTAAATACTCCTGGGCTCTTAACTCACTCCTCAAAGAGATAAATAACTTAGTGACTAAGGATAACTCCAGAACCTATATCCAGGACTCTGTAAGACAATAATATGGGTGTGCCTGCTCTGTTGAGTCTAACAATCTAGACATCAGGTGGACTGTACCATAGTCTATATTGGGTTCTGTTGGGTGCAAATGAGGGAATATGTTAAGTTAGACTATTTTGCTTTTAAAACTAAGCCACATTCTACAATATTCTATGACTAGAGTCCTGGTGTATGAAAATTCATGCACTGGAGGGGGGACGTCCCTCAGCCCAGCCTGTCCCCTCTCACAGTCCAGGAGCTTTTAGGGGCGGGAGGCAACCCAGCAATACCCCCATCACGAACCTCTGCTGTTGTCACTGCTGGCAGCGCAAGCCTCGGCTGGCCCTGGTTACCCGAGTCTCAGGCAGCCCTGGGCAGCTGGGCAGCAGCCATCAGAGGCTTGCTTGCACCTTGGGCTGGGCCTGGACAGCTGGGGGGCTTGAGGGTACTGAAGGACTCTCCACGCGCCTGCCACTCCAGTGGGGCTGAGGACTGGGCACTGCCATCATGTGGCTGTGGGCACTACCATCTTTGAGGGCATGGCAGGCAATTAGCATATTCCCTCTTTATTAGATAGGGTATCACCCTTATCAGAGGCAAAGGTAATTCCTCCAAAAGTTACCATATGACCTGACAATTCTATTCCTAGGTATCTCTACATTTATATGTGTGTGCGTGTGTGTGTATACACACACACACACACGCACACACACATACACACACACATAAACATATATATGTGTATATTTCTCTAGGGGATGTGTGTGTGCGTGTGTGTGCACGCGCAGGCACGCGCGCTTCTGGACCCCCAAAAGAATTTAAACTTTCACAAAAAATTGCACACAGTGTTCATAACACCATTATCCATAACACTCAAAAAGTAGAAATTAATCAAATATTCATCAAATGGATAAACTATGGCATATGTATACAATATCCATAAAATACAATGGAATATTATTCAGCCATAAAGGAATGAAGCCCAGCCCCGCCAGTGTGGCTCAGTGGTTGAGCATCAACCTATGAACCAAGAGGTCATGGTTCGATTCCCAGTCAGAGCACATGCCCTGGTTACAGGCTCAATCCCCAGTGTGGGGTGTGCAGGAGACAGTCAATCAATGATTCTCTCTCATCACTGATGTTTCTCTCTCTCTCTCTCTCCCTCCCTCTTCCTTCCTCTCGGAAACCAATAAAAAATATGTATTTTTTTAAATGAAGCCCACTATAACACTGATGAACCTTGAGAGCCTTATGCTAAATGAAAAAAGTCATACACAAAAGGCCACATATTGTATATTTCTATTTATACAAAATATTCAGAATAGGCAAATCCTAGAGATGGAAAATAGATGAGTGGTTGCCAGGAAATGAGGGAAGGGGTATGTAGAATGGTGGGGTAAAGAGTGACTACTAACAGGTTTCCTTTGGGCGTGATGAAAATGTTCTGGAATTTGATAGTGGTGACAGCTGTACAACCTAGCAAATAAGAACTTTTAGCATAAAACTACCAAAGGATAACCCTTTAAAATGGTGAAGTTTATGGTATGTGAATTTTTATCCCAATAAAAAAACCAACTGTACAAACAATAATATTTCATTTATCATCTATTGGTTCTTGTTTTATTTCTCAGTCAACTCAGAATTCAGGCAAGAGAAAAGGATCTTTCTTATATATTGAGTCCCCCACATCAAAACCTTAAGGACCCCCAATTAGTTATCATTCACTAACAGCTCTAGCTCCTAAATATCTTTCTAATGTGTTCTAGTCTCAATGTCTTAGTTTTTCTATTTTCATTTTAATCTACATTGCTGATGCTAAATGGTGTCCTAAACCCCAGGCTGGTTAACTAAAAAAACAAACATATGCCAATCTCCTTCTCCCTACCCAGGCAACATGGAAATCTCACAAGAAAGGGCTAAGGTTCACAATGAAGTCAGGAAAATCTCAGTGTCCTCCAAATTACAAGCTTACATCTCTGGAGCAAACTATAGTTAAACAATTTCATTAATTCATTCAATTACATCCATAATTTATACAGTTTAAGCTGGTGCCAACACCATCTCGTAGCTTTTTCTCTAAATCCTTTGATTATGAACATACAAGGAAGTTTATGTTGATGAATGAAACAATCAGAATGAGGAGTAAAACCAGTCATTCATTGATGGGTATGCTCTAATAGAATTTAATGTATTAAATCCCATCTACAACAGAATATGGACTTTATTTTTTTAAATATGTTTTATTAATTTTTTACAGAGAGGAAGGGAGAGAGAGTTAGAAACATCAATCAGCTGCCTCCTGCACACCCCCTACTGCAGATGTGCCCGCAACCAAGGTACATATCCTTGACCGGAATCGAACCTGGGACACTTCATTCCGCAGGCTGATGCTCTAGCCACTGAGCCAAACCGGTTTCAGCTGGAATTTCTTTTAATATAAGCAGTCTTCAAGTGTATATTAAACTGACTCACACACTATCACATTTAGGAAGCAGATATTTAACAGACTAAATTATATAATAATGCATTATTTGAGAGCAGGAGGTGAAATAGAGCTAAGTATTTTGAAAAAGCTCCCACAGAGATATAATGCTTTATAGTCTACAAAGAACTTAAAGAATTCATTACTTGATTAAAGACCTAGATTAGAATCCCAATTGTGACCATGAGTATATTGTTAATTTATCTAAGGCTTAATTTCCTCCTCTATACAAAAAGAAAAATTCATGCCTCCCTGTGACAGTAGCTTGAATGAAAGCACCTGCTTAACACCAGACAAAAGAATTAAAAGTAAATGGTATAGCACTAGAAATCTAGACTATACACACACACACACACACACACACACACAAACACACACACTCTGAGTGGCCAGATCATTATGCGTTTAGAGATCATAATAATCTGGCCACTCAATGTATATACTTAGAGGCCCGATGCACAAAATTCGTGCAAGAGTAGACCTTAACAGCCCTGGCTGCCTTAGCCCTCAGAGGCTCCAGCGTTGTCCAGAAGGTCATCCATACAGTTGTCCAGATGGTCGTTCTGCTGTTCAGCCATTCAGTCAATTTGCATATGCTTTTATTATCATAGATATTTTTATTTTTATTAATTTCAGAAAGGGAGAGAGATAGAAATATCAATAATGAGAAAGAAACATTGATAGGCTGCCTCCTGCACACCCCCTACTGGAGAGCATGCCTTTGACCTGAATCAAACCTGGGACCATTCAGTGCATAGGCCAAGGCTCTATCCCCTGAGCCAAACCCTAACTGCCTCTTTACCCTTCACAGTTTAGGACTGGTATCAATAAAATAGGTGGTTAATGTGGGAGAGGGGAGATTCTTGGCCAAACATCACAGAGCTGTAACTTCTTCCAAACCCCAAACCTTGCTTCCTGCAATTTATGTAAACAGATCATAGGCCACCCTCTTCAAACCAAATCACAACCCAAGCAAATAACACTGGATTCTATTTCTGGCTCTGTCATTAACTCACTGGATAATCCTGAAGCTTCAGTCTCTGTACTTTGCTCAATAACTTCACCACAACTTCCAGTCCCCAAATCATACCATGTGGACTAATAAAGAATTTTTTTCCAATTTTTAAATTTATTTTTATGAAAAATCTGACAAAGGTATATGAAATGAAGTCACATTAGATGTTTAAATCACCTTTATTAAATATACATAAAACTTTCAAAAAATATCCCATACAAAAATGTTGAGCTCTTCCATTTTAAACTTTTAAGGATATTCACAGGGTAAATAAGCTTTCAGAGGGCTGAAGGATTTTGAGGCTTTAATTTTAAGCTCAGTTATATTTAGAAAGCCACCTCTCAATATCCTATATCTTTATATTGGGCATTTGATTCATGTGCTCTGTCTTTACTATAATTCAAAGTAAGAGATCCTACCACATCCCTAAAAAGTAAACTGAACATAACAGCATACTGATCGTCAGAGAAATAACATGCTCTACTGCAACTGAAAAGATGGGAGGTTATCCTCTCCACTGTTAGCGCTATTTAACAAAATAAAAGTACATGTCTGGTCCCCAAAGCCAGTCTACAAACTGTCAACTTTATAAGAATCATTTCTATCCTGTTCCTAGAAATCCTGATTCTGATGCACATTTGGAAGCTATTGGTTTAAAATAAGGATAGCAAAAAAAGTTTCATATCATTTTGCCAATTATGATCCACAGTAGTGGCTGTCTGAAGTGCTACACTGACAAGGTCATGTGTAAATACAACCAGCAATTAGTAGTTTGCACATGGTGATGGGGAAGTGGCAACATATGAACCATGTATCTGTCATTTATTTTAGACTACTAAATGGGCTTTTATTAAGGAGGCTTTTAGGTAAGAGAAGAGACCCAGACCTATATTACTCACCCTTAACTAGCAGAAGCTCTGCTGACACTGGGAAGGTAGAAGACAGTAAGAAAAGTTCACTGGCATATGTACCAGGAGTACTTATTATGCTTCCCAGTACTATACAGAAAAATAAGATTTCTATTTCCAAAATGTCCATAATTTTGAGGAACGAAAATTCTACACAATAATATAAACTTGGTTAAAAAAAAAAAAAAAAAAAAGGATGTGTGTGCCTTGAAAAGTTCCACTTTAACTAAAAGGGGGAGCTAAAAGAACCAATGAATAACAGGCCAAAAACAATTTACTTTGGACTGATTCAAAAGAATCCCTGATCAGGAAACGATTAAATTAATGCATAAAGAACTTTCAAAAAATAAAATAAAATAAATAAATAAATAAGTACGTAAGTAAAACTTTCAACTGACAGCTTTAGGGAAGAGAGAGGGGCCGTGACTATATAATAAAGCCCCAGAAGGTAAATAATCTCCATGTTCTTTCTGTCTCTACATTGTGCCAGGTACCCATCAAATTAACCTTTCTATCTCCCACGATGCCTAACACATTTTGTGCATAATAAATATTTCAAAATGTTTGCCTGCCCATTGACCTATGAACCAGGAGGTCAAGGTTCGATTCCAGGCACATGCCAGAGTTTCAGCCTGCTTCCCCAATAGGGGGCATGCAGGAGGCAGCCTATTCATGATGCTATTTCATCACTGATGTTTCTATCTCCCTCTCCTTCTCTTCCTCTCTGAAATAAAAAATATATATTTTTAAAAAAACAGCTATAAATATACATGCTTAAACAACTGAGGACATTTTATTATGAAATCATATTAGATGATACCTAGAAAATATTGTCAATTTTGTTAGGTACAATGATGGCATGTGGTTACGTTATATAGAAATACGTCTATATTTTTTGGAGATGCATACTGAAATTTGTAAGGTAAAAAGACCATGTCTATGTTTTCTTTAAAATTCTTAAGCAGCCCTAGCTGGTTTGGCTCGGTGGACAGAGCGTCAGCCTGTGGAGTGAAGGGTCCCAGGTTAGATTCCAGACAAGGGCACATGCCTGGGTTGTGGGCTTGATCCCCAATAAGGGGTCTTCAGGAGGCAGCCAATCAATGATTATCTCTCACCATTGATGTTTGTCTCACTGTCTTCCTTTCCCTTCCTCTCTAGAATCAATAATATATATATGTTATAAAAAACAAAAAGAATGTGCTTCCTCTTTAAAAAAATAAAATACTGCCGAGACCGGTTTGGCTCAGTGGATAGAGCATTGGACTGCGGACTGAAAGGTCCCGGACTCGATTCCGACAAGGGCATGTACCTTGGCTGCAGGCACATCCCCAGTAGGGGGCGTGCAAGAGGCAGCTGATCGATGTCTCTCTCATCGATGTTTCTGACTTTCTATCCCTCTCCCTTCTGCTCTGTAAAAAAATCAATAAAATATATTTAAAAAATAAAATACTTAAGCAAAAAACAGTTGAGACATATTGGCAAGTATCTTATTAATGGTTGAGACTGATGGATATATAGCAAATCACTATATTTTATCTACTTTTGCGTATACTTAGTAATGCAATAGGACTTTTTTTTTAATATATTTAATTGATTTTTTTACATAGAGGAAGGGAGAGGGATAGAAAGAGAGAAACATCAATCAGCTGCCTCCTGCACACCCCCTACTGGGGATGTGCCCGCAACCAAGGTACATGCCCTTGACTAGAATCTAACCTGGGACCCTTCAGTCCGGAGGCCAACACTCTATCCACCAAATCAAACTGGTTTTGGAAGAACTTTTGATATTACTTTGTTACTTGGTCAAATCCAGCATTGTACAATTAACTCTTTTCCTTTTCTTTCTCAGATTTCAGGAAGCTTAAGAATGACTGGTACTTCTGAGAAAACAGCCTGGACTCAATCAGAAGAAAAGGGGCATTCATTTATTAGCTCTACTAATAGGAAATCTCTGAATCTACTCAAAGAACTTCTTGTAAATTAATATGAGAAATTATTATGAGCCAAGAAAGTGACTCAGCTGCCAATAAGAAACAAAATACAATCTCAGGATTCATTAGAAGAATAGTATCCAGATCCAAGGAAGGTATATAGTCCCTTGTCCTCTTCACTGCTTAAGTTCACAAATGGAGTACTGTGTTCTGTTTAGAGCACTTCATTTTAAGGAACACTTACAAGCTGAAATGATTGCAGGGAGGGATATCAGACTAGTAAGTCTAGAACCCATATGCCAATTGTTAAATGGCTAAAAAAAATTGTGTGTGTTTAGTTTGGAGAAGAAACCGCTTCCCAGCCTCTCATGTCACCTTTACCATAAAGACCCCAATATTTTCCAGAGGATTTCAAAAATTAACAGGCATTCCATAGTCAAAAAAGTTTGAAATAAGCCAGTATTTCTTCCTCTAAAGGACTTATCAGGGTTCAATGTCCTAAAGTGCTTTGTGACTCTTCAAGAAGAGGAAATTCAGTATTTCCCAAATGTGACCATTTATTCATTATTCATTCAACAAATATGTATTGAGCCCCAATGATTTGCCATACACTCCTCCCGGTGTTGTAGATACAACATTTTTAATATCCTGGGATATAGTTTGTGAAACAGCCAACCTGGGCCTTTTGGCTACTCCTCTAACTTACATTATTCGTTTCCTCATCTCTAGATTTTTAGTATGCTCTCAGCATAGAATGCCCTATCACTAATCTTAATTCAAACATTATTCCTCCATGAAGCTTTCCTGATTGTCATAAGGAAATATTGTGCACTCTCTTTTCAGCAAACCATGGCTTTTTCTCTGTATTAATTCTTTGGGAATAGCCTATGCCTCTTAATTAGCTTTGGATTTTTCACAATGCCCAGGAGGGTGTCTTACATGTTAGGTGCAAGAAATGTTTGCTAAATGAATAATAACATTCAAGTATTTGAAGGATTATTTTGTTTGAAAAGGCAAACTAGGTCTCTACTACCCTACAGAAAAGGATTGAGAAAAAAATATGAAGTTTAAAGCAAATTTCATCTCCACAAGCAGACTATTTACAGCTGTCAGTGACTACAGTCATTCTAAAAGTAGCCAAATGTTTAAGTGGGATATCTCACTGGCCCAAGTAAAGGATTACCTCTTAACAATCTAGGAACTAATAGACATAAAGTAACTTTGGGTACAATACATTTATATCAATATTAAAAGTCTTAAAATTAAGCTTAAACATGAAATTGTTTCATTTCATTTACTATTATGTGTCATGTACGGTGCTAAATATAGAGGACAGAACACAAAAAAGACCCTAGTCTCCATCCTAGAAGATTCAACACAGGTTTCTTAATAACACTCCCAAAGCAAATCTGATATAAATTTGAATGCATAGGTTATCAGCCTCAATAAGTAATGCTCCTTACAGCCGAAACCGGTTTGGCTCGGTGGATAGAGCCTTGGCCTTCGGACTGAAAGGCCCCGGGTTCAATTTCGGTCAAGGGCATGTACCTTGGCTGCGGGCACATCTCCAGTAGGGGGTGTGCAGGAGGCAGCTGATCGATGTTTCTCTCTCATCAATGTTTCTGGCTCTCTATCCCTCTCCCTTCCTCTGTGTGAAAAATCAACAAAATATATTTAGAAAAAAAAGAAAAGAAATGATCCTTACATAAGGAAATTCTTTAGATCAAGGATTTTTTTCAATATTTTGCAGTCAAAGAAATAACTATGAAGCCATCCGCTCCTCTTAAAGCCATCTATCCATACCACTATGCATTGTTTAGTTTGGAGAAGAAACCGCTTCCCAGCCTCTCATGTCACCTTTACCATAAAGACCCCAATATTTTCCAGAGGATTTCAATTATAAAGCAGTAGTTTTCATTATAAAGCAGTATGCTATTTTTAGGTTATTTACTGGTAAGTAACTACTGTGAGCAAACTTAAGGTCTTGGTTGCTTCTGGGGGACTAAAGTTAATTTCTTGAATCAGCTGAGCTAAATTACTAAGTTATAATACAAAAAAAAAAAAAAAAAACCAAAGCACTTAACACACCCACAACTCAATCCATAAGGTCATAATCAAATAATTTATTAAGTAATCTACATAACTGGTTTTAGAAAGCAAAATACTTTGATAGCACCAAGTGTGAAACTGCTTTTCAAATGTGCTATCATTGATATTTTTCCAAATTCTCATCTGAACCACAAAAATCATAGTTTATGTTTTTCTAACTATAAAAAACATACATGCTCATTGTAGATATCTAAGAATATATAAATAAGTTCAAGGACGACAATAAAGAGTATCCATTGTGATGTTTTCTTTCCCAGTCTTTTTTTCTATTTAGTTATCTTCCTAAATACCGAGCAAGAGCCTATGGCAGTAACCTAAGCACTCTCAGTAGAATCATGTCCTAGGTATAATTTCTCAATGTCTAAATTTTATAGGTGTACACTTCCATAAAAAAAAAAAAGACTAAACCTGCTATTTAGTAATTCTTCCCTTCTGATTTCAATTCCTCCTTAAACTCTAGAATTCTATAAAGAATGCAGGCTCAAGTAAAAATGCATCCAATGACTAAAAATTGACCCAAATTTAATAAGGGAAGAAGTTGCTCCCAATACTGTCCCAAAGTCTGATAATACCATCGACAAGAGTTGTTCCAAAGAGCCCAGGTCCTTTGGGGGCCATAATCTTTCACTTATACCTCAAAAATCCAAAATATAGTTTTCATAAAAACTTTGTCAGTTTCCTACTAAAACGTACAAGACTAGAAACAAAATGCAGGATCTGGGTTCCTGTCTTTGCTCTACTACTAAATTGTGTGACACTACATCTTAGCTTGTATCTTCTCCATTTATCAATAGGAATATTACTTGCCCTATCTATAATACAGGCTGTTGTAAGTCTCCAAAATACATCAAATCAGAGGAAATGTTTTTTCAATAAGTATTATTCAAATGTAAGGTGGAAATCTTTCCAAAACACACATACTCTATAATAACAATATAAAATCCTAGAGGCCTGGTGCATGAAGTTCATACACTGGTAGGATCCCTAGGCCTGCCCGGCGATCAGGGCTGATCTGTGGGGCAATGGGAAAGGAGGCCTGCTCGCATCCATCTTGGCTGGCCTGGGCCTGCGGGCTGGGGGCAGCTCCTGCATTGAGCATATGCCCCCTGGTGGTCAGTTCCGCTGGTCATTCCGTCCTGCTTTTATTATATAGGACTACAGGCCCGGTACACAAAATTCAGGCACAGGGGAGATATCCCTCAGCCCAGCCTGTACCCTCTCCAATATGGGACACCTCGAAGAATGTCCTACTGCTGGTTTACAGGGATAGGACCTGAACCGGCAGTCGGACATCCCTCTTGCAATCTCAGACTGCTGGGTCCTAACCGCTCACCTGCCTGCCTGCCTGCCTGCCTGCTACCAGACTGCCCCTAACCACTCTGCCTGCTGGCCTGCTCGCCCCTAACTGCCCCCACCTGCTGACCTGCTCACCCCCAAATCTGCCCCCCCCCCACCAGCCTGATCACCTCCAACTGCCCCTCGTGCTAGTGTGCTCACCCCCAACTGCTCTCCCTGCTGGCCTGATCACCCACAACACCACTCCCACTGACTGGCCTGATCACCCACAACTGCCCTCCCCTCTTGGCCTCTAACCCCTTCTACCTCAGCCCCTCCACCATGGCTTTGTCCAAAAGAACGTCTGGAAGGTCTCCCAGTCTAACTGGTATATTACCCTTTTATTAGTATAGATGGCTTCCCCTGATTGGCAAATATGCCATTTCTAATGGTGATTACTACATATATACATGATGCAATAATACCATTAATACCTCCTTTCACAAAGTAGACAGGTCAAAAATGTCAGACCCACAGACCCATCCTCAGTAGCAAAAACTGATGTCATATATTATTTATCTCCTGTCATGACAGTCTGCTATATCTTCGTTCAGAAGAGTAAATCTGATCCTGACTACAGCATATTTAGTTGGTGAGCTAGTAATAAGTTTCCCCAAGTTTTATAGCCAAGCCACAGAAACTTTTTAGTTACGTTTAATAATTTAATAAGCACCCATGTAACCACCAGCCAAAATCTAAGATCTTAATAACATATTTCCACCATAGTAGACTCACTTCCCAGTCCCATCTTTCAGTAGGCAAACATAATTTAAAATTATTGAGTTCTAGAAGTCTTCCCATCATCAATTCCTCTCACAAATCTGTTTCAACACACAGTAAGACCAGGTCTTAATCTTAGGGAAAAAAGTTGATTCTAATTTCCAAAATCTTTAATAAGGACACATCAGTACCATACCCTAGCAATCAATCAGGAGGTCAATCTTATTTCCTTGATACCACTGGACAGTACTCTGTTTAGGTAAAATTTAGTCACAGCTTTCAGTTTTGTATTCCAGGTGAAATCTTAAGTTAGTTTACTAGGTAAAGTATCCTTCAGACCAGGGTCATATTGGAATAATCAGTCAACGCATCAATGGAATCCATGACCCTCCCTATATATGATTTGAAGACAATGAAAAAAGTCAATACTATGATTTAAATGTTTGTATCCCCCACCCAAGTTCATGTGTTAAAATTCTAACCCCCAAACGTAATGGTATTAGGAAGTGAGGTCTTTGGAAGGGGGTTAGGTCATCAGGGTAGAGCTTTCATGAATGCAATTAGTGTCTTACAAAAAGAGGCTCCAGAGGGATCCCTTGCCCCTTTTACTATGTGAGGGCACAGCAAGAAAGTGCCAGCTATGAACCAAGAAGAGGGCACTACCCAAAATATCATGCTGGCACCTTTTCTTTGGCTTTCCAGTCTCCAAAACTATGAACAATAAATTCCTGTTATTTATAAGCTAACCAGTCTGTGGTATTTAGTTCAGCAGCACAAAGGGACTACGACAGCCAACATGCTGAATTTCTGGAGACTCTATCTAAAAACTCCCACTCAGGAGCTTTCCCCATCTGAAAACTGTTAGCATTCAACTTGAAAAATAGTTCTTTAAGACTGTTCTAACAACAATTCCACTTCTTACATTACATAAGTTTGAGTCCATTACAGACTGCTTCACCTACTGATGATGAGAAATAAGTCAAACAGCACAGTGTAATTAATTTAGGTCTGAATATGCCAAATTAAATCACTTTAGATTTCTGGTAAAATTCTTAGAACCAGAGAGGTTTAATAATTATCAGAAACTAGACCCATTAATGGTGTTGAAGAGTTCTTATTGAATACTAGTGGCCCTGTGCACGAAATTTGTGCGGGGGGGGGGGAGGGGGAGAAGGGGGGTGTCCCTCAGCCCGACCTGCACCCTCTTCAATCTCTGAACCCTTGGGGGATGTCCGACTGCTGGTTTAGGCCCACACGGATCAGGCCTAAACCGGCAGTTGGACATCCCTCTCGCAATCCAGGACTGCTGGCTCCTAACCACTTGCCTGCCAGCCTAATTGCCCCTAACCCCTCTGCCTGCCAGCCTGATCGCCCCCAACTGCCCCCCTTCCAGTCTGATCACCTGTAACTACCTCCCCCCAGCGGCCTGATCAACCCCAACTGCCCTCCCACCCCGCTGGCCTGCTTGCTCCCAACTGCCTTCCCCTGCCAGCCTGATTGCCCCTAACAGCCTCTGCCTCAGACCTGCCACCATGGCTTTATCCAAAAGGTCTCCCAGTCTAATTAGCATATTACCCTTTTATTAGTATAGATGGTCCTAATTATCTTATATTCATAATCATCCTTTATTTTATTGTTACAATACATTATGAGTCTCATATACTGTTTCATGCTTTGTCTCAATTCTATAGGAAAGTAATAACCACTTTAAAAGACCTTGGATTTTCAAGTTATCAACTGATATGTCAAGTAGAATAATAGCCAAAGGTACCTATCTATAAAAGGTTACTTAAAATAAGTACAATGCCACTGTTATAAATATAAATACAACATCTGGTTACATATAACAAAGCTATTTCCATATCCCAACAGATGGCCTATAGTAATGTTTTACTGATTTGGTTATAACAAATTCTATTAAATCCAAAACCCTGTATAGCAGATGCCTTTTCCAGTTTCAGTATAAGTCAATCCCTTTAACCAAAACACTGTCTTTGGTTCTTGCTATTTGTACACTAAAACCAGTTATGCCAATTAAGATGGTAAAATTTTTTGACAGTTGTTAAAAAAGATCACTGTGGTGTTTTCTGAGTTTGGGGGTAGAGGAAGTTAAATAGTACCTCCATCTAGAACTGAAAGGCTAACTGTTCAAAGTGGAAAACAAAAATTCACAGTTAAAGGAAGGCTGAGAGTTTAGTAAAGCAAGTTTTAGCTGTCTCAAGCCAAGGTTTCTGAATAGTAGCAATATGGAAAGCTAAGTGACTAACAAAGCAGGCAGTGAAGAACACTGAAAATAATGCAATTTCTGAGTTGAAAGTTTATTAGGAGGAACAACAAAAAATGTACCTGAATGCATAAACAACATGTACAATGAAAAGAAATGTGGATGCAATGTCAACTTAATTTTGCTGTTGGCTTCCCAAACTCTACTCAAAATCCAATCTTCATATTCCAGTCATGCCTTAATTTGAAATATCACCCTCTAGTAAACACTAAATAGCCATTAAGTTCTGAAAACAAACTGCAGTGGTTCAAACTTTGGCTCTTTCCAGTCCTAGCTATAGTCCCTTAAACAAGTTACTTAACCACTCTGTGCCTATTTCCTCTTCTGCTAGAAGCCACGCACTGCCCATACTATCATGAGAGTGCACCAAGGAATGAGGAAGGCCAATGGACCTTTGTTAGCAGGGCTAACATCAAGCACCACTGTTCATTTTGAGATAGCAGTGGCTCAAAGCTATTTCCTGATTTAATAGCCTCAAAATAAATGTTTACTGAACCTTACTGATCTTTACTGACCTTAGAGACGGTCTGTCTACCTGTTTGCCATGCTTTACTGAGGGCAAGATATGTATCTAAAACTGAATAAAAAGTGGATAAGGCCAGGTTTCAGTGTGCCTCTCCAAGAAAGAGGTTTCCAACTGGTCCCCCCACCCCTTAATAATTCATATTTCTTGTCTAGTGTTTTTATTGTGCGTCAGCCCCTTCTTTAGATCCTGAATCCTAGCCATGCTAGTCACAGTACTCATCTATAAAATTTTGATAATAAAATCTACCAGGGGGGCAGGCTACAGGGGTCAATAGAGGAAAAAAGGAGACATATGTAATATTTTCAACAATAAAGATTTAATTTTAAAAATTAAATTTTTAAATCTATCTTTCAGAATTGCTATGATTATACTAGTGGCCTAGTGCACAAAATTCGTGCGGGGGGGGGGGGGGGGGAGTAAGGGGGTGTCCTTCAGCCTGGCCTGCACTCTCTCCAACCTGGCATCCCTTGAAGGATATCCTACTGTTAGTTTACAGAGATCAGGCCTAAACCAGCAGTCAGACATCCCTCTCACAATCTGGGACTGCTGGCTCCTAACCGCTCACCTGCCTGCCTGCCTGCCCCCAACTGCCCCCCCTGCTTGCTTGCTTGCCCCCCACCTGCCCTCCCCACTGGCCTGCTTGCCCCCAACTGGCCCCCTTAGCTGTCCTGATCACCCCCAACTGACCCTCACTGATGGCCTGATCACCCACACTGTCCTCCCCTCTTGGCCTCTAACTGCCTCTACCTCAGCTCCACCACCATGGCTTTGTCCAGAAGAACATCTGGAAGGTCTCCCAGTCTAATTAGCATATTACTAACTGTAAGGTCTTAGAACATTTTTGGGCCCATAGTAAGACCTCAAAAAATGTTAGCTACTATTTATTATCCCTACACTTATCATCATCACATTAATCTCCACTAAATTTCTAGGGGGGAAAAGGAGCAGAAATATTTAATAATATCTAAATCACAAAGCAAACAAGGATAGAATCTGGTGGGGGGGGGGGGTTTAAATCACATCATTTTAAGTCCTGAAGATTAAACATTAAAACTTAATGACTCCCTAAGTAAGGGAATTTTCCAGTCCCTCTAATTCTCTAAAATTCACATGGGGATCCTTTAAGTTAAAATAGCAGCATACAGTAGTAGAAATAACAATGGGCATAGACTAAGATGATCTAATTGTTGCATCATTGACAAGTGTGCAATTTTTTTTATATTTCTTTATTGATTTGAGAGGAATGGAAAAGGAGACAGAGAAACATCAATGATGAGAGTCATTCGTTGGCTGCCTCCTGCATGCCCCCAACTGGGGATCAAGCTTGCAACTTGGGTATGTGCCCCGAATGGGAATTGAACCATGACCTCCTGCTTTGCTTCATAGGTTAATGCTCAACCACTGAACCACAAGTATGCAAACTTGGGCAAGTCAACGAATCTGAACTTCAAATTGTTCATCTTAAAAATTTGTGTCTATAAGGGTTGTTGTGGAATCAAATGAGATAATGAAAACAAAACATGTAAACCATAACCACTATATAAATGTTCAAGGGCCATATCTTACTCATCTTTGTATCTCCAATACCTAGTAGAATCCAAAGCAGAGGTTATGGGAGGAGTAGAATTGGCAAGATGAGGATTAAGACAAAGATAGGGAAGGTTTAAAAAAAAAAAAAGAGTAAAAAACCCAAATGCCCATTAAGGGATGGATGAATCTTATTTAACAAAAGGCTAATATGCAAATCGACCAAATGGTGGAACTACTGGTTGCTATGACGTGTACTGACCACCAGGGGGTAGACCATTCAGGAGCTGCCCCTTGTGGTCAGTGAACTCCCACAGTGGGAGCACCACTCAGCTAGAAGCAGGGCTCACAGCTGGTGAGCGCAATGATGGTGGCGGGAGCCCCTCCTGCCTCCACAGCAACTCTTAAGGATATCAGACTGATGGCTTAGGCCCACTCCCCACAGGGAGCTGTCAGTTGGACATCCCCTGAGGTCTCCCAGACTGCGAGAGGGCTGAGGGACTCCTGCCCCGAGTGCACGAATTTTGTGCACCAGGTCTCTAGTGAACAGATAAAAGGTGTACCAGCCATACATGACTATTACCAACAAAAACGAGATACTAATATAAACTACAAGATGGATAACCTTTGAAACATGATGCTTTTGGGAAAGAAGCTAGACACAAGACTATATATTGTATGATCCATTTATTTGAAATGTCCAGAATAGACAAAACTATAGAGATGGTAAGTACATTAGTAGTTGCCTAGGAGGAAAGGGGGGGGGGGGGAGCAGAGACTGCTAAGAGGTACAAATGTTCTTTTTTGGAATAATGAAATATCTAAAGATTTGGTGATGGCTACACAACTCAGTAAATATATATACACTAAAAATCACTGAATTGTATACTTAAAATGGGTCATTATGTAGTATGTAAATTATATCTCAATAATACATCTAAAAATTTATGTTTGAGAGAACCGTGAAAGTATAAAAATCACTGACTTTAGAACACAACTTTTCCTTTTCTTTTTTTAAATATATTTTTATTGATTTCAGAGAGGAAGGGAGAGGGAAGAGAAACATCAATGAGATAATCATTGATCAGCTGCCTCCTGCACACCCCATATGGGGATTGAACCCGCCGCATGTGCCCTTGACTAGAATCAAACACTGGACCCTTCAGTTTTCAAGCCAACACTCTATCCACTGAGCCAACCAGGCTAGGGCAGCAAGTTTTCCTTTTAAAATGAATAAAATGTTCCTGTTATTTGATTAGCTCTGACAGGTGGACAAGGAAGACTGGAAGCAGCAGTAAGAGAAAATGATACAAATTACACCAGACCATAATGTCGCTACAAATCCTTTTATGGGAAACAAATCTGGCATCTATTCTTAATTCTTCCTTTCAAAATTCTCTCTAAGGTTACAAATTACCTCCTGGTCCTAGTCTTACTAGTAGTTCAGTAATCTTTTCATCAGGATCATTGTTTCTGAACTTGAAGTACACTTGATACTGTCAAGCACACTACCATCCCTATCCGTGGCTTCTGTAGCAGATGTACCTCTTGACTCTTCTCAGAATGCTTTACCTATTAGCCTATAATGTCTCCCCAAGTTCCAAATCTCAAAGCTTTCACCATCCTACTACTGCTCTCCCAACCCTCATCTACTCGCATGTATTTTATTAGTACCTTAGGCCTAGTAAGTACACAATCTACATGGCATCTCTATAGGAATGTAATACAAACACTTCTACTCTAGTCAGTTCTTGATTATCTTCACAAGCCTGGAAAGCAGTGGTGTGACTCAACCAAAATAACTAATTCCTATGTTATTTCTATATGACTGTGCAATGTGATATATTTTTTTTATTCTGAACAGATGTTTTTATAATTGTTTTTGCTTAGATTAATACTAAACTAAATATGCATTTCCAGAGCCAAACCAGCAACGAGTGAAGGTTATCAGGAGTGGCAGGAGACTAGTGTGCTACTGAAAAATTGACTGAACACAATCTAATGTTGCCCATAACCAACTTTAGCTCATTTTTCTGGACGGTGATACCTTCCTATTTTCTTCACTATTATCAGCTATCCTCCCAGGACTCTAGGCTCTACTTTGTTTTATTTGCTCTTACCTTTGTCCACATTCAATCATCAACGAGTTCAAATTTTTTTTTACTCACAAATGTCTTCTTATATATTCTATACTTTCTTAGGACAGTTTATTTTTTTTCAAATATCTTTTATTGATTTTTACAGAGAGGAAGGGAAAGGAATAGAGAGTTAAAAACATCAATGAGAGAGAAACATCAATCAGCTGCCTCCTGCACACTCCCTACTGGGGATGTGCCTGCAACCAAGGTACATGCCCTTGACCAGAATCGAACCTGGGACCTTCAATCTGCAGAATGACGCTCTATCCATTGAACTAAACTGGTTAGGACAGGACAATTTAATTTGTAATTAAATGTATAAGCTCAACAGTATCATTTATAATTAAATGCATAAGTTCAAAAGCCAGATTGCCTGGGTTCAAATCCTAGTAGGCTCTACTGCTTCCTCTGTTGGAGTTCGGGCAAGTCACTTAATCTCTCTTTAACCCAGTTTCTCCAAAGGAATAAGAAGACCTTATTATGAAGATTTAATGAGGTAAATACATGTAAAGAACTTAGAACAATGCCCAGCATACTGTAAGTACTCAATAAATGCTAATTATTATTTTATACCCATAATCACTATCTTACATCAGATCCTTGTCATCTCATTCCTAAAATTCTCCAAGAGCATTCTAGGCAGTCTCCCCCTAGAACACTCAGCTAAGGCAAAAACTTCCCTCAGAAACAATAAGCATCACCTTATTCCCATTCTTTATAACCCATCAAAGCAAACCCTGTATCATTGACACATTCTTCACCAATACCAATCCTAAATTCATTTATTATTATTCACCAATACACATTCTCCAAGCCAAATAGTTTGATATCTTTGTATGTTGCCTCCTCTCTGTCTGCAAATAACAGTCACTCTCCTAGAATACATTTCTTCCCCTTTGAAATTTCTGTTTTTCAAATATCACTTATACCTTTGACTTTGGTTGCACTGTTATTCCAAAAGTTTGATGTTACTTGGTAATTTCGAATAATGGACCTTATTAAGCGTTGTTTCCCCAATAGAAGTTGAAGTGTTTGAAGAGACTACATAGTTTATCTCTTGTGTCTCTTTCATACTTCACACACTGTACAGGATTTTGCAGGATACAAACGCTTACTTTAAAAAAAAAAAAATGCCTCAGAATGTATCACAACATTCTCTATTTTCCACTGTCCCGCCCATATTTAACATGATGAAAGCAGATGGAATCTGTATTTAAATATTTATTTTACAAAGGAGAATATACCAGATAAAAGGAAAAAAATATATACTGCACAACGCAAAAAAAAAAAAAAAAAGTGAGAATGCTGGCCATTTTGGAATCTAAAAAATGACTTCAAAATATTAAGACTTTTTATTTTACCTGAACTATTGAACCAAAAAGAGTCAAAATAAACATGTCTGACCCCATCCAAAAAATACTTAATAAAATCATGGCAAAGTCCTAGTATCTTCAGCAGCATAAAACCAAGAAGATTCACTTCAATCCCAAGACACAAAATAAACATTAAGTCTCAGGTTTATCTTTAAAAAAAAATTTTTTTTTTAAATGCAACCGCATGTCTATATGCCACCCAAACATAAAAATGGAGAGGAGTTACAACTTTTCTATAAATATCTGCTCAGGCCTGGGTGGAATAAAAGGCTCATTTCCCTGCTACTGCGGCCTGTTCCCTATAAAGAGGGCAATCTGTGGTCACAAAAGCGACAAATACAGAAAGATGGAAACCTTAACCTGAAAGAGACATTAAGGAAAGAAGCTATTCAAAACCAGTTTCCAAAAACACAGCGCACTGATACTCAATAGACAGGGAGAAGTTCAATAACAGAGTTCCCAATAAGTAAGTGATTCAGTGCAACTAATTCAGTGCTGCCTTGCAAGTAAAGAACTATGCATACAGTTCCCATGACTGACACACACGCTTGTCTCAATGGGAAACAAAGTAGAAGGGGGGGGGGGGGAATTAAATAAGTGTCAGGAAAAGACAAAACTGATGACCACCAACTCTATGGCCAGCCCAACGCGGCTCATTCAAGAATCCAAGTAGGAACAAGAGACGTAGATTGCACAACACAGCAAAGAACATCCTTCGCCAACCATACACACAAAAAGTATAACGGCGACGTGAAAACTATACACCTCAATGCATTAACAGCTAAGAGCTTATTCTCTCCTTTAGGGTTAAGCAGTAGAGGAAAAGCAAGAGCAACCAGAGAGAGAGAAGGAAAGATGTCAATGAAACTAAGCCCAGTTGTCCCCTGCTGGTCTCAATTTTGAGTACAACTCCCGCTTCTCCCACCTAAACTAAGAGTAGGCCTCAGCAAAGAAAAACTGACCCTAACACCTTCCATGCCACCAGGAGGAAATCACAGAGGAAAAACCACCCCGTTAACCTCCCTCCTCACCAGCTGCAAAAAATGGAGGGGGGGAGGGAACACCCTACCACGTGGGCAGGATGCAACACACACAGGACAGCAACACGTCCGCATGGAGCTGCTGCCTCTGTCCTAATGCCGGCAAAGGACGCGGCGACAGGATGGGTGGGAACACAGGCCCCTCGCACGGGCCTCCTCACCCCAAAGGGCGACCCTGAGGCAGGGGTACTGCCCGCCTCGCCCACTGAAAAGCGCCCGCAAGCTTGAAGGGAAAAGGCTGCATCGTGCAAGGGTAGGGAGCTAGCCCGGGCCAGAGGTAGGTCCCCGAGAGCCGGAGACGGCCCTGTCCTCGGTCTCGGCGCCCCTGTGAACCCCGTAAGGCTCCCCCCGAGCCCCGCCTGGGGGAGGGGCGGGAGTCGCGGAGGCGCAGAGCCGCCGCTTCCCGGCTGAGGGGCAGCAGCAGCTGAGAAGCGCCGCGGGGGAGGGAGGGACCCGGCCCTCGCCGACCGCCAAGGCCCCAGCTCCGACCCGGGCCCCCTGCTCCGCCCGCCGCCCACCCCGCAGCGCGTACGCGGCTGAGAGAAGGGAGAGGGCGTCTCGCGGAGGGCAGCCCCAGCCTCCGTCCCGAGAGATGCCCCAGCCCCGCCTCCTCGCCCGCCGCCCCGGCTCGGCCGCCTCGGCGGCGGGCACTCACCTCAGGCTGCGCAGGCCGGGACGGCCCGGCCGAGCCCCCGGCCGCTGCGTGCGTCTTCGCCCCCGGGAAAAAGTCCCAACGGCGCCTGGTGCGAGCGGCTGAGGCCCCAAGCAGCGCCCAGAGCGGTGGCGGCAGCGAGAGCAGCCAACATCCGGGGCCGCGCACCCGGAACTACTTCCCGACCCGTGTCCCCCTCCCGCCGCCGCCGCCTCCGCCTCCCGCGACGTCGCTGCGCCACCGACCCGGCGTCGGCGGCGTCACGGCTCCTCCGCGGTCGTGGCGACGGCGACCTGCGGGATCCCTCCGCTGGGACAAGTAGTGCCCCGAGACTCCGGGAGCTCTGCCTTTGCACCGCGGGTGTGGTGGAGCGGCCAGCGTCCCGGAGCGAATCGGGGCCTTGCGCCTCGGAGCAGTGATTGGGGAGTGGGGGTGGCCGAGGCGACTGTAGTTGAGGACAGCAAGGACCTGCGGGCTTGGACCCTGCCCAGGGATTCCAAGGGCCCCTTGATCCCAGGGAATGGCGCCTCATGACCTGCCCCCACCCCTTCCCCCAATTTCGCCACTTCATCGTCATAAAGACAGGCATCTTGGCCTCTCCGGGAATCCGGACCCCTTGTGCAACTTGGCACTCCGCGGATCCCAAAGGCACCTTGGAGCTTCAGGACACCCTTCCTTTCCGAACTCAACGAGGCGGGGTTCCAGGCCCATCTGCCCGGGCCTTTTCCGTGCCTAGCCTCAGTTTCCTTCCCCACAGGAGGGGGAACTCTAACGGCCCTCCTGATTCTAAAGGAGCTGCCCAGGCGGTGGTCCTTGCTACCAACAGTTGGGGTGTTCAGAAGGGTAGTGCGGCGACTGCTGAATTTTGGAATTGACTTATACGTCCGTCTTCACTGATTCTCAAGCTATTAGCACCGGGAATCTGCCCAGTAATTTCACACTTTATTACGTTCAGACGTGTTTGCTGTTGCTTTATTCGCGTTAGTCATGCTTTTGAGCTCACAGTAGGTGCTCCATATTTGGATACTCAGATTTTGTTAGGTTAATAGTAGGTTGACTGAATGATAGGAAAAGAAAAGCCTGAGTGAATTAGCCCTGGAAACTTTGACGTAGTCTGCGGTAGTTAAAGTGCTGACTAAACCAATTGCTTCGGCAAACACTGGACACCTGCTACTCACCACGCATTTCTAGGCCCTGGGAATTCAAAGTACTGCCCTATTTCTTTCTATGTAAGACTGGCAAAATTCTGAAGATAAAAATTCCATTCACTCAATGATCCAAGAAACATTTGCCAATCACTACTAAGGTTGTCATGCACTCCTTTAGTGCTTGGGGTGTGTCAGTGAACAGAAAGAGGTAGGGGAATACTTTTACCTCTTAGAGCTAATATGTAGTATGGAAAGGAGGATAATAAAGATAACGAGAAAGTTATTTGGTAGTATAGACTGTGTTCAGTGCTATGGAAAAAATAAATAGACCTGGCAGGGTAAGGGGTATGAAGAAAACGAGAGGGTGTGGATATTTCTTTTAACATTCACCATTTATTTATCAATAATAAATGTACTTGTTCAGCAAATACTTCAGCCCGGACTATGTGTTGGGTGCCAAAATTCTGACCTGGTGGACTCCCCATTTAGGGGAGACCACAGGCCAGTTGTTTTTACCTGTCTTCTCATTCAGTGCCTTCACCAAGTCCCTAAGCTAGAAATCTTATGCTCATCTTTGCAGCTGATGAAATTGAGGCTCAGAAGAATTAAAATTTTGAGCCAGGATTCAAACACAATGTCTTCCAAGTCCATCTCTTTTTCCAGCTTCATCTCAGCTGAGATCTCATATTTTGGTTTCATTATACCTCACCTTTTTCAAGTAAATTCACGCATCCATTCATGAATAGCCTTGGGCCTGCATTGGGGCAAAAGGGTGGGAGAAAGGAAAGTATTTAGTGGAGTGGGGAGTATGTGGAGCAAAGTAATAGAGATAGCAGAGAAAATTCATGGAAAATAAATGTAGGTAGATTCATAATATTTTATTATAATTCCAGTTTTACAGAATGGAGTTTAGAGCCATCAGGGATAGCCCAATTCATAAGGTGACTTTAATGAAAAACTTGAAAGAGCTGAGGGAGTGAGCCATGCCATTGGGAAAGCATGTCCTAGGCAGAAGGAGCAGCTAGTAGGAAGACCCTGAGGCCATGCATTCCTGAGAGTATTAGAAACAGTGGGAAGGCCAGGACATCTAGATCATGGTGAATAAATGAGAGAGGAATGGGAGAGAAGGTCAGAGAGAGGGCCATTTTAAGGATGTTGGCTAAAATGGAGCCACTACAGGACTTTCAACAGAGGAGTGATATCTGATTCATGCTTTCAAAAATATCACTCTGGCTACTGTGCCAAGAGTAGACAGTGAGCAGACAACGGCAGAAGCCAAAGACTCCAGTATTTAAATGGTTAATTCTAAACCATTAATTAAGTGCAGGATGATGGCTTTGACCAGGCTGGTAGCATAAGAACTCACAGTCTAATGGGAAGCAAGTAGATTAGATAATTACAATATACTGTGATAAGGAAAAGAGTGTCCCAAAGAAGAGGCCATCCTTGCCAGCTTTCTTGAGAGAGTGTAGAAGCTCCCTCTTCTACCAACTTGCCAAGGGAATTGGAAGTTGCTGGGTTTTTGTTGGGCAATTGGATGGATTCTTGATAACACAGTTAACACTCTCTTCCCAGCCCTTCAGTTTTCAAAGCCCACAAACATCTGAGGCAGAATGGTACTAAAAAAAAACTGTCTGTATCGTGTATCTAAGGAAATGAGCAAAGTTGAGATTATCCATATTTATCAGAGGAAGAAACTGAAGCTGGTGGATACCAGTCTCTAACCTCAGACTGGGATCAAGGTCAAAAGGTTCAAGCCAGTAATCTGAGTCACTTGAGAAGATTCAGCCAGATGAAGTAAGAGTAGAAAGACTCACATTTGAACTTCATTCCAAGCTTGGACATTTGGGGTTCCCATTCATCATCACCTTCTATAAATCTTGGGGAGCTCCTCACCTCCCACCTGTTTGGGATTCTGAGGTGCTTTTCTAAAGTGCTTGTTCCTGTCTGGAGGAGAACAGAGCTGGGGAGCTGCCAGAATGGAGCTGGGGAGCAGAAGCACTTGAGAAAGAAAGAAGCATGAGTCCCAGAGTGTCAGAGTAGAGGAGCACCTCTCTTATCACCCTCAAAAATAGTTGTATGGCAATGGCAGCACAGGGGGATTCTGGGACAGTGTGGGAGGAAAAGCTTAAAGCTCAGATTGGGAAGGCAGACCAGAGTTCAAACTGATGTTCCATAGCTTACTTCTTGTGTAGTTTCTCTTAGTCTCTGTTTTCTTGCCTATTAAGTGGGAATATAATCATAGCTACTGGCAAAAGAGGTAATACACAAGCTGTCATAAAATAAAGGTCCTCAAAGACAGTTATTATTTTTCATAGGGTTGAGTGTAGAAGAGAGTATTTTACTATAGTGTTAGGAGATGGGAGTAGGCTGGAAGGAGGATGTGGAGCAGGAGAGCCTTCAAAAAGAAGATGGTATCTAACTCAGGGGACAGATTCTTAAGAGAAATAACTTGCTCAAAGCAATGAGATAGAGGTTTTATTGTATTGTGTTGTTTGCAATCTTTTACCAGCCTCACCTGGGTTATAAATTCCCTGAAAGCCCTATCCTGAGCTGGGCTGCGACAGCACCACAAAAATCTTGATTGGGCACTGCCAGTGCATCAGCAGCAGGGTATTCAATGCTTCATGTGACCCACAGTCCCTTAGACAAATGAGGCCTTACCTGATCCTTTATTGTAAGAGGAAAGTAGGAAATTAGAAGTGAATTTTTAAATGAGTCAAGACCTGCAAGAGGGAGAGAGAAAAACATGAGAAGGCACCTCGTATCATTCCCAGCTCTGGAGGAACCTTCCAGAGTCCCTGGATATCTTTATATAATACTTTATATTTCATGCATTAGAAGGGGGAGGGGGAGCTATCCAGAGGCCACTGGGATGCTTTCAGAAGCATTTGCTATTTAATAAAAAAAAAAACTTGGGTGTTGGTCACTTTACATACTTAAACAGCATTCAATTATCCTCTATCAGAAAGCTGCTTTATACCAGGCATTGGGCTAAATCCTAGGGAATTAAAAGGGAATAAATTCTCTACCTTCAATAGGCTCTTAGGCATCTAGAGAGGTATACATGTAAACAGTCTCAATGTAATTTGTAGGTATTTATATTTGTGCCCTGAGAACAGAGAAAAGGCAAAGCTAAACTCTATCAGATTGAATAGGGACGGGGTACCAAAGAAAGTTTCATACTTAAAGATAAGGTTAAGGTTAAGTTTGAATAAATGAGCAGGTGTTTGTCATGTAAAGACAGAAGCAGGCTTGAAGCAGAGGAAGAAAATCTGGGATAGAGAAGAACAGCTTATGCAAAGTGACAGAGGTTAAATAGATACAAAAAAAGTAGAGGCCATGGAAATTACAGTCTTATAAGTGATCCTTAAACACCAGTGGCTGGTGAGAATAACTAGCTCATGAAGCTAGAACATATTGTTCTCTCTATACCATCCATAAATTTAGGTCCTGCTGTCTAAGAGCTTGGTGTTAAATTCAGATTTTATCATTAGGCAAAGTGTCATCCTTCCCAAATACTCTATTTCTTAATCATTCTCAGTAGAAAGGAGTAGCTTAGAATATTTCTTTCCAGTGGAAGTCAGTAGCCTAAATTTTTCCCCTCGTTCTGGCAATGAATTTGCCCTACTGAACTTATACCACACTAGTGGTCTGGTGCACAAATTCATGCTCATTGAAAGAAAATTAATTAGAAGAAATATTTTAATTTTGCTATTCAATCTTTCTCTATAATAGAAGTGTCAACCAAATTCACAACCAACAATGACAGATGGAAACATACACA
This sequence comes from Antrozous pallidus, assembly GCA_027563665.1. NCBI lineage: Eukaryota > Metazoa > Chordata > Mammalia > Chiroptera > Vespertilionidae > Antrozous > Antrozous pallidus. The sequence goes on from CM050508.1 coordinate 182,354,382, forward strand.
TGCAATTGGTGACAGTGAGAGCTTTATATGTATTGCATATGAACAAATCAACTCAGCCTTTTATAGATACAGAATAAACTTGCTTAATTAGACCTGATTTAGCTAAACTTTTTCCAACCCAGTGAAGCACCCCAACTTCTCTTTCAGGTGATTGTCAGCAACACAGCAGTCAATACCAACAGGAAGCAGATCATTATTGTAGATTACACAGGGAGAACAAAGGGTAAAATATTTAACTGCAGCAGTGTTTGACTATATTCTGAATAGTGAGAAAACCTGAAGTCATTTTCAAGGTCCACCACTTCTTACTTCTTTTCAGTCAGGTCAAGTTTCTAAGCTTTCTAAATCTCCATATTCTGGCTAATGAAAAGAAATTAGGAATTCACTGAGTCTCCAGGACTTCTGTGAGGATCGAATGAGATGAGGCACAGGAAAATGCTTCACAGACGTTTGGTTAAAGTGTGAAATGTTTCCAAATGGGTATAAAGCAAATCATGTTCTTGGGCTGAAGAAAATGGAAGGAAGCTATTTGCTAGGGAGAGGAAGCTGGGCATTGCTACCTGATGTCATCACCCAGACAGTTGGACACTTAGCATATTAGCCTTTTATATGTATAGATATCTTCCCCATCCCAGCCCCAGTCCCACCCCCACCCCCATCCATCTTCCCTGTAACCACCTGGCTCAAAACTTTGGCTTACCTCCACTCTCAGAATCAACTGAGCTAATTAAAAGCATAATGAAAGACACAAGGGCACCAAGACAGCTGAACAAACATTAACCAATGTGTAGATTAACTAAAGTATTTACATTATGTGTAAGCGATGGTATAGATGAAACTTGGGTGGTTCTAGGAAGAGTGAGTCAAAGGATATTCACATAGAATAGCATCAGAGGAAATCTGTCTCCCAGTTAGTATCTTTTGGAATGATAGAACGAAAGAAACCAGGAAAGAGCAACCAAGGTTTGCAGCCCAAAGGAGCCTGAAACTCTGGGTACAACAAAGTAATTAAGAAACTTGTTTAATTTAAAGTTCTGAAGCTATTGACCTACTTCATTTCTAATGAGCTGAATAAAAATGATCAAGACTCTCCAATGCTGCAGGGAGAATGGTGAGGAATGGCTCATAATATTTATTGAGTGTTTCTTATGGGATTGGAACCATGATAGACCCTTTACATGCATTTCCATTTAATCCTTAGACTGAAACTATGAGGTGGTCATCCCCATTTTAAAGAAGAGGAAACAGAGGCTCAGTAGTTTGAGAGTAGTAGAGTCAGGATTTGAACCCAGAACTATCTGGCTCTAAGCTTATCTTCAAAGAACTAATAACCCATCAGTTTACATTGATATAAGAATTGTAGCTTACTGGGTGCTAGTCACTGCAAGTGGGTATATTTACATCCAAGTATCACTTCAGGAAACCTTTCAAACCTTATTAGAGACACAGCTAAGGTTTGAACCCACGCACACAAAATCCCAAAGAATTCTCTTTATTTTTATCTGCAGTCACAAACAGTCCAAATAGTCTTTGCTGCATGAGGGAGCAGGAGGCAGAAAATCACTTTTGTTTTGCAACCAAAAGAGGGGGTGAGGGAGACCCTGTGGTAGACCATATTATTGTTTCCAAACATTTACTGTGCCTCTCAGGGGCAGATTGTACTTCCCTACTCCATCAACAGCAGGCTTGGTTATGTGCCTTACAAATGAAATGTGAGCAGCTGTAGGAGCCACTTTAAGAGACTGTGTACGTCACCATGTTTTCCTTTCCTACTGCCCTGATAACCAGCAACATTCAAGATAGAAACTAATCAATAGGTTAGTTTCAATGTTGTATATTGTCTTCCCAGAGTGAAGACATTATGCAACAAAGCCATGGCTGACCTGGGAGGGACACACAGCACAAGTGAAAGAAATTCCTCTTGCTGATTGAATTGGCCACTCTGAATTGGGAATTGCCACCATAGAGTAACAGAGCCTATCCTGACTAATGCAGACCCTTTCTGAATTTGTGGTTGTTGGTGATGCAGACTTCTGGTGTCATTTCTAGGTAAAAGAGGTTGCTTGGGAAGTCTGAGAAGATGTAGAAAATTGGATGATTGGTGCAATGTCGGAAAAGGCTTTCACATTGAATTTGAAACTCATTCCTGATCTGGGGGCTCAGACAAACCATTGTAGGATAGGTACCATAGGCCATGTCATGTCCCAAAGGAGACTGAAAGTTACAAGTTTCAAAGAAGGTTAAAATATAGTCCCTGTTCTTGAGGCAAAGGCTATCCTCATTCATCTTTTTAACCTTGTAGAAGTTTTTATTTCAGTGATCGAAAGAATGCAGTACATGCCGTCTATACTGATTAACATTAGGCATGCACCTCTGAAACTGCTGTTTTTGACAGGTCTAAATGTTTACAACGTATTTAGGCACATCTTTGAATTTCTTGGACCCTGATATACAGAGTAAGTTAACTTCTTCCTTGTTAAGTAATGAGAATTATGTTCACTGGCTAGATTCCTTTATAATTAAAGGCCTCTAGATGTTCAGGCTACCTATACCTCAAGACCATACTTTATTTAGATATTTAAGTAAATCATAGTACAAAGAAGGGAGATAATTTAGAAAACTGAATTGCATTAAATGAACATTCCATAGTTTTTTTTTCTACCACTGATGTTCAAGACACTAGATATGGAGGCCTACAGATAAGTGCCAAATTACTCTTCCCCCACTGCTGCCCTTTCTAAGAGATATAAAGATGTGTATATCAATGTCCCCAGAGATTCGAAATGAATCCATGCAAATTGACAGATTTTACCCATGTGGTCCCACTATCAACTTGCAGGGAGCAGATAATGGGACTTTAAGAAAAACATAGTCCCACATACAGTAATATGTAGCTAGTAAAGTTTTCTACTCATCTGTTCATAGTTTTCACAAAATTAACATTAAGCAGTTTGGCTCAATGGATAGAGCGTAGGCCTGCTGACCAAAGGGCCCTGGGTTCGATTCCAGCCAAGGACATGTACCATGGTTGCAGATGTGTTTCTCTCACACCAATATTTCTCTGTCTTTCCCTCTCTCTTCCACTCTCCCTGAAAACTAATGGAAAAATATCCTCAGGTGAGGATTAACAACAACCACCACAACAATAACAACAAAAGAAACACCACACAATAAAAAACAACAACAACACAACCTAATACACATATGACCCTCAGACCCCAAACACTCATAAAAAGTCATTCTCAGGTGACAGGATGTCCCAAGAGTGACAAATGTGGGAGCCAACCGCCCCCCCAAACAGCCTTTTCTCCTTACCATTCCATCTATCACTCTTCATTTCTTGAACTACTTTCCTTTTACAAAAAGTAATGCTGAAATCAGTCAGAAAGGCTTTCTGAGAAGACTGACTTGGATTTCTGGTCTGTTCCAGTCGATTCAAGATGAATTGGCTCGTCTCAATAATACACTCAACGCAGTTTGTAAACAGGCCTGACCCGACTGCCCAACTTTGGCCCAGGCTTGTCCATGCACTTCTCCCAGCAGAGTTGTCAGCTGGTGCACCAGCTGCTGGGGGCGCTGCTGCTGAGTCTCCACCTCGACAAAATGCTGCAGCTGCCCGGCTCCCGGAGCCCAAACCCACAGCGGAGGACGGGGAGCAGGAATCCATCTCCAAGCCACCACAGGTGCCATGACATGCTCCAACTCAGAGACCTTCACGTGTCTGCGTCCTCGTTCATTTTTAAACCTAGAGCCCTACTGCCCCGGATGGCTGGCACCCACTGGGCACTTAATACATTTTTATAAAAATTTTGTTAAACTAATGCTACAGAATGACCTAGAACCATAACTCAGATTTCCTAACACCCCACAAAAGCTTTTCCTGTTTTATGGGGTAAGGGTTCTTGGAGGGAAAGATTATGGTAATATTAGTTAATTTTTACACAATACTTTACAACTTATATGTACCTCATTTATTTGAAATGCCACACAAGTGAAAAATATCTGGATCATCAGGATCGCAGGCTGGAAAAGCCCATGAAACTTCTCTGAGAAAACTACAAGGGACAGAAAACCTTGAAAGCCAGGGGACTTGGCAATGAGAAATCTAGCCAAAATGCACTGTGGTTCACGTTTTTTTAATGGGACCCAATTAAGAGAAGATGCAAGTGAAGGTTAAACTCAGACAAAGTTGCAGGAGTCTAAGGCTGAGACATCGCCAAAGAATACAGGGCAGTAATTTGAAAACTTTCCATGGAACATCCTTAAAGCAAACATTGAAGACAGTCCTGAACATGAATTTAGACTACAAATCTTTTGCATCAGTCCTTCAAAATCAGAAAGACATTCAACCTGTTATTACTACTTATTCACTTAAAAAGTTAAAATACTGCAAAGGCAACATGCATCTAATTCTGAGGTATAACAGAGCTGGGCATCATTAGAATACCCTAAGAAGAGAAATGAAGAGTTATTTAGCATGTGCTAAAAGATTTCTCTCCCCACTCCCTGCCCCCCCCAGGAGATAACACTGGAGTTTCTTTTTTAAAAAATAATAATAATATCACAAATCCACCCTGCCCAAGTAGCTACTTTGGTTAGAGCATCATTCTGATACACCAGAGTTGCTAGTTCCCTGATAAGGGCACACACAAGAATCAATGAATACATAAATAAGTGGAACAGCAAATAAATGTTTCTCTCTCCCTTCCTCTTCCTCTAAAACCAATCAGTCAAGAATTTTTAATGTTTTTTAATGTAAATAATAACAAATCCTGGCAACTGAAATATTGAAGATGAACTGACATGATATATAGGATTTGCTTTAAAATAGTCCAGGAAAGAAATGTGTGGAAGATCTATGAAACAATCCTGGAAAATGTTGGTGTCCATAGAAGTTCAGAGGTGGGAACAATGACTTCTCTCAGGAACAAGGAATGAAAAACAGCCTAAAAGTAGGAGATCATTGTTCCCATTTTACAAGTAAAGAAAACTGAGGTCACGTTGCTAGTAAAGATTTAAGCCTCAATCATATGACTTCAAAATTCTTTCTTTTGCTAATACCCCACACTGATTGTCTAAATATGTTTTCTCAGGTTCTGATACTTTAATCAGAAGAGTTGTTTTTCTATTTAATGGAAACTTATTTGCAATCCCTATATATCTTCTACCTTTCCACTTTTGAGCAACTATTTTAAATACTTTCTGATGCAGGAAGTTGTTATAATTTCATTTACTCTGAATTCATGATCCACCTACGGCTTGCTCCCACTGTTCAGCTTAGTAGAATGAATGTGGAATGTTTCATTTTACAATGATTCTGAAAGCAAGAGGCCTGTGGGCATGTGTACACACACAAACAGAGCTTATGTTTAAGCACCGAAGTACAGTTTTTCCTTTTTAAACATTTGTGTTTTTTTTAAATATATTTTTATTGATTTCAAAGAGAAAGGGAGAGGGATAGAGAGATAGAGGGTCATTGATCAGCTGCTTCCTACACGCCTCCCACTGGGGATCAAGCCTGAAACCCAGGCATGTGCCCTGACCAGGAATCGAACTGTGAACTCCTAGTTCATAGGTTCTTAGGTGGACGTTCAACCACTGAGTCACACCGGCTGGGCCTTTTTAACCTTTTAGCGCTTAATGCACTCTTTCCTTATCTAAACTCCTTTTTCTGCCCTGTTAAGTATATCTAAGTTTAACTCTTAAAGTGGGGTTTCTTGTTCTTTGCTACCATGAACGATGTCATCCTTGTGCTTATAGATTGGTTCTGAAATGAAATTTGCTAGAAATGCTGATGAGATGGCTACCCATTCATTCAGTAAACATTTGTCAAATGCTAACTCTAGGCTGGGTACTGTGCTCAGGACTTGTAATACAAAGATAAAAATAGTAGCCAGGGGGCAGCACAGCATGAAAGTGATTAAGAGGGCAGGTGCTAGTGATAACAAGTGAAGGATAATGATAAGTGGTTAGAGTGTGGGCTCCCTTGCCTGGGGTTAAATTCCCGCTCTTCCACTCACTAACTCAAAGACTTTAGTTGGGCAAGTTACTTAATCTCTCTGAGCCTTAATTTCCTCATCTGTAAATGGGGATAATAATAGTACTTACTGCATAAGTATTTGAATGTTAGCTGAAACAAGGCACATGTAGTATGCTTAGGCTTAGCACATACTAGTAAGAAGTGTTATAAATGTGAGCACTTCCTATTCTCCTATATGGTTCATAGAGAAAGGAGAACGGAGGACCCGATTGAGGAGGGAGGTTTCAAGGAAGAGTGTGCAAAAACAGAAACCTTTGAGCACAGCCTCCACGGAGGAGTGCAGATCTATTGGGGCACGGTAGGCAGGAGGGTAAATCAAAATGTGAAGACCTGGTCCTGTTGCAGGTGGAACATATTGGGAGAGCTCTTCCATCTCCTAAGCTCCCTCCCTAGATGTTGGGGGTAGGGTACTCTGAATCAGATGAGACCTGTTTGGCAACTGTATCACACTTCAACTCCTCCCTCTGCCCATTCCTCTTCATTTCACTCTTCATTTCACACCTTTCCAACTCCCCAGAAAACTTCTTACACATAAACTCCATCTTGGATCTGTTTTTTCAAGGAGTCGAACCCATGACCATATGAACAATATTACTTGTAATTTGAAATAGAAAAATATATTTATGTGTACAATATGGAAACCTCAGTATGGAGGACTAGTTAGGGGAAATATACATTAATTTATTCATTAAATCATCACAATGCATTTGTCCAAACTGTATTAAGGGGTGTGCTGTTTTTCCTTACATCTAAGCATTTTTACTGTGTGAGCAGTCTTGGTTAAATGCACTTAAAGATTTCTTAATCTTTTTCAAACTTTTTTTTCCTATGAAAAACTTCAAACAGACATACAAATAGACAAATGATGCAATGAATTCACATATATCCATGATCCAGCTTCAAATACTAGCTAAGGCTCCAATAACATTCACATGCAAAAATTGACTGATATGTCCCTTGAATTTTTTAATTTCTAAATTTTTGCTCCACTCTTTTTTTCTTGCAATGTGTTTGCTGAAGAAGCTACATTACTTTTCCTAAAATATTTCCAACAAAATTGATCTTGTTAAATGCTTCCTTGTGGTGGTTTTTAAGATGTTCTGCCCTCTGTGTTTTCTGTAAATCAGAAGTTGGGTCTGGAGGCTGAATCAGATTCATGTGTGAGTTTTTTGGGGATACAACTACTTCATTGGTAGTATGTTCTTCCGTAAAGCAGGCACAAAATATCTGGTTATCTAGTCTCTTAATTAGCATAATGTGGTTTGCAAAGAAGACTTGACTTGGGGTGGTGGACACACAATGCAATATACAGATTATGTATTATAGAATTGTACACCTGAAACCTATATAATTTTATTAACCAATGTCACCCCAATAAATCAATAAAAAAGAGGAGAAAAAATAATTGCAGTTGATATATGATTAGGCAACTAATCTTGAAGGACCCTGAAGATTAAATTGAGTCCAACTGTTATCCTAATATCTGTCATCATTATTTTATTATTCATCAAGTATTCCTAAATGCTAACCATGGCATCTGGGACTGGTCTGGGCACCATCTACATCAATAAAAGAGAAACATGCAAAGTGATTGTACCTTCGCAATGTCCACCAGCCAATCAGGAGTGAGTATGCAAATTAATCCAACAAATATGCTGGGTTAATTTGCATATGCAGGCACCAAGTGGCCAGGGGCAGGGCAGGAAGACGATGCAGGCATTCCACATGGCCCCAGCATCTCCAGGCTTCTGGGTAGTGTGGGAAGGCAGAAAGGTGGCTTCTGGTTGAAGGAAGGCTCATTCTTGCACGAATCTTTGTGCATCAGGCCTCTTGCATTATAATAATCAGGATCATTTATTGAGTCCATAATCTAGGCCAACCTGCAGCTCACAAGTCACAGTTTGTGCTCTATTGACTAATGAGTCTGCCGACCACTGCTCTAGGCCACCTACTTTATTTAGCTTATATGTATGCTTTATCCTACCATTTTATAGAAGAAAAAGAAATCAAGGGATAAAATGACTTTTCTAAAGCCAAACAATTGGCAAATGGCAGAAGCAGAGGTGGTATATAAAGAAAGATCTAGCCCTAACCAGTTTGACCTGGTGGATACAGCATTGGCCTGCAGACTGAAGGGTCCCAGGTTTGATTCCGGTCAAGGGCATGTACCTTGGTTGCAGGCACGTCCCCAGTGGGGAGTGTGCAGGAGGCAGCTGATCGATGTTTCTCTCTTGTCAATGTTTCTGACTCTCTATTCCTCTCCCTTCCTTTCTGTAAAAAAACATTAAATATATATATATATATATATATATATATATATATATATATTTATGAAAGATCTGTTTGTTTTTTCCCCATTAACCCCAAGTCTTTGAAAACATAACTGAATTGTAGGAATTATCCCTGCCTTCAATAGGATTACATCTGTGTAGGAATAAAAGAGATAAATTACTAAAAGAGTTAAAGAATATCAAATAAAAAACCTTACATAGAACGTGAACAATGAAACTGTGTGCAGCTTTCCTTCTGGCCACAGCCATCAGGTAAACCAAGATGGGTGCTTACAAATACCTCCAGGAGATATGGAGGAAGAAGCAGTCTGATGTAATGTGCTTCCTTCTCAGAGTGTACTGCTAGCAGTACAACCAGCTCTCTGTGCTCCACAGGGCCCCCCTGCCCCACCTGGCCGGACAAAGCATGCAGACCGGGCTGCAAGGCCAAGCAAGGTTATGTCATATATTGGGGTCATATGCGTCGTGGTGGCCCAAACACTCTGTTCCTCAGGGTGCAACCTCTGGCCAACCTGTCCATCATGATGTTAACCAGCTAAAATTTGCTGCAAGTCTTCAATCTGTTGTTGAGGAATGAGCTGGATGCCACTGTGGGACTCTTGAGAGCTCTGAAATCTTACTGGACTGGTGAAGATTCCACATACAAATTCTTTGAGGTTAACCCCATTGACCCATTCCATAAGACTCTCAGGAGAAATCCTGACACCCAGTGGATCACCAAACAGTCCACAAGCACAGGGAGATGCAAGAGCTGACATCTGCGGGCCGCAAGAGCTGAGGCCTGGGAAGGGCCACAAGTTTCACCACACTATTGGTGGTTCTTGCCTTGCAGCTTGGAGAAGGCGCAATACTCTCCAGCTCCACCGTTACCACCAATATAAGGAATGTTGGTAAAATTCTTACCTAATAAACAATTTAGGACAGTCCAAAAAAAGAAAAGAAAATGTGTGTATTTTCCAGGTGGTGATTGCTATAGATGAATAAGGAGGAGGGGGCACATCAATGTTGGCTGAAGTTCCTGGGGGAGGCTTCAACAAGCAATGAGGAAATTATTGCAAATATAAAAGCGTTACCAATGAGCAAAGGGTCCTTTGCACAAGCATCTTCTCCCTTGGGATCCATGTCACACCGCCACAAAGATTTCATCACCATGGCAACTGGTCATTGGACCAACGAAATAATCAGTTGTCATGGTAACATCATCTCCATCTTACTCCCACCAGGCACCTGTTCCAAATCATCACATCTTCCAACAACCCCATGCCACCTTAGTGCTCCTTTCTTCCTTCCCCTAGTCACCCTTTTATCTTCAGCCACCTTGTTTGAGTCCCTAAATGTAAGGCTAGATATGTATATGAGGTTATTGAAGCCAGAGCAAAGGAAAGTGGCTTTGTAGGGTAAAGCTTCACTACAGACAAGGAGAAAGTCTCTGAAATGTCAGAGATGAATGAACCAGATCATTGAAGAGAGTGTGTGATGCTTTCCGGCCATACCCCACTCCCATGTTTCTATAAGTATAATTCCTTTGGATTTTGGAACATTGCACTATCTGGATTCTCCTCCTATTTCTGTCTTTTCCTTTATTGTCTCCTTTTAGTTCTTCTGTCTCTGAAATGCACATATCTCTCAAGGCCTCACCCTTTGTGTCTGCTCTCTCTCCAAACTGCACTGTCCAACACAATAGCCACCAGCCATGTGATGGTTATAGAGCCCCTGAAATTAATTATAGATGTGCTGTAAGTACGAAATGCACACCAGATTTCAAAGATTTCATACCCTCCAAAGTGTAAAAATCTCATTAATAGTGTTTATAGTGATTGCATGTTACAATGATAATAATTTGGGTATGTTGAGTATAATAAAATACACTGTTAAAATTCAGTTTCATCTGTTTCTTTTTGATGTGGTTACTGAAAATTTTGAATTGTAAATGTGGCCCACATTCATGGTTTGTGTTGTTTCTTTTGGACAGCACTGTTCTAAACTTCCTCCCTAAAGCCATCTCACGAGGGCTTTAGGTGGCAGGTATCTCCTCTTTGAAATGATTCCAGGCTCCTAAATCCCAATCTCTTTTCTGAGATCCAAATCCACATTTGCAATGGCCTCTAGCCCTTGCATAGAAAACCACAGGTTTCTCGGCTCAGCATGAGCAAAGCCATGAGCTCTCTCCCTCAAAATCTGTTGTTCCTTTTGATCAGCTTCACTAGCCTTTTGTATTACTCTCCTATTGCTGCAAATTACTACAAACTTGGTGGCTTAAAACAACACAGATTTATTAACTTCCAGTCCTGCAGGCCAGAAGTCTGAAATGGGTCCACTGAGCTAAAATCAAAGTATCACAGGGCTGCATTTTTTTAGAGGCTCTTAGGAGAGAATCCATTTCCTCGCCTTTTCCGGCTTCTAGAGGCCGCCAGCATTCTTTGGCTTGTGCTCCCCTTTTTATTTTCAGAGCCAGCAATGACTGGTCCAGTCTTCCTCATGCTGCATCACTCTGGTAACTGAACCTGCTTCCTTCTTTCACGTCTAAGGACATTGTGATTACACCAGACCCATGGGGTAGTCTTTCCATTTTAAGGTCAGCTGATTAGCAACTTTATTTCCATCTTCCATCTTAATTCTCCCTTATGTAACACAACATATTCACAAGGATTAGGGTATAGACATGTCATCCAAAAGGGCTGGGCAGAGAGGGGGGATCTGCATGCAAGGCCAACAAGAAAATAAACGTTCTTCAGAGCAAATCAGAGTAGAGTTCTTATTGCTTTCAAGGAGATTGCTGACTTATAGGGAGCAGTTAAAGGGTTGGCTGGTATGGACATCAGTTGTCTAACACCTTTCATAGTTCACTGCAGAATCTACTCTCCTAAGACTCTTTCCTGATCACTCCTTTCCCCCAGTCACACCTTCCTTCCATGTGAGCTTTCATAAATCCTTGGACATCTATCTTATTTGTTTTGTATGGTGTTTATGTAGGTAAGCTTTTGGTCTGAATCTCCCTACTAGGTTGGAAAATATTTTGTGAACAGGAGCTATTTGCTTTACCTTTGTATTTCACCATGATGCCTAACATGGCACTCAATGTATAGTAGTTTCTCAATAACTATTTCTTGAATTTAGTTGAATGGAGACAACTCATATTGATTTATAGAGTGTATGTTTTGGCACCGTAGCCACTGATTTCATTAAATCATAAGAAAATGTTTTTGTACCATATATATATATATATATATATATATATATATATATATATATATATTTCAGAGAGAAAGGGAGAGGGAGAGAGAGATAGAAGCATCAATAATGAGAGAGAATTATTAATTAGCTATTTCCTGCACACCTACCACTGAGGAGAAAGTCCCGAGCATGTGCCCTGACCAAGAATGGAACCACGAACTTCTGGTTCATAGGTTGATGCTCAGCCACCGAGCCACTCCAGCCAGGCTGTGAACGCTTTCTTAATTCAGTTCCATTTAACTGATATGTTCCATTCTGTCTTAAAAGAACCACCAGTGTGATTCTTATGGGCTACTGTACACTTGAGTTTTATGCTCATCCAAGGTCACTTGCATTTTATTTCATAACCTATTGATGCCAGGTGTACTGGATATTATAACCATTTAATTTAATTTGAAATTATATAAAGCCATCTAATATAAATGTCAAAAGCATGAGTATTTTTTCCACAAATACTAAGTTGAATATCCTGGAAATGCAAATGTACCACTTGAACAGATTAAGTTAGAAAAAATAATTATTCCAATAAATACAAAAATGTATCAACAAAGTTTAACGCTCATTCGTGATTTTTAAAAAGCCTTTAAAACTGGGTTTAGAAGACCACTGTCCTCATATGCACACATACACACAAAGAGAGACTTGAATAAATGGAGAGATCTACCAGGTTCATGAATTGGAAGAGGCAATATCATAAAATGTAAATTCTTCCCAAGTTAGTTCTTAAATTCATTATAATTCTAAATAAAATCTAAATATGACTATTTGTGAAACAAAACAGACTGATTTTAAAATTCATATAAAAGAGAAAAAGGACAATATAATTTTGAAGCCATAAAACAAAATAAAAAGGCTACCCAACCAGATATCAACTTAGTTTAAAGTTATAAGATTTAAGATGGTATGACATTGGTTTAGAGATAGACAAATGGTGATTAGAACCGAAAAGAGACCTCAGAAAGAGGTCCATAAATATATGAAAACTTGATATATTCAAATGTGGCATTACAAATGTGGGGGGAATGAATTAAGTATTTAGTAAATGAGAGAATTGGTTACAAATGATTCAAATAATACATCTGGACCCACCTGATTCTTTGTGGACTGCATGCAGCCCGTGGGCCATGATTTTGACATACTTAGTGTAGGAGGAAGGGAGTGATAAGTTTGGAAGATAGGTTATAGTAAAACCGAAGAAAAAGTTACTTGAATATTATCTTAATCTCAATTTTAACATACTGCAGTTTCCAGATAGAAAAAAGTTTACTCATATTTTATTTATTTTTAAAAATATTTTTTTATTGATTTCAGAGAGGAAGGGAAAGGGAGAGATAGAAACATCAATGATCAGAGAGAATCATTGATTGGCTGCCTCCTGCACCCTCCACACTGGGGATCAAATTTGAAACCCAGGCATATACCCTGATGTCCTGGTTCATATGTTGCCATCCAACCACTGAGCAACACCAGCCAAGCTACTCATATTTTAAATTGTCATGCCAGAAAGCAGTCATCTGCATTTCCAAAAAACTCTGAAGAAGCTTGTGCTTATGTCATTTCTAAGGATAACAAAGTAAGTGAAATCAAAGTTATCTTTTTAACCTTTTATAATAATTAGCAAGTTGTCATATTTTTTTTTAAATATATTTTACTGAGTTTTTACAGAACGGAAGGGAGAGGGATAGAAAGTCAGAAACATCGATGAGAGAGAGACATCAATCAGCTGCCTCTTGCACGCCCCCTACTGGGGATGTGCCCGCAGCCAAGGTACATGCCCTTGCCGGAATCGAACCCGGTACCTTTCAGTCCGCAGTCCAACGCTCTATCCACTGAGCCAAACCGGTCTTGGCAAGTTGTCATATTTTTAAAAAATAAATTTTACTGGCACAAAAAATTCACACACATCCTATTTGATAAAGAGGAAATATGCTAATTGACCCTTACACCATCACAAAGATGGTGGCACCCACAGCCAATAAGGAGGGAATATGTTAATTGACTACTATGCCCTCAAAGATGGCAGCACTGACAGCCACAAAATGGTGGTGCCCTGCCGAGACCGGTTTGGCTCAGTGGATAGAGCATCGGACTGTGGACTGAAGGGTCCCGGGTTTGATTCCGGCAAGGGCATATACCTTGGCTGTGGGCACATCCCCGGTAGGGGGCGTGCAGGAGGCAGCTGATCAATGTCTCTCTCTCATCGGTGTTTCTGACTTTCTATCCCTCTCCCTTCTGCTCTGTAAAAAATCAATAAAATATATTTTTTAAAAAATGGTGGTGCCCAGTCCCCTCAGCCCCGTGGGGATGGCAGTTGGGCCTGGCCACTCTATGTGCCTGTCTCTGGAGTCCCCCTCAATCCCCCAGTCACCCAGGGCTGGCCTGAGGTGCAGGCAAACCTTTGATGATGGCTGCCCAGCCGCCCAAGGCCACCTGAGGCTCAAGTAACCAGTGGCAGTATCAGAGGTGTGATGGAGGTATTGCCTTCCCCTGGTTGCCAGGTTGCCTCCCACCCCTGAGGACTCCTGGATTGTGAGAGGGGGCAGGTTGGGCTGAGGGACAACCTCCTCCATGAATTTTCATGCACCGGGCCTCTAGTTTAAAAAATAAAGACAATACAAATTAGGCCATAATTTTCTTTGAATACTACCCCAATCTCATCCCTCTCTTCTCCTATGTAACCAAATTTAAGACTGATAATTCTGGAGCTAGATTGTCCAAGTACAAATCTTGATTATGCAACTTACTTATGACTTTGGACAAGTCTTTTAACTTCTCTCAGTTTCAGTTCATCATTACGGAGCTAATAATAGCACACATCTTACAGGGTTGTTGTAAAGATTGAATGAGTTCAATCTTACAAAGACCTTAGAGCAATTTATCTTAATAGAAAACAATATTATGTCAAGTGCTGTTATTAGTTCTTTTGTTTGTTTGTTTATTTATTTGGTAGTATCTTAGACCCTTCTCTTATATTTTAAATATATGCACACCTACCAATAATGTTTTTTTTGTCTGAGGCTGTTTTAACTAAATGGCACATCAAACATATTGTTCTACAACTCTGTTTTTTTTCACCCAATAATAAATCCTGGAAGTCATTCTCAGTACATAGAAATCAACCTTTTCTTTTAAATTTTACACAGCCAATTCACTTCTGATAGACCTTAGACCAGTGGTCGGCAAACTGCGGCTCGCGAGCCACATGCGGCTCTTTGGCTCCTTGAGTGTGGCTCTTCCACAAAATACTACAGCCTGGGCGAGTCTATTTTGAAGAAGTGGCGTTGAAGAAGTTTAAGTTTAAAAAATGTGGCTCTCAAAAGAAATTTCAATCGTACTGTTGATATTTGGCTCTGTTGACTAATGATTTTTCGACCACTGCCTTAGACCTTTAAATTATTCCTAATTTGTCCTATGATAAGCAACCCTGCAATGAACAAAACATCTTTGTACAAGTGTCTTCTGCTCATGGATAAATGCTTCACTGTGGTAAATGCCTAGACGGGGAGGAATTCCTAGGTCATGACATTTCAGTAAATGCTGCCAGTTTGCCCTCCAAAGTGTCTGTACCAATTTATATCCCTACTAGCAGTCTCTGTGAAAATTACTCATCTCAATGTTGTGAAATTTTTTCATATCTTTTCTAACACTAAATATTAACAATCTTTCAAATTCTTAACAATCTAGAGAGTAAAACTTTTTACTTTATGTTAAATTTTCCTGAATCCTAAGAGAGTTGGTTAAATTTGGATTTTAATATGTATATTGGTAATTTGTGTTGTCCCATTTGTATATTATCTGTTGGTGTTCTATTTCCTTTTCTTTTTGTAATTATTTGAGTTCTTTATACGTTATGAATCTTAATTTTCTGATATACACACTGCAAATATTTTCTCTCAGTGTGTTACCTGCCTTTAGCTTTCTTTGTTACCTATTTTAAAGAAGTTTTTAATACTGATACAGTCAAGTGTATCACTTTTTTTTTAAGTTTTTAAAATTTGAATCTTCATCAATAAGATTTTCCTTGCTCCTAAGTCATAAGCTTTTTTTCAATAGTTTTTTAAATAATATTCTCAATTTTTATACTTAGGTTTTTAATTCATCAGATGTGTATTTTTTTTTAATATATTTTATTGATTTTTTACAGAGTGGAAAGGAGAGGGATAGAAAGTCCGAAACATCGGTGAGAGAGAGACATCGATCAGCTGCCTCTTGCACGCCCCCTACTGGGGATGTGCCCGCAGCCAAGGTACATGCCCTTGACCGGAATCAAACCTGGGACCCTTCAGTCCGCAGGCCAACACTCTATCCACTGAGCCAAACCGGTCTCGGCCAGATGTGTATTTTTAATGGTACTGTTAAGAATACAATTTTATTCTTTCCCCAAAGATTTCCAATCATCTCCAACATTATTATTTGTAAATCGGTTTTCTTGAGAGATAATTCACATGCCATACAATCCACCTTTTTAAAAGGTACAATTCAATGATTTTTACTATATTCACAGAGTAGTACAATCATCACCACAATAAATTCTGGAACATTTTCATCACCCTCCCCCCAAAAAATAACCTTATACCCATTTTACCCCAGCCCTAGATAACCATTAATCTACTTTCTGTCTCTGTAGATTCGCCTATTCTGGACATTTCAAATAAGTGAAATCATATAACATATGGTCCTTTGGGACTTCTTTCACTTGCATCATGTTTCAAGGATTATACTTGTTGTAGCACCTATCAGTATTTCATTCCTTTTCGTTAGGTAGCACATTTTATTTATCCATGTGTCAGTTGGTGGACATTGGGTTGTTTCCGTTTGGGGGCAATTATGAATAATACTGGAGTGAGCATTGTGGCCCCAGGAAATCATTGATCTGGCTCATGTGGCTTTTCTAGAATTTCATATATGTGAAATCATACACTATGTATTCTTCTGTGTCTGTTTTCTTTTCACTGAGCATATTGTATTTACAGCTCATCCGGGTTATTGTACATATTAGTGGTTCACATCTCTTTCTGGCTGAATAACATTCTACTGTGTAGATAGATCCCCGAATTTGTAAACTTGGTGAACTTCAATTTACCAGTTTTTTTAAAGTTTCATGCTTTTTGGCTCTTATACACTATGTTCCTTTAAATTTTATTCATTGGAGAAGATTCACCCTCTGTTTTTGATGAATCTCAGGCATTCACATGACTCTTAGATAAATAGTCTCACAGTCACAATAAATGACAGTCTCTATTTAAGCATCAGAATGCCCAATTCTACATAAAAATAAAAATAATCAAACTTGACTTAAAGTGAAAACTCTTCTCTTCTAATTTAAACCATGCACATGAACATTTATAGTAGGGATGGAGGGGAGGTAGGGCCATGATTAAACTATTTCCCCAACTAGGTCATCTCCTTCTTTTACAGCTGACTCTCTCAGGTTTAAGAGAAAAATACTCTCTTTTTAAATATATATTTTATTGATTTTTTTTTTTTACAGAGTGGAAGAGAGAAGGATAGAGAGTTAGAAACATCGATGAGAGAGAAACATCAATCAGTTGCCTCCTGCACACCCCCTACTGGGGGTGTGCCTGCAACCAAGGTACATGCCCTTGACCAGAATCAAAACTGGGACCCTTCAGTCCGCAGGCCAACACTCTATCCACTGAGCCAAACTGGCCAAAGCATAAGAGAAAAATATTCTTGTTAAATAGTTTCAAGCTCACTGGGATTGGCAGATAGTGAAAGCTGACTATTTTTCTCTTGAGATATGCTTGTGAGCAGAAGCCCCCAGTGGCAACATCTTACCATACCTGCCACAATGCAGATGATACCATTTCCCTTTCATTGGCTGTTCCCATCTTAGCTTTTGTTTTTTGTTGATCCCCTCAATACTGGGTGTTTCTGTTGGCTCTACCAAGCAATTCTTTTGGGCAGGACTTAGAAAGGGTTAAGCCAGTTCTCTTTCCAAATAAATCATCCACACTGACTGACTCTTCAAGTGCAGGCCACTTGACATAATCATTTCACCTTCACCACTGTAGGTGGAAGAACTAGTCCAGCCCATCTCTGCCTTTTACATGTTCCAAGCGTGAGTCAGACACTGGCCCACTACATGGAGGAGCTATATATCAATGTCCCCAAGTGGTCCTGCTGAAATGGCTTCCTCTTGACTTGAAGCAAATAGTAAAGTACCCCCCTAACCCCATAGCACAGCTCTCTGTAGAAAATTCATCATGAAGTCCTATACCAACTATCTTTATGACCCTGAGGGCGAGAGAGTTGAGAATTGTGAAACCAGTTTTCTCCTGTCGCCTTGACTCCTACAAGATGGTCTGCTGACAACTTTGTCATCTAGTATATACTGCCTTAGGGTTTCTGTCTGAAACTTCCAATTTAAAATCCTACCACACTTCCATTTGTAGGCTAAACACTATTTGGATGTGATGTATTATTCTTTTACTATCCTAATGGATTAAATGTGCTAATGTTTTATTGAAGAGTATGAAATCTATGTTCTATAAATGAAATAGACCTATACTTGTGCTTTTTTTAAAAAAAAACTGACCTTGTGTCATGTAGCAGGAAAGAAATTTGCATCCTATGACTCAGATGTGCAAAAAGTTATAATGTGCATTATTTTCTACAATTAATCCTATCTTAGACTCAAGCCTCTATTTCTGTTAATAGTATGGGAAATTCTATTTGTATTTAAGTCTCTGAGTTTAAATTGAATTTAGTCAGTTCGGAATTCAGACTCCCTGCTGGTTTTGTTTCCCCCTCATAACAGCAGGGGTGGTACCCCACACTGTCTTGCTGCCTTTCCTGATGCCACTGTTTTAGCCCCCGAGGGAGTGCTGGTTCCACTTTGTCTTTTGCAGAATCATTCTGATGACTACCACTGAGATTTGTCATTGCTGCGGTCTGTACTTGCTTCATGCCAGCTTCAGGCAAGGAAATAATATATATTATTAAGAAGGGGAAATGCATCAGGAGGTATTTTCTAAACATTTTAACTAGCTTTCTTACATTTAAATCCAAGATTTTATTGTTCTAATGCTTTTGTTGCTAAGTCAAGGATCCAATCACACATAATAGCTCTCCATTATACTGGTGGGGAAACATGCTGCCTATTTCCTCCAAGATTTTGAGTCAGCTTCTCAGGATCCTCTTATGAAACCTATGCTAATAACTATGACATATAATAGTTATGACCCAGGTGCCTTACTTATATTAGTGCTAATTCTTTTTTTCCAAATGTTTAAATTGATTTTAGAGAGGAAGGGAGAGGGAGACAGAGATAGAAACATCAATGATGGGAGAGAATCATTGATCAGCTACCTCCTGTATGCCTCGCACTGGGGATTGAGCCAGAAACCCAGGCATATGCCCTTGACCAGAACCCAATCTAGGACCCTTCAGTCCACAGGCCAACACTGTATCCACTGAGTCAAAGTGGCTAGGGCTATTTCTAATTCTTACATGCCATATTATAGAAAAATTCTGCTGCCATGTTATAGAAAAATAAATGGGAGCACAGAATAATTAGGATACAAGCTAGGTTGCAGTAACAACAAGATACCAAAATACAATAGCTTGAACAAGGTGGAGGTTTATTTTTCTCTCACAAAACAAAACAGAGGCAGCTGGAAAGTCCCGGGTGACAGGTGGCTCTACTTCACTCAGCTATGGAAGGATCCAGCACCTTCTGCCTTGTTAGTCCACCATCATCTAATGTCTTGTTCTCATCTGTTTGGTAAATGCTGACTGGCCACTTCACATGCATGTCCTAGCCTGCAGAAAGGAGGAAGAGAGAGGATGAAAGACAGGTATTTCCTTCCACAGCTATCTACAGGAGGACAATGTAACCTCTACTCAGTGGCCAGCTGCCAAGGTCAAAACTAGCGGTGGACAGGTATGGTGGCGATTCTATTGCTGAAAGAAGGAAATCATAGATCAGATAGAGACCACTTAGACATCTCTGCCAGAGAATCCTGTGTGATCCTCTCTTTCCAGATTCTGAATAGAGTGTGTCCCGAACTATACTTCCTATTTCCCTGGCAGATAAAAGCAGCCACTCAGATATAAGCAGAAGTCTCCCAGTGGGGCTTCCTGCAAAGCTTTACAGGAAGTAAACCCCTCTTCCCTTCATCTTTCTTGCTGCTTGGAAAACAGATTAGATGGCTAGAACTTCAAAAACCATCTCACACCATGAGTGACCTAGAACAGTGGTCGGCAAACTCATTACTCAACAGAGCAGCAAACCATGGCTCTCGAGCCGCATGTGAGTCGTGAGCCGAGGTTTGCCGACCACTGACCTAGAATATGGAAGCCTTGTGCTAAGATGGTGAGGCATGCGAAAAGGGAGAACCTAGGAATGTAATGATCAATGTGCCACCACACCAATCCTGACCTTTTTTAACTCCACACGTCATTATTTTGAGGGAGAAATAAGCCTCTTTCATAATTAATCATGACCTTGTACAAACAACCAAATGTAATTCCTAAGTAATTAAAATTATTCAGTGAAGCGATGTATTTGAAGTCATGCAGCTAGTGAGGTGTTGGTACTCAGATTTACCTAGCTCCAAAGCCCACACATTTTCTTGCCCTTCTAGGATTAAATTTATCTTTTCCAAAGTGGAAATTTATCATTTTGTAAAAACTCTCTAAAACAATCAAGAAATAACAGCTAGCTCCACCATATTTAAGGGAAGATATTTATCCTTTACATCCAGAGTTCTTTGTGTGATAAAGCATGTTTGCTAGCAAATATTTATCTAATAGATAGATGCAACATAAAATTATAGAAAAGCACCATGAGCCCTAGCTCGCTTAGCTCAGTGGATAGAGTGTTGGCCTGTGGACTGAAGGGTCCTAGGTTTGATTCCAGTCAAGGGCACATGCCTGGGTTGTGGGCTCCATCTCCAGTAGGGGGCGTGCTGGAGGCTGCCGATCAGTGAATCTCTCTCATCAATGATGTTTCTATTTCTTTCTCTCCCTCTCCCTTCTTCTCTAAAATCAATAAGAATATATATATATTTTAAAAAGTATCATGAGCTATTGAATTAGGCATGACTTTTTTATTCTTATCTCTGACTTTTTCTATTAATATTAACTGGTGTCTTATTTATTTCCTTTGTTGTCAGCTAGCATGTGCTGAGAGCCAAGCAGTAGAAGGTATCAGTTGCTAAGGAAAATCAATGGGGAACATTTTCAAAAGTTATAACATTCTACTCATTACTGTAAATTCTTTTCCATTGGGGATAAACTCACTATTAGTTAATATTAAGTCTAATACATTAGGTCCACATAGTTGAAGATTCTTTGACCTACATGATTAGACTAATGGGGCCTTATAGTATCAGGATGGAAAAGACATAGAAGACAAGGAATAGGCTTTGAGCCATCATGGCCCTCTGAACTTGGATAAAGGCTTAGCCTTTTATGCTTAGAGATCATTTGGCTAGAGAAGCAAATCAACCACATGAACTATTTAACCCATGTGTTCTAAATGGCTACTGAAGAAAATATCACTAGAACAAGTGAGGAAAATTGTGCTACTTTTTTGGGCAAAACACCAAAAAGTGACATAGTTGTTTAGAGGATCTATTAGATAATATTCTTATTATGATCTCTTTTTTTTAGAAAAGGAGAAACAGCCCTGGCGAGTTTGGCTCTGTGGATAGAGTGTCAGCCTGTGGACTGAAGGGTCCCAGGTTCAATTCCAGTCAAGGGCACATGCCTGGGTTGCAGGCTCAGTCCCCAGTGGGTATGTGCAGAGTCAGCCAATGATTCTCTCTCTCTCTCCCTCTCCCTTCCTCTCTGAAATCAATAAAAAATACTTTTTAAAAAAGAAAAGGAGAAACAATTGTCTGAAGCTGTTGAAAATGTTCAGATTTAGAACATCTTGTATGGTATAAAGGAAATGGGTAAATCTGCAATTTGTCAGCAAATGGCAGTTTTTGGCTTTTGGCTTTTGTGGTAGAGAGAATAATAACCCCCCAAAGATGTCCATGGTCTAACCCCCAGAACATGTGACTATGTTACCTTATTTGGTAAAACAGACTTTACAGATGAGGTTAACTGAAAGGCTTCGAAAGAGTGCGATTATTCTGGATACTCCAGGTGAGCCAAACATAATAACAAGGGGCCTTAAAAGATAGAAGAGGGTGGAGAGAAAGCGAGTGAGAGAGAGCGAGACTGTGAAATCAGAGGTTGGTGTAAAGCCATTGTTGAAAGGGGGCCATGAGCCAAGGAATGTGGGTAGCCATTAGGAGTTGAAGAAGGCAAGGATCTGATTCTCCCTAGAGCCTCCAGAAGAAACACAGCCCTGCCAACACTTGATTTTCGCCCTATAAGAGCCATTCTAGACCTTGAGAGCTATGAGATAACTTTTTTTAAACCACTAAGTTTATGGTTATTTGCTCTAGCAGCAATAAGAAATTGTGACTGTTACCCACAACAACAAGAAACAAATATAGGTTTCAAACTTTTGGGGGATTAAGCAAGGTAAAATAGTTGAATTAGTAGCAAGTGGAGTCCCACCCATTCTACTCCCAACCTTCCTCACCAGTTTTTAGAGTTTATTTTAGAGGCAAATATAGCTTTTTGTTGAAATAGATGATCCTAGGATTGAGATGGGAAACACACACAATAAGCCTAAAGCATCTTGTTGTGCCAGAAAGCGCTAAAAAACAAAACAAAACAAATGAAACAAACACAATAAGACAAGGATGGAGGTATGTCAAATGAATGCCGGAACCAACAGAAAGGGCTCCTAATGGCCAAAATGGGAATCATTTAAGCAAGAAAATAATCACATCAGTATTGGGCTATAACCCATGGCATGAAGTAAATTCCATGAAAACCCAATGTGATCCTCACCTTCTAAATGCTGAGCATGTGGCCAAATGAAAAGCTAGATGCAAGCAGAAGTCAGCAGGTGAGATAAGTGAAAGATTAAATAAGTAAGTAAGTAGGGTGAAGAAACAAATTTGTGCCAAAAATAAAATTTCCAAATCGGCCTTGGCTCAGTGGATAGAGCTTTGGCCTGCAGACTGAAAGGTCCTAGGTTCGATTCCGGTCAAGGGCATGGTTGCAGGCACATCCGCAGTAGGGGGTGTGCAAGAGACAGCTGATCAATGTTTCTCTCTCATCGATGTTTCTGACTTTCTATCCCTTTCCCTTCCTCTCTGTAAAAAACTAATAATAATATATATATATATATATATATATATATATATATATATATTTTTAAACTTCCAAATTGTTTCTGTAGATGCTCTGCCCGCAAGGAGGTGAAGTGTAACTCCTCACCCTTTGACTGCGAGCTGCACGGAGTGAGTGACTTCTTACCAGAGAGTTCAGTATAGAAAGCAGGGTGGGAGTAACTATGTGGAGAACCCTGCAACACTACTTCAGCTAGGTGATCAACATCAACATCAGCAGGAATAAGTCATATTCATAGTATGTACCCTTGATATGACATGATGAAAAAATGGCATGTTACCTCTCTGGTCTTCCTCCCAAAAGTCCATAACTCATAATATCCAACCATGAAAAAACACCAGACAAGTCCAGTTTCCTCAAAACTCTCCCAGTCACCAAAACAAGGTAAGTCTGAGCAAGTATCACAGCCAACAGGAACATAAGGAAACACAAGTATATATAAAGTGGAATCCTAGAACAGAAAAGGGGCATTTAGCAAAAAAACAATCAAGCTAAAATAAGGTCTAGGCTTCAATTAATAATCATGATAATGTATGAATATTATTTCTTTAATTATAACGAAAGTACCATACAAATGTGTGATGTTACTAGTAGAAGTTGAGTGTGGGGTATATGGAAACTCTCTGCAAAAGATAAAATTTTCTGTAAAATTTCTATCTAAATTATGAAGCTTGCCGAGGCCGGTTTAGCTCAGTGGATAGAGCATCGGCCTATGGACTGAAGGGTCCCAAGTTCGATTCCGGTCAAGCTCATGTACCTTGGTTGTGGGCACATCCCCAGTGGGGAGTGTGCAGGAGGCAGCTGATGGATGTATCTCTCTCATTGATGCTTCGAACTCTCTGTCCCTCTCCCTTCCTCTCTGTAAAAAATCAATAAAATATATTTTTTAAAAATTATGAAGCTTATTTTAAAAAGAATAAATCCTGGTGTCTAATGTAGTATCCATGGAGAGGATGGACCAGTGACAAGCAAGTCCTTAATTTTGTATCGGTTGGCCTGTTGAATCCCACAGTTGGAGAGTGTCCTCTGTTCTTTGGTTTTTTCCTAGAATAAAACCCTCAGAGACTCTGGACAAGAATTCAGCAGCTCCCAAGTAAGTATTCATTAAGTTACCATCACCACGCCCATGGTTATCCCAAAGGAGGAATGCAGTGTTGTAAGAAAGCAAATGAACACACTATTTCTATCTTTGTCCACGACACCCCTAAAAGAACAGTTTATTGTCTGGCATTATGAATTTGTTTTATCCCAAGGGGTGGGTTAAAAGAGTGGAGATGTGCTATTTCAATGCTGAAACGTTAGGCCTCCCTGGGAGCCTAGGGAAAGGTCTTTGTCAATGGGATAGAATGGCTGGGTGGAACAATGCTTCCTCTCAATTTCCTATTCCCTTCCATTTGGCAGGAGCAGTGTTATTAGCATAATACTGGGGAAAAGAGTAACTTAACTGATTAATTATTTGGGAAGGAGAAACTGAGCCTGTACAACAGACCCACTTTCCCATCTCCTTCCGGAAGTTGTGGGTCTGGACAGGTAACAAGGTTTCTGCCTTATTCCTTCATTTTTTGTGTTTTATAAATGTCCTTCCCTTATGGAAGGACCCTCCAGAAATTCAGTGATTTCTCTGACCAGGTGGCATATTCATCTAACTCCAAGATTTGGCATTAAGAAAACAGCTTGATTCTCACATCTAAGCCACATTCTCTATGGAAATAAGCAGGTTACTGTATTTTGGCCTCCATCTACCCATTCTTGTCTTGTTTATTATGTGGTTCAGAACTTTGATAGAAAAGAGAAGTGGCCTCAATCACCCCCAAAAGGCCTAAGCTTTGGGATAATACTCCCCAGGGAAGCCAACATCCTGGTGTATTGAGCTCAACTGAAAGCAAATAATTGCAAACAGTGCCTTGACTTTAGGAATTGTGTATTGAGACATAATACTTGGTACATAGGCTGGGACTATCTCTTGGAAATGGTGGTGTTCAGAAACTTCCTAAGTGTCTCATATGTCTTATCTGCAATCTCTGACATTGGGAGGTATTGCCTAGACAAGTGGTCAGCAAACTGCAGCTTGCGAGCCACATGTGGCTCTTGAGCCGCAGTTTGCTACTCTGTTGACTAATGAGTTTGCCAACCACTGGGATAGGAGCTTAACCACAAGGAACAACAACAGCCTGTAATTATTAGAATCGATAGTCTAGGTCAGTGGTTGGCGAACTCATTGGTCAACAGAGCAGCAAACCACAGCTTGCGAGCCTCAGTTTGCCAACCACTGGAGACCTAGACCAGTGGTCGGCAAACTCATTAGTCAACATAGCCAAATATCAACAGTATGATTGAAATTTCTTTTGAGAGCCAAATTTTTTTTAACTTAAACTTATTCTAATGCCACTTCTCCAAAATAGACTCACCCAGGTCGTGGTATTTTGTGGAAGAGCCACATTCAAGGGGCCAAAGAGCCCCTTGAGGCTCGAGAGCTGTGGTTTGTCGAGGACTGATCTCCACTAAGCTTTCTCTCTATAAGCCAGGATCCTCTCTCCTATTCTTGTAGACAACTGAAAGGTTGCCTGCCAAATATCTTATGAACATAAACAATATCATAGATCAAGCAGGACCGGGAGGTAGCCAATAATTGTTGGGCCATATTTAGTATATACAGAATGGTTACAACATAATTCTTCATGTTAGTATTACCATTGGTTGATTATGTTGCTCATAGCCTCTATAGGTACTTGAAGAACAATATTGTGTAAATAGTTTTTTTGGATATGCTTCTCTAGAGATATAGTAACAGAATACCCCCTCCAAAGTAATCATGGAGAATATTTAGATGTATTTCAAATCTCACCACCTAGATTGACAGGAACATTTAGTGAACCCATGACTACATTCTTTCCTCAGTACTACCTGTCATTGCCCCTATGCTTGGCCATCACACCCCTTCCTGGGAAATGAGTGCAGACTTTGCAGCCTGCCCTGGTCTTACCAGTTTGAGCTTGTTTCCTCTTGGTAGTTGGCTCAGTTCAGCTAATTTGCTCTTGGCTCCAGGTGTTTGTCTACCAGTTTCTTGAATATCTAGTGACACTTCTAATGAGACTATGGGATTAAAGTATTTTAGAGATATCCTTAGAGGCTACTTATTTATTATTTAATAGGTTACCAAATTAAGAATCTCAAGTTACGGATAAGGCTAGTGAGGTTTAAATGGGATTCTTAATGTCACATTGCTGTCTAATTAGCAGTGCTAGGTAGACAGGACAAGAACTTGAGTCTTCTAGTTCAGTGTTTTTTTGTTTGTTTTTTACTACCTGTATATATATATATATATATATATATATATATATTCTAGTGCCTGCTGTATTTAATGCATTCTCTTCTACTGAACATGACTAAATTATCTGATGTTGTCAAATAACAACAGTTCCTAGGAATCTTTAGCTGGTTTCAGGATTGAAAATAAATAAATAAAATCTGAAGGCTTCAGCAAGACATGACCAACTAAATACCAAATACTGACAGTATGTTGTCAGCTTCCCAGGCAAGAAGGAACAAAGCCAATTACTAATTTTTCCAAGTAACAGGTGTGACTCATCTAACTTTTGCTTTTCACCAGGATTTAGTTTGGTAGACACAAGACTGTTGGCAGATCACTTTGAAAGTCAGTTACTCAAAGTTGTTTCACTCATATTGTTGAAGTTATCTTTTCTATGTCCTTTAATCTGAGCAGTCAGATCTAAGCTCCAATGGTTAAGGTCATCTACTTCACTGTTCTCACTATCTCTAGATTAGATTCTACTAATTCTCTTTCATGTATTTAGTAAGCACTTAGGGACATGTCCCTTCCACACCTCCCTCTTATCCTTGCCCAGAACCATATCCAGTCTACTTTTATTAAAGACTAAAATAATTTTTATTTTTTATTGTGAAAGATAACACAAAAAGGAGAACAAGGAAATATTGCTGTGTGGCAGATTATATAACATCCTATTCTTCAATGCCATGCCCTTCTGCAAAATAAGTAAATAAATAAGTAGTTACAGGACAGCAGTATGAGAGACACAGATTGAGAAATGTGCACACGTGTTTGACCACCTTTTATCTTACTGAGTCACTACTCTAGAGGTCATACCTGGTGGCAACAGTGGCCACATTCTCTGCTATTCCTATTGAAGGGAGTCCCCATGGGATGAAACCGGGATTTGGATGTTACTAGAGTACGGTGAGATGAGAGTGCTTCTAGTTTTCTCCTGTACTCTCTGCTTTGCCTGACTGTTGAGGAGCCTTCTAGAAAAAAAACTTAAATCATATCCGCTATTCATATATAAGTACTAGGGGCCCGGTGCACGAAATTTGTGCACTGGGGGTGGGTGGTCCCTCAACCCAACCTGCCCCCTCTCACATACTGGGAGTCCTCAGGGAATGTCCAACTGATGGCTCACCCCCAGCCTGCCCAAGGCCTAAGGCCTCATCGCCCTGCTCAGTTCAGCCCTGGCTGCCTACGACCACCTGGCCCTGGGGGCTGGGCGCTCGCCGCCACTTTCACTCACAGAGCCCACCACCATCACTCACCACCATTGCTGCTGCTGCCACCGCTTCCCCTCACAGCGCCCGGGGGGCTGGGCACTTGCCGCCACCATCATTTCATCTCCACCCCCCAGGGCCCAGTGCTCGAGCCACTTAGCCCTGCCCCTGCTCCTGACTGGTAGTATAGCCAATCAGGAACCAAGGTACGGTCAAATTTGCATGTTTCTCTTTTATTATATAAGATGTTTGAGGAGGCGGGGAGCATAGGCAAAGGGAGGATCAACAGAGGCAAATTGCAGGCAGGCTGACTCTAGATTCCTATGAGAGCACTCATCAGAAAGGAAAGTGTATAGTATGACCAGCCACACCCAGCCTCAGGCTGGAGCACTGATTAGCATGGCAGTTCTAGGACCAGCATGGTGGCTACTACCTAAACTGGTCCAGAACTAGTTACTCCCTGTTGGTGCCTTCCATATGTTCTAGTGAGGAGGGAGGGGGACAGGTTAAGGCTGCCTGTAACACTAAAAGAACTGTTTTTCACACATCTGAGAGCCATCAGAATCCAACAGTGTGAGTGAATGTGAACCTGGGTTGCTTGGGTGTGGCAATGGTTAGAATTTCCATGAGATAGTTCTCGTAGTTTTTCTTGACTTTATTTTCTCTCTTGATGAAAATTTTGCCAATTTCATAAAACATGGAATCCAACAGGCTTTACAATTTACGCAGCTGATTGCTGTGTGCTTTTGACAGCTCTTTCACATTTGTGATGGTGTTTCATTACTTTTTCCTTGGCATATTGGGAGGGCATATGAGGGTGCTATCATTGGCTGGTGGGGTGGGCCTGTGGTCCCTGATGCTCTCCCAGCATGTTTATGTTAGTGTCATCCCTGTGGTATAATGGCAAACAGAAGAGAGAAAGCTATTCTTTCCCTCTTCACAGGAGACAGCAAGAGCTGTGTTGCTGCTAGCCCTTAGGGAACCTTTATCTGAATGAGGAAAAGTCATCTCCTGGGGCAGTCACAACTCCAGGGGGCATGGATTGGTACCCTCGGATGAATGGAAACCGTGCTTCTTCCTCCTGGAGAACACATGTGAACAAGTTGTTGGTACCCATGTGTGCCCTCATTGAGTGTCCTTGTGCACCAAACAACCTACACAACTGTGCAGAATAGCACAACTGTATGCACTGCTCATGTCAGAGAAGCTCATGGGCACATTTCTGAATATAGAACTGAAAGGAGGTCCAGGAAAGGAGAGAGGCACCAACGTTGGTGCCTAAGCAAGAGCATGGCCACAGTCATCCAGATAAGTGGTATCAGTGTTAGTGGCAGTGACAGCCCGAGAAGCCTGTCCCCAGATTTTGCTGAGGAGCTGAGATCCTTGGAACTGCCTCGCAGCCCCAGGAGGAGTGGAGAGAGGGGGCTATGGTGGTTCCTTGGGCCTAGAGGAGTGACACTGTGCAGCAGCTTCCTCTGCCCAATGCGGCCAGGGCGTCCTGGCCTGGGGCCAGTACCAATCAGAGACCGAACCTGCACCCCGGGTATGTGCCCTGACCAGGAATCAGACCTGTCACCTTTTGTCTTACAGAACACGCTCCAACTAACACAAGACCCCTCAGGAGTTCTGGCCACTGACTAACTGCCCCCTCCCCAGTCAGGATCTCTTGGCAAGACCGTAACTAGTGATGTTTGTACAACCAAAGACTATGTTGTGGTTTTAGGAAAATAAAATTGACTAAGACTGTGTTTACAAAAAAGAGATAGAGCCCT
Organism: Antrozous pallidus; assembly: GCA_027563665.1. Taxonomy (NCBI): domain Eukaryota; kingdom Metazoa; phylum Chordata; class Mammalia; order Chiroptera; family Vespertilionidae; genus Antrozous; species Antrozous pallidus. The sequence continues at coordinate 182,383,460 of CM050508.1, forward strand.
CAAACATGCCAACAATGACCACACCCTGGAGTAGGTGGCACATTAGAATGAAAAAAACTGGGTCCCAGCATGAACAAGTGGAGCAGAGCTACCTCTTCATCATGAAGAAATAAATTTCTTGTGTCACGGTCTCTTGGGTGTCTTTGTTACAGCAGCACAGCCTGTACCCTGTGTGGGAGGAAAGAAAGATAGTGTTGAGGCTTCTAGTATAATTCCTGACTTGATCAGAAGTGGCTAAGGAACTAGGAAAGGCTGAGACAAGCCTCTCTCCTGAATGGTTACAACTCAGTGAGACCAGGGCTGGCGAGTAGCAAGGTAAGCTCTTCTGCAGCCTTGTCTCAGGAGAAATAGGGAAAGCCCCTTGAAAACTAAACTTGTACCTGGTTGTGGGAGCCTAGTTCATCCAAAGCAAGACAGCAGCTAGTGATCACCTGACGGTCTTCCTTGTGCATTGCCCTGCAAAGCTATGTTCATGGTCATTTTCAAAAGCTGACTCTAGAACCAGCTAGGTTCCAGTAAAGACTTCGTTGATCAACTCCACTTAGTCATGTTATGTTAATTATGCTTACAAAAGGGAAAAGTTCCCTCTCTCTCAGTCCTCCAGGAGGCTATTTTTCCATTAATTTTAGAGAGTGGAAGGAAGGGGAAGAGATAGAGAGAGAAATGCATGCTTTTCGTACTAATCCGATTGGGGCTGGGGCTGGAGCTGGGGCTGGGGCTAGGTCTGCAGCTTGCAACTGAGGTATATACCCTTGACTGAATCGAACGTGTGGCTCTTCAGTCCTTGGGCCAATGCTCTAACCACTGAGCAATCAGCTAGGGCAGGGAAAAGTTCTTTTTAATCCCCCTCTATTTCCTGAAGAGGATAGGTCCTCTCATCCAAGGACTGTCTGTTTTGCTAAACATAGTAATTTGTCAGGGATGCAAGTTTTGAAGTAGAAACTGAGATAAAATGCATTCCTCCGAAAAATGAAGGGTTGAGGAATTTGCATGGGGCTCGGGGAAGGGGGAGTGAAGAGAGAGAGAGAGAGAGAGAGAGAGAGAGAGAGAGAGAGAGAGAGAGAGAGAGAGAGATTGGGAAAAAGAACCATGCTGTAGGGGTAATTTCCAAGTGAATTGCTGCAATCTAGATAATGTAAATCATGTCACTCCTTCTGTAAATTCTGCTTGTTCACTAAAACCCTGGTATGAGAAGATATAAGGTATATGAATTTGAATCATGCAGTGGTAGAAGCTGAATTACACGTAGCATCAAAACAAACAAACAAACAAAAACCCGAGCAAGGAAAGTGAGAGTTGGTACCGTGATTAACAATTCTAAAATTTCAAATACTTTTCTTTTTTAAAAAAATATATTTTTATTGATTTCAGAGAGAAAGGGAGAGGGAGTGAGAGATAGGAACATCAATAATGAGAGAGAATCATCTATTGGCTGCCTCCACTGGGGCCTGAGCCTGCAACCCAGACATCTGTCCTTGACCAGAATCAAACCAGAGCATGGACAATCTGATTAAAGTCAAAGTGTCCCCCCCCCCCAATAAATATTTACCAATATCTACTATGTGCCAGGCTAGGTCCCAGGGATTATGAAGATGAATTTGGCTTAATAGGCTTTTGTTAATATATCTGCAGCGATGGGCGGCACCCAGTCCGCAGGCCGACACACTATCCAGTAAGTCAAACCGGCTAGGGCTCAAATACTTTTCATTAGTCATTAATTGCATAATTTAAAAAATGTATACTGGCTTTTCATAATCTGACAGCTACCATTCACCCAATGATTGAGTATCCATTATTGGTATTATAATTGCTAGCAGTTATTAATTGCTTATGAGGATTCAAAATGGAGAGATTTCTACTAGTTGAGAGTAGTAGGGAAGGCAACATGGAAGAAGTTGTATTTGAGTTGGGTCTTTTAAAAAATATATACATATTTTTATTCATTTCAAAGAGGAAGGGAGAGAGATAGAAACATCAATGATGAGAGAGAATTATTGATCAGCTGCCTCCTGCATGCCCCCTACTGGAGAATCAAGCCTGAAACCCCAGGCCTGTGTCCTTGACAGAATTGAACCCAGGACCCTTTAGTCCATAGGCTGACGCTCTATCCACTGAGTCAAACTGGCTAGTACTGGGTCCTTTATTTTTTACAAACCTTGAGTTAGGTCTTGATGAGTGCGTTGGAATTGGTCATGCAAGGCTCTTCAGAGAAAGGGAAGAGTATGGACAATCTGATTAAAGCCAAAGTCTCCTTCCCGCCATCCCTAATAAATATTTATCAATATCTACTATGTGCCAGGCTAAGTCCCAGGGATTATGAAGATGAATTTGGCTTAATAGGCTTTTGTTGATATATCTGTAATTTTCCTATTTATTCTGTTACTGGTTTGCCACATCTATTAGGTCTTTGTTGGCCACGTTTCTGCATGGCCAATTTTTCCCTCTTGAATCTATGTGTGTGTGATTCTTATTTTGCTCCTTAAATGTACTACTCTCCATTTATTCTAATGCATTTAAACCTGCTATCAATGACCATTTCTCTAATTTATTGAGGTCATCCATTTGCTTGGAGTCATATGCAATTTTATACAGACTTTCCCTTTCTTTCCACTGTCCAAACCCACATTTCAATATCCTTTTTGCCAAAATATGGTGAAGGTTGGAAGTAAGACAAGAAATATATAGCCCTAGAATCCCGGGTTACAAAAACCTAGTGTATCTGTAATTGACCAGTTTCGTCAACTGAAATGGCAATGATGTCTCTTAAATGACACTTAGAATGTTTATCAGCAGACACCAGAGTACTCATCACATGTAAAACAGTGATGCACAATGCATTGGCCCTGTTCTTGAGAGCCTTTCCGTCTACATGAGGAGGCAAATAGATCACGTACATGCATTTGTTTGGCAGGGCACTCTTGTACTCCTCTTCCTAATGGATCAAGAGAGAACAAAAGCAAGGATGTGGTAGCGTAGGAAGGAAGTCCCTTCTCCTCTCCCTGACTTATTGATTTAAGAGGGAGAGAGAGGTAGAAACATCAATAATAGAATCATCAACCAGTTGCCTCCTGCACGCCCCCTACTGGCAGTCAAGCCCACAATCCGTGCATGTGCCTTTGACCGGAATTGAACCCAGGAGCCTTCAGTCCACAGGCTGACACTCTATCCACTGAGCCAAACCAGCTAGGGCATCTTCCTGCCCTCTTACTGGCTACCTTCAAAAGGAAAAATGAGTTGTTAACCTGGCCACTGACCAACTGCCCCCTCCCATCAGGACCTCTTGACAAGACAGTAACAATGATATTTGTACAACCAAAGACTATGTTTTGGTTTAAGAAAATAAAATTGACTAAGACTGTGTTTACAAAAAAGAAACAGAGCCCTCAAACATGCCAACAATGACCACACCCTGGAGTAGGTGGCACATTAGAACAAAAAAAAAACTGGGTTCCAGGATGAACAAGTGAAGCAGAGCTACCTCTTCATCCTGGAGAAATAAATTTCTTGTTGCGTCACTGTCTCTTGGAGTGTCTTTGTTATAGCAGCACAGCCTGTACCCTGTGTGGGAGGGCATTCATTAGTCCACATTTAACCAGTGCTTGGGGTCAGCAGTGATGGAAAGTTCACATAGCCAAGTGTGCTGCTTTTGCTCCAGATTGCCTGCTGAGAAGGCTCAGCCCAGTCTTCATTCAGGATACACTTAGACGAGGAAAGCAGGTCTGCGTTGCACACCTGATCATCATCTCTGTCTTCGGGCATGCCTATGCCTGCTAGTTCCAAAATGTAGAGGTTGGGGGTAGGAATAAAGGAGCTTCACTTCAGACTTAGACCTAAGTCATGTGATTCAACTCAGTCTTTTGGAAGAGTTCTGTTCTAGAAGTTATTGGGTGCTAGCTCAGCTACAAATAAAATGATCCTTTAGTTTCTATTCCAATTTCTTCCTGTGTATTGTTCCCTTGGGAACCCCAGGGAGAGGTCATAAAGTTTCACAACATTTTGGGGCCCTTCCTTGGGAAGGTTATACTTCCCTACTCCATTTGGACTTGGCCAGGTGACCTTGTTCTGACCAAGAATATGTGAGCAGATCTAACATGTGTAGGTTCCAGGCAGAGGTATTAAGAGCCATCCGGAGTAAGACTCGCCATGATTGCTATTTCTCTTCCTGGAAACCAGCATTGTTCCAGATAAAGGTTGTTCTATCAGCTTGGATGCCAGCATAAAGACAACCTAGAATACAGCCAAGCTGATGTGCAATGAATATGCGTGGTATTTTGAGAATTAAAACTTTGTTGTTATTAAACCTCTGGAATCACTTGTTCCCACAGCCTAATCTAGCTTATTCTGATATGTTTACTTTATTACCATCTGTATCAAACTGATTATTTGCCTTCCCAACAAATAATCATTCTTCCCATTCTCTCTCTCTCTCTTTTTTTTTAAAAAAAATATGTTTTATTGATTTTTTTTACAGAGAGGAAGGGAGAGGGATAGAAAGTTAGAAACACTGAGAGAGAAACATCAATCAGCTGCCTCCTGCACACCACCTACTGGGGATGTGCCCGAAACCAAGGTACATGCCCTTGACTGGAATTGAACCTGGGACCTTAAAGTCTGCAGACCAACGTTCCATCCACTGAGCCAAACCGGTTTCAGCCATGTTCTCTCTTCATTCCTCCTAAGAGAACCCCAATTTTTCCCAAGTATTCACTTGGCTCTTCAAGTGCTTGGGGGAGGCGATCCTAATTCCCAGTCACAGGGATTGAACCAGAATTAATTTGAGCCATTCATGATGGTTTCTAACTCCTACCTGGTGACTGATTTACATGTGGGAACATGTGGGAAGTCTGCTTGAGGACTTCTGAGACAGGTTTTCCTTGATAATAAAATGAGACACATGGGTAGAAACAGTCTCTGTTCTTCAGATGGACATTATGTGTATGCATATGTCAGCTAGAATTGTGGCAGCCCTTTTTAACTATGGGAACACTGGCCTAAGGATGTCAGACCAAAAAGATGGAGAGGATCTGGGTCCCTGATGCTATTGAGATGTTGAATGAACTAAATCTAGAGTTGTCCTACCCTTAGATTTCTCGTTACTTGATATAATACATTTTCCTATTGTTTAAAACAGCTGAATCTAGAATGGAGGGGGAAAGAATGAGTTTAGCTTTAGAGACATTGAGGTGATGGCTGGACAGCATCCTCTTATATTGCTGAAGCTCATGGGATGTCAGGGTGAAATCTGAATTTGGAAGTTATCTATGGAGAAATAGTACACAAAGTAACACTCTAAAAGTAATACTATAATCCTATACCTGGGATACTACCTCTGTTTTTGAGGAATTTTAACAATATAACAAAATACTATCCTATACAAACTGAGCCATTTCCTAGCTGTATATGCCACTGTCTGACGTCCTCACTTATTACCCATCCTAGAAAAGGGAGGTCAGAGATGATGAGCAGCCTCCTAGAGAGGGAGAGCAAAGACAGTGAGGAACACATCTGGATCCTCAGGTCCTGGTCTCCTCAAGTCTCGGTTTCAGGGATCTTGGTAGCCATCTGCATGTGGCAAATATTCTAGTCTACGTACATGACTATGAAAATGGGTCATAAGCAACTACTAAATTTATTTACTACACAAATGATTGATCCAGGAAACTATGGCTTTGATCATCTTATAGACATCCTATGTATGACACTGCAGAAGCTCAGCAGGAAGCGCTTGGATCAATGGGACATCTAGTGTCCAACTTGATCTGTGGGTTAGAAGAGAGTTTTGAAAATTATTAATCCATAGGGCACTAGGTTCCTGTTACTTTTTTAAAAATCATACATGGGTGGGGAGTGAATTTTGTAACATAAAAGAATTAACTTAAAACTTGCTTGAAAAAAAATTAAATGTTTTTAGACAGAACTTTTCCAAAGGCACACTTAGAGGTTAAATGAATGCACCTACATAATATTTACTTTACAGTGAAGCCTGTATCTTACTTGAGACATCTTTTCCCATTTCTAAGTTGTTATTGCTGGGCCTGCCTTGAAATTACTCTTGCTTCCATAAGCCAAAACAACAACAACATATATTTTAATAAGCTGGGAGAACAAATGCAATCTCCAAAGATGGCTAACTTCAGTCTAGCCATTATTTAGAAAGGAAAATCTTGCTTCAAACACTGCTGTTTGCAGACAGAATTTGCAATTGGCTGGGACCAAGGATGGTGTTTAAAGATGACTCAGTTGTATGAACTGAGGGGCAAGACCAACCCGAGGTCTATCTTACTAAAAACGGAGTCACAGATCCTTTTTCATCACGTTGAGGTTCTACAGCCCCAGAACTGCAAACTAGGAGCGGGTGTCCAGTGTAAGAACATCCGAGACCCTGAGAAATGTGCCTTCAAACTATCTTAACGGGAGACGGCTAAAACCCAACTCCCCATCAACCCCTACCTCCAGCGCCAGGCCAGTATTTGGGCAGAGAATTCCAAGGCGAGAGTCCAACCTTCGCCATGCTCCAGAGGCCCTACCCAGGCACCAGTCACCGCAGCCCCTTCACCTCCCCACTCACCCATTGTCCTCACTACCACCATCGCCTTTGGGACCCATCCCGTTGCGCATCATTACAATATAGTCCATCAGCTGGGCCGCCCCCTCCGAGCCACCCGGCCGCCGCCCCGGCCTCTCTCGCTCCAACCGCCCCACCCCGACAGGCAGCGCCACGCCCACTGGGGTCCAGGGCAGGATGCCCCTCTCTCAGCTTCACGGTCGCCCGCCCGCGGCTCCCCGGCTCCTGGGGCCCCGAACCCCGCCAGCATCCCGTTTCCCGGCCGCCGCCGCAGGCTGCCGGCCCCGCTACCCCTCCCCCGGCAGCCGCAGGCCGCCTCTGCAGCTGGCCGCGCGGCCGGCCGGCGCCCGCCGCCGCGCGCTGATTGGCTGCCCGGGCCGGCGGCGGCGCTGGGCGGCCGGCAGATTCGCTGGGTCAGGGCTGCAGAGGCGCCTGGCGCACCGGCGGGAGCGGAGCCGGGCGCGCGATCGCCTGCCAGCCCGAGCGAGCGTCCGGGGAGCCCCGGGGTCCGCGCCGCGCCGGCGCCGCCGCCGTCCTGGCCGCCATGTGCTCCCAGCTCTGGTTCCTGACGGACCGGCGCATCTGCGAAGACTACCCGCAGGTGCAGATCCTGCGCGCCCTCCAGCAGCGCTGCTCCGAGCAGGACGTGCGCTTCCGGGCGGTGTTCATGGACCAGATCGCGGTGACCGTCATCGGCGGCCACCTCGGTGAGTGCGGCGGGCCCTGGGAGAGAGCGGGGAGGCGCACAGGGGTCCGAAGAGCCTTGGGGGTCGCGCGATCCCGGGCCTCCCCCAGGCAAGTCTCTCCTTCGGGTCCCCGAAACCGGCCTCTGTCCCCAGCTAGACCTCTTGGGGTTGCATCTCGCTCCTAACCTTGAAAGCTGCTTTTCACCACCACCATCGGCCCCGAGGCCAGGATGTGAGAGCGGGAGTTAATTTACTTAGGTACTTTGTTTTAGGAGGAACTCGAATTGACCTGAAGCCGTTTGGAGGAAAACCGAGCTGCCAATCCCAAATTCTGCTTGCATCGATACCCTGTTAGTTTAGATGTATAGAAACCCACGTTAAATTTACATTGCCATTAATACGAGTCTTTTAAAAGTTTTCCAAGAGTGTCTAAGCGTCAATAACGCACTACATGGAATATCATTCCCAAAGCGGGTAGAAAGATTGGAGTCACCTCTTGAATGTAAAGCGAGAGAGTAGATCTTTGATGGGTTGTCTTTAAATTCATCCTCTACCCTAAAAAAATAAAATAAAATAAGGTTGAATTCTGATTCCAGAAAAACCAAGGTTCCAGGTACAGACCATCCTAGTCTCACTGATTTCTCCACTGCTGTGTCCAAGAGATTTCTCTGGTAAGACATGGTTATCATCTGTGGCCCTGACCACAAAAAGTTAGTAATGTTTTTAGGTATTTTTAATTATTCTTAATGCAAGCAGTCTGACGTAGGAATCTATGGCTTAGGAACTTTGGCCCTAGGTTGCAGCCACTTCAGGGGGGTGTAGGACTCAACAGAATTTGGGTCCTATTTGAGGGTGCTTCCTGGATACCTTTCATATTATTTCAACCATACTTGCTTAAATAAGTTCATAATTTGTTACTTCTCTTTGGTGGGGGAAAGGGATTCCAAATTCTGAACTGGCTACTTACAAATGATATTTTGAATATGACCGTTTCTTAGAGGAAATGTATCTATCTGTTCTAGATGTTTCATCCAAAACCATATCTAAATCCTTGTTAAGTAGTATCAGATTGTATAGCCTATTGGTGAAATATACTACAAACATTAGAGGGCTCACATTTAGTCTAAAACAGTGTCTATCAACCATATAGAGTACCATCTCCCCCTCTCCCTCTCTCTCTCTCTCTCCTTGACTTGCTAAAGCTCCCAGTTAAGGTAGAACTAAATTACAGGGAATCTGCAGACCTGGATTCTTATTACAGTTTTGCTGCTAACAAGTATCCTGGCTTTGCCTTGACCAAGTCACTTTATGTGTTTGAATCTCAGGTTTCTAGTTTATAAAATTAAGGGCTAAGATTCCCCCAGCTCTAAAATTCTGTGTCAACACCATACTTAAGTGGGATAATCTGTTATTTTTACTGATCTAGACCCAGGGTTGCTTTGTTTGCTCTTCATTTTATTTATTTACAGCTGGAAATAATGCCTTTTTTTAGATACAGTAACCAGAATTCCACATGTTCCGGCTATAGGTCCATCAAACACGCTGTGAAATAGTGGGGAAATGCTCTCTGTTTTATGTCTACACCCCAATTTTAAAGAGTCAGCTCTAAAGAGAGAGAAAATTAAATTCTAGAGTTGCAGAAGGCATTTAAATCCTTTTGTTTACTAAACCAAATTTTACTGAAGTCATGTGTCTCTCAATCAATTAATGAACCAGGAGTTATTATTTTTTTTTAAAGTACAACAAAATCTATATGATTATTTGCCTGGTCAATGGAGAAATTGAAAACAGGTATTTTGGACGCATTTAAAAAATAATTTGCTAGTTCAGATAGCCACGCACATGTCACAACACATAAAGCAAACTTACTAGATCATTGGTTCTGCCATCTAGAACATCAAAAGATTTATTTGTGGGGTGGGTTAATTAAAGCACAAGAAAGTGAGTTCCCTGAGAAGAGAGATCTCATTTGTTTTGTTCAGTGCTGTAATAGTGACTAGATTAGTGCCTCGTACATAATAGGCACTCAGACATTATTAAAACTAAAGATTATGGGCTCTGTTTCTCAGTTTCTTCTGTATTTAAACTATAGAAAACTCTTGGCAATTTGCTAAGCCAAAATACCCTTATGGGAAAAAAAAACCCTCTAGAATGTACTGTCTCTGAAATATGGAAACAGATAGTCATAACGATATGGATGCTGTTGCCCATTTGAGAATTACAGAATGTGAGAGCTGGTACGGACTTTGAGATCATCCCTTCGGTTTCACCCCTTCAGTTTAGAAATGAAGAACCTGATGCTCCTAGAGATGGCATGAGTTGCTCAGTGTCATCCAGCTAGTGAGCAGCAAACCCACAGTTAAAAACTTGATGTCCTCATTCCAAGCCCCGTGATATGGGATAAGTATGCTTTGGGACATCTGCAACCTATAGTACTTTTCTCAGTAGATGTGGAAGTGAACCAACTTGAATTAAATTGAGGCTGGATAGTGACTTTGGAAAGTATTTTTATAGTTTAGGAAGTGAAGGTGCCATCTTTACAAAGTCTTCATACCTTCATCCACTCTATTCCTTCTTGAGAACATTTCCCCAAGCTGAAAGAGTGGATGGAGTCAGTGCCTCTGGCAGTTGCTTAAATCCTATCCTGAGCTTCCAACGGTGGAGGCTCAAGTCCAGAGAAAGAATTTCAGGCTGTATCTGGAAATAGGATTCAGACAGATGAAAAGTTTTAGATTTAAAGACTATAGTTATTTTTAAACTAATACAAGTAAACGGAAAATGCTAAAATGGAAAATCTCTTTCTATGTGATCCTTCACTGCAAATGCAAGATTTTATTATTATTTATTTTTAACCCAGTGATCTACACTCCCCAGCACAGATTTGGGTGGAGAGACTACTGGAAAAAGTGGAATGACCTTCAGGTGACTGACACAATCCCATAGAGAACACCTGCCCTTCACTTTTCTGCTGGACATAGCATCATGAGAATCAAATCCATCTTCATTTCCTTCTTAGAAACCTCAAGTTCTTCATTCATTCATTCAACTAATATTTATTAATTATCCTCACCCCTGGGAATGAGATGGTGGTGAATGTGGCACCAAAATGCGCACAGCAATAGCCAAAGCAAAATATACATAGTGTTTATTGTGTGCCAGGCACAGTTGTAGGTCCTTTTTACATATTAACTCTTATAAACATCAATAAGGGTGTCCAGGTTGGCAGTAAGGACTGATATTCAGTAATTCTGGTCTCCACAGAACCAGAATTTCTGTTTCCTCTTGACCATTCCACACCTGACTCCCCTCCTGCCTCCGTCAGCCCACCCCTTGCTGTAAAATTTGCTGTAGCTGAGATGCCATCTAGTCCAGGTCCCTCCCACATAATAAACTTCTATTCTTCCTTCATATCCAGCTAAAGCCACTCATAAAGTCTTTCTTGAACTTCCTACCCTGCCCCAAGCAGCTTTTGTCTTCTATCTGCTGCCAAATCACATTGTACATACCTTTTAAAATAGCATTCATCGTATTTTATTATAACATCTATTTATAAAGTTTATGTTCCCTTTCCCACTAAATTATTGGGGATTCCTCATATGTATGCTCTATAATGATCCACAGTAGGCCTTCAGTTAATGTTTGTTGGATGACTGAATGAAGTACCTTATATATATTTTTAAAAATGTCTTTTATTGATTTTTCCAGAGAGGAAGGGAAAAGGATAGAGAGTTAGAAATATCGATGAGAGAGAAACATCGATCAGCTGCCACCTGCACACCCTCTACGGGGGATGTGCCCACAACCAAGGTACATGTCCTTGACCGGAATCGAACCTGGGACACTTCAGTCCACAGGCTGATGCTCTATCCATAGAGCCAAACCAGTTAGGGGATTAGTGAGGTGCCTTTTAAAGGCTAATTTAAAGTATATGAGACTTTTACTGTCATTAGCTTTTGTGTTTGGGAGATCATGAGTGGATGTATAAATTTTTGTAAGTGTTTTTATGATGAGCCATTATATGAGGACAGAGTCATTAGTGCAAATTAAGGTCTTTGACCACCCACAGGTTTTTACGATTACTGTACCATAAAATAAGTATAGCCACAAACTCAGGGACAGATACCAAGACAGAAAAAAATAAGCTTGACCCTGAAATCAGGATGTGTTATAATTTGTCTCTTAGGAGCAGAATGATTCAGCATTCCTTCCCTTACTTTCAGAGCTAAACCCTCGTGGCCATATGGCAATTTCTAGGTCAGGTTCTTTAAATTAAGGTGCTCAGAGATACTTTTACTTGGTTCTTTGTTTTAATCAGGGGGAAAAAAATTAAAAGGTTTGTACCGGGGGAATCCTAACTAAATGTATATGAGGAAATGGTCTTATTGCAGCAGCCTTCCAAAAGACAACAGAGGCCTCACGGAGAAATGATGGACTCCCATTATTGTACAAGAAGCTCCCCCCAGTAAAGGGTACCATTCTAACCTTTGTGCACAGAGGTGAGCTTTAACCACGGTTCTTGCTGAAGGCCTGTGCCTGACCCCCTGTAACCTGAATAAACTACAGTACAGCTCTAGTGGAAAGATCAGGCAGTGGTGGAAGCACCTGCCATATAATGTTTCCAAGCTGATGTGAGCACTGAATGGATATGCTTTACCCAATGGGTCCACGTTTATATCTGTAGGCTGACCTCAAGGACCGAAGAGGGGTTGGATGTGTATTTCATGTTTATGTTTCTAAAGTTCTTATGGATACTTCATGAACTGTGTTGGGAATAGTTCTGGAACCACAGATTGGGATCCTTAGTGGATCTCAAAGCCCTACTTATAGATTTTTGGACCACCTGTTGTTGCTACCATAACACTTCCACCAAATTTTTTAGGATTGCCTGGTGATCAGGGCATAGCCATCATCAGAGAGGTCCATGTCATCCCCATCCATCCATATGTCCTTGTCACTCCCCTTACCAGCAGAGAGTCCACTGACATCCAGGGCTGGCAGTGCTGGCTTCGCCTCCCTTCAGACTCTCCCTGGCCACCTTACTTCCCTGAGATATGTCACCTTATGACGGTTTTATATTGTTTTAACAAAAGCCTATAACACGTCTGAAATTCTGAATCTCTTTCTATGTAACTCAAGGACTAAAAAGTAACTCAAGGACTCCACTATGAAAAAGTGGTAAATTTAAGTTATGTTGCATCGAGGATCTAACAGGAATAATGGTTCTTTATTCCTTTAACTCTATTAAATATCTTTTTTGTGTCTTAATCCTCACAACAAAACTATTCATTTATTTATTTTATTAAACAAATATTAACTGAGTGCTTACTGTGTGCCAGGCACTGTGCTAGGAACTTGAGATATGGTAGAGCGTAAGAATAGACATACCCTCATTATGATTTCAGCCATTCATTTGGTCAACAAATATCTGTTGGCTGCCTACTATGTGTAGGACATTGTTCTGGGCACCAGAACAAAAAAGGCAGAAATCCTTCCCTTTCAAGGAGATTACATTCTAGATGGGGGAAATAGAATACAAGTAAGTTAAGTAAAATATATACTTTGTTGGTTAAAAGAGCTAAGGAGGAAAAAAAAGTGGGGAAGGGGATTGCAATTTTAGATAGGTTGGCTGAAGTGATCCTCACCCAGAGATGATGCTGAAGTACAGAACTGAAGGAGGTGAGGAAGCAAGCCATTTTGGTATCTGGGAGTAATTCAGGCAAGAGGGAATAGTGAGACCAGTGTAGCTGGAGCCACGGGAGCCAGGGGACAAGCATTAAGGAGAGGAAGTTGGAGGGGTAGCAATGTAGAGAGAGCAGATAGGTAGGCCTGTGGGTCATGGAAGGACTTTGACTTTTACTCTGGATGAGCTGGAAATCACTGAAGGTTTTTGAACAGAGGAGTGACATGACCTGACATATGTGCACAGGGTCATTCTGGACATGGTGTTGAGAATAGACTAATGGCAACAAGGGCGGAAATAGAGAAACACTTGGGAAGTGTCGAGGTGAGAGACGATAATTGTTGAGCTAGAATGATTTCAGGGGAGGAGATGAGAAGTGACTGGATTTCAGATATAATTTGAAGACAGAGTTGTCAGGATTTGCTTACTGGATCAGATGTTGGGTGTACAGGACAGACTAGTCAAAGAGGACTCCAAAATGTTCAGGCTGAGGAGCAAGAAGAATAAAGTTTGCCATTTCCTCGTGTGGACAGAATGTGAGAGGACTAGGTTTGGGCAAGTGGTGTGGAGCAGGATGCCGTCTGTGGTGCCACTATATATTTTACTTATTTGTATTTTGTCTTCCCCATCCAAGTGGCAATGTCAGGTAGGCAGTTTAGCATACTGATTGAGATTTAGGGGAAAGCCTTATACCTATCAAGGAAGTGACTAGAGGTCCAAGATCTGAGCTCTGGGGCATTGCAATCGCTGTGATCAGGTTGAGAAGGAATAACTAGCAAAGAGTCCTGATGAAAGGAAATACAGGTGCGAGTGTGGTATCCTGGAAGCCAAGTAGAGAAGGTGTTTCAAGAAGAAGATGTGATCAAACCATGTCAAATGTTGCTGGTAGACCAAGTAAAATGAGGAATGAGAACTGAGGGTTGGATTTAGCATTAGTGACCCTGATAAGAGCAGTTTTAATGAAGTGATGGAAACAGCGACTATACACACTGTCTTGGGAGTTTGGTTATAAAGGGAAGGTGAAAAATGGGTTGATAGTTTGCTATGGACTAGAGTATGGCCCCTCTCAAACTCAGATATTGAAGCTCCAACCTCCTATGTGATGTTATTTGGAGATAGGTCCTTTGGGGGAAAATTAGGTTTAGATGAGGCCATGAGGGTGTTTTCATGATGGGCTTAGTGCCCTTACGGGAAGAAACCAGAGAGCTTGTCCTCTCCCTGCCATGTGAAGATACAGAAGAAGGCAACTGTCTCCTCTGCAAACCAGGAAGAGGGCTCTCACCAGAACTCAACCCTGCTGACATCCTGATACCAGACTTCCACTCTTCAGGGCTGTGAGAAATAAATGACTGTTGTTTCAGCCACCCAGTCTGTGGTACTTGGTTATAGCAGCTTGAAATGACTGAGACTTTGCTCAAAGGGGAGATGGGTTTGAGAGGCGTTTCTTAAAGAAGGGAGAAATAACAGCATGTTATATGCTGGAGTGAGTAATCCAGTAGAGGGAGAAACTCGCAAGTAGGAGAGAGGTGAATTGCCAGAAAAGTGCCTTAAGTGGGTGAAAGAGGTTGGAACCTGTTGTATGTTTTAAGGAATTGATCTAAGCTAGGAGCAAGGATACTTCAGCCATCAAAAGAAGAGAGAAGGTAACCTCTATGACATAGGTACAGGTGTGCAAGTAGATGTGATAGTGGAGATTTCAGAGAAGTTCTTTTCTGATTGCCTTGGGTTTTCTCTTTGGAATAGGAAGAGTGAGAAGGGGAAGGAGGGAGGAAGTAGTGAAGGTTTGAGGCAGGAAAAGAAATTGTGAAATAGTTGTGTAGGGTTGTGGGATAGTGAATGGACTCGGGACTATAATACTTATTGCACAGCAATAAGGATGCCCTTGAGACCAGTCAGCAGGTTTGGGTGTTTTTAATCCAGGTTGGTTTCATTGCACAAGAGGACACACAGTAGGCAGAGTTGGAGCAGTCTAGCCAGGGTTTGATTTAGCCAAATAAGAAACAAGTACAGGGACTTGAGGATTTAAATTATAGTTCTTATCTATGGAATTTAAATAGAGTAAAAGAGAAAGAGAGTAGGGAGGGGGTGAGGGACAGTGAAAAGATGAGGGATCCAGGCATGGTAGCTCCTGATGGAGATCTAAGTGTGGCTGGAGTTGGGAGAAGCTGGAAAGATAGAAGACGGTGGTTGGAAATCAAAATTATGACGAATGCATAAAGTCTAGACTGTACCTGGAAGGGGTGGCTGAGGTAAGGTAGTGGACAAGACTCTTGGAGAAAAGGAGGTCAAGAAACAGGCCTGGGCATTGGAAAAATTTTTCATATGGACACTGAAATTGCCAGTATCGGTGAACGTATGGGAGCGTCAGGAGCTAAAGCTTCCAGGACAGAGAGTGGTCCTTAGCTGACTTGCACAAGTTGGATGCTGTGCAGTCCAATGAGAGTCAGGCTGGGTGTTTTAGGAGGGAGAAGAGAATGTATTGGAAGCCACAATGAGGAGCAAGGAGCACTTCTGTCCTGCCTCCTGCCCCAGTAATCCCAGGTGTGTGAGAGAAAAAACAGCCACAACTTGGTGGAGCTGCTGGCCAGTGTTACTGGGGAGAGCTGGGGTTCAGTGGGACCCAGAAAAAGAAGGCAAAGGGAACACACACTGAAAAGTTTAAAGGTTAGGAATTTGCTGCCCTTTGAGGGGCACAGTGGAGATAGGACGGAGTGGAAGGTGGGAGTAGAAAAGGCAAGTCAGAGCAGGTGGAGCTTAGAGTTCAGGGAAATGACGTAGCCTTGGAGCCTGGAGTCTTGGGTGACTGACATGAAAGGGATGAAATTTGTCTCATGGTTGCAAGAAAGATCCAGATGCTGAGGTGGGGAAGGGATGAGAAAGGGAAAGGGGGAGGTTTCCAAGCTCCGGACCCTTCCATTTTGCAGAAGAGAAGACAGACCCAAAGATTTTTATATCTTGCCAAGCCATTAAATGACAGCGAGGAATTACATCAAGCCTCTGACTTGGAGGCCACTCTGCCATAATTGTCTTTCATCTCATGTTGTCTCCACTTCTTGAAGTGCTTTAAAAATAGGTTAGCCCTGAGATATCAGATATCCCGAACTCAGTGCTTATAAGATGCCGTGCTGTTCCTATCGATTTGTTTCGGAGAATTAGACATTATACATTTATTAGTTTTACACATTTCTTCTGAGCCCAGAGGCACCATGAGTCAACATTCCCTTCTGAAGCCTTGATTCTCCCTCAGAGGTGATCACCTACTTGCTCTCTCCAGCGTGTCTCACATTGTGCTGTGAAAGGTCGCCTCCTCGCCCCAACCCTGCCCAAGCCAGACTAATAATTTTTCTTAATACCTAGGTGCTCTGAGGAGAGCATCCATGGCATTAATCACAACTGTGTGCTGTCTTTCTTAAATTCCAGGGAATAGTGTTTGTTTCATTCCCACATCTCACCCCCCATTGCCAGCCCTTATGATGGTGCCTGTTCCTTAGCTGTCAGGTCCCGGATTGGAGAGGGTGCAGGCCCCCTCCCCATTGGATAGGGCCCCACTTCTAACCATCAACACCTGAGTCTGTCTGAGAGCTTTCTCCTGTCACAGGAACATGGCCATTTAGCCCACATAGGCATGGCAAGCCAGAAGGGCCAGGGATTTAATACCATCCCCCTGGAATAGCTCTCCACCAAAGACTGAGTTGGTGTATTAAGAATTATACCTCACCAGCTCCCTTGCCCCTTGAGTGGGATAACTGAGGTGTGTGTACTGAACCATTTCTTATTTTTGCACGGCAGTATTAAGCCCCAGTGGCCAAGGTGGTCACTCAGTGGATAACACACCTTTATTGCCTCATTCTCTACTCACTAAAAGTGTTTCCTGACATTAATCACCGTCATAATAAACCTCACCCACTTAAGTCCTCCTCTCTGGGGAAACCCAAACTAACACTGGGCATAGCCCAAATTAGGTGCTAAGTAAATATTGACTAAATGAATGCATGAAACAATAAATGTGTATTGAGTGAATGAGTGAATGAATATCCTATATAATAAAGAGCTAATATGCAAATGGTCTTCACGTCCTCACACCATCATGCCTAATGGCTCAGACACTTAGCACTGGGGAGACAGGAATGGGAAGCAGCCAGGCACAAATAAGCTTGTGAGAGAGGAATGGAGACCAGCCAGGTTGCGGCCTGGGAGAGGGACAAGCCACCTGCCCCACGGTCCCAGGCACCTGTGGCTGCAGCCCGGGTGAAGCCAACTACCTATGGTCCCCTGTGGCTGTGGCTGTGGCTGGTCTGGGTGAAGCTAGCCTGGGTCCTGGGTGCCTGTGGCCAGCCAGAAGGAGGGAAGCTGAGTCCCAAGTGCCTGCGACTGGCTGGAGGAGGGAATCCTGGGTCTCAGATGGGGGATGAGGCGAGGTGGTAAGGGGCAATCCTTAGAGGCCAGCAGGGGAGGAGTTAGAGGCGATCAGGCAGGCAGACAGAGGTGGTTAGGGGCGATCAGGCAGGCAGGCAAGCAAGCAGTTAGGAGCCAGCAGTCCCGGATTTCGAGAGGCAGTGGACATCCCCCAAGGGGTCCCGGATTGGAGAGGATGCAGGCCAGGCTAAGGGATCCCTCCTCCATGCATGAATTTCATGCACTGGGCCTCTAGTTTGTGTATAATTCTTTCTCCATAAGGAGTCTATATGCTCCTGGTAGGCAGAGACCACCTGATTTATCTTTGTATGCTTGCTTCATAGGTGTTGACTGGTTCCAACAGTTCAGTAAAGGTTGCTTTGAATTAAATGACCTCAAAACAGCAGTAGGTAGGAGGAGAAAGTAACCACATAATCACCAGGTTTTAATGAGGTGGAAGTGAGATTTCTTTGGGCTTTGTAACAAAGTACTTTAAAAGGGTAGGAGGGAGGGACCTGATGAGGGGAGGTTTCCAAGTGCTGGGACAATGGCATCTACTAGTACTTATTAAGAATAAAAATACCTTTTCCTTATGAGGAAATGCTGAGGGTAGAGTAGAAAGAACCGAGGGAGAACCTGGAGTGTGCGATGAGCCAGGTCATGTTTCAGGTGGCACATCTTCTCATAACACAGCATGATGTGAAGCCCTTAATGGGTTATCCACTTACTTTATTTATATTATTGATTTCTTTCTGACAACTTTCAGAGCTTCGCTACCAGACACTGTTGTTACCTGATCCCGCAAACACATAGTGGTTCTAAAAGCCGCCATAACTGAGGTTCCCGCTTGCTCTCACACACGGTGTCCTAGTTTCTGGTTTTTGCTGTTTGCTTTGTAGATGAGGGGTGTTTTTTTTTCTGGCATGCTAGAACTAGTTTCGTGTTGAAGCTAAGGATGTGTGCGTGTGCGCACATAAATTAGTGCTGCATGTGCACGGGTTGAGAGGGCAGGGACCCATTATGTACCAGTTCCATGTAAAGACAAGGACTTTTACAATCAGATCTATTGCAGAGGTCCACATTACAAGACATCTCTAATTTAAATGAGATAATATATGTAGAAGTTCTTAGCAAAGTACATAAAATAAGATAGGTGCTCAATAAAAATGTGAGCCAAATTCAGATGTGAATGACTGCACCTTTCATTTACTGTTTCCCTCTGTTGATATAAATGATGAGAGTGTTTTTAATTTTTAGAGCTCTACGTTCTAATAATGATTCGCTTATTTCTAAAGCTATTTCTCTGTATTATAAAGTGTATTTCTTTGCTGTAGTACATACAAATGCAGAAGTCTAGTTTTGTAGGATGAACTTAATTTAACTCTATATATAAATTAGGAAATGGATTCAATTGTTTGGGGAAAGTTGCACATTTTTCTATCTTGTTTTTAATAATTAAAATAGTCCCAAATATAAACAATGGTGACCTCAAAAGGAAATCAGAATATAATTACCATTGAAAGTAGATTATTTTTTTTAGAATTCATATGGAGAAAATGTTATTGAGGCTAAATAGAACATCTCAAGCCCAACCTACGAGTCTGAGAGACCCCAAATATCCCAGAAGCAACTCAGCTCCCTTTTCCCTGCCCTGCTGCCTAGGTCAGGGTGATGCCCCAGAGCAGGAGGGCACTGCAGCTCATGAAATCCCTTGTGATTTGAGGGCATGAGCCTCTCCCTGTTGAGGGTTTCCTTCCATTCACTGGCAGCCACGCAGAGCCCTGCCCTCCCCAATGTCTTGCATCAGCTCTTCATTCCCTTGGCTTGAGGCCTGTAGATTACCGTGAATCTTGGGAAGGGTGACACGTTAAGGTCCATCCTGTATCAAGTTTATCTTTCCTAAGGAGAGAGAAGAATGAAGAGAGGGGGAGTGATTACGTAAGTGGTTGACGGTCTCAGAATTCACTGACAGATTTGCCAAGGCCAGACTTAAACCCATACTGGTTTTGGCCATGCCTGTGTGGGGCTGTTGTCCCCACTGAAGCCACAATGAGTGGCAGCCTCTTGTCTGCTACTTTTAGACATGGTGATATAAACTAGGTTTAGACAGCAGAGGGCAGGAATGAACAGGAGGCAAGTGGAGTGGCCCATAGCAAGAATGTGGAGCTGAGCCAATGGGCAGAGAAGTAACTGATTGTGTGAGCACTGTATCCCTAAACCTGCCGTGTCCCTCTCTGCACAGAGCTGTGTGGCCAGCCCGGTTAGAGCCTTGATCTGTCTAACTGTTTGGTAGAGTCTTTTCAGCTACACTTTAACCCATTCCATTCTTCATTTATTAAAGGCTTCAGTTGGAATGAGCCAGGCCCAAAGATTTACCTTTGGAGAAGAGAGATGAAGTCCTGGTAAGACTTCCTAGGTCTGTGTGAACCTGCTTGTTGAGGCTGAGCTGTCTCTGTCCACTTGTGGTTGATATTTCCAGAAATGACTGGATTCTTTTCTTCGCATTTGGAAGTGTAACTGTCCGTCTGTGGCCTCATGTTGGGATTGAAAAGCCAAACGTTTCTGCTGCTTCTCATTTCTCTAGGTCACTTTTCTGTTGCAAAGCCGTTTTTCTCATCAGGTGGTACACATCTCCATCCATTGTCTTACCTTGCTTAGCAGAATGTCTGTACAATGCTAATGCCAGCGCCTTGCAGACTCTGTATAGCATTGCATAGTTTCAAAGCATTTTAAAATATTTTATCTCATTATGTAATGTTGTCCTGGGCTGTTGCTTTTCCCCTGAGTATATTTCCTCACCATTTGTACCAACTTGAGTATTTTTCTTTCTTCTCCTGTCAGTTTTGAGTCTGCTATACAGGGCTTACTCCTTCCTGCCCCTTTCATATTATTTCCTACTGGGCCTGTAAGTGGCAAAGAAAAAGGCATATCTAAATGGTACTATTTTCTGATGGTAAAGTGAAGATAACCTAAATGCTTTTTATAAGTAATCCATGAGAATTATGTCCCAGTTCCTTGGGAATATACTATGAGTAGAAGTACTAAAAATAGTTTATCTTCATGATTATACCTACACCCTTTTTCTATATGGGCAAAATATCTCCTAGAAATGGGGGGAGTATGCAAGTTAGATCCATACTGTGTTTTTGTTTGCTTGCTTTGTTTTTATTTTGTTTTGCTTATTGGTTTTTTTTAAAATATATTTTATTGATTTTTTACAGAGTGGAAGGGAGAGGGATAGAAAGTCAGAAACATCGATGAGAGAGAGACATCGATCAGCTGCCTCTTGCACGCCCCCTACTGGGGATGTGCCCGCAGCCAAGGTACATGCCCTTGCCGGAATCGAACCCGGGACCCTTCAGTCCGCAGTCCAACGCTCTATCCACTGAGCCAAACCGGTCTCGGCTTGCTTATTGTTTTTGTACTAATATTATTCATGCCCCAGTGGAGAAATAGGAATTTCATCAGCACCTTTTGTTTTCTTGAACTTGCATGGTTATGTAGAATATCACTTTTGAAATAGAAGGTGCTTTAGGTTAAAGCTTGTAAGATGGTTCTGGAACTGTGTCTCAAAGGTTTTCCTAAGAGCATTCTGGAAACTTCTTTACAGTTCACTAAAGCAGACCAAGTTGTTCCCTGAACTTAGTTCTCATTACTCTCACATCCCATTTCCTGGATCTATCATTCCATCCCCAGATGCTGGGTGCACCAAAGATGCATAGATTACTATTGTAGTAATACAAACCATAGGATATTGAGGTTGAAAGAGACCAAGCAGGTTGCTGTAAGCTTATCTGATCTTTGCATTCCCTCCATGCCATCCTCAAGTGACCAGTGAGCCTCGGCTCATTCCATCCTAAGGCACTGGAAAAGTATCCCTTTTATTGATCCCAAATCCACCTCCCTTCTGTACAATTCAAAAGACATCAAGTGCCTATCACGTACTTGGCCCTGTTCTAGGGGCTGGAGATATAGAAGTAAAGAGTCGTGGATAACTCATAGATAGCTCAATTGCTTGGGGTCATAGAAGACAAGCCAAATAGTTCTTATCTATGGACACCCTATAGATACTTGAAGATTACACTCCTGTTCCTCTGAGTCCTCACTTGAAGCTAATATTCCCAGACTATTCAGTGTAATACAGTTCAAATTCTTTTGTAATATGGATCAATTGTCTTTGGATGACTTTCAGTTTGAATATTTTTGTTTGTTTTATTAATCCTCACCTGAGGATATTTTTCCCATTAATTTTTAGAGAGAGTAAAAGAGAGAGGGAAAGACAGAGAAAAACATCAATGTGAGAGAAACACATTGATTAGTTGCCTCCTGCATGAGCCATGACCAGGGCCCCGGCTTGGGAGGAGCCTGCAACCAAGGAATGTGCCCTTGACTGGTCCACAGACCGATACTCTATTCACTGAGCCAAACTGGCCAGGGCTGAATATTGAATTCATTTTTAGTAGATTGATTTTTTTAAGTTTGTTTTTTCTTCTAAAGATAATATGCACTTGGAGACATTTTAGAAAATATAGATAAATTTAAATAGGAAATCACATATATTTTCTTTCAGCTTTTACTAACTTGTATTTATAATTTTGTTCCATTTTCTTTACTTACCATTGACATTTTTGCATTCATTATATTCATAACAATTATTTAAATGCTTACATATTTCAGATAGACTTCCAATGGTTAAGTCATAAAACAGTAGTAAGGATCCCTTATGTGAACTATCATGCTTCCTTTTCCTCAAGTCCCCAGTCTCCTAAGCCACTATCTTTGAGAACTACCAGTACTATATGGAAGGAAGGTGCTGGGCTAAAACTATCTCCTTGTGGGTTCTTCTAATGTGGATTGTTCTTGATATGCTGCCTTTTTTTTCTGTTCGTTCTTTTGTGTTTCCTCATAATCATGCTCTGCCCATTTGTTTGCAGTATTGAGTTGACTGTAGCTTTCTTGTTACAACAGGATATTCAAGTGCCATTCCCAAGGCTATCTTCCTGCTGGGTTCAGTCTTGAGGAGTCTGTTGGAGCCAGTTCTGGTGGGACTAGACAACGGTAAGCACACGGCTCACTTTTCTCTTCCAATTGCAGGCCTACAGCTGAACCAGAAAGCACTCACCACTTTCCCGGATGTGGTGCTTGTTCGGGTGTCCACCCCCTCGCTGCAGTCAGACAGTGACATCACCGTCCTGCGACACCTGGAGAAGTTGGGCTGCCGCCTGGTCAATCGCCCGCAGAGCATTTTAAACTGCATCAACAAGTTCTGGACATTCCAAGAGCTGGCTGGACATGGGGTCCCCATGCCAGACACCTTCTCCTATGGTGAGTGTCCTTGAAATAGGGTTGAAGTTTATCTTTCCTAGTCACATCTCTGGGTTTCCTCTCCCCAGTAGCCCTCAAGTGTCTTACTGGTTTTCGATATGGAGCTGTTCATCTTAGAAGATTCAACATCTTAGTCTATCATGGTCATTACCTCTGTCTGAAATGCCTTTGCTTCTTTCTGTCTGTAATTCACTCTTTAAATATGTATCTGGCACACACAATATGCCAACCACCATACTAGCACTGGACTATAGCAGTAAGAGTCCTGCCCTCAAGGCATTGCCAGGTCTTTAGAGGCAGAGACGGCAAGTAAACAAGCAAGTGCAGTGCAGAGTAGTAAGTGCCATGATAAAAGTTAGAGCAGGGTGGTGAGGGAATTACATAAGAGAACTCCTAATGAGTTTAGAAGATATTGAGGAAGGTTTCCAAAATAAATAGTATTTAAACTAAACTGAAGTTATCCAAGTAAACCAGGGTAGTGGGGCGGGGGAGGAGGGAAGAGGGCAGGGAAGTACTCCAAGCCGAGAGAAGAATATAGAAAGACCTAGAGGCAAGAGAGAGCATGACCAATTGGTGGTATTTTGAGTAGTTTGTAGGATGTAAGGGAGACTCAGTTGAGATATAAGGCTAGAAAGATAAGTAGTCATATATAGTATGTGAAGGATCTAATCTTGAGTCTAACCAAAAGTTATTTTGCTTTAAGCAAGAAGTTGGCCTGTTCAGAGTTCAGAATATCACCTTGGCTACTCTAGGAAGAATGAATTAGGCAAAACAAAGTCAAGACAAGATATGTAGTAGCAAACTTTTTAAACCATTCAAAAGAGCAATGATGGTCTAAATAAAAGGGGCCATAATAAGAATGAAATAAATCAATAGACTAGGGAATTATGAAGGAGAAAGAAATAATAGGACATGGTGATTGGTTGGGTAAGAGGGGTATGGAGAGGAGTCATGAGTGACTGGTTTCTGGTTTGGGCAACCAGATGTGATACCAAACAGAGAGACTAGAAACATAGGAGAGAAGACATAGATTGGTAGATAGGTGAGCAGTTGTGAGGAGAGATGATTTCAGTTTGGGACGTGTTCTGTTTTGAGCTGTCTATAGTATATGCAAGTAAAAATATTCAGTAAGCAGCAGAAAATGGATCTAGAGCTCCTGAGAGGTGTAGACTGGGGAAGTAGAATTGGAAACCTTACTATATTAAGTAAAGTCACAGATTAGATGGAATTACTCAGGGGGAATTTTTAGAACTAAGAAGGTGAACTGTATACCTAAAATGGTTAAAAAGATAACTTTTATGTTATGTATATTTTACCACAATAAAAAAAATCAAATGTAATAAAAGAGGGTTTAAGAGGGAGTCCTTTAGGGACTGGGTAAAGGAAACGGAACCTGTACAAGAGACTAAGCAGGAGCAGCTGGAAAGGTGAGATAAGAAAGAGAGATGACAGAAGCCAGTGGGAAGAGCAGTCCAGGAAGACTGGCATAATGAAAAGTGATGATTGATCAGTTTGAAAGGACAAGTAATGTAAGCACTGAGATGTGTGTTGGCTTTAGCAACAGGGAGTTTAATGAATACAGCTTCAGTTTAATGATGGAGAGAGAAGCCAAATTGTCAAGGACGAGGAAATGAATGGGAAGTGAGGAAATGGAAACCCTTTCAAATACTTAATTGTAAGGATATGAAGTCGCAGGTAAGGAATGAGGCAGGGTCCAGGAACAGGGGTTTTATTTGTTTAAGATGGGAGAGAACTGAGTATGTTTAAAATGGCAATGGGATTAAGAACTGGAAGGTTGAAGATACAGTAGAGGGAAGACACTTAGTTGTGCAAGATCCCCGAGAAAGTGAAAGGGAAGCAGGTCCAAAGCATGGGTACAGGGAGAAACCAAGATGGTGGCATAAGTAAACACCTGAACTGCTGCCTTGCACAACAACTTCAAAATTACAATTAAAAGACAAAATGGACATCATCCAGAACCACAGGAAGGCTGGCTGAGTGGAAATTCTACAACTAGAAGGAGAGAGAAAAGCACACTGAGACTCAGAGGATCTGCAGAAGGCAGAAGTAACCCGGCACATGTGTGGAAAGGGCTGACAACTAAGTACGTGGCTGGCTTTTTCAAGCAGGAGGGAGACAAAAACTCCTGACTACTCTGAACTCCAGTTCTGCGCAAGATTCTAGGGATCCAGACTCATATGGACTGTCTGGCAGTGGGCGGAACTTGGGGGAGGCTTTCTCTCAGAGGTGCTTGCTAAACAGAGGCTAAATTAGCACTTCCTTGAAGATCCAGGAGCCAGTGAACCCAGGGATCAGCGTAGGACCATTCAGATTACAACTCCTCAGATGCATAAGGGACACACTCAGGGGGCAGACTCAGTGAGCACCAAAGCCCCACTGAAGCAAGTCTTGCCTCATAAGGGTGTCTCCAGCACAGAAGTTCTCCCAACATAAACACAGCTGATCCTCACAGCCAATTGGCCTGGAGGTCAATTCCTCCCAGTAATACCAACAACAATCTAAACTAACTACAACAAGACTATGCATACAGCCCACAAAGGGGTGCACCAAGAATGTCCACCTCAGATAACTGGAGAGGCTGAGCCACTGGGCCCTATAGGACACCTAGCACACAAAGCCACTCTTGTCAACTCAGGGAAGCAGCCAAAATGTGGAGGCAAAGAAACAGGTCACAAATGAAAGAAATGGAGGAAAGCAAATGACTGGATAGAGTTCAAAACCATGGTTGTAAGGTTTTTCAAGAATTTTCTAGAAAAGGCCAATAAATTTAGTGAGATCCTCAAGGATATGAGAAAGGACCAATTAGAAATTAAGCATACACTGACTGAAATAAAAAATATTATACAGACTAGAGGACCACAAGAATCAAGTCAAAGATTTGAAATACAAAGAAGCAAAAACACCCAACTGGAAGAGCATAAAGGAAAAAGAATCCAAAAATATGAAGATAGTGTAAGGAGCCTCCGGGACAACTTCAAGCGTACCAACATCAGAATTATGGGGGTGCCAGAAGAAGAGAGAGAGCAAGATATTGAAAACCTATTTGAAGAAATAGTGACTGAAAACTTCCCCCACCTGGTGAAAGAAATAGATTTACAAGTCCAGGAAGCGCACAGAACCCCAAACAAAAGGAATCTAACAAGGACCACACCAAGGCACATGATTAAAATGCCAAGAACAAAAGACAGAGAGAGAATATTAAAAGCAAGGGAGCACCCATAGGATTGTCAGCTTATTTCTCAACAGAAACTATGCAGGCCAGACGGAAGTGGCAAAAAATATTCAAAGTGATGAATAGCAAGAATCTATCTACAACCAAGATTACTCTACCCAGCAAATCTATCATTTAGAATTGAAGGTCAGATAAAGAGCTTCACAGATAAGAAAAAGCTAAATGAGTTCACTACCACCAAACCAGTATTATATGAAATGCTGAAAGGTATTCTTTTTTTTTAGCAGGCTTAGATCACTTTTATTTTTCTTGTATAAAATTATGTGGTGGCCACAGCTGGAGCCAGGTCCTCTGCACAGAAACTGGTGTGGGTCTTTACAAGATGGTCAGTGAATTCCTGATAGGGAGACTTGGTGAACACAGTCTCTTTCCAGAGATCCGGGGTAAGATAGCCGTAGGTCTTAGAGATGGCATCAAAGGTGGCGTTGGCGAAGTAGCCAGGGTGGCAGTGCAGCCCCTGGCTGAAGTGTAGCAGTCATCAATACCAGCCATCATTGGCAACTTCTTAGCCACAGGAGCCGAGACAATGCCCGTACCCCTGGGGGCAGGGATGAGACGCACCAGTACAGAGCCACAGTGACCAGTCACCTTACAAGGAACCGTGTGGGGCTTGCCAAGCTTGTTTCCCCAGTAGCCTCGTCGCACAGGCACAATGGAGAGCTTGGCCAGGGTAATAGCTCCACAGATGGCAGTGGCTACTTCCTTTGAACACTTAACACCCAGACCAACATGTCCATTGTAATCCCCAATAGCGACAAATGCCTTGAACCGGGTCCTCTGGCCAGCACGTGTCTGCTTTTGCACAGGCATGATCTTTAACACCTCATCCTTGAGGGATGCCCCCAAGAAAAAGTCAATGATCTCAGATTCCTTGATGGGCAAGGAGAATAGATAGATTTCCTCTAGGGATTTGATCTTCATGTCCTTGACCAGACGGCCCAGCTTGGTGACAGGGATCCACTCCTTGTCCTCGGCTTTTCCTCCACGAGCTCCGCGGCCTCGGCCCCTGCCCCTACCCCGGCCGCGACCCCAGCCCCGGATGCCGCTGCTAAATCCTCCACAGAAGCCGCTGCGACCTCCTATTCTTGGGCTCCGGGGGCTTCCGGGGCCTCCGGGCCCTCCCGCAGCACCGGCGTCATCCGCCATTTGGTGTTTCATTGGAAAAGAAGCCGGAAAGGTGTTCTTTAAGAAGAGGAAGAAGAAGAAAAGGGTAAAGATAAAAATTATGAACATCAAATACACATCTATCAACAAATGAAACTAAAAGTCAAGAGAACTTAAAATCTGATGAACAGAATAAACTGGTGAATATAATAGAATCAGGGGCATAGAAAGGGAGTGGACTGACAATTCTCAGGGGGGAAGATGTGTGGGGGTGCGGGAAGAAACTGGATAAAAATCGTACACTTCTGTATGAAGATAGCGAGGGGAGGTGGTAAGGACAGAGGGTGGGGTGGGGACCAGGTGGAGGAGAGATATGGGGGGGAAAAAGAGGAACAATTGTCATAATTTGAACAATAAAGATTTATTCTAATAAAAAAAAAAGCAAAGAAACAGCACAGGTGCAGCCCGGCTGGCTGGTTCAGTGCTTGAGCATCAGCCTATGTAACAGGAGGTCATGGTTCGATTCCCAGTCAGGGCACATGCCTGGGTTGCATGCTTGATCCCTAGTAGGGTTCGTGCAGGAGGCAGCCAATCAATGATTCTCTCTCATCGTTGATGTTTCAATCTCTCTCCCTCTCCCTTCCTCTCTGAAATCAATAAAGTTATTAAAAAAAAAAAAAGCACAGGTGGAAGTCTGGCCTGAGAGAAGGATCCCTCTTTCACTGTATTAGAAGGGAGAAAAGAGGATAGCTAGAGAAGAGCTGATTTTATCAGCAGGTGTCAGGAAGTTGAGAGTTACCTTCTTATAAAACATCCTCTTCTGAAGATGTCCCTAATTATCTACAATGCCTCTTCATTTAAAAAAATTATTAGCACTTTTGTGAACAAAACCAGTATAGTATTCCAATTTGCAAAAATTGCTGAACTGCAGTACCACCTGCGGTAGGCAGAATAGTGATCCCCAAAAAAATGCAAATGTGGTCCTGGTTGGTATGGCTCAGTTGATTAAGCCTCATCCCAAACACTGGTTGTGGGCTTGATTCCCAGTAGGGGGCATGCAGGAGGCAGCCAATTGATGTTTCTCTCACATCGATGTTTCTTGCTCTCCCTCTCTTTTCCTGTATCTCTAAAGTTAGTAAAAACATACTTTAAAAAAAAAAAAAGATGTAAATGTGTAGGAAATCAATCAAGTTTGTAAACACAATATAGAAAGATTTTAATACACATATTATTCATGGTTTTTAAATTAAGAATTAAAGGAGTAGAGTAGAGCCAGTTTAAGCTTCCAAGTCATGCCTTAACTTGGGATGAGACAAATCCCCAGGCTTGGTTTCTTTGGTTATTGATTTTCTATTGCTATATAACAAATTACTAAAAACTTTGCAGCTTAAAATAACACCCATTTATTTCCTTACACTTTCTGAAAGTCAGAAGTCCAGCCACAGCATAGCTGGGTTCTTTGCTGTGGTCTTACCAGGCTGAAATCCAGGGATAGCTGGCCAGTGGTTTCACCTGAGGCCTGGAGTCTTCCAAACTCAGTTTTTTGGCATTTATTTCCATGCAGCTGTAGGGATTGAGGTCCCCATTTTCTTGCTGGCTATCAACTGAGGGCCGTTTTCAGCTTCTAGAATTGCCCGCTGTCGCTACCGCATGGTCTTTTGCTCTACAACATGGCAGTTCGTTCCTTCGAGGCCAGCAGGAAAGTCTCTGACACCTCACATTCTTTGGAAGGGCTCACCTGATTAGGTCAGGCCCACCATGAATCATCCCATCTTGGTTAACTCATAGTAAACATAATCACAGGAATGATACCCCATCATATTTACTGGTCCCTCCCAAACTCAAGGGAGGGGATTGGCAAGGCATGTACACCAGCAGGTAGGAATCTTCAGAGCCATCTTAAGAGTCTACCTCAGGCAGCCATTT
Organism: Antrozous pallidus; assembly: GCA_027563665.1. Classification (NCBI taxonomy): domain Eukaryota; kingdom Metazoa; phylum Chordata; class Mammalia; order Chiroptera; family Vespertilionidae; genus Antrozous; species Antrozous pallidus. The sequence goes on from CM050508.1 coordinate 182,412,394, forward strand.
TAAAAGGAAAAATACCTGCCCGTCCCGTGGGATTGTGATGAGGATTACACATACAAGAGCATGGGAAACCTTTGCCACATGGAAGACTTCGATAAATATCCCTGCCCCTTCCTCCTATATTACAGGTGCACAGTGCATGCGTGTTGGAGAGACAGGAGGCCTTGAAAGAATTCCCCCAGAGGGTGCTGTGCTGCGCTGACTGCTCCCTGACCATCAGCTTTACCTTCGCTGACTTTCACCTTTTCTTGGCAGGTGGGCATGAAGACTTTTCAAAAATGATTGACGAAGCTGAGCCCCTGGGCTACCCGGTCGTGGTGAAGAGCACACGAGGACACCAGGGTCAGTGCTGCTCCTGCACTTCCTTTAAGCCAAAGCACTGACACACAAAACCTTCGTTGGGTGGAATGGGAGCACCGCTGGGAGCAACTGAGCTTCCCCTGGAGGCGCTTGCAGTGTAGTCCTTACCTCTGTCCCTTCCTCTCTGCCCCCACCCTTCCCCTGATGATGGTGATAGGCGCTTAACCTGACTCTGGTTTCCCTAACTCCACTGCCAGCTCATCTTCTATTCTTTTTGGTGAGTCACTCTCTGAGACAGATCTATTCTTAACATTCTCTGTTGAAAAACCCTCTCAAGAGCTTATGCTGCCTGTTAGACAAAGTCCGTATTCCTGCTCATGGCCCTGAAAGGCCCTGGACAAAGAGCCTCACCTTCCTTTGCAGCTTCTCTGGCCATGGGACCCTCCCTCATCCATTCCGGACCACTTCTCTTTCGCCCACGCCATGTATTTTCCTCTTGGAAACCTCTGCTGGGAATGCCATCTTCTTCTGTCCTCTGGTGAACTTCTGCTCATCCTTCAAGGACAGCTCCACCTGTCATTTTCTTTCCTTCCACATCTCTGGCCTCCCTCCTGCCCTTCCAAAAAATTAATTGCCTTCCTTTTGTGTTTCCATAGCACTTTGTCCATGATTCTAGCTCTGTACTACACTGGATGACAGTTACAGGTTATATGCCTTTTTCCCTCCCCTTTTCCATGGTGAGTTACTCAGGTCCTGTGACTCTCTCTCTGTAAGACCTACTATGTGCTCAGTACACAGTAAGAGTCAGTAAATGTTGAAGAGGGTGGATGCAGCAGAAAGCAATCCTCCTGCAGGATGTGAGTGGGTACCTAAATGGCATACATAAATGCCCAGGGCATCTCGAGTGAGAGAAGGTATCCCAAACAGACACACAATGATGCAGGGACCGTGCAGTAGAAATAAACTAGATAGTCACCTTTCAAGAATCTCCAGTGTGAAGACAGTAGAGATAGTTGTGTTGCAGGATATGCTGCTGCGGCATGCATACCCAGGCGCCTGTTGAGGAGCTTGAGCTGGACAGAGGGAGGGCCCACTCTGCCATGAGGCAGTGAAAGTGTCGTTGGAATAAAAGGAGAAAAGCTGACAAGTGGGTTGAGCAAACAAAGAGCAGCAGGTGTGAGCAAAGCAACCTGTGAGTCTAGAGGGAGCCTGTTGAGGAGCAGGAAAAATGAGTGTGGGTGGCAAGGTGGGACTCCTACTATTCAGATATGGTACAAGACTAAAATGCAATGTCTCTCAACTAGTTGTTGTTTTTTAATCATATATGATTCAAATATGAGCCATATTTGAATTATTTATTCTAATACCGCTGGCAGTATGGGAAAGCAGCAGGTCATCCACAAAAAAATCTGCTCCACAGCCACCTAAAAACCAGCTGCTTATATAGGGCAAGACAAAGATTACACGGGGAAAAATGGATTATAGGTATGGGGAAGTAGGGTTTGCAGGCATGAGGAAGTAGGAGGCTGGGATGGGACTCCATTGTTTGGGCAACAAGGTTGTTAATCTTTCCATGTGAATGGACAGCATTCCAAGGTTGACTCCCTGGTCCAAGGTTGATTCCCAAGTCCAAGGTTGACTCCCATGTCCTGGGGGCATATAACTCCCAGCCAGGTCAGAATTTAACCAACACAATGCAATAATGGTTAACAGAGCATGATTTATATTTCCCATAACCATAGCTAGTTCCCAATATTCTATTCTTGCCCCTAACATTCCCCCACTGCTATTTCTATCATCTCATATCTATGAGATTAGTTTTAGGTGAAAAGTCTCATCCTGCTGGACTGCATCTGCTTCTGCCTTGAAAGCAATTCCCAGAGATGGAGTACACCGATGCAGGATCTTGGATATGTTTTCTATCAACTGAGAATTGTCAGAAAGATTAAAACAGTGCATTCCTTTAAATTCTTCCTAACCGTGGCTATGCTGCAAAGCAAATAATCTATTACTGCCCGATTTTCTAGAACTGCCTCCTTGACCGGGCTCAGCTCTTGATTTATTCCATGAATAGCCCTGGAGGTGGAACTAGGGCTTTTACCCTGCTATAAGCCAACAGGGTCACTTCTACATTAAGGGAGCCTACCATTACCAGCAGAACAAAAGTGGTCAAAGCAATACAGTCAACAGGGCTCCACAGGTGGAGAGCGAAGCGGTCCGGTGCCACGGCCTTGAGAAAGTCTCTTTTGGTTCAGACCCTGTGATGTTTCTGAGGCATAAAGGCAGTCAGTCATTCTAAGGAACAGGGCCCCTGGTGCTGTTAGCAGGGATAAATAGTTACCCCACATATCAGAAACCAACCAGCCAGCAGCTTAGTATGTCCATTACTATCAGGCAGTGGTTGGCAAACCGCGGGTTTGCCGCTCTGTTGACTAATGAGTTTGCCAACCACTGCTATAAGGAAAGGTGGAATTATCAAAATAACTCATATAGTTATTAGCTACTGAAAGATGATAACTAGAACCCCCAGTAACAGTCAGACATTTCCACAGGGAACTACTGCGATCATCTTTAGAGGAAACATCACTGCATCCTTTCCCCTGACAGCGGGTCCCAACATACAAAGATCCATGTATATGACTTCCCAAAATGAATGGAGTAATTCCATAAATTAGCAATAGGTGTCCCAGCTCCTCCTCAGCAAATGTAAAGGTCAGTTCTACACAGGTTCCTCCATTGCTAGCTTCAGAGCAGTCGGAGTGGTGGAAAGTGCATCTCAGGGTCCATCCATTTCTCCTCCAGTTGGCCCATCGTCCTTGCTCTGCTCACGTCTGTCTAACTACCTATCACATCCCCCCCACCAAGGATCTTGCCTCTGAATTCTTTCACAGAAAAGGGGGTACAGGGTTTCTTCTGTAACTGCTTCATGCTGAGGAGGGATGAAGGTTTTCCTTCAGAGCCAAGAGATCCTTGCTCTCTGTCAGAGGGACAATGCAGCTGGGTCACAGGTCACAGAAGGAGGTGGCAATGGTGTCTAGAGGTGGTATTCCCTGAGTGAGAGTAGGGCTTGTAACCTGGTGGAGACAAACTGTCATAAAATTCAGTATTATTGGGAAAAAGTTAGAACAGCAAGAATACACAAATGATCTAGTGGAAGGAAGAACATTTCAGTTTTGATAATTCCCTGTTGAAACACAGTTTTTTTCTCTCCCTAAAATCACCCTCATTTTTATTAAAGAGCCAACTTAAGACCAATTTATTTACTGTATTACGTCTAGTATGATTTGACCTGATTGTTTGCATGAACATAATAAGAATAACACTAAATAGTTGTTTTTAATTGTGGTAATATATATATAACATAAAATTCAACTATTTATTGAGTGCCTACAAAGTGCTAGGCATTTCATATTCTAGATACAGAAAGGAACAAAACAAAAATTCCTGCCCTCAGCGAGCTCACACTGTAGAGAGGTATGACAGACAATGACAAGTTAAATGGAAGAATCCTGGCCAAGTAGCTTAGTTGGTTAGAGCATGATGTGAGAGTGAACAGGGACTGAGCCTTGTAACCTGGGCATGTGCCCTGACTGGAAATTGAATCGGCAACCTTTCAGTGCACAGGACAACGCCCAATCTATTGAGCCATACAAGCCGGGGCTACATAGTATTTTCAAACGTTTGAAAAATTGAGATATAATTCACATAAAAATTTACTATTGTGAAGAGTACAGTTCAGTGGATTTTAGTGTATGCACTATTATATGCAACCATTTCCATGATCTAATTTCAGGACATTTCCATCACCACAAAAAGAAAACCCATACCTATTAGGAGTCAATCCCAATTGCCCTTTCCCAGTCCTTGAGAACTAATCTACTTTCTGTTTTTATGGATTTGACTATTTTGGGCATTTCATATCAATGGAATCATATAATATGTGGCCTTTTGTGCCTGGTTTCTTTAACTTACCATAATATTTTCAAAGGGTCATCCATATTGCTTTTATAACTTAACTAGTGGCCCGGTGCACAAAATTCATGCACATTAAAAGGGAATTAATTAGAGGAAATATTTTAATATTACTATTTGCCCTTTCTCTATAATAGAAGTGTCAGAGATTAAAGAAAATTAATAAAGTTTATATGAAAATTTTTCTCCTGTCAGAGTCTGTGGCACACCACGGGAACCAGAGTCAAGTCCCCGCCTACCCATGTGCGCCTCAAAAAATCACATGAGACCCAACCCAGCTGGCTGCACCACTATTGGGCCCACCCATCCAGGTCAAGCCCCGCCAGGTGGGGGGCATGGCCTGAGGTCCCCCAGCCTGGCCCAGGCCAGGAGGGCATGCCTTGAGTCCCCTGTCAAGCCCCACTGGTGGGGAGTGCAGCCTCAAGACCCTGCTCTGGCCCAGCACCACGCAGCCTCAGGTCCCTGATGATTGCTCATTAAGGCTTGTTATGAGAACTCGGCCTCCGCTATGGGAGCAGCCATTCTGTGTTACAGGATCCCCGCCTCCTCTATGGGCGCAGCCATCTTTGTTATGGCATGAAAGTCAATTTGCATATTCCTTCTTTATTAGATAGGATATTCTGTTGTCTGAATATACTGCATTTCATTTACCTGTTCATCATTTGGGTTGTTTCCATTTTGTGGCTAATGCTGCTATGAATATTTGTGGACAGGTTATAGTGTGAACATACATTTTCACGTCACTGAGTATATACCCAAGAGTGCAATTGTTGGGTCATATGGTAATTCTATGTTTAACTATAGAGGAACGGCCAAACTGTTTTCCTCATCAGTTTATGCCATTTTACACTCCCACCAGGACTGTACGATGATTACATTTTCTCCACATCCTCCCAACAGTTATATCATTCATTCATTCATTCATTTATTATTGATTTGTTTTATTATAGAGATTTTAGTGGTTTCTTTTTTTTATTTATTTTTTATTTTTTTACAGAGCGGAAGGGAGAGGGATAGAAAGTCAGAAACATCGATGAGAGAGAAACATCCATCAGCTGCCTCTTGCACGCCCCCTACTGGAGATGTGCCCGCAGCCAAGGTACATGCCCTTGACCGGAATCGAATCCGGGACCCTTCAGTTCGCAGTCCGACGCTCTATCCACTGAGCCAAACCGGTTTCGGCGAGATTTTAGTGGTTTCTTATTGTGGTTTTCATTTATGTTTCCCTAATGATATTGAACATATTTTTATGTGTTTATTGGCCATTTGTATATCTTTTTTTTTTAACAACAACAAAAAAAGGAAATTTACCTGTATGTGGTTCGGTAGTAGTTGTCATCACAAATCGGCATAACCAGACAAACTGTGTATCCTACGGTATCAAGAATTTCTTGTTACTACCATTATTTCCATGTACAACAATCTATGGAACATTTACTGATACTGATATTTACCGTTTGAACACAAAGTAAGATTTATTCAATGACAGTCATGTCATCATCTTCTGGAACATCATCATAACAATCCAAACCCCGAATTTCCTGGTAAATTTCTTGTGACTCCATTTCTTTCAGAATCAGTGGACCAAATCTCTCATGTTTAGCAATAGCACTGTCCTTAAATGAATACTTCTTGTCAAGGTAGCCTGCTTGTAGTGCATTTGCAATGCAACTGTCAGTGATTTTCTCCCATGAATTCTTTTTTCCTCCCACAATTTCTTTATTGATTAAGGTATTACATATGTGTCCTTATCCCTCTATTAACCCGCCCCCCACACACTCATGCCCTCACCCCCCTGGTGTTCATGTCCATTGGTTAGGCTTATATTCATGCATCCAAGTCCTCTGGTTAATTTCTCCTCCTTCCCCCCTCCCTCCCATACCTTCCCCCTGAGGACCAGCATTCTGGTCAATATCTTCTTTTTTTTTTAATATGTTTTTTTATTGATTTCAGAGAGAGGAAGGGAGAAGGAGAGATAGAAACATCAATGACAAGAATCATTGTTTGGCTACCTCCTGCACAACCCCTACTGGGGATCCAGCCTGCAATCCCAGCATGTACCCTGTTGGGGAATTGAATCAGTGACTTCTTGGTTCATAGGTCAGTACTCAACCACTGAACCACACTGGCCAAACTATATACCTTCTTTGGAGAAATGTCTGTTCAGATCCTTGGCCCACTTTTCAATTGTATTATTTGCCTTTTTACTGTTGAATTTTTAAGAGTTATTTATATACTCTGGCTATTATACCCTTATCAGACATATAATTTAAACATTTTTTTCTACTTTTAGGTTGTCTTTTCACTTTCTTGATAGTGTCCTTTGATCCACAAAAATTTTTTATTTTGATGAAATTCAGTCTATTTTTTCCTTTGGTTATTTGTGCTTTTGATATCATTTTGTACTTGCTTAATCCAAAGTCACACAAATTTATACCTATGTGTCCTTCTAACTGTTTTAACCCTTACATTTAGGTTTTTTTTTTACCCATTTTGAGTTCAGTTTTGAATATGGTGTAATGTAGGAATTCAACTTCATTCTGTTGTGTGTGGATGTCCATTTTTTCCAGAATCATTTGTTGAATAAACCGTTCTTTCCCCATTGCATGTTGATGAAACCCTTGTCAAAAATCAATTGACCATCTGTCTGAGGGTTTATTCTGAGCTCTCGATTCTTTTACAATGCCCTATATGTCTGTTTTTATAACAGGCCACATCTCTTGATTACTGTAACTTAATAATAAGATTAGAAATTGGGAAATGTGAGAGAGCTCCGCGCGCTCTGCAGCCCGGCCGCCTCCCCTCCTCCGGATCCGCGCACCAGCCCGCAGCATGGCCCCCAAACGCCAGTCCTTGCTGCCGCCCCAGACCAAGAAACCGAAGCTGGCCCCAGCCCCCAAACCGGAGAGGAAGCCGCCCCCTCCCGCCTCCCCCCGGACGTGCCAAAGGGCGAAAAAGAACAGCAAGAAGCGATTGAACATATTAATGAAGTACAAAATGAAATAGGCAGACTTAATGAACAAGCCAGTGAGGAGATTTTGAAAGTAGAACAGAAATATAACAAACTCCACCAACCATTTTTTCAGAAGAGATCAGAATTGATTGCCAAAATCCCAAATTTTGGGGTAACAACATTTGTCAACCATCCACAAAGGACTGCACTGCTTGGGGAAGAGGATGAAGAGGCCCTGCATTATTTGACAAGGGCTGAAGTGACAGAATTTGAAGATATTAAATCAGGTTACAGAATAGATTTTTATTTTGATGAAAATCCTTACTTTGAAAATAAAGTTCTCTCCAAAGAGTTTCATCTGCATGAGAGTGGTGATCCATCTTCAAAGTCCACTGAAATCAAATGGAAATCTGGAAAGGATTTGACGAAACGTCCAAGTCAAACACAGAATAAAGCCAGCAGGAAGAGACAGCATGAGGAACCAGAAAGCTTCTTTACCTGGTTTACTGACCATTCCGATGCAGGTGCAGATGAGTTAGGGGAAGTCATCAAAGATGACATTTGGCCGAATCCTTTACAGAACTACTTGGTTCCTGACATGGATGATGAAGAAGGGGAAGGAGAGGAAGATGATGATGATGACGAAGGAGAGGAAGGATTGGAAGATATTGATAAAGAAGGGGATGAGGATGAAGGTGAAGAAGATGAAGATGATGATGAGGGGGAAGAAGGAGAGGAAGATGAAGAAGATGACTAATGAACACTGATGGATTCCAACCGTTTTTAATTTTCTCCAGTCCCTGGGAGCAAGTTGCAGTCTTTTTTTTCCTTTTTCTTCCCCCCCCCGCCCCCCTTGTGCTTAGTCGCCCTATTTTTGAGGTCTCTTTTTCTCTCCTTTACACCATGGTTCTCACCTTATTTGGGGGGGGGGAGTGATGTATTTTGAGCAGAATACAGTGGGAAAAGAATCTTTTGCCCCTTTCTGTTCCAAATTCACTTTTATCCCTTCCTGCCTCAAGAAAAACTTAATGGAATCAACCCCACTGTGCTCTGTGGGAAAAAAGAAAAACCTTCTGCTCCCTTAGCTCTGCTGAGAGCTGGAGGTTGCCAGGCCCCTGTGTAGTAGTGCATAGAATTCTAGCTTTTTCCTGCTTTCTCTGTATATTGGGCTCAGAGATTACACTGTGTCTCTATGTGAATATGGACAGTTAGCATTTACCAACATGTGTCTGTCTACTTTCTCTTGTTTAAAAAAAAAAAAACTTTTAAAAAAGAGGGGGTTATAGAAGGTGAGCAAAGGTTGGGTTTGAGATGTTTGGGTGGGTTAAGTGGGCATTTTGACAACATGGCTTCTCCTTTGGCATGTTTAGTTGTGATGTTTAACGGACATCCTTGCAGTCTAAGATGACACTTTTAAAATAAAATTCTCTCTTAATGATGACTTGAGCCCTGCCACTTGATGGGAGAAGCAGCAGAACCTGTAGGATCTCATTCGGAATTGACATTTCTCTGTTGTAGTTTTGTTCCTGTTTATTTTTAAATTTTCTTTTTGTTTCACTGGAAAGAAAAGATGATGCTCAGTTTTAAACGTTAAAAGTGTACAAGTTGCTTTGTTACAATAAAACTAAATGTGTACACACAAAAAAAAGAAATTGGGAAATGTGAATCCTCCAACTTTGTCCTTCTGTTTTAAGATTGTGTTAGCTATTGGGAATCCTTGCATATGAATTTAAGGATCAATTTCTGCAGAAAATGAAATTGGCATTTTGGTAGGAAATGCATTGAATCTGTAAATCAACCTGAAGTGCATTGTCATCTCAATATTAAGTCTTTCAGCCCTGGCTGGTTTGGCTCAGGGGATAGAGCATCAACCTGCAGACCAAAAAGTCCCAGGTTTAATTCCGGACAAGGGCACGTGCCTGGGTTTCAGGCTTGATCCCCAGTAGGGGGCGTGCAGGAGGCAGCTGATCAATGATTCTCTCTCATCATCGGTGTTTCTATCTCTCACCCTCTCTGAAACCAATAAAAATGTATTTTTTAAAAACGTATTTCAATCGCTGAAAGATGAGATGTATTCAGAAATGTTTTATAGTTTCCAGTGTATAAGTATTATACTTATTTTATGAAATGTATTCCTGAATGTGTTATCCCTTTTTATACTATTGTAAATAGAATTGTGTCCTTAATTTGATTTTCAGATTGCTCAATGCTAATGTAACACATAGTATCTTAGGGAAAATGAATAGGGAATAAACAAAATCACAGCAATGTTTAGACTCTAGACTATGGAAATAAATTTAAAGAGGGCAGTGGACTGGTGTAGCCTATGCCTTTTAGGTGACTAATCTTATGGACCCTCATTTTCTTCATGTAAAAGCAAAAATAGCTATCTTTGTCCTAATGGCTTCACAAGGCTAGTATGAAGGGTAAGTAAAACAATAAAAAAAAGTATTCGACACATCATAGATTATTTACTAATCTTAGTGCCCTTCCCTCACCTCTCATTTTTCCTCCTTGCCTCAAAACTGTAGCTCTTTTATTAACTGAAGACCAAGCCCATGTTAGAACCTCTGCACCAGAAGCCAAGGAACAAGTGTCTATCTCTAGCTACATCTGCTAAAAATCCTACCTAAGGTCCAGAGAACCCCCATGCCTACACCTGATCCAAGCCCTCTGTGCCAGATGACAGATCTCCTGGTGCCAAAAGTCCAGTGTTTTGGAGACATATTGCCAACCTTTTACGTGGCGAGAGGCCGATGCCCATCACTCTTTTTATGAAGACTTCAGAAAGATCCTCCTCCCTTTAAGACACAAATCTTAGGCAAACCATCCCGTATTTGCTAACAGGAATGTTCAGAGTGGGTGTGCTCATGTCAGGTCTGCAAGAGCACACCTATCAGGAACCGCTGTCAGGTGTATTAGCTGATATGCCAAAGGGAAGCAGGTGTCAGGTCATTGCAAAAGCATGGGTCAGCCAAGCAGAAAAGAAAGAATTTGGAGTAAAAAAGAAACGCTTTCCCAAGAGGAAGAAGTATTGATCATTCCTTTTAGAATTAATAGGTGTTGCCAAATAATACGTTTCTTATATTTAAAAAGAGGAAGGATGTCTGTCAGTGACTCACTTTTTGTCTTTTTTTTTTTTAAATATATTTTATTGATTTTTTACAGAGCGGAAGGGAGAGGGATAGAAAGTCAGAAACATCGATGAGAGAGAAACATCGATCAGCTGCCTCTTGCACGCCCCCTACTGGGGATGTGCCCGCAGCCAAAGTACATGCCCTTGCCGGAATTGAACCCAGGACCCTTCAGTCCGCAGTCCAACGCTCTATCCACTGAGCCAAACCGGTCTCGAGTGACTCACTTTTTTAACATTATAGTATTTTTCATAGACCTCAGTGTGAAATCATGCGGTGTTATACTTGTCTTTTTTGGATCTCTCTCCATCTATTTTAGAACTTTTCTAAAGTATGTTCAATCAATTATGTTCTGCTTTGTGTATCAAGTTCAGTATGAAGCTGGGGGGATTTTTAAAAAATGAGTTAGACATGGACCCTGCCTAATCCACATCCGTGGGGTGATAAGAGATGGTAATAACAGTTTTTGGAACCTAGTTGACTTGATCCTTAGGATTTTATTTTGACTCCTTCTCTGTATTTCTGGAATACATTATTATTTCATTTTTATAAGAGTGGTGGTATAAGGAGACAGTCAACATTGTTAAGACCTGAGCAAAATCAAGAGAAAATAAAGTTCAATAGCCATTTGATAAGAAGCAAAAATCTAGTCAGAGAAGTAGAAGAGACCAAAGCGAGGCGAGTTCAGGAAGCACTGATGACTGTATCAGACGGGAGATGGGGTGGCCAGGACAGGGCTCAGAAGCTGCTCTAATTCCTTCTCTTTTCTTTCTTCTTAAAGGAAAGGCTGTTTTCCTTGCAAGAGATAAACATCACCTCTCAGACATCTGCCATCTGATCCGCCATGACGTGCCCTACCTGTTCCAGAAGTATGTGAAGGAGTCACATGGAAAGGACATCCGGGTGGTGGTGGTCGGGGGCCAGGTGATAGGCTCTATGCTTCGCTGCTCCACGGACGGACGGATGCAAAGCAATTGCTCTCTCGGTAAGGTGCAAGGGCTCAGAGCCTGTGTTGGTTATAGGAGACCTCCAGGAGTTTTCAGTAGGATGTTTAGACCCATTCAATAAATTTGTACCTGTCCCTCCTATCTAGTCAGATCCTGGCTTGGTGCCAGGATCAACAGCCAAGAATGAGAAACAAGCCCTTTCCTTTAGCAGCAGGCAGTCCAGCGGGGGACAGATGGTCTAAGTGCTGTGACCGAGGTCCGGCCAGGGGTGTCTGGACATTGAGGTTTGAACCCTATCCTATAGGTGTTAGGACTTAGCGGTCAGGTCTACACAAGGGAGTGACATGAGGATCTGTGTTTGAGAAACTGACATCTGGTTAGAGGATGAATTGAAGGCATAAGACAGGAGGCAGGGACAAGTGTGGAAGCTGCTGTAACAGCTCAGGCAAGAAACAGTGAGGGTCCAAACTGAGGCAATGACATGACACAGAGCAAATTCTGCTTTTATATTACGATTGAAAGTTGTGTTTTTCTTATATGTATGATGTTATTAAAAAGCTAGAGTTTATAGAGTCAAATGCATAACCCCACCCCATGAAGCTGTTTAATAAAGCTTGCTTGTTTCCTGTAGTGATGAAGGAAGATGGATGACCCAGAAGGCTGTCAATTCTTGTCCCCAACACAGAAAGCTATTGTCCATCTCAATAAATGAATTTTCATGTTGGTAATATGAAAAAGTACTATAGTTATTGTTTTCTGAATCGCCAGATGAGTGTCCCAAGTCTAATGACTAAGAAAGAGACTGAGACATTGATTTTGTCCTTCCTTTGTTAATACTGGCTGAGCAGTTTTCATGAGCAGACTTTGGTAGATATTGAGAGTGTAGCGATTAGAGAATCCTTGTCCTCCCCATAGCTTATGGTCCAGTAAAGGAGAAGACACATAAAGAGATCATTGTAAGATAATGAGATAAAGCAATATAATAGAAGCAAATTCCAGGCTCAGGTTGAGAACTAAGTACCTAACATATTATCTCATTTAATTTTCATGCTAATCATGTGCAGTGCAACAGTATTGAACCTTATGTGTTATTGTTTTGTCTTTTTTATTATGTTTTTATTGATTTTAGAGAGAAAGGTGGATAGAGGAAGAGGAACATCTATCAGCTGCCTTTTGCAAATCCACTGCTGGGGATTGAGCCCGCAATGTGGGCATGTGCCATGACTGGGAATTGTACCAGTGACCTTTTGGTGCATGGTATGATGCTAAAACAACTGAGTCACACTGGCCAGGGATGTTTTGTCTTTTTTAGTTTCTAACAAGGAACTGCATGGTTTTTTAATTTATCCACATTCTTTTCCTCCTGAACTATTTTTACAGCCTTTTCTTTATACAGTATTATAGGTGGGGAAAGGACAGTGGTAAGGTAAAGATATTAGTTATTGGACCTGAGGATACAAGTCATAAGTCTTTCTAGGGAAACTAAGGGAGACAATTAAATCTGAAGTTTTAGCTTTTTTAAAAATTTCTTTATTGATTAAGGTATTACATATGTATCCTCATCCCCCATTGCTCCTTCCAAACGCCCCCCCCCCCCACCATTTATGCCCTCATCCCCCTGGTGTCCGTGTCCATTGATTAGGCTTATATGCATGCATACAAGTCCTTTGGTTAATCTCTTCCCCTGACCCCCACCCTCCCCTACTTACCTCTGAGGTTTGACAGTCAATGTTTCTCTGTCTCTGGATCTATTTGTGTTCATCAGTTTATGTTGTTCATTATATTCCATAAATGAGTGAGATCATGTGATACCAATCTTTCTTTGACTGGCTTATCTCACTTAGCCTAATGCTCTCCAGTTCCATCCATGCTCTGGTGTGAAACAGCCACCTTTTCCTCCTTTTTCTTCTTCTTCCTCTTCTTAAAGAATACCTTTCAGCATTTCCTATAATACTGGTTTTGTGTTGATGAACTCCTTTAGCTTCTTCTTATCTGTGAAGCTCTTTATCTGACCTTCAATTCTGAATGATAGCTTCACTGGATAGAGTAATCTTGGTTGTAGGTTTTTGCTATTCATCACTTTGAAAATTTCTTGCCATTCCCATCTGGCCTGCATAGTTTCTGTTGAGAAATTAGCTGACAATCGTATGGGTGCTCCCTTGTAGGTAAGTAAGTGTTTTTCTTGTGTTGCTCTTAATATTTTCTGTCTTTGCTCTTGGCATTTTAATTATCATATGTCTTGGTGTGGTCCTCATTAGATTCATTTTGTTTGGGGTTCTGTGCGCTTCCTGGACTTGTAAGTCTATTTCTTTCACCAGGTGGGGGAAGTTTTTAATCACTATTTCTTCAAATAGGTTTTCAGTATCTTGCTCTTTCTCTTCTTCTGGCACCCCCATAATTCTGATGTTGTTATGCCTGAAGTTGTCCCAGAGGCTTCTTACACTATCTTCAAATTTTTGGATTTTTTATTTTATTTTATTATTATTATTATTATTATTGCTTTTCCAGTTGAGTGTTTTTGGCCTCTTAGTATTTCAAATCTTTGACTTGATTCTTGTGTTCCTCTAGTCTGCTGTTGGGTCTCTGTAAAATATTTTTTATTTCAGTCAGTGTATGCTTAATTACTAATTGGTCCTTTTTCATATCCTCGAGGGTCTCGCTAAATTTATCGGCCTTTTCTAGGAACCTCTTGAAAAATCTTATAACCGTGATTTTGAACTCTATATCCAGTCATTTGTTTTCCTCCATTTCTTTGATTTGTGAGCTATTTATTTCTCTCCGCATTTTCACTGCTTCCCTGAGTTGGTAGGGTGGCTTTGTGTGCTAGGTGTCTCAGCCTCCCCTTGTTACCTGAGGTGGACACTCTTGGTGCACCCCTTTGTGGACTTTGTGTACAGCCTTGGTTAAGTCTTGATTGTTGTTGGTATCACTGGGAGAAATTGACCTCTAAGCCAATTGGCTGTGATGATCAGCTGTGTCTATGCTGGGAGACAGCCTTATGCAACTAGACTTGAAAATTGCACAAGCCTCTGGGCTCAGCTTGGATGGGGTGGAGCCGACAGCCTTGGCTTCCAGTCAGCCCTGTCCCACGAGATTTATGGGTCTCAGTGTCTGCAGGCAATTGCTGCAAGCACCTCTGAGAGAAAGACGCCCTCGAGTTTCGCCCCCTGCCAAACAGTCCAGTTTCCCCCCCCCCCAATTAATCTGGACTCCCAGATTTTCGCCCAGCACTGGGGTTCTGTGTAGTCGGAACTGGGTTTCAGCACCATCCGGAGCTCCTATCTCCCTCCCACCAGATCAAGCCAGCGGCACAGTCAGTAGTCTGTCCTCTCTGTGCACCCTCGCGTGTGTGCCTCCAGACCTCTGCCTTTGGCTGTTCCCCTGAGATTCCGCCTCACAGTCCAGATTCCCCTTGTATGGGCCTGGGTCCCACAGGTCTCGCCCAGAACCGGGGTTCAGTGTAGTTGGAAGTGGGGTTCGATGCAGTCTGAAGCTTTTGTCTCCTTCCTCCTAGAACATGCCCGCCAGGCACTCAGCCATCCCATCCTCTCAGGCCCATCCTCTCCGTGTGTGCATGTCTCTGTACCTCTCAGACTTTGCAGCTGCTCTGATACTTCGTGTGTGTTTCTGCTTCCTTCTGGTTGTAGAATTTTCACTCAGCCAGCTTTCCTGTGGTTCTGGATAATGTCCATTTTGTCTTTTAGTTGTATTCTTGAAATTGTTGTGCGAGGCAGCAGCCTAGGTGTTTACCTATGCCACCATCTTGGTTTCTCCTGAAGTTTTAGTTTTTTAACAAATAAGAGCAATCAGATTCTTTCTGTCCTTGGTATAGGATTTTGTCTCACAAGCATCTTCATCTCTCTCTACTTAAAAAATAATAAATTCTGTTTTATTGTAATTATTCAGGAGTAGAAAATGTAGAAAACCTGGAAAATATAGCAAAGTCAAATGAAAATATATTTATCATTAATCTCACCATCTAGAGACAACCATTGTTAACATCTACATTATGAAAGGCTAAGGGCCATCACGACCTAAGTAACCAGTCACCAGGAAGTTCATGAAGCACCTCTTGGTCCCTCCCCCATGGCCCATAGGCTTCTATCACAGCAAGGCTGGCAGCTGGTGGGCAAGTGGCGGGGGGGGTGAAGTTGTTAGCCTCCATCCTGGGGCCAGACCAGAGGCCTAATGACCTTGCCGCTGCCGCGGCAGCTGCAAATCAAGCCTGGAGAGAGGCAGGGCCTGATCATAGCTGCCGTGGAGGCTGGTAAGGCCCAGAGAGAGGGAAAGAAGGGGGGCCTGATCAGCAACTGTCACAGCTGCTGATGAGGCCCAGAGAGAGAGAGAGGGAGAGGGGGCAAGGTCTGATCAGCAGCTGCTATGGAGGCTGCGAATCAGGCCTGGAGATAGGCCCGAAGACACTAACTGGCATAGAAACAGACCAATCAGAACCAAATCTGGGTGAACTGAAAGGAGCCAATGGTTGCCTAAGAAGCGGAGCTTTTGACACTGACTGGCATACAAACCCACCAATCAGAACCTAATCTGGGTGAACTTCAAAAGCAGAACCTAAGGTGGGAGCTGAGGAGGGGTTTTAAGGGCAACAGCTGTTTGGTGTAAGGTGTAATAAAGCAGTTCAACTTTTTAATGACTGCTATGGCAGTATAGTGCATATGGCTGGCTATCAGTCCAGATATAGGGATCATGTATTTTTGTCGGCCAAAAGAATCTCTTCCTGCTCCCCCCGCCCCACCATTTAAGCAATCCTATCCTATATAATATATCTGTACTAATAAAAGGGTAATATGCTAATCAGACCGGTTGACTGGCCATCTTCTGGACGTCTGACTTCCTTCTGGACAAAGCCATGTTGGTGGGGGCCAAGGCAGAGGCAGTTAGAGGCAATCAGGCCAGCAAAGGAGAGCAGTTGGGGGTGAGATCAGGCCAGCAGGGTGTTAGGGGCAATCAGGCTAGCAGGGCAGGGTAGGGCAGTTAGGGCTGATCAGGCCAGCAGGGGAGCAGTTATGGGTGCTCAGGCAGGTGGGCAGAGATGTTAGGGGCAATCAGGTAGGCAGGTAGGTGAGCAATTAGGAGCCAGTGGTCCCAGATTGTGAGAGAAATGTCTGACATCCCCCAAGGAGTCCCCATTTGGAGAGGATACAGGCTGGGCTGAAGAAGCCCTCCTGTGCATAAATTTTGTGCACCGGGTCTCTAGTTTTGGTATAATTTCTTTCGACCTTTTTTTCTAATAATATCATTTTGCATAGTTATACTGCTCAGTCTTTAATCCTACATATATTCCTATGGGATCACAAACTCTCTATGGGCATTATTATTTTTTTTATTGATTTTTTAGAGAGGAAGGGAGAGGGATAGAAAGTTAGAAACACTGATGAGAAACATTGATCAGCTGCCTCCTGCACACCCCCTACTGAGATGTGCCTGCAACCAAGGTATTTTCCCTGGACCAGAATCAAACCCAGGATCCTTCAGTCCGCAGGCCGACGCTCTATCCACGGAGCCAAACTGGTTTCAGCAAGCATTATTATTAATGGTTGTAAAATATGTTGTTTTCCTCTATTGTGAGCTACTTAGATTATAATTTTTCACTTATTCATCAACAAACATTTACTATTGAGTACCTACTCTGTTCCAGGCACAATGATTTTTCAGTATTTTTAAATAACTCTGACATTAACATCTGTCTGCATCAAGCCTTTTCTCTGTTACATAAGATTATTTTCTAAGTAGTGGAATGACTGAGTCAGAGGGTATACCCATTTTTAAGACTCTAGATAAGAAATGACCACATTGTTTTCCTGATTTCCTTCCAGGCCTTTTGTGAGTTATGAAAATGCCCTTCTCGCTGCCCTTCCTCAGCACTCCCCCTTCTCCTTCTCGAAGGGTCATTTGATTTGTTAGTTAGTGTCTGATGTCATCGTTACATCACTGTGTTTTCCCTACAGGTGGTGTGGGTGTCATGTGCCCATTGACAGAGCAAGGCAAGCAATTGGCTATTCAGGTGTCTAATATCCTGGGCATGGACTTCTGTGGCATCGATCTCCTCATCATGGATGATGGCTCCTTTGTGGTGTGTGAGGCAAACGCCAATGTTGGTTTCCTCGCCTTCGACCAGGCATGCAACTTAGATGTGGGTGCGATCATTGCAGACTATGCTGTGTCCTTGCTGCCAAATATGCAGACTGGGAAGATGGCCATCCTCCCAGGCCTGTCCAGTCCCAGGGAGAAGAGCGAGCCAGATGGCTGTGTTGCAGCTCGAGGCGTTGCAGAGAGCATCTACACCATCAACAATGGGTCTACCTCCAGTGAGAGTGAGCCTGAACTGGGAGAGGTCCGGGGTCCCTCAGCAAGCATGACAGGGCCCCCAACCCCCATGCTGCCCGAACCCAGCTACAACATTAACAATAGGATTGCTTCTGAATTAAAACTGAAGTGAATTCCTGCTTTTGTTGGCAGCATTTAAACCAAATTCTACCGCTTCCCTAGTAGTTTTGAATGAATAAAATCTGGACTGATACGATTTCATTTGCACAGAAACAAAATCCCATCTGGGCACTCGACATTCTTTCTAACGATGATTTAAGCAAATGGCATAGCTTTGTGGTTTTTACAAAGATAATGTAACAACGCTCACCAGGAACAGCATCCCGACTGATCAATTTGAGACCAAGGTCTGCTGCAAGCACTTGGATATCCCGACTGATTTTAAGGCACCGACTCTGAGCTGCTGCTTCTGGCTTTTAGCAATAGAGCTCATTAACTCAGAAAAGCTCCTGGCAATACTTTACTCAAAGCAACCACCGGATGGAGGTGTGGGCAAAAAGGGTGGAATGTGGCTTCAGTTATGTGCTTTTCAATGTGTGTGTGTGTGTGTGTGTGTGTGTGTGTGTGTGTGTGTGAGAGAGAGAGAGAGAGAGAGAGAGAGAGAGAGAGAGAGAGAGATATGCTTGGAGAATACACAGTTCAAATACTAGTAGAGGATTGATCTCTGCTCCCCCTCCATCACCATCTTGACCATATTTCTCTGACACTCAGGATGTGGTGTTCTAGAGAGTTTCCTCATTAGCATTTTCAATGAAGCACTTTGTAGAAAGTAAGTTCACTGGTTGGCAAATGTCCTGCTCTGTAACTGTGGCATTCTTTAAGTGCTTTGCCACTTCGAATTTACAGACCTGCTTCAACTAACACCAGCCCCAGCAGCCTCCTGCACCTTTGCTGCCTTTGGCCTCCGCTGGAAATGCCATTGAATGAGCTAGTGGCCACACACTTTATTTCTTAAGCATGCACTAGAACCAAACACCAAGGACTCTCTCTTCAATGGATGATTTTCACTTGTCATTCCAAAGCCATTGGGTTATATCCTGGAAAGCTACTGGACAATAATCCCTTCCCCAACTCCTCTACTGAAACTTTGTGTACTGCTTAGCTGTAGAAGGTTTTTTTTTTTATGAGTTGGTATGTGGACCTGTTAGGTAGGTAGAGCCATTGGAAACACACTCCAATCCTCTTGACATTCTAGTATTATCCAGGTTCCAGAGACCTGACCGTACCTACCTTTCCAAACTGGGGACTTACTCATTGCCTATTTTGGGGGGAGTTAGATATTGTAGACATGATACCAAGTGCTTTTCATTTCAACTCTTCAAGCAGCAGCTGATGAGCCTTTCCTTGGAAAGTCATGGGAAGGGAATGTTCCACTTCTGCTCTGTGGAGTATGACTGAAAATGGGCAAGGCTATGTTTTAACCAAATACACCAGAACAGGCACTCACAAGTTACCATAATCAGGGTTATTTCCTGGGAGACCATACTCTTAAGCTGTTATGTTGTGCGTGCCAAGAACACATAGAATTCCTGTTTGGAGTTATCTTTGAAACCATGCAAGGAAGGAGGGCTCGCAACCTATAGTCAGGTCTTTTTTTATGTGTTTGTTTTTGTTGTTCTCATTCGAGGTTTTGGGTTTTTATCCATTGATGTTTTTAGGGAGAGTTGAAGGAAGGGGAAGAGACACAGAGAGAGAAACATCGATATAGAGAGACATCAATTGGTTGCCTCTCACACGCACCTTGACTAGAGTTGGGGTTCGAGCCTGCAACCGAGGAACGTGCTTTGACCGGAATCAAACCCAATACCCTTCAGTCCCTGGGCCGACGCTGTAACCACTAAGAAAAAACAGCGAGGGCAGGTCTTATTTTTTACACCATCCCTCCCCAGAGGTAGTCCACGCTCCATTACCCATTTTATTTATTGGACTTTTCTTCTAATGTTCTTTGGATGTTAAAAAATAACCATTTCTTGAAAAATAAATCTACTCTTTAAGGATAAAGACTTAAAAACATTGAAGAAAGTTTATTAGGAGACAGTTTCCAAAGGCAGTTCTGGAATATTCTGAGTAAGGTCAGCTTCACTGGACTAAACATACATCTTCCCAAGGTGACTACTTTTAAAGGCAACAACACCCACTTGGGTGTATAAACTCCTGTACTTATTCTGCTGTAAATGTAAATTGTGCATAAGGTCAAACAATTCCATTTTTTCACAACATTTAAATAGAAATTGGCTTTTAAAATACTGTGACTAAAATCAGATTTCGCTAAGTATCATTGTATGATTAGAAAATCTTTAGCGCCATGTAATGGAGATGTACACTACACGGTTGTAGTCTAAATGCAGTTCCAGGTGGGGTGCATGCCCCTACACTGTAACCTTAGTAATGTGTCCTTTACAGTTGAAAATGGAATACTTCACCTTTACATAGGTAACGACATGTACCTTATGTTTACTACTCAGGGTAGGTTTAGAAGGATAGTTCTAGGTCTTTTCTCACTGCAAATGGCCAGATGCTTTCTTTGTAAACATTGGAGCCAAGTGAGTTACGTTTCACTCATTCTCAGTGTTTAGTATAAGCCAAGTTCTCCCACTATATCTAAAGCATGCTAGTGGGCCCCATCCTGAGCAGAGCAGCTAGAGAGTGCTTCCAGATTTGTCAGAGGGGGCCCATTTTCCAGCGGCTAGTGATATCTGTAGTCATTGGCATCATTGCTTGGAACTGAGCCCTGTCGAAGCAGAGAAAGCTGGGCCACAGCTGGATCATAGCCCCCTCAAGATTTTCCATACTGGCTGTGCGCTCAGCCTCAGTCAGGTGGCTTGGCTGGACCCCACTTGCCACAGCTGCCCACAGGCCTGCTGGAAGGAACATGGGTCACAGAGCCAGATCCTGGTTCTGGCTCTCCCCTTAAACAGCTGATGGAACTTGTACAATCAGGTGGTCTCTGTGCCTCCATTTTTCCATTCTTCAAGTAGGAAGGATGCCTGTTCTGTTTAACTCTTGGCGGTGCTTTGAGGTGGAAGTGAGCTCATTAATGAGTATGCATTATGTGGGAGGTGGTAGAAGAACATCTACCACATCTGGTTTTATAACAGTTTCTCCTCAGCTCTCTTCTGAGGGAGTTAAGAAAGAAAGAGACCATGAAGTCTGGGCGTTAGCACACTAAACAGTGGTAGAGGCCCTAAAAAAGGAGGCAGCTTCTCAGAGGCTTTACAACCTAAAAGGAGTAAGGCTTGCAGTATATTCAAGTAGCCTTCGGGGTATATTGTGTATAACCTGAAACTCTTGACTTGTGTATATCAACTAAGTCTTTCTTATGTAACATAAATTACAGTGTCTGTATATGGTCTTCCAATTATCTAATAGCATCTTGAAACTGGTCAAAACTTGAATGCCAATAACTCAGTCACTCAGAAATATACATGATTCTGCACTTGGGAGAAATGTCTATGCTATCTGTCTGATTGCTGATGAGTGAGGGGTTGCCAGGGTGCAAAAGAAGTAGATGACAAGCTATTAGTCAGGCTCACTGCTCCCAGCTAAGAGGGCATTCCATGGCAGTGGGCATGGGGTGAGGAGGGATGCGAAGGGGAAAGGTCTGAGATAGTTGTGTGACATTTCAGTGAGAGAAATAAAAAATTGAGATCATTTGGAATTCTAGTGGGAAGGAGAAAGAAATTGCTTTTCTATTTTTTAAAATATATTTTATTGATTTTTTTTTACAGAGAGGAAGAGAGAGGGATAGAAAGTCAGAAACATCGATGAGAGAGAAACATCAGTCAGCTGCCTCTTGTCCACCCCCGACTGGGGATGTGCCCAAAACCAAGGTACATGCCCTTGACCGGAATTGAACCTGGGACCCCTCAGTCCCCAGGCCGACGCTCTATCCACTGAGCCAAACTGGTTTCAGCATGGCTCTTCTGTTTTAGCTAAAGAATTATGAATATGTATGAGAAGAGGTAGGGTCCATTGAAATTATTCTGTAAAAAGATAATAGGATGAATGGGTTCCCATCCTCTATTGAAATGGGAGACACATGCCTCATCCCTTCTTTAAGTCCTGATAAATGCTGGTCTTGAGAACACTGAATGTAAATCAGGGGAGACTGGAGCAGCTAACTGGAGCTTCGAAGATCAAGTGATAGCTGACCTTTTGGAAGTGAATGGACCAGCATAGTCTGTATGGAGAAGCCCAGAGCCACAGCTCTCTGAGGTGGGTGTAAAGAGACATTGCAGAGAAGGAAGCCTAAGTCAGCGAAACAGGGCACTTCAGCTTAACACTTTCTTTTGCATTTGGAGGTAAGCCTTCCATTTCTGTCCGTCTGTGCAGATGTTTTGGGAAGAAACCTGACAACAGCCATCTTGGTCACTGTCCTTGAAGTTGGTGTCCTTAGACCTGCTGCTGCAGCCTCACAGAGAGCCTGGTGCTGTGTTTGACTGCCTCTGAGACTCAAGACGAGATCATGGCTTTCCAAAGTTTTTACCTGGAAGAGCATCCATCTCAGGAATATATTGTTTTAACCCTTTCTTAAAACTATATCATACTTCCATTCCAGGTCTATGGCCAAACCCTGCAGCGCTCCCTTCTAGAGCTCACACCACAGAGTACGAAAACGTCCCTTCAAGCCTTTCCATTTCCTTCTCCTGTGAGGTTCCCATGCTAACCTGAGGCACTATCCTGGGCCTGGTGCTGCCAACCCAACCCTGTTTGGCAGTCTTTCTCTGCCATTTCATTAAGAAAGTCACCCAGTGAGCCAGATTTGAGGCCACAGGAATGATTGCATTTTGGAGACCAGTGCAGTCCCCATTTTAGAGAGGGGATCTGAACCTCAGAAGCTAAGGTCACTTAGCCAGTCAGCAGTGAGGCTGGGTCCCAGGCAGGTGGACTCCTCATCCAATTTGTATACTTCCCAAAGGTGGCTCTGTTCTTCCAAGGCTTCTGGCACTTGCTGCCATCCTGGTTCCGCCCTCTGCCCATTCCCCTCCTGCTGTGAAGGACTGCACTGGGATGACCTTTAGGTGAGAGCCCAAGAGGCATAGATGAGATTTCCATGGTGCAAGCTGGCTCATGGTCTGCGCCTGCCTTAGATTAGCCAAGTCCGTGTAGCCCTACCTCACACCATCAGTGATGGGTTGTGACAGAGAAGGCCCCTGCATAGCCACTGAAGGCTTCCTTGGCACCAGTTTGGCCCTCGGTCCCTCACTGTGAAATGTTTGCAGTTTATGGAGACCTCTATGAGCCTCTGCAGAGAAGCCAAGGGCTTAAAGGTTCCAAACGTTTCCAATCAGGCGCATGTGAGGGGGAATCCTGCCTGATACACATTTCCTAGTTGCAATCAGCCACGAAGTTAAAGGCTCCCTCCCACTTCCTGTTCCATAGTGCATCCCCCTTGCTGCCAACCACTAGGTGCAGAGTCCTCCCTGTTGTAGTCATGTCAGCTGGAGAACTCCTGTTCCACCCTCCATCCCCCACAAGATGACTGGGCCTCTGGATCCCTGATTTCCAAGGGACTTGTATTTTGGCAGTCACTGCTGACTCCAGACTCTGCTACCTCATCTTAAGCAACAGTGGTATCTCACTCCTGTGCTGCATCAGCTGAGACATGAAGCTCGGTTCCCTCCCCCATTTCCACACACACCAAAAAGCAAATGAATTAGTGTGTGCGCATGCAAACGTGCCTGTGTATAACGATGTGGGAGGAAATGGAAGATCTTGCAGCAATGCAGACATGACACCCCATTGGTAAAATGCTCTGACACACTGCAGAGGAATCCCCTCCCCTCCCACTCCATGTGCTACCTGTCCCCCTTGGGATAAACCAAATCCATTGATGTTCTCAGGTACCATAGTACAGGCATTCCTGCCAACACTCTCACCTTTAAGATTTCACCTCCTACCATGGGTGGCTTATGAAAGACATTTCGCTAAACAAAGATGGCTCCTTCCTCAAAGGGAACCTGAGTGCCATCTGCTCAGATGATAGTTTTTCATTCCCACTGCACTAGCCAGTCATCACAACAACGATATTCACCACTAGCGGCCAGGGTCGTCATGCTTTATGGGAATCAACATGGACTAATGTAAATGGTGCCGATTTGAGCTAGACAACCCCAATTCAAATCCTGACTCTTTAACTTACAGCTTCTGTGACCTAGGGAAAGTCACTTAATCTTGCTAAACTTTTGTCTCATCGCCTGTAAGTATGATAAACACAACTATGAACGTGGACCACTTAACCACACGCCTGGCTTTCGGCAGGTTCTTTCCCTCTGGCTTTCTCCACTCTCCGCTATCAAACAGCTCCTGCCCGTGGAGTGTGGCTCAGTGCCAAGGGATAAAAGCCGGCAGACAGAAGCTTTACAGCTGGGAGAAAGAGATGCTGGGGAGGCTGGAGAGGGCTGGCGGCTGCTCAAGCATGCTGCGGTTAGGGTTTATTGATTGGAAGGTCCCATCCATCCTCAAGATTCTAGGATGCTATAGTGTAAGATATGGGGTGGGGGTGTACTTGACTTAGAAAAATCCTGGAGAAATAGCTGCCTCTGACAACTGGGCAGCTGGAAAGCGATGAGCAGCCTGACCTCGGGTGATTTAGCACCTGGTTTCTTTGGCTCTTCCCTTGCTGGGTTTGCTGGCTTTGCATCAAATGGCAGCAGGCAGTGCCAGGGACTTGAATTAAATCTGTCAGACAGAGGGTGAGGGGAGTGCAGCAGGCCGGCGATCTGTGCAGGGAACCCTGATAGTACAACAGCACCATCTGGACTTGGCAGGGACGACAGCCCTGCGATCAGAAGGAACTAGCCAATAAAGCAGCTAAAATTCTGCTGTGTTGGGACTCCCAGAATCTCCTACTTAGAGAGAACTCTGATCTCCTATAAGGGGAGAGCTGGGCTCCCTCTGCAGAACTAATACAGGTCTTGGTGAAGGCAGGACTAGCCAGGTAGCTGGTTTGTTTGTTTAGTCCCACCTAGAGGTCCCCAGAATACCACTGGTGTGCCGGAACCCATTTGTACCAACCTGAGGGAGCAGACTGTTAGATTTCCAGGAATCTTGTCAGCTGGTTAAATGGCCATCATTAAACACTAAATTACAAAACCTACAATTAAATATACTACATTAAAGACATAGATTAATAAACACCCCAAATTCATCACTTTCCAACTATTTTAGTACATTTTGCTATCTATGCACTTGAGGTTAATGACACCTAATGTATTCCAGTAACAGAAATACTATGTACAATGGTGTACTACATGCATCTCTTCCCAACTCCATCGTTCAGTGACATCATGTTGGCAGCTTGAAACCAGCCATGGTGGCAGTATTTACCCCAAGGAGATGGACAAATACTGCATATCAAGTTTCCCCGCCCTGGAGAGCTGGTTGTTAAACGTTTACCAGCACACCACTGCCACCGGGTGACCGAGGAAGAAATGGATACACCCAAGCACTGAAACATCTCAGTTCTAGGCGGGCAGCATGCGGGATGTATTTCTCAGAAGCAAGTGTCCTGGTATCATGAGCAAAACTGACTAGAAGTAGAAGAAAAACACTGGAAAACACTCCTCCCCTGCTTGTTTTGTCTTGTCTCTCTGTTTTTTTACCCGGGAAGAGCCCTGATAACAGCCATCTTGGTCACTGTCCTTGAAGTTCGTGGCCTTTGACAGAAATCTGTTTAGTTTGCTCCTCAACTTATAGACTGATCTGAGGTTCTGGCTCACCTGTGAGCTGTACCTCAACTCAGTTCTCTCCCTGAAAGTGAATTGTAGCTTTTCCTGCCTAATTGGCAAACTGGAAACGTGCTGTAAAAACACGTTCCTTACTAGACACCGAAAGAACTCATTTCTAAGTGATTTGTACAGCAACAACGTTAACTTCTGCAAAAGAGACGAAATCATTTATAAATGAGTGTTTTGCTGTTTTTTGCTTTTTATTAAAATGATTACTGTGTAAGAATAAAAAGGAAAAATTGTTACTGTGGAACAGAATCCTTTGTTTGCCTTTGTCTCCACAGCTCTGTGTCTTTGGGTTGTTCTTTTAAAGTAAGAATCACATTCTGAATCCACATTTTATTACATTCATATCATAAAATAAAGGAAAAGCTTCATAGGAACTCCATCCTATTCACTTGCTCACCAGCTGCCTTCTGAACAACCATAATTTTCCTTTCAATCACAGAGTGCCATCTGAATTGTAACATTGCCAACCCTCGACTGTCAAGATGATGGAGGAAAATACTAATGCGGATGATATGAGCTTGTCACGAGCCTGCTCAGCACGCTCGCCTGCACTGACATGTGAATTAAGATTCAAATAGCAAGTGAGAGCGGAGCACCATTAAAACGGCTGTGTGGTGGATAAGGGCCCCAGGGCACTGAACGAATCTGTGTACCCACCTGAGGAACTCTGACAGGTTGCACTGAACTATGGGAACTTGTGTTTGCATTACATTTCCAAGGGTTTCCTGGGAGAAATAGTGGTAAGGTGTTTAGAAACTACCTGTGGCCAGTACAGGTCTGAGACCCTTGAACCATGGCTGTTCAACTTGTGGGGGTCGGGAGCCCAACCTGCATTAAAGGAGTCACAGGGACAAGGTTTGTTGCAGCCCAGAACGATGTGGGGTCTGCAACTATGTCCTACCATTCATACTGTCCTTCCACCCAAACACTGGGGGGTGGGGAAGTGACTTATATTCCTGTTTGTTTTTTTTTAATATGAAACCCTTCAAACTAGACAAAAGTGGAGAGAATAGTAAATTCCCCAGATTTTAAAAGTATCAAAGCTCCTATTTTTAAATCATGTATTACTTTTTCTTAAGCATTTTAAAGCAAATCCCACATGCTGTGTCTTTTCTCCTCTGCGTACATCAGCATGCATCTCTTTTTTTAAAAGAGGATATTTCTTTAAGCCTTTACCACAGATAGCACAATGAACAATAATGCCTTGATAGTGTCTAATTACCATATTCTAATTCCCCAGTTGCCTCACAAGGAGCTGCATTAGCTGCACTGTAGACCAGTGTGTGTGGAGGGGCAAGCGGTACCCTGAAAGGGGTGCTGATGGCTTCCCCACCATCTTGACTGTGGCTTTGGCAAAAATCAGGCTGAAGGGACACCAGTGGGGACATCCTTAGGCTGGCTGCAGACATCTTTTCAACTCGCTGGATCTTAGAATTCCTTTCCCTCCAGGAATAAGCCTATGAAACCGCTCCTTCTATTTGTCAACATCTGTGGTCTTCCTCTGGGAATTTTGAAGCTTCCACGCTGCTGGCACCCACCTGGCTGTCCCGTTGGCCCCCACTTCATGGCTTTTCCTGCCGCTGTGCCGTTCACTGCAGGCTTCTCACAAGGATTGCCGTTCTTCTATCACGGGGACTGGCCTGGACAGGTCTGAGGCCGGCCTGCAGGGTATGGGCTCTTGACTTTGTGTGGGAAAGATTTCACAATACGAAGTCAGGTGATTTTGAGAGTATGTTCATTAAAGCTGGGGACAGCAAAGCAAAGGAAGGGTAGAAGCAGCAACAGGCAAGGCTGCTTTGGTTCCCTAAAAATGTGATAGGAAAGAAACGAGCAAAAGCAGGGCTACTGTCAGCTCACTGGAACATCACAAGAAAAGGGGGCCTTGGAGACAGGATCAGGGGTAAACCCAGCACACGCTGCTGTTACCTGCTGCTCCCCTGGTGGCAAGTCTCATGGGGACCCTTAGAATTTAGGAGGAAGTAAAAAGTTCATCCCCAATAAGAAACATAGGAGGCGAAGAAGGAGGAGGAAGAGGAGGAGGAAGAGGAGGAAGAAGGGGTGGGGAAGGGGGAGGGGGAGGAGGAGGAGAAAAAGAAAAGAAACATGGGCATGCTCTAGACTCTAGTGAACCCACACTGGTATCCTTTGATGGTATTATCTCCCTTCTGCAGGTGAGAATCTTGGGGGAAGGTTTCAGCAGAATAGTCATCAGCTTTCCAAGTACATTCTGTGTGTGTGTGTGTGTGTGTGTGTGTGTGTGTGTGTGTGTGTGTGTGTTTTATTTGTTTGTTCCCAGTATTACAGAAAAATGAATGTTTAGGGACTTTGGGATTATTCTTTGGTCTGCTTTACTGTTTTACTTTTATGCTGGGTCTGTCTGGCTTTAATGGGGATGTGTTATTTGTTCCCAACTTCATCCATCCTTGGGGTTGACTGTCACAAATGGCATAATTGGGTCTCTGTCCTCTATCTCTTGATCAGGGTAACTTAAGTTATGTATTCTCTGGTTAGGAACAGTATAACCATTTGCTCTTAAGTGTTCTTGGTTAGGGGAGATAAGGTCTTGGGACTCACTAGCTGGCTGTAAATTGTTCAAACTGTTTATCCTTGTTTAATTTTCTTGTCTCAGTTTTTCCATCCCACTGGTCTAGGAATTTTCCTAGCTTCTTACTATCTGCCTCACTCCCACCAGCCTCGACCCAAGCTGGTGTAAAAGAGCTGTGTACCCTCAGTGAGTCACAGCTTTTTAGATTTTACTAAAGGGCCTTGGCTTCTTCACTTACTAGAAAACTTTGGCTGAATCGCTCCTGAGGTAAGGCAGAGAACACCTGAGTAGCAGCATGTTGTGTGGCATCCAAAGGCAGTCCTCTGATGAAGGAGATGTGGCAGCTGAATGCACTGCTCACTCAGGATTTTCTTTTGCAATAAAGAACATTGTTAAGACAATTGGCGAAATCTGGAAAAGGCCTGCATTTTATTGTCTGATAATATCATATCAACGTTAATTTCCTGACTTTGATGATTATATTTAAGAGAACATGTAAGAGGGTGTCCTTGTTTTTAGAACATATATTTTATTTTATTTTATTTTATTTTATTTTTTATTTAGAGAATACTTTAATAGTTTCTGTAATCAAACCCATGTAGATTAAGACCTTACATATTTAATACAGTGCGTTACCCCTGTACAAATGGAAAAAATTATGTCGAACGTTTCTAGACCAATATGGCTGTTAATTTCTGTACAATGCCAACCCAACACAGTACAACTGGGATAGTTTTTCCAAAGTTGACAGCACAGCTAGTTTACTGCTTTCACTGTGTCCCATAGATTTTGGATTGTTGTGCTGTCGTTGTACCCATGGGCACTTGAAAAGAATGTATATTCTGTGGCTCTGGGGTGAAATGATCTGAA
Organism: Antrozous pallidus; assembly: GCA_027563665.1. Taxonomy (NCBI): domain Eukaryota; kingdom Metazoa; phylum Chordata; class Mammalia; order Chiroptera; family Vespertilionidae; genus Antrozous; species Antrozous pallidus. The sequence continues at coordinate 182,441,196 of CM050508.1, forward strand.
GATGTCAATTAATTCTTTCTGGTCTAGTGATTCATTGAGGAGTGATGTTTCTCTACTAATTTTTTGTTTAGAGGATTTGTCCAATGGTGATAGTGGGGTATTAAAGTCTCCTACTATGATAGTATTGCTGTCTATCTCTCCCTTGATATCCTCTAGGAGTTTTAGTATGTATTTGGGTGCTCCTATATTGGGTGCATATATAGAACATATATTTTAAATATTGAGAGATAAAGGAGCAAAGTGGTTGCCACTGACTTTCAAATGGTTCATATTAATGGGTATCCATAAAAAGACAATGATAAAGCAAATGTTAATATTTGGGGGATGAAGGTAAAAGGCATGTGGGAATTCTTTGTGTGAATAGTCTGAATAAATCTGAAATTATGTCAGTCTCCTCTGCTGGGTTCACCTCTTCTCCACTGAATGTTCAGTTCTGAGGCATTTCCTTAGGCTCTCTTCTCCTCCCTAGGCGATCTTCTCCATTCCCATGGTATTAGTTACCATCTACATGATACTCTCAAATTGCTCTTTCAAACCCAAGCTTCTTTTCTTAATGTCAGATTGCATGTGCAGTTGCCTACCTTTTCATCTCTTCTCAAATGTCTCATGAATATCTCAAACTCTCTGCACCCCAATCTGAATTCACATTTTTATATCTCTCCCACAAGCTCACTTCCTTCCCAGGGCCTCCTCATCTGAATGCACAATGCCAACTGCTTGTGCAAGCCAGAAAAGAAAAAACTCCTGTAGTCATTTTTGCCTACTACTTTCCTCATCCCCCATATCCAATTTTGTTTCTTGTAGTGAAACTTGACTTTTAAACTATTAATGATAACTTTTATTGAAAAAAACATTTTTTCTTTGTTCATTAACATGTCTAGAAGATCTACAATCCTTACAAAGGTTTGCAAGCAAGGGACAAATTTGTAATATGTCATCTTGGCTTTTATATTCTCATCTCAATAGTAAACTGGCTTATATGCTTTGAAAATCTACATAGTTGCCCCTCTTTGGCTGAATTTCACCTAGAATCATAAGAGAAAAGAGCTACTGTAGTTCCTAGCGTCCCCTTCGAAGTAGAAAAGTTAAAGCACCGGTAAGTGATGATGCCTCGCTGATCAAGCATCCAGCCACAAGGAAATAGGTGTCGCTATGTTATTCTGAAACCAAATTGACTCTAAAGTCAAAAGCATTACTACGGATAAAAAGATGCACTTCATAATATATAATATAAAGATTTAACACTTTATATTTAACTAGTGGCCCAGTACACAAAATTTGTGCACATTCAAAGGGAATTAGAGGAAATATTTTAACATTGCTATTTGCCCTTTCTCTATAATAGAAGTGTCAGAAGTGAAAGAAAATTAGTAAAATGTATATGAAAATCTTCCTCATGTCAGAGTCTGGGGCACACCACGGGATCTAGAGTCAAGTCCCTGCCCACCTGCACACGCCTCAAAGTCGCATGAGACCCAGACCCGGCTGGCCCCACCCTCATTGGGCGAGATCCAGACCCAGCTAGCCCCACCCCCATCAAGCCCCACTGGGCAGGGGCACACCCTCAGATTGTAGATCTTCTAGACATGTTAATGAACAAAGAAAAAATGTTTTTTTCAATAAAAATTATCATTAATAGTTTAAAAGTCAAGTTTCACCACAAGAAACAAAAATGGATATGGGGGATGAGGAAAGTAGTAGGCAAAAATGACTACAGGAGTTTTTTCTTTTCTGGCTTGCACACTGGGTAGGGAGTGCAGCCTCAGGTCTCCCACTGCACCCTTAGATCCCCCAGCCTGGTGCCAGTGCCAGGGGCACAGCCTGAGGTCCCCTGTCAAGCCCCACCAGGCTGAGGGCATGGCCTCAGGTCCCCAGTCAAGCCCCGCTGGGTGGGGGTGGGGGGCGCAGCCTCAGTTCTCCTGCTGTAGCTCGGCACCATGCAGCCTCAAGTCCCCTCTGATTGCTTGTTATGAGTACCCCATCTCTGCTGTAGGTGCAGCCATCTTGTGTTATGGGAACCCCCACCTCTGCTGTGGGCACAGCCATCTTATGATGGTGTGAGGGTTAATTTGCATATTACCTCTTTTTATTATATAGGATTAGTAAGATATAACATTTGGATGTGTACTTGGTTAATAACAAAGCCTCAAAATATATAAAGTAAAAATTGACAGAACTAGAAATAGATATAGCCACAATCATATTGGATGAATTTCATATGCCTCTCAGATTTTAACAAAAAGAATATGTAAGATTTGATAATATGAACAAGTTTGACCTAGTGGACATATATAGGCCATGGTGCCCAATTACACCATTCTTTTATAGCCTACACAGATCATTTACAAATGTTGATGATATCCTCAGCCACAAAGCAAATCTCAACCAATTTCTAAAAGTCAAAATTTTACACAGCATATTTTATGACCTCAATAACACTGAGCTATAAATCAATATTAAAGAAGTCACCTTCATTTAAAATTAAAATCATTCCTCTAAATGACTTATGAGTCCTAAAAATTAAGACATATTTAGAACAAAATGACAATTAAAATGCTTAAGTTTAAAATATGTGGGATCAACTAAAGTGTATTTAGAGGAGAATTTATAGCCTATATGCAAATTTTATAAAAGCAGGAAGACTGAAAATTACGTTACTACGATATGATGAAGAGGAAAATCAGTCAATAGAAATAATAGATTTAAATAACTTAATTTAAACAATAATTATATGCATTTATTCAATAGGGAAGGATTCATGAACAAGAATTCAGAGGTACAGAGAACAGAGAAGAGATAATGGAGGAGGGGAAAAATAAAAGGCAATGAATATAGTAAAGGAGAGAACTAGAATTTGATAGATGGACTTTAAAGGATCTTTTTGGAATAGGGAAGTTCTGATATATTTTTTTTAATTATGTGCTAAGAGTTGTTGATCCTCCTCCTTACCCTTGCCCACCCCTCAGCAAGTTTTCACTAAACATCTATTTGAAAGAGCTAACTCATATTTGAGGTTAGTGGATGAGAACCAAGAAGGAGTTGTGTCCCTAAAGAGATGAAAAAAACAACCACAAGGTGAGCAGTAGAGAGTGAGGATGCTATTGAAACTAAAGTAAGATATGGTGGAAAAGTCAGGCCCTGGGACTTCATAGGCATCTTGGAGAAGCATAAGAATGCCCAAAGTTGTGGAATGGCGTTCCCAGCATATTTTACCTAGACCTAAAGGGGTAGGGTGGCCTATCTGGCCTTTATTATTTTTTAAAATACATTTTTATTGATTTCAGAGAAGAAGGGAGAGGGGGAAAGAGAGATAGAAACATCGTATATAATAAAAGGGTAATGTGAAAATTGACCCTAACTGTGGAATGACCGGTTGCTATGACATGCGCTGACCACCAGGGGGCAGACGCTCAATGCAGGAGCTGCCCCCTGATGGTCAGTGTGCTTCCACAGGGGGAGCGCTGTTCAGCCAGAAGCCGGCTCCCCATGCGGGGCATCCCCCGAGGGCTCCTGGGCTGCCAGAAGGATGTCTGGATGCCATCTTAGGCCCAATCCCCTGGGGAGAGGGCCTAAGCTGGCAGGTGGACATCCCCTGAGGGGTCTCAAACTGTGAGAGGGTGCAGGCTGGGATAAGGGGACTCCCCCCCCCAAGTGCATGATTTTCATGCACTGGGCCTCTAGTCTATATACACTGAGTGGCCAGATTATTATGATATCTAAACTCACAATAATCTGGCCACTCAGTGTATTATATCCTATATAATAAAAGGCTAATATGCAAATTGTCCCCTCGACCAGTAGTTTGACCAGCAGGCAGGCCGGCCGGCCATCCACCCATGTCCCTTCCACCTGGTCAGGCTGGCTGGAACCCACCCATGCATGAATTCATGCACCGGGCCTCTAATATATATATATATGGCCAGATCATTATATATATATATACTAACATATATATCCTATCTAATAAAAGAATAACATGCAAATGTGACCATACCTTGGCTCCTGATTGGCTATACTACCAGCCAATCAGGAGCAGGGAGCGTGACTGGGAGCATGGCCATGGTTTGCTTGGACGCCAGTGAACACTTCCCTTCACGAACGCTTCGCTTCATGCCAGCGCCTCAAGTGCTCACGCCTGTGGGGAACACTTTGCCTCACACCAGCACAGGCAGGAATGAAGCACTTCACACCAGCGCCAGCTGGGAATGCTTCGCTTCACGCTGGCAGGGGCGGGGAACGAAGCAGGGACCACGCCTCTGCACAGGGTGTTTTCGAGGGCCTAGCGAGCGAGAGGAAGAGGCTGGGTCTTTGAGGCGTCCGTGGTGCGGGGAGGGCTGGGCCAGGACAACACCATACTTTCAAAGAAAGTTGTTTCCCACTTAAATATCCTCTGATGAGTATCTTTAAAAAAGAAGTAAATATTCAGCCATTGTTACACCTTAAAAGTTAAGGTAATTCCTTAATATCACCTACAATCCACTGTACGTTCAAATGTCTTTGTTTCAAAGATGCCTTTTACTGTTGGTTTTCCCCCTCTGGAGGCTACCCAAGGTCTTATTTCAGCCCTCATGTTGGACTGCTTCCCTGACCATAAATTCCCAACGCACTTCCAGCCAGAGTTAAAGGGAGCTTCTTCTGTTTTTAAGGCATCGCCATATCCAGTGCCTGCCAGGCCTCTGTGAAAGCACTACTCCTTAGGTCTGGGGTACTGGGAGCTGAAGCAGAGAGGCTGTGAGGCCCAGCTTACCCAGGATGCTGGGCCCCCATCATCCCCTCCCAATTATCCTGGCCCAGCCTTCCCTATGCATACCTGCTCACAGATAGCATGAGGTGGTCATGGCAGCTGGATGGGAGGCCGGCAGGGGGTATGGCAGCTGGATGGGAGGCCAGCAGCACGAGGGAAGGGAGGCCTACACCCTCCCCCAATCCAGAGGGGCTTGACAGGGGACCTCAAGGTGTGCTTCCCGCCCTGGTGCTGGGCTAGGGTACCTCAGGCTGCTCCCCCCACCCCAGCTCCAGGCTGGGAGACTTCAGGCCGTGCCTCCCATCTGGTGCAGCTTGACAGGGGACTACAGGCCATATTCCCAACTCAGCAGGGCTTGACAGGGAACCTTAAGGTGCGCTTCCCATCCTGTTGCTGGGTTAGGGGACCTCAGACTGTTCTCTCCACCCGCCAGGGCTTGACAGGGGACCTCAGGATGCGCCCCCACCTGGCAGGGCTTGACAGGGGACCTCAAGTCGCACCCACATCCTGGCACCAGGCTGGGAGATCTCAGACCATACCCTCTGCCCCAGCACCAGGCCAGGGGTCCTGAGGCTCTGCCCCTCCTGCCTGGCTGGGCTTGACAGGGGACCTCAGGCTGTGGCCACCACCCAGTGGGGCTTCACAGGGGACCTGAGCCTGTGTCCCTGTGCCAGTGAGGATTGACGGGGGACTTGAGGCTGCGCCTCTCTCCCAGTGCTGGGCTGGGGGACTTGAGGCTGTGCTCCTCTGCCTGGTGGGGCTTGACGGGGGACCTCAGGCTGTGCCCCCTACCCAGTGGGGCTTGACAGGGGATCTCAGGTCGTGTCTCCCACCTGGTGGGACTTGATGGGGGACCTCAGGCCACACCCCCCATCCTGGTGCTGAGCCAGGGGACCTGAGGACACACCCTGCCCTGGGTGGCTTGACAAGAGTGGGACTGGCGGGGTCTGGATCTACCCCAATGCGGGGGGTGGGGGAGGGGTGCAGCTGGGTCTGGGTCTCACGTGATTTTGAGGCACATGTGAGTGAGTGGGGACTTGACTCTGGGCCCCGTGGTGTGCCCCGGACTCTGACAGGAGGAAGGTTTTCATATACATTTTAATAATTTTCTTTAGTCTCTGATACTTCTATTATAGAGAAAGAGCAAATAGCAATATTAAATTATTTCTTCTAATTAACACCCTTTTAATGTGCATGAATTTCATGCACCAGGCCACTAGTGTGTGTATATGTGTGTGTGTGTGTGTGTGTGTGTGTGTGTGTGTGTAGAGAGAGAGAGGCCAGATTATTATGTGTTCGGAGATCATAATAATCTGACCACTCAGTGTATATAAAAGCCCAGCGACTGAATGGCAGAATGACCAGAACAACTGGTTGACCAGTTGCTATGACAATCACTGATCACCAGGGGGCAGACTCTTAATGCAGAATATTCCCCCTGGTGATCAGTGCACTACCACAGTGGGAGCAGCCACTCGGAGGGCAGGTCCACAGCCACTCAACTGACTGGGATGAGCTGTGCTCCCACAACAGGCTGATCCCCACAGGCCACAGCCCCCACCAGTGCATGAATCCTGTGCACTGATGAAAGAGACTCTTTCTAGTCGATGATGAAAGAGAATCTTTGATGTGCTGCCTCCTGCACACCCCTTACTGAGGATTTAGTCTGCAACCCAGGCATGTGCCCTTGACTGGAATCAAACCTAGGACCTTTTAGTCAGCAGGCCAAAGCTCCATCCACTGTGCCAAACCTGCCAGGGCAATCTGGCCTATTTTTATTATGTATCTGAGTGAATTAATTTACAGTGAGGACCAAAAAACTCTTGGACAGGTTCTTGACTTGCATATCCTCTCCCTGAGTGGAAATCTACCTAGGAAGCTAAGCGTGCTAATAGACAGGCTATTTGACAAGCTAAAAGAAAGAAAAAGATATGCTGCCAGTGGGTGTGGCTCAGTGGTTGAGCATCGACCCATAAAGCAAAAGGTACCTGGTTTGATTCCTAGTCAGGGCACATGCCCAGTTACAGGCTCGATCCCCAGTAGGGGGTATGCAAGAGGCAATTGATCAATGTTTCTCTCTCATCAATGCCTCTATCTCTCAATCACTCTCGCTTGCTCTCTCCCTAGAATCACTAAAAAAAACAAAACAAATACATATTTTTTTTAAAAAAAGATATGTTAAGTGATCACAGTCATCCAGGGAACAAGCTGATACTGCCATGCCCACATTTAGGCCATTTTACAGCAATAATGAATAAGGTTATGGGGAAGATCAAGGTCACAAAGATAGTAAGAGAGCTGAGATCTTAACCTATGCATATCTGAGTCCAAGGCCTGCACTCTGTCTACATCACTGGAGGCTTTTCAGAGGATTTCTCCCCTAGGCTGTATACATGGCTCACTTCTGCTTAAATCACTACCTAGAAAGACAAAGACACCAACCTGGAATGGTATCTCAGCCAGTCTGTGTAAGGGCTCCTTGCAAGACCCTGTGGCCTTCTCTGGCAAAGATCTATGATTTATGTCTGCATTTTGCTGTTTGTTTTTATATACCTCATGTCCTTTTTGTTCCTCTCATTCTCCTTCACTGCCTTTTTTTTTTGCATTAAGTGGATTTTTTTCTAATATATTTTAATTCCTTTGTTGATTTTAAACTAATTTTAGAGTAATTTTCTTAATGATTACTCTAGGAATTATAGTGGACATTTTAATCATAAACTACCTCAAATTAATGTTAACTTAATTCCAATAGAATAGGGAAACTTTGCTCCAATATAGCTTATTTCCTACCTCCCCCCCCCCTTTTTTTTTCTGGCAGAGATCTATGGAACATGCATCACTTGGGAGACTTCTGGGAAGGATGAAAAACTGTTTGCATTTTAATTACAAATACCATATTTGTGAGCTGAAGCACATTATTCAAAGTTGTACAAAGTCATGATAAACCAAGTGCAAAGGTTATGATAAACAAGTTTTACTGATTTCTACACCCAAAGCTCTATATTCTCTTACATATTCTCGGCAAGAAAGAATAAAAACACACTATATGTGAAGTCACAGGGCAAGAGGGTGGGAACTTCAGAAATTCATAGTCCCTCAAAACAGTTGTGCAAGGCTGGGATATATTAGATGCTCAATAATCACTTGAATAGGCCCTGATGTGGAACCCATGGGTCACTAAGGAATGGGATAAGTTTCTTCAGTTGAGAGGATACTTATTAAATGTTCAATGAAGTTTTGTTCCTGGACACCAAGCTGTTTTTCTTGAATTATGTTGAAGGCTCTCATGGCATATTCTTTTGCCTGGAATAGAATTGCAGGGATGAAAGGAAGTTGTCCCAGGTAAGCATTACATTGGAAAGCCCCATCTGTACTCTATCCCAGAAACATGGGAAAGGACCCATCAGCTTCTCACAACAGCCACAGAGCTGTTGGAAACTTGTGAACACCTACTGGGGGCTTAGAGCCAGCCACATGTGTGCTGGGTGGGGAAGGGGACACCAGAAAAAGTCACCTGGTTTGACAAACTACGTATACTTTCATAGCAAAGTGAGATCTTTGTAGGATCTTAATTAGGGCCCTTTGAACCAACACTGGAAGGCAGAGAGATGACAGGGCCATAAGTAAACTGTTAACTTGGAGGACCTCACTGAGTGTAGTTAAAGCTATTACCCTATTTCTGCAAGGACTCCCCAGAGCCCTCAGGCTTTCTAGTACTGCCCCTGCCTCGGTTTACCTATGCAACTCTGGGAAGGTTTTCTTGAGGAAAGAAGACAATCCAGTTTCCGTTATGCAGGCTGGACTCAACAAAAAAAACCTGGCACAAGCCTCTGAGCTTTTCTGGAGTGGGGGCTTACTTTTAAGGCAATGCTAATGCAATTGGGCAGAACACAGCTGTATTCAACTAGAGAGATTTCTATCTCAATTTCAGATATGCTGACTTCCTAGGGAAACTTGCCATTGAAGAATCCATCATCAGGTAGTAAAGCATGACCAGAATTCTCAGGACGAAGACAATTTTTTGGGGAGCACTGATAGATGTAGACTCTCGAATGTTTAAGATTGAAGTCAGGATCCGAATGGCTTCTGCTTCCTGGGCTTCATCTGCAGTGGAAAGGAGGGAAAGAAGAAACAGGCCCCAGAGGCAGCCGAGTCTACCCTCAGTGGTAAGCACTGAGCTGTGTAGGCACCTGGCCTCCAGAAGCTTCCTCACAGGGATGCTGCTGGAGGCAGTGCAAAGCACAGCAAGTTCTCCACCTGGGGGGCAGCCGCCACATACAGAACAGTTCCAGGCAGCTTCTAGCCTTGCCTAGCATGTCATTATGAGAGAAACCTAAAAAATGCTCAGTCCCAACATTGCTAAGATTTCTCTCTTTCAGAGTCCTGAAATGGATCTCTTAGGCTCCCAGATACAGGGGATTTGTCCCAGTGGCTCAACTCAGCTTCCACTCTCTAGCAAGAAGGGGTAGTGGGGCTTCTTGCAGGTGCAGCATCTTAATTCTTCTTCCCCAACTCCAAAAATGCTTAAGAAATAGCCTTTCTGCTTTCCCTGGGGAGGCTGTTTACAATTCCCCTCAGCAGTTTTTGGTTCTCCTTTAATCATCATGTATTCACTTACTAGTGGCTCGGTGCATGGATTTGTGCACATTGAAAGGAAATTAATTACATGAAATATTCTAATATTGCTATTTGCCCTTTCTCTATAATAAAAGTGTCAGAGATTAGAGAAAATTAGTAAAATGCATATGAAAATAATATATAAATTGATTAATAAACAATAACAACATGATATAACAATAAAGACATGATATAAAAACAACAAAAACATGACAAAAACAATACTGATAAAAACAATGACTGATAAACTGATTAAACTTATTTTATTATCTCCCTGTATACCGAATTAAGAGTAAAAACACTTTCAGAGTGATTGAGTAATTTCCCTTGTGATGAAGGATTTACAACTTTAACACCATACGCTCTTCGAACTAGAGAGAAAGCAACATATAACTGACCATGTCTGAAAACAGATTCAGGTAGGAATATTCCCACTCTGTCTAGAGTTTCTCCTTGTGATTTATTAATAGTCATTGCAAATGTTGGCATCGTGGGAAACTGTCTTCGAGTTCATTTAAATGGAAGGCCAGTGTCAGACAGGAACAAATCAGTTCTTGGAATCAGAACAACCTTTCCTTCCCCAGATCCTGATAATACTACAGCTTCGACTATGTTAGGTCACAATCTTTTGATAATAAATCCAGTACCATTACAAAGATCCCATTTACTATTAAGATTTCTCAGTAGCATGATGATTGCATCTACTTTCAATTTTAATTGATGACATGGCATTCCTGAAGAAATAATACTATTAAAAAATTTAATGGGAAAATTTTCCTTTTTGGCATCATCTGTTGAATCGATGGAATCATCACTCAAATAGGTGTGAAAATCTCCATCGAGTATATCCAAAATTTCTTCATTTAATTTATGAAAGTGCTCATTTTTAGGACAAAGAATTGCACGTGTAGATATATTTTTAATATTATCTACAGATATGCTATTTCCAAAGGTAGCTTCAATAATAAATCTGTTACAAACCATTTCATAGGGGATTTTATTAATATCCATTATGAGAGCTTTATATGTATCACTTCTGCATGAGTCAACACTTATTTTTAAATTGCCAGTGTGCATCATATGTACTGGCCAGTCAGTCAATCACTTTGCCATATATATATATATATATATATATACATATATATAATGAGTTATTATGGGCCAGATACTTAAAAGCACTTTTTTAAGTATAGCAAGTCCCAAATAACATCATTTTGTTAGACATAACTTCACTATAACATTGATGAGAGAAAAAATTGATTCCCAGGGAGCCACTCTCTGTGTGGTGTTGGCATATCTTCCCACTTCCATGTAGGTTTTCTCCTGGTCCTCAGTTTCCCTCCCACAGCTCAAAGATGTACCCATAGGTGACTGGTGTGCCTAAATCATCCCAGTCTGAGTGAATGTAGGTGTGTGTGTAAGTGCACCCTTTGAGGGAGTGCCATCCTGTCCAGGGTTGGCCTCACTTTGTGTCCAGAATTGCCAGGATGGGCTCCAGTCACCTGCGACCTTGAAATGGAATAAGCAGGTTGGAAAAGAATTATCTTGCTAGTTTTTATTAATATTTCTTAAATGTATGGATGGCTCACATTTATTTCAGAGTTTAATATTTGAAGTGTTTTGGGTCTTTATATAGGAGTTTGATGTTTTTGTGACCAGAAATATGCCGTAAGAACCTAACTCTTGTTTATATCAATTAGCCTATAGTCTGTTTCCAAAAACTTATGAAAGACATTAAATGAAAACATACTGCACTAAGCTTAGAGAAACAGACAGAAAGGATATATTCCATAATATTAAGGTTGGCTGTCTTTGGCTATCTATGATTTCCAAGTTTTCTGCTTTAACATAAATCACTTTTATCCCAAGAGATAGCTCAATAAAGTTACTAATTTATTAATCCTTAACTCAAAATCTGTCTTGTAAGAAGTCTTCCCCCTTCAACACCATCCTCACCTCTTTGTTCTGGGACTCAGCTTATAATATAATTTACACTCATAGAAATTTTATTTTGGTATTTCAAATAGGCTCTGTCTCCCCAACTGCATTTTTTTAGCACAAGTTAGATCCTCTGTCTCTTTATTATCTCAGAGGGAGTGATACTGTCCAGAGCTACTCAACACTCAGCCTTTTGCCAAGCCTGGGGATGGTGAGATGAGTCAGACTCAGCACTGCCACTGAGGAGCTCACTGTCTAGTAAAGCAAGAGGATAAGGCACCAGGACAATTGAGTAATGCCACTTGTGTGTTGAGCCTTGGCTTATGTTCCTTGGATGGATAACACATAAGAAATGGATGCTCTGCAAAAATCACAGTGGACTCTCCCCCAAGTATGTTCCCTGAAAGGCTGTGTGTAGTGCTATAAATCTGAATTCCGGTAAAATCCCTTTGCTCCCCTGTCTCAGTTTTCCCATAATCAATATGGGCGAGATGGCACGTGCTCCATGACAGGCACAGCAGCTCTCCCTATTTTGGGGACAAGGCCCGTGATTGAGAGGAAGTCACTGCTCTGCTTCATAGGGAGAACTGCCACTTACCCAAGCCAGTGTCAGTCTCAAATCGTTTGCCCAGTAAATCTATTTGTTGGACGCGAGCCTCTGAGAGGACTTGATAGCGGTTATTCAAATAATTATCCCAGATCTCACAGACCTGTTGGGAAAGAAGATACAATCAGACAAGCAGGCCAGGTCTTAAGTCATTGGACAAGCCAGCTGGGAGGGCAGCACTCCCTCTCTCATTGTGCCTGGTTGGGTGGAGGAGGGGAAGAGGAGGCTTAGGAGCCAAACAGGCCTGGACAATGTTGGCAAGTGTTGGGCTGCAAAGGGCACCGGGCTGATCTGGGGATAGCCCTGGTGGGTCTAATAACAATGACTACCATGTGCTGAGCACATATAACTAAACCTTTACATCCTCACAACACCAACTGAGGTCATAGTTTTATTATTCTCATTTTACAGAGAAAGAAACAGGCTCAGAGATGATAAGACTGTACTTGACTTTTGATAAAAGCTGGTAGGTGGCATAGCCAAGAATTAAATTCAAGTCTGTCTGACTCTGAAGCTCATTTCTTTTCAGTTACACCACAGTGCCTCTTCCTCAAAAGTGGGCCTAAAATATGAATAAATAGTCACAGCATGAAAGCCTATATCACACATAGAAATGGTCCTTGCTAAGTGAGGTGTTACTCTATGAACACAACTGACATTTTAAATACTAAAAGCAGTTTAAAATCTTTCACATGCAAAAAATGGAAACTTCAAATTGCACTCATATTTTTTGATCCCTTCATATAACTTTTTAGCCATAATTTTCCCTTTAAAGTCTCATTTTTGCACTAACCAGTTCGGCTTAGTGGATGGAGTATCTGCCTGCAGATTGAAGGGTCCCAGGTTTGATTACAGTCAAAGTTATATGCTGAGTTGCAAGCTCAATCCCCAATAAGGAGTGTGCAGGAAGCAGCTGAACAATGATTCTCTCTCTTCCTTGATGCTCTATCTCTCCTTCTCCCTTCCTCTCTGAAATCAATAAAAATATATATTAAAATCTCATTTCCTTCTCTATCACAAACCTCAATATGGCCACATTACCTTGCTCCTGTGGGTATGACAGAGCATATGGAAATCTATTTGGAGGGGTTTGGTTCTTAATGACCCATCACTTATTATTTGTTAATCGTCCTATGGATTCTAAGGACTATTTTGGTAGTGGAGAAATAGGAAGAAAAAATTGGAATATATCATATATAAGGCTATATAAACTTGGGCAAGTCCCTTTATCTCTGTGCTTCAAATTCCTCATGAATGACCTGACAGCAGTTGTGAGGTACAAGGCCTAAATGTCAGGGCTCAGCTCTCATATTCCTTCGCTCACCTTGGTGTACAGCGTGTCTGCCAGGTCCAACTTCATAAGGTCAAAGAAGATATTAGCCAGGTGAAAGTAGCCTCCTGAAGTCCTGATGTCCTCTGTTCCAAATGCACAGCTGGCAAAATAAATCTATAGCAGAAGGAAGAAGGTGAGTGCTGTGTTCTCTTTGCAAATCATATATCTGATTTTTAAAAAGACTCATATTCAGAATATACAAAGAATGTTTACAACAGCACAACTAAAAATGAGCAAAGGGTCTGAAGAGACATGTCTATAAGCACATGTACCGATGGCTAATAAGCCATGAGAAATTATGCTCAATATTTTTAGTCATAAGGAAATGCAAAGTAAAATCATGACATACCACTTCTCACACCCTAAAATGGCTCTAATGAAAAAGGCAGAATACAACAAGTATTGTCAAGGATGTCGAGAAAATAAAGCCCTTGAACATTGCTGGTATGAATATGGAATGATGCAGCCTCTGTGGAAAACAGTTTGGCAGTTCTCAAAAAGTTAAACATGTAGTTACTACATGACCCAGCAATTTCATTCTTAGGAGCATGAAAATCTGTGTCCATACAAAGATTTGTATAAAAATATTCTTAGTGGGGAGAGAATGCTCTCCCTCCCAAGAGCACATCCACACCTCTCCCTTCCCTCCCCTCTTCTCCCACAGGCACGCTCTCAGGCAGCAGTCGCCAACCTTTTGGGCCTCACAAACCACGAGTGATCCGCGGGCCACGGATTGGCAACCACTGCTCAAAGGGACCCCATGAGGCTTGCAACCAGGGAGCAATGGGAAGTGGCAGCTTGTGCTGGGCTAACTCCCTCTCCTATCCCCAAGGTACCCTTTTCTTGACTTCTTAGTGAGCCAAAGCAGCCGAGCCTTGGCTCACTTCCCCACCTACTCCCTTTCCCGCTGTTTCTTCTATGCTGGGCTCTTCCTTGTTTCACTGTCCCTAGCTTTAATAAACATCCTCTAAAAATCACCTGGAAAAAAATACATCCTTAGCAACATTATGCATAATAGCCAAAAGTGGGAATAATCCATATGTCCTTCAACCAAGGAATGGCTAAACAAACTGTAGTATATTCAGATGATAGATTACTACTCAGCAATAAAAGGAATAAAGTATTTATACACACAACATGGATGGATCTCAAAATAATTATGCTAAGTGAAAGAAGTTAGATGCAAAAAAAAAAAAAAAAACCCCACATATAATTCTTTTTATATCAAATGTCCAGGAAAGGCAAACCTAGGGAAACAGAAAGTGGTTGCCTGGGGCAGGGGTTGAGGTGGGATAGTAAGAAGCTAGGGAAATCCATGGGCAAGTGGGATGGGATTAAACAAGAAAATTAAACAAGGGCAAAAAATTTCAGCAACTTACAGCTAGCTAGTGAATCCCAAGACCTACTATCTTCCCCAACCAAGGACAATTGAGAGCAAATGGTTTATACATCTCTTCCCTAACCAGAGAATACATAGTTTAAATCACTCTGATCAGGAGACAGAGGACAGAGACCCAGTTAATGCCATTCATGCCAGCTAAACCCAAGGACAGGTGAAGTCAGGGAAACAAGTATCAAAAACCCGATTAGAGCCAGGCCAACCCAAGATAAAAGTCAAACAGTAAAGCAGACCAAAGAATAATCCCAAACTCCTCTATAACCTCATTTTGATGCACCAGCATATTAAAAATGCATCTGATGCCTGGCCAGTATACCTCAGTGGTTAGAGCATTGGGTGTACATTGAAAGGTCACAGGTTCAATTTTGGGTCAAGGGTACGAACCTGGGTTGCAGATTTGATCCCTGGCTGCAGTTGGGGCATGTGTGAGAGACAACCAATTAATGTGTCACTCTCACATCTCTCTTTCTCTCTCCCTCCTTCCCTCCCTTCCTGCCTCCCTCCCTCTCCCTTCTTCCCTTTCTTCCTCCCACTCACTCCCTCTAAAAATCAATGGAAAATATATACTTGGGAGAGGATTAACAACAACAACAATAAAATAAATGTGGAAAGCTGATGAATATTCTATTGAAACCCTCCCCTAAGATTCTCACCCTGGAAGAAAGATGAAAAACCTCAAGACGAAGACCCAGTGTGTGCTCTCTCTGGAGCACAAAGATAGATGCCCCTTCTCAGGTATGAACTTTTTACTCTCTCCTAAACTTTAAGGGTCCCCACCACACTTGCAACCAGGGAAGTGATGGACAGCAACAGCACTTCCTGGCTAACATCCTGAACCTGTCTTCAAGACCCCCTTTTCTCTGACTCTCCAGGAAGCAGACAGCAGGCCCCCTCTTGCCTAATTTCTTTCCTCTAACATTTCTAGAGAGCCAAAGCTACCCACCTAGGCTCTTGCCTGTTGCTTCTATCCTAAGTCCTCCCTTTGTTTCATTGTCCCCAGCTTAAATGACCGTACTCTCAAAACCACCTGAAGTTGTATTGTGAAATCTTTCCCACACCAAATCAAGAACCCACACACACCAGGCTGGCCTGAGGCAGACCTGCTCCAGGTCAGTTCCCATCCCATGACAGGGGTGGAAATGAGAAATGACTGAAAATTGATATTAGGGCTCTCTTTGGGATGATAAAAATGTTCTACAACTGGATTGTGCTAATGACTGCACAACTCTGTAAGCTTACTAAAACTCATTTAATTGTTCACTTAAAGTGGGTGAATTTTATGATATGTATCAATAAAACTTTTTTCTTTCTTTTTTTTTTAAGGTAGGCTGAGGACTCCGAGCTTGATCTAATTCTTTTTTTTTAATATATTTTTAATTGATGTCAGAGAGGAAGAGAGAGTTAGAAACATCAATGATGAGAGAGAATCATTGATTGGCTGCCGCCTGCATACCCCACACTAGGGATTGAGCCCGCAACCCAAGCATGTGTCCTGACCAGGAATCAAATCGTAATCTCCTGGTTCATATATTAATGCTCAACCACTGAGCCATGACAGCCAGGCTTGATCTATTCTTTATAGTCTTTTTTCTTTTTTCTTTTTTTTTTAAAGCCAGGCTGAGGAATCTGAGCTTGATCTCATTCTTAACAGTATGGCCCACCTCAAGACAAAATGAACATCTGCTTAATTTGTCAGAGGGTGTAGACAGAGTCTATTTGTGCAGAGAAACACAGATGAAAAAGTGCATTAGTCAGGCTCATAGGTGGAAAGTTATGGCATCCTCAAAATATTTCCAGAAGATACTTTACTGAAAATAATCATTTACAGAGATGTGGAAGGGTTAAGGAACCAATAAGAACTAGGGAAGTACTGGGGATTATCAATAGCAAGAAATTATTACCATCCTGACTCCTGAAAAATCAAGGGGGAGAAAGCAGGGTTATGAGGGCCCAGTAAGAGCTAGAGCCATGGAAAAAGGCTACCTGACATGAGTCATAAGAACAATGTCCCTGCCAGAACAATGTCCCTCAGTACTCTGCCCGAACTGGGGTGGAGAAGAAAGGCAGCAGAGAAAGTAAATACCCCAACCTCTCTCTCCTCCCAACCTTCAATCCCCCGCCATGTCTCTCTCTTCAAACCAAAGCTAGAGCAATGGAGTCCAGGTTGTGTGGTCCACAGAGGAAAGCCTCCCAGGGCAGACTAGGGCAGCAAATGGATTTGGGGTGAGGGTAATGGAGACTAATCACCACAAGATGTTTCCATTGGCTCTATGGACATTGTGCAGTGGCAGCCAACCAGAGGGAGAGTTGTCTAGTGGGGAGGCGAAAGAGAGAGCCAACCTGCACGGAGACTGTGGTCTGATCCTAACCTCATCCAGATTTCAGACTCAGAAACTATTCCCTCTGGTAATATTGTCCAGTGGTCGGCTGTGGCTCGTGAGCCCCAGTTTGCCGACCACTGATACTGTCCAACACTGAAATCCTAGTAGAAACCTCAGAAATGTTGGAAGAATTGCTCAATCATCACCCTTATAATCCTATTTAACATTTGGACAGAGTTTTGTAGTGTATAAAGCACATTCACATACCACCAGCTCATTGAAATGTAAAAACCATACTATGAAGTAGAGATATCAATGTTATTTATAAAAATAACAGCCAAAGTGCTGCATATGCATTGTCCTATTATTTATCTCTGTAATGAGGTAGAGACCATTTCGTGATTTCTCTCTTAAAGGTGATGAAAGAAGTTAAATAATTTGTCTAAGACTATGTGGCTGGTCAGATTACAGAGCTGGGACTAGAAGTAAAACCCTTCTCTTAGTACTCTGTCTGCCTCCCTTAATTATCCTCAGAGCAACTGAGGCTTAGGGAAATGATGTGATCTGGGCAAGATTGCACAGCCAGGAAGGCTTGAACTCAGATTCTTAAAATCATATTCTTGCTGGGCCAGAGTGCCTCAGTTGGTTGGAGCATCTAAGGGTTACTGATTTGATTCCTGGTCAGGGCACATGCCGGGATTGTGGGCAAGATCCCCAGTAGTGGGCAAACAGGAGGCAGCCAATGAATGCCTTACTCTCACATCTGTGTTTCTCTTTCTTCCCCTTCCCTCTCACTAAAAAATCAATAATATTTTTAATATTTTAAAATTTCTGTTCTTGTTAATATCCCACCAGTCAGTTATAGACAAAAAAAAAGTTATAGAGAAATGCTCAGTTTAAAAAAAAAAAAAACAAAACACTAAACAGGGCTGGTCTCAAAAACATTCAGGTGTTATAATTTAGATTGGTTACATCATTGGCCAGATGATAACGGGCTTCCTTGAAGTTTTCCTTAGCCATAAAGAGAAGTCCCAGGTTCCGATGCAGTAAAGAGTGGGTGGCATAAGGACAATCAGTTGATTTGAGGACTGTCCACTGGGCTTGAGATAGATATTCCTCAGCCTGGACAATCTGGTTTAGACCTGTCCAAAAGATTGAAAGAAGGTTATAATTCCTATCCTGGCCAGAAAACACATGATGAAATATGTTATCATGCATTCACACATTTATTCATTAACTCAGACATTTATTGACACACAAATAGTTACACACGAAAATTTATAACCACCTAATTATAGTAGCAAAAAAAAAAAAGGAACAATTTAAATGTCCAAGTGATGAGTAGATATGCAAAATGTGGTCTATCCATATCCATGAATGGGATAGTATTCAGCCATAGAAAGAAATCAAATATTGATATGCTATAATATGGATGACTGTGGAAAACACATGCTAGGTGAAAGAAGCCAGACACAAAAGGCCACATACTGTATGACTCCATTTATATGAAATGTCCAGAAAAGGCCAATCCATGGAGACAGAAGGTAGATTAGTGGTGGCCAGGAAATCTGGGTATGGGAAAATGGGGTATGACTGCTCAGATGGGTGTGGGGTTCCTTTTGGGTTAACTAAAATGTTCTGGAATTAAACGTAGTGATGGTTGCACAATCTTCTGAAAAATTAAAACTGTTGAATTAACCTTAGCTGGTTTGGCTCATGGATAGAGCATCAGCCTGTGGACTGAAGGGTCCCGGGTTTGATTCCTGTCTAGAGCACATGCCAGGGTTGTGGACTCGATCCCCAGTAGGGGGCTTGCAGAAAGCAGTCGATGACTAATTCTCCCTCATCATTGATGTTTCTATCTCTCTCTCCCTCTCCCTTCCTCTCTGAAATCAATAAAAATAAAGTTTAAGAAAAAACTGCTAAAGTATAATTTTAAAAAGTAAAGTAACTTAAATGATCATCATCAGTAATGGGATAAATTGAAAACATGTGCCAATTTATAGGATGGGAGGAGAAGAACACAGCATCACTTCTATGATATTCTTGCCAAAGATACATTGTCTGCATTTAGTCAGGCGGAAACTTCAGAGAAACCCAAATTGAGGGACATTTTATAAAATAATTGGCTTTTAATATTTAAAAAATTAAACTTACAGGCATCAAGGAAAGATTGAGAAATTATTTCAAAATGATATACTGTAGATACTAAAAAATGTTAATTCCCCTAAAAAATGCTAATGCTCCTCTTATTGTAACAACCACATGAGATGTCTGCCAAGGGTATGCTCCTCACTCTCAAAACTCTCTCTCGTCCGTAGGAACAGGTTCCTGTGTTCCTGCTTGAACTACACGACTCTGCCTCAAAGGTAGACAGATACCACCCTCAAGCTGAGTCAACACAATTCTCTCTTCAGGAACTGAAAATTGAAAATCAGATGCTAATTAGTTTCTATTACCCACCTTGAACCTGGAAGACATGTAAATTCAACTATACCTGACATTCTGGGCTATCTGTCTCCTGCAATAAGCATAAGGTAGAAAAATCTGGTCTGCAGATATGGAGAAACAAAGGCAAGAGACAAGGCCCCAGAAATGGAAGCTGAGAGCACCAGCCTTACTTTGTTACAGCATTCTGATTCTAGTACCTCATGGTGCTTCAGTTCCCTTAGGACCCGCCAGCGTCCCAATACATTTCCTCCTTTTGCTTAGGTCAGCTAGAGAGGATTTGTCAGTTGTAGCCGAAAGTTCAAGATATCTCCTTTCCCATCTTGTGTCAAACTTTTCAGCAGCCCTGCTCTCGCACAAAAGATACCAAGACTAATTCTTTGGCTGCTGATATGACCCAATGTAACACTTCTTAAGGACTCCAGCGGATAAGTCATTTCCACTTACCAATGCTAGCCTCTGCCAACAGCAGGTAGGCAGGCACAAGCTCTACTGAACTCAGGCCATATAAATTGATGCGGAAGCGAAGAGAATGCAAAGCTGCTGGGACAGCATCTTCATACCTTCCTTCAAAGATATATTTCTGGGCTACAGTATAGCAGAATTCAATCAAGTGCTTCTGTGGAAGAAAAAGTAGTCTATAGGTAAAGACAACGGTGGACATAGGTATTCCTGGACATAAGGCCAATACCTAATGAGCTGGCCACAAGTCCTAGAATAAGTGACACAAAAAGGCAAACTCTATACTGTGAGTTCCTTAAGGTCCAGGAACAAGTGTATTTTCATCTTAGTTCCATATTTGGCATAAATGAGTGCTCAACAGAAAATTATTAAATGAATATTATTCTTCTATTTATACTAAAATTTTAGTTTAGCAAAACTATCATGCCTCAGGACTACCTGAAACTGTCTGCCTTTCTATCTGAATTAATTTTAAGAGAATTTTCCTTCTGGAGTTATCCTGCTTAGCTAATATCAGAAATAAGTTTACTCTAAGGCCATTGTTCTAAGGCCACTCTCAAAGTGTGATAACACTAAAATAGATGAATTTGGTGTTTTGAGATTTATGGCTTATAAAGTGCTTTTTTTTAAAAGAAAAAATGAGATGCTATCAATATCATAATAGTTTTCCTAATCTCCTCTATTTATTTACCCCTTTATATATTCAAACATTATTGTTGACCTCCTACTATGTGCCTCGGCTCTTATCAGAATATTTGACATATATGGGTATTATGGCTGAATTCTGTTCCCCAGAATTCATACGTTGAAGCCTAACCCCCTAGTACCTCAGAATGTGATTGCACTTGGAGATAGGGCCTTTAAATAGGGAATTAAGTTAAGATGAGGCCTTTAGGATAGTCCCTAATCCAATCTAATGGTGTCCTTATACAAAAAAATTTGGACACAAGAAGAGATACCAAGGTTGTGTGTGCACAGAGGAAAGACCATGGGAGGACATGGCAAGGCAACCAACCATCTGTAAACCAAAGAGAGAGGCATCAGAAGAAATCAAACCTGCCAACACTATCATTCATTGACCTTGGTCCTATCGCTTCCAGAACTGTGAGAGAATAAATGTCTGTGTTTTAAGCCACTCAATCTATGGTATTTGTTATGGCGGCCCAAGGAGAACACAGCAGATACTCAGCAAGTATGTGGAGAACTCACTGAATGGCACTGATGACATAAAAACACAAAACCAAGTCTCTGCTCTCACAAAGATTACAGGTTAGTGATCTCAACTCAGTGTGCCCTTTCTCCCGGGTAGTTTAGCTGCACCCAGGAGTTAACCTGAACCTGCCCAGCAGGCCTACCTCTCTCTGCTGCAGCTGATGGAGGCCATGCTGCCGCTCCTCCTCTGAATTGTAGAAGGGCATGGTGGTGCGCAGCGGAATCAGCAGCTGACAGATCTTCTCATGGATGCTGTTCCAATCAGTTTTCTGATGATCCACATCACTGACAATAAAAACATGGACTTCATTATATTTATTTTAGGGCTGACCTAAAATTCCATTGCTCCGCTTCAGGCCTCGCCTTAGAAACTGGAAAAGCCAGCCCACCAGACTAGGCAGAGAGCTCAAGCCATTTTGAGACAAATCTCTGTTCTGTCATGTGATTATGTGAGGATGGGAAAACTATGTTGGGTCGGGGAAGGGTGGAGAAGAGTAGCCTCTCTGTAGGCACAGGTTCACATTCAGAAGCCACGAGGTGCTGCTGTGGCTATTCTGTTTTCATGATTAATAACAACAAAGACAGCTTTTTATTTTAAGGTCAATTTTAAAATATCTGAACTTTGAAGCCGAGGGATGTGAGGGCCTTTTTCCTGGAGAAGGGAAAGGAATTTACATTTGGTGAGGTTCTAAGAGATGCTTTCCTATCATGGCTCCCTCATGTTGCAGGACTCTGGAGAGCACCCCTCACATTGTCTTCTGTGCTCCTGGGAGTGCTTTCACATAGAACACACTGAATGCCTCCCAAAGCCAGTGGTGCAGCAGGAGGTTTTGCACGTAACTAATTAACTTTTGAAAACAGAACAAAATCTGTTATTACTGTTTTAAAGGTAAAGAAGCATAGGTGTCAAGAGATTAAGTAGTTGCTCCAAGCCTATACTCCAAAGCCAGCTGTTTCTTAACTCTCTAAGGGAAGCACTGTGACAGTTTGGTATACAGCTTTTCTGACTGTTTTACATACATATTTATTATTTTTAAGCACTTGATTAGACAGCACAGATATAGGACATTTGCATTACTGCAGAAAAATTCTACAAGCATATCTACTCCCGTTCCTCAAATAATTGCCTCCTATGAATGACTCCCAAATTTATTACCCAAATCTGACCCTTCCTCCAATCATGGTATTTTGTTTTGTTTTTACATTTTTTATCAGATATAATGCACATATTACAAAATTTACAATTTTAAAGTGTATAATTCAGCGTTGTTTTTTAAAAATATATTCACAGCTGAAACTGGTTTGCCTCAGTGAATAGAGCATCGCCCTGTGGACTGAAAGGTCCCAGGTTCAATTCCGGTCAAAGGCATGTACCTTGGTTGCAGGCACATCCCCAGTAAGAGGTGTGCAGGAGGCAGCGGATTGATGTTTCTCTCTCATTGATGTTTTTAACTTCCTATTCTTCACCCTTCCTCTCTGTAAAAGAAAAAACAACAATAAAATATAAAAAAGAATAAAAAAGAAAGCAGGAGCTAAAATTAAAAAAAAAATAAGCAAATAAAAAAATATTCACAATATATAACCATCACCCTATCTAACTCCATTCACTCTAACAGTAGCTCTCATCCTTCCTTCCACTCATGTAATGCCTAGAACCCTAATCTACTTTCCCTATGTATGTGTCTATTCTGGACATTGCATAAAAATGGGAATGGATAATATATAACCTTTTGTGTCTACCTTCTTTCATTTAGTATGCTTTCAAGATTCAGCCATGCTGTATCATGCATCAATGTCATTCCTTCTTATGATGAATAATATCCCAGTGTATAGAATCTATAGATGTATCACTTTTTGTTTATACATTCATTAGTTGGTGAACATTTGGGTTGTTTCCACTTTTTGGCTATTATGAATAATGCTTCTATGAACATTAGTGCTTAAGTTTCTGTGTAAATAAATATTTTCAGTTCTCTTGGGTATATAACTAAGAATGGAATTGCTGGGTCATATGGTAACTATATGTTTAAATTTTTGAGGGCTGTTGAACTGTTTTCCACAGAAGCTGTACCATTTTATTTTGTTTTAACTTTTTATTGATTTCAGAGAGAGGAAGAGAAAGGGAAAGAAGGATAGCAACATCAGTGATGAAAGAGAACCATTGATCGGCCACCTCTTGCATGCCCCTGGCTGGGGATCGAGCCCACAACCCGGGCATGTGCTCTGATTGGGAATCCAGCCGTGACCTCCTGGTTCATAGGTCAACACTCAATCACTGAACCATGCTGGCCAAGCACGCACTGTTTTATAATCCAACCAGCAATGTATGAGGGTCCTATTTTCTTTACTTCCTAACCAACACTTGTTATTTTCTGACTTTTTTATTATAACAATCCTACTGTGTGGTGTCTCAGTGTGGCTTTATAGCGTAGTTACCTAATGACTAATAATGTTGAGCATCTTTTCAGGTGCTTAATAACCATTTGTATATCTTCCTTGGAGAAATGTTTATTCAAATCCTTTGCCCACTTTTTAACAGGGTCTTTTTTGTCTTCTTATTGTTGAGTTTTAAGTGTTCTTTATGTATTGTGGATACTAGGTCCTTATCAGATTTGGGAATATTTTTTCTCATTCTGTAGGCTCTTTTCCCTTTTTTCTTAGTGTTTTCTTTTTAAAAAAAATATATTTTATTGATTTTTTTACAGAGAGGAAGGGAGAGGGATAGGAAGTCAGAAACATGGATGAGAGAGAAACATCGATCAGCTGCCTCCTGCACACCCCCCACTGGGGATGTGCCCACAACCAAGGTACATGCCCTTGACCGGAATCGAACCCGGGACCTTTTGGTCCACAGGCCGACGCTCTATCCACTGAGCCAAACTGGTTTCGGCCTTAGTGTTTTTTGATGCATAAAAATTTTTAATCTTGATAGTATTCAACCTACCTTTCTTTGGTTTCTTGTGCTGTTGGTGTCATACCTGAGAACCGTTGCCTAATCCAATATCACACAGATTTACAACATATATTTCCTTCTAAAAGTTTTATATTTTTAGCTCTTACATTTAGGTATTTCTTACATTAAGGTATTTCTACCTTAGGCATAAGGTAGGGGTCCAAATTCTTCTTTTTCATATAGATACCCAGTTTTGCCGGCACCATACAGAGGAAACAATTCTTTTCCCAAATGAATGGTCTTGGTGACCTTTTTGAAAATAAATTAATCATAAATGTATGTGCTTATTTCCAGACTTTTAATTCTGTTCCATTGATCTGCATGGCTATCCTTATACCAGTATCATACTTTCTTCATTATTATAGCTTTGTAGTAAAGTTTGAAATTGAGAAGTGTGAGTCTCCTACTTGTTCTTTCTCAAAACTGTTCTGGCTATTCTGGATCCTTGTGTTTTTATATGAATTTTAGGACTAGTTTGTCCATTTTGGCAAAATGGCACTTGGAATTTTGATAAGAATTGCATTGAATCTGCAGATAAATTTGGGGAGTGTTGCTATCTTAATATTAAGTCTTCCAATCTATGAATATCTTTCCATTTATCCAAGTCTTCTTTAATTTCTTCCAACAATATTTTGTTGTCTTCAGTGTATAAATCTTACACTATTTTGGTTAAATTCATTCCCTCTCCCCCTTTTTTTTGATGCTCTTGTAAATTGAATGGTTTTCTTATCTCACTTTCACATTGTTTTTGGCCAGCATATACAAATACAACTGATTTTTTGCATAGCAATTCTATAACCTTGTTGTTTTAATTTATTAGCTCTAATAGGTGGGTGTGTTTTTGTGTGGGTTCTTTAGGATTTTCACTATAAGATCATATCATCTGTTAATAGAAGTACTTTTACTCCTTTTCCAAGCTGGATGCCTTTTATGTCAATATATATATATATATATATATATATATATATATATATAGTAGAGACCCAGTGAACAAAAATTTGTCACTGGGGGAGGGGGGTGTTGTCCTTCAGCCTGGCCTGTGCCCTCTTGCAGGCTGGGATCCCTCAGGGGATGTTTGACTGATGGCTTAGGCCCGCTTCTAAGGCCACATGGCTATGGAGGGAGCATGGGTGAGTGCAAGGAAGCAGGGGTGAAGCAAGAGGAATAAGAGAAAGAATTCCTTTGTCTGGGGATTATGTATTCTCAAATTGTCATAGGCTTACATTGGGTCCACTCGCCTAGCCAATGATCTTTGGTCCCAGGTTAGACTGACAGACAAGCACCTTCCTTATGTCAGCCTGCTTTGCTGCACATACAAGGATTTCTCCATTTGTTGGACTCCTTGCCCAGTGATTTACAGGGAATGGACCAGTAGTTCCCTGGGGAGTGTATGCAGCTTCCTGGTGAAGCTGCCCAGACAACTGTGCTTATAATGTCTGGCCTCCCTTTTGCTCCTTTCCTATTATTAATATTAGCTAGCTAGATATGACTGTAATAGCTGAAGAATATACCTTGTATTATTTCAACCCTTATAAATTTGAGACTTGTTTTTATGCTGTAACATATGGTCTATCCTGGATAATGTTCTATATGCACTTGAGAAGAACGTGCATTCTGTTGTTGTTGGATGGTGTTCTATAGATGTCTGTTAGGTTACACCATTGTTCAAATTTTATATTTCCTTGCTGATCTTTGGTCTAGTTGTTCTATTCATTATTGAAAGTGGGATATTGAAGTGTCTAAGTATTATCACTGAATTGTTTATTTCTTCATTTAACTCTGACAGTCATTCCTTGATGTATTTTTTTCACATTTACCTTTTTAAGAAAAAAAACTGAATTATCATTGACATATAACTGTTTCAGATATTTTAAGACTGTTATTAGGTATATACAATGCATTTATATTGCCTATGACACAATTTACCTAAATGTGAGAATGTTAACTGTTTGGTTCCATTTATACAAATAAGTAACAATAATCCAAAATAAGTAACAGTAATCTAGGGCAAGGACCAGCAAAATTTTCTATAAAAGTCCAGAGAGTAAATACTCTAGGCTTTAAAAAATATATGGTCTCACCCCTATGTTCATAGCAGCACAACTTACAATAGGTAAGATTTGGAAACATCCTAAGTGCCCATCAGCAAGTGAGTGGATTAAAAAACTGTGGCACATCTACCCAATAAAATACTACACTGCTGTAAAAAAGAAGAAACTCTTACCATTTGCAATAGCATGGATGGATCTAGAGAGCATCATGCTAAGTGAAATAAGTCAGTCAGAGAAAGATAAATACCACATGATCTCACTCATTTGTGGAATATAATGAACAACATAAACTGATGAACAGAAATAGATCCAGAGACAAGATCAACCAAAGGATTTGTATGCATGCATATACTAATAAGCATAACTCATGGACACAGACAGTAAGAGGGTGAGGGCATGTTCTGGGGGGTGGGAACAGCTGGGGAGAGGTCAATGGAGGAAAAGGAAGGCATATGTAATACTGTAAACAATAAAGAATTTTTTTTTAAAGTATATGGTCTCTGTTGCAACTACTCAACTTTGCTATTATAGCACAAAGGCAGTCACAGACCAAAAAAAAAATAAAAAAAATATATATATATATATACATATATATACATATATATTTTCATTTATTTTTTAAATATATTTTATTGATTTTTTTACAGAGAGGAAGGGAGAGGGATAGAAAGTCAGAAACATCGATGAGAGAGAAACATCGGTCAGCTGCCTCTTGCCCACCCCCCACTGGGGATGTGCCCGCAGCTAAGGTACATGCCCATGACCATAATATATATATGGCACTCTCTTCTTCCTTCCTCCTCAGAGAAATGCAATAGTTTCTTTATAAACTGGGACTGTTATCCTCAAAATGACATAAAGCATTTTAAAGAGTATTTTGGTAGACAATTATTGTAAATAAATCAATAAAAGCACTTAACAGGCAGGATACAGAGTTGAGTTCACAGGGTATTTATTAAATAGGGGCCTGTTGAATGATTGTGAACAATGAAACTATTAGCTTACTTAGCTACCTGAACTTTTGTTCCACTGAGAGTATTTGATATATCTTGCCTTTCTAAATAAAGTGACCTTCATTTAAATATTTGTGAGCTCTCTCCTTATCTATCTATCTACTGCCTCCAATGCAGGGCAGTAGATAAAAAAGGAATTGACTAAAAAAAAAAAATACTTTCACAGGGTTCACAGTCAAGGAGCTGGTGAGCTACACAGGTTTTATTTGGCCAGTAACATGTTTTCAAAATGAATTTGAACATCTTTTAGGCAGAGCATTCATTCTCCAGTTAACCACAGATCCTACTGCTTCCTACTATTGAATATCACTTTACTGTTTGTTTTCTCTTCCTAGCCAATGAAGGCATTTGATTTTGTGCTCCATGTCATATAGAAGGAAAAATTATTGAAAATTACTCTTAGCTCTATTATATAAAGCTGTCCATAATGTTTCAGTGTATACTTTAATAAAATTGCCTTTTTGAAAAAGTGTTCTATTCCCTGGGAACAATATAGAAAGATATGCACAAGATTATACATAATATCCTATCTAATAAAGAGGGAATATGCTAATTGACCATCACTCCATCACAAATATGGCTGCAACCCACAGCTGAGGCCAAGTTCCCATAAGGTGTCTTAATAAGCAATCAGCAGGAACCTTTGGCTACACCCTCCCCTGCCCCTGTGGGGCTTGACAGGGGACCTCAGGCCCCATCTCCCACCCAGCAGGGCTTGATGGGGGACCTCATATTGTGCCTCCCACCCGGCAGGGCTTGACAGGTGACCTCAGGCTGCACCCCCCACCTGGCAGAGCTTGACAGGAGACCTCAGGCCAAACCCCCGCCCCAGTGCCAGGCCAGAGGACCTTAGGCCATGTCCCTGCCCCATGGGGTTTGATGGGGGACTTCAGGCCATGCCCCCACCAGGTGGGGTTTGACAGGGGAGTTCAAGCCACACACCCCACCCTGGCACCAGAGCGGGGAACTTTAGACTGCACTCCCAGCCCGGTGGGGCTTGAAAGGGGTTCTCAGGCCATGGCCCCCACCCAGCAGGGCTTGATGGGGGACCTAAGGCTATGATCCCCTCCTGGTGCTGGGCTGGGGAACCTGAGGCTGCGTTCTCCCCACCCAGCGGGGCTTGACTGGGGACCTGAGGCCGTGCCCTCAGCCTGGTGGGGCATGACAGGGGATCTCAGGCTGTATCCCCCACCTGGTGGGGCTTGATGGAGGACTTCAAGGCATGCCCCTTGCCCTGGTCTGGGCTGGGGACCTCCAGCCACGACCCCCATCCTGGTGCTGGGCCAGACGAACTGAGGCTACGCCCCCTGCATGGCAGGGCTTGACAAGGGTGGGACTGGCCGGGTTTGCATCTAATCCAATGGGGTGGGGCAGCCAGGTCTGGGTCTCACCCAATTTTGAGGTGCACATGGGTGGGCAGGGACTTGACTCTGGGTCCCATGGTGTGCCCCAGACTCTGACAGGAGGAAGGTTTTCATATACATTTTACTAATTTTCTTTCATCTCTGACACTTCTATTATAGAGAAAGGGCAAATAGCAATAAAATTATTTCCTCTAATTAATCCCCTTTTAATGTGCACGAATTTCGTGTACCTGGTCACCAGTATAAAATAAATGGATTTGCAGGAATATAAGAAAATTAACCAAAATATCAGGTTATTAATTTCTGGGTTGTAAGATTATAATTAGTTTTTCTTTATTTTTTGTATTTTCAAGTTTTCTGCAGTGAGCATAAATTACATTTATACTCAGGGAAAAATTCTTTTGAAAAATAAACCCACAAACTTTCAAGCTGACTGTCCTTCCTGCTCTTACATTTGGGATGAAGAAAATAAATAAGTAAACACTGAGTGCCAACTTGGTCCCAGGCACAGTGCTAGATGCTTTACAGTCAACCATGAAAACTCTGAAAGGAAGAAGGTAGTAAAGCCCCCATTTTTGAGATATAGAACAATTACCTCAGTTTAATTTTATTTTTTAAATATATTTTTATTGATTTCAGAGAGGAAAAGAGAAATAGAAACATCAACAATGAGAGAGAATCATTGATTGGCTGCCTCCTACATGCCCCCCACTGGGGATTGAGCCCACAACCCAGGCATGTGCACTTGACTAGAAACAAACCCTGGTACCCTTCAGTCCACAGATCAGCGCTCTCTCCACTGAGCCAAATCAGCTAGGGCACTTCAGAAATTTTTCATTTATTTTCTAAATATATTTTATTGATTTTTTTACAGAGAGGAAGGGAGAGGGATAGAAAGTCAGAAACATCGATGAGAGAGAAACATCAGTCAGCTGCCTCTTGCCCACCCCCCCACTGGGGATGTGCCCGCAGCTAAGGTACATGCCCATGACCATAATCGAACCTGGGACCTTTCAGTCTGCAGGCTGATGCTCTGTCCACTGAGCCAAACTGGTTTTGACATACAGAAAAAATTTTAAATCTCCAGGTTACAATAATATAGAAATCTGGAGAAAAAAGGGGGAGGGGAAGAAAAGACTTTAAGGAGAATCACAAGCAGTGAAAAAAAGAAAGAAAATAATGGAGGATAAGGGCATAGGACATGATCATTTACTCATTCAGGTATTCATCAAATATTTAGTTTCAACTATTTCAAGGCATTTTGCTGGAGACTGTGGAGCATACACAAGATGGGCCTGAAACAGATCAAAAGGCAGCATACGTGTGACAGTCCTTCTACACACGCTACATACCATCCTGTATCGATGGAGCACAATAACATTGACAAAATATGCTTGCCATCAAATAAAATGAAGAAGGGAAATAAAAGTTGTCTTGGAAGTGTCACACAGAGTAAATTTCAAAATGAGTTGAGAAGAAGTAATTGCTTCTGGCTAGAAGAATGAAAGAGGTATGGGGAAGAGGTGGATGCTCATATTAGACAAAGGGGTGCCAGACCTGTACTTAAAACTGTTTCTTAGTCATCTCTTCCAAGTGGCCTGAAGGCCCCTCAAACTGTGCCCCAATCCAGTCTGCCACCTATCACCTGCTCTGTGTTCTTTGACACAGTTAACAGGTTTATTATTCATTCATAAGTTCATTTATTCAACAAATGATCACTGAATGAATGCCTAGTATGTGCAGGACCTAGGTCTAGTAAAAGACATAGATGTTAAATAAGTAGAAAAATAGAAAAGTACAGGTAAAGTGAAAAAAAAGTGAGGGAGTATTTAGATTGGGTTTTCTGGAAAACCTCTTTGAAGAAATAAAATTTCTGAGAACTGAAGGAGGAAAGGGAACTACAAAGATTCATGGATGAAGGGGAGGTTCCCAGCAGAGAACAAAGAAATTGAGAAAGGAAAGGACTTGTCAAATCTGAACTGCATCAAGGAAAAGAGGAAGTGAGTGTGGTAGGAAATTAAGGGAGAGAGGTGACAGGACTTTGTAGCTTCTGTCATGAATTCAGAATTGTATTCTAAATGCAATAAAGTAACAGCAATGAAGAAACAGATGCCATCCTTGCCCTCTGGGGGCACACAGCCTACTGAGGAATATAAAGCAGTGAACAACTGATTTCAATCATATCATAAATATTAGGATACAGGACATATTGAATGCTGTGAGAGCATGAAGGATGGACCCCTAATTCAGTCTGAGAGAGGTATGTTCACTCCATACTGGCACCACTGCAACAACTTCTCAATCAGTTATGCAACCTCCATTGTCTACCTTCCAAGCTATCTTCCGCATTGTGACCTGTCATCTTAACACAAGCGAGAGCATGCCAAAATCATCCATGCCCTTCCAGAGGGTAAATTCCAAACTCTTTGAGGTCATGTCACTGTTTGACCCTAACCTTGATCTTCTCCGTTTAAACTCCTACTAGTACCTATCACAATGATCTTCAAACATTTGTTTTACTAAGCCCATAGCATGAAATACACTGTACCAGTACAAATACACATATCCACATAAGAACACTAAAAGTTGCAAGAGATAGTTCAAGCAGGATCACTCTAATAATTTTTTATTTTATTGCTTACTTAAAATGCTGGTTGGGACTTACTCATAATCGGCTAAAGGGTCATGGACTGCAATTTAAAAATCAGTGACTGCTCCCTCCACTACTACCTCCGTTACTCAGCTCTAAATAAACTCCGTTCTTCTAGCCTTCACCCAGGCAGTCCTGGATGTCGGCTTCCTATGCCTCTGGCTTCACTGTTCATTCACCTAGCAATTTCCTACTAAAATTTCAAGACTCAGCTCAAATGTTACTTCTTCAGAGAACCTTTCCAGATACTGCCCCAATCACTACCTCCATCCTTAGAAGTCCCAGGGAAGAGCACATCTTGGGTGACAACACTTGTATCATAATGGCTTTCTTTTTTTAAAGAAGTTCGTTTATTCTGACCTATGTTTCTGGAAGTCAGCCACCTAGGTGTTTTATCCCGGGCCCAAAATAGGATCTACTCTAAAGCAAAGGTCAAGGGATGTTACACTGAATAATTGAAAACTGATCTTATCCAGTACTACCCACCCCATACCCTTACCATGCTGGCTGTGCACCAAATAGCCTGCTTTCTTCTTTTCCTTTTCTTTTTAAAAATATATTTCTAATGATTTCAAAGAGGGAGAGAGAGAAACATGGATGTGAGAGAAACATCCACAGGATCGAGGCAGCAACTTGGGCATATGTTCTGCCAGGCCAGGGAATCGCACTGGTGACCTCTAGGTGCATGGGAGGACGCTCAACCAACAGAGCTACACCACCCAGGGCCAAATAGCCTTCTCTCTATTCCTCTAACAGCGCCAATTCTTTCCTCCCTCGGGGCCTTACTGTACCTTCTCCCCCGAGCCATTTCCATGGCAGGCTCCTCCTACTTCCCTTTCACCTCCAGTCTGCCCTCAGAGAGGCAATCTGACCAGCCTACCATCGCATTTCCTTTGACTTTATGACAGTTATCACTCTCTGAAACTGTCTTGCTTTCTGTTCGTTTGCATATCGGTAGATCGCAGTGAAAATGTTATTGGCCCTTTGAGGGACATGGTCTGCCGAGTTCCCTCAGTGACTTCAGCCCGCAGAACAGGGCACAGCGCACAGTAGGCGCTCAACAGAACATCTGCTGGTGAATGACGGAGTAGAAGAGGATGAAAACGAGGCACCGAAGTCTGGGAGACCAGTCTTGAAACCGCCTCGGCCCACCCAAGCCGGAGGGGTGACCGGGAGGGTGGGAGTCGGTCGCCCAGGAGCCACATTTCACGGCCTACCAGTAATAAGTGACTGTGCAGGCCGTGCACACCCGCTCGGCTGGCGCTTCGCACACTTCACAGCAGATCCGGCGCCCCTTGGGCACCGCCAGTTGGTAGATCTTGTGCATGTTGCAGCCGGCGGCGTCAGTCTCTGGGACCGTTGCCTGGCGAGAATACGCCGGATGCCGGTGTCACGTGATCACCACGGGGCACCCAGGTTCCCAGCATTTCAAGGACAGGGGGAGGGCGTGTCTAACACCTGGAGCGTGTTTGAGGTTTAAAAAGCAAAAAAAAAAAAAAAAGACAACTGTCACTCCCACACACAAATCCCAACCCGTAAGTTAAATGGCCGCGACATCTAGCTCCAGTGGAGTCTAAGTGCGGAAAGGCTTAAACGGTGGCCGGTAAGGGGCACACGTGTCCAGTTCTTGACTCAGCCCAGGTAATAGGGAAGGAGACCCGCGCCCGGCGTGTGCTCAGTGCCAGGTCCGCCGGGCGGTGAGGCAGACCAGCACGCCTTTCCCGAGGAGAAGAAATCGAGCGCGGGCACCTCCCCTCAGATTGCGGTTGCGCGGAGGCCGGGCCGGGCGGCGGGGCTGGCGCCGGCGGCCTGGAGCGTGCGCAGGCGCGGGGGAGCCCTGGGATTCATGGCGGAAATGGACCTAGTCGCCGAGTTCCCCCAGCCCGCCGGCGCTGCGCGCTGGGCCGAGGTTATGGCTCGCTTCGCCGCCCGGCTGGGCGCGCAGGGGAGACGGGTAGTGTTGGTAACATCCGGCGGCACGAAGGTCCCACTGGAAGCGCGGGCCGTGCGCTTCCTGGACAACTTCAGCAGCGGGCGGCGCGGGGCCACTTCGGCCGAGATCTTCCTGGCTGCGGGCTACGGGGTCCTGTTCCTACACCGCGCTCGCTCTGCCTTCCCCTTTGCCCACCGCTTCCCGCCCCAGACCTGGCTGTCCGCTCTGCGGCCCACCACCAGCCCGGCCACTTCGGGCTTGCTGAGCCTGGAGGTCGAGGAGAAGGCGCTCCCGGGCTTCGCTGCGGCTCTGAGGAGCTACCAGGAAGCTGCGGCTGCCGGCACCTTCCTGGCCATAGAGTTCACCACTTTGGCCGACTATTTGCATCTGCTGCAGGCTGCGGCCCAGGCGCTCAATCCGCTAGGTGCGTGCCTTAGGAATCCATCGGTTCCCGGGAGGCAGAGCCTTTCTACCCGGACACCACGTACACCCTCATAACGCACAGGCCTTACAGCAGGGGATTCTGAGGTGCAAAGGATCCGATCCTATACACCTTTCCGATTTATTACACCCTGTGCTTCTCTTTGCAGGCCCATCTGCGATGTTTTATCTTGCTGCCGCCGTGTCAGATTTCTATGTTCCTGTCTCTGAAATGCCTGAACACAAGATCCAGTCATCTGGGGGCCCACTGCAGGTGATGGGCGCTTCCCTTCCAGAAACCTGATCCCCAGTAATCAATCCTGGGTTAACCTCCTGATCTGGAGGTGGCCTGCGTTTCCTATGAACTAGGCACTAGGGATACAGAAATGAGTAAGACACCGTCCTCCCTCAAGGACCTCACGATTTAGTGAGGAACACAGATATAATAACAATACGGAGTGATAAATGTTCTAGTAGAGGTACATACAAAGTGAAATCAAAGCATGCGGTGATTGAATCTTGGGAAGTCAAGGAAGGCTTTCTAGAGATAACTTGAACTGAGTTTTAAAAGATGAGCAGAGGGTATACTAGTCAAAGTGGGGAAGGTCATTCCAAATAGAGTACACACCTGGAGTTTGGAAATGGGCAGTGACTATGAACTGAAATTGAGAAGGCCAGAGAGCAGGGAGAGTGGTGGGAATGGAGAGCAGAAGAAACAGCTTAATTCATAGAAGACTTTCTATTCCTTCTTAAGGAGCTAGGACTTTTTAAAATTATATATATATACTCCATTGATTTCCCTACAGAGAGAAAGGAGAGGGATAGAGAGTTAGAAACATCCATTAGAGAGAAACATTGATCAGCTGCCTCTTGCACACCCCCTACTGGGCATGTGCGGCAACCAAGGTACATGCCCTTGACCAGAATTGAACCTGGGATCCTTCAGTCCACAGGCCAATGCTCTATCCACTGAGCCAAACCAGTTAGGGCAGGAGCTAAGACTTTTTATCCTTGGAGCCAAGAGAAACAAGTAGGAGAACGAGAGTATTTTTGTGTGAGAATATTGTAGCATCAGTATAAAAGGTGAATTAGAGAGGCGAGGTTGATTAGATGGAGGTTATTGCTGTAGTTTAAGGAAGTGATATAGGGAGTGTAGTAGGGTGATTGAGATATGAGATAATCTGACTTCTTGTAATCTGAGGGAGTTCTTAGTCATTTACTGGATGATACAAATAGAATTTAAATAGGAGAAACTACCTGTGGGGCACTTACTTTGTAGGATAGTTCATTTGCTTGTTTCTTCAACAAATGTTTATTTATTTTTTATTTTTTTTTAAATATATTTTAGTGATTTTTTCCAGAACAGAAGGGAGAGGGATAGAAAGTCAGAAACATCAATGAGAGAGAAACATCAATCAGCTGCCTCCTGCACGCCCCCTACTGGGGATGTGCCCGCAGCCAAGATACATGCCCTTGACCGGAATCGAACCCGGGACCCTTCAGTCTGCAGTCCGACGCTCTATCCACTGAGCCAAACCGGTCTTGGCACAAATGTTTATTGAGTACCAACTACATGCCAGGCGCTGTTGTAGGACCTAGAGGTAAAACAGGGGAAAGAAATATACTATGAGTTGCTTATACTATGTAGAGGAGACAATACTATGCTAGGTAGTGGTAAATGCTAAGGAGAAAAAGTGAAGAATGGGTATATGATCCCTATCACACTTCCTAATTTTTTGAGGGGAAAAACTGATGATTTGTGATGTTCTGCTATTTAAATTATGGAAGCTTTAGTTTATCTTCTATTTTTTAGTTCTATCTTGGAAGTACCCAAAACAACATTCTTTTTAGAAGGGATTGAGAATGGTATAGTAAACATTGTGATCAAATGAAAAGAAAACTATAAGTGCTAAGAAGTGTTACAAGTGACAATTTTTAAATGGAATAGCCATTATATCAGTTCAAGAAATATTTTAGTCTGAGGGTTAAAAACCCGACTTTATTTGAGCTTCTGCCAAAGTAACTTTTGCATGAGTAGGTTATTTGCATTTGTTTACATGGGGGTTTGGCTTAAAAAATAGAGATGTTTGAGAAAGTGTAATGCTGTTCTGTGGGGTTCTTTTAATGGCGAAGTGTATGGCAGAGTAGGACTGATTCATTATATATGGTTTGCTCATAGAATATGTATGAAGCTTTGGAATTAGACATCCTTATGGACTTTACAGAGCCAAGTCTTTTAAGTGTAGCATTTCATATGCTTTGAAAAGTTTGACAAGGAGAAGTCCCACTTAAATTGACATAGACAAAAATCTGAGTCCCTGCTTCCTTAGTTTGCCATGAGGTTGACCTGGTACGTAGTGACCTTTGTTTGCTTATTAAGCTTTTCTTTTTCCAACACAGATAACAATGAAGATGGTGCCAAAAATGCTCTCTCCTTTGGTTAAAGACTGGGCTCCCAAAGCATTTATAATTTCCTTTAAGTTGGAGACTAATCCCTCTATCATAATTGATCGTGCACGGAATGCTTTGGAAATTTATCGACATCAAGTGGTGGTGGCTAATATCCTTGAGTCACAACGGTCCTTTGTGATTATTATAACCAAAGACTCAGAAACTAAGCTATTGCTATCACAGGAAGAAATAGAAAAAGGCATAGAAATAGAAGAAAAGATAGTGGATGATCTTCAGTCCCGACACACAGCTTTTATACAAGGCAAAAACTGAAGGATCAAAAACTATAGGATCAAAAATTGTTTCGTGGACCAGGGCTCTTACAGATGGTGAGAACTCGAATAAATCCTTTGCTCTCATAAAGACAGAGAAAATGAAGGGAAAAAGCAGTGAGTCATGTGCAGGCGAATATGGTTTGCTATTTGTTTTTTAAAGGTCATTTCGTACCCATTAAAAATGAAAACGAAAGCAAAGCAATTATGACTGGCCCTCCTGACACATTCACCTGAATGTCATCTTGATTTTAAAATCAGCATGAGCTGTTTCTCACCCTTAAAAAAAAAAAAAAAAGAGCTTATTGGGAATTCTATTCCTTAAAATATACATGTGGGGCCTGAATATCACCCATCTTCATACTATAAAGTGAATTATGGTTTTATGAATGGCCATGCTTTGAAGATCAGTTGTTGATGCCTACTATGTGATCGGCCTTGATGATTATGAGGATTAAAAAGATGAATAAACATGTCTAGTTTGGGAAATGGATATACAAAAAACTAAGTGCAATAAAGTGTGTGCCCAAAAGTTGACATTGTGGAAAGGATGTTGTTCTTTGGGGATTTATCAAAGATGAGAATGGGAGAGGACACCTCCCTGAAGATAGAGTGCCTGAGGAATAATGAGCTTTCTACTGCTTTACTTTTTGCTTTCTTGTACTAGAATTGCTTCATGTTGGAGTTAGCAATTTATCTTTCAAGTATTTTAGGACTGCTCTTCAGGGAGAGAAGCTGGGCTTCTGCCTGGAACTAGGCAGGGGCCAATTGATCATCTCTACCCTTGGGGAAGCATCACAGTGTGGCGAAGTGTTTGTGCTTTGGAGTCATCTTAGGCAAGTTTGACCTCTCCAAGCTACACTACCTGTTAGCTCAATAAATTCAGACACCTGACTTAATTTCAGTTTTCTCATCTATAAAATGGAGATAAATCACTGCAAAATAATGCCATTTGTTGTGAGGATTAAGTAAAAGTTAAATCACTTGCTTCATGCCTGGCACAGAGTTTACACTCAATAAGTGGTTACAGTTGTTTTTCTTCACTTAGCAAGGCAGTATTATTGGGCTGGTGCCCTGGTGGATCCTCAGACCTTGAGAAGTTTTCAAAGCACTGGCTGTCCTGGCACAAGAAGTGTAGTCCAGAAAAATCCACTAAATGATTCATACAGTAGTCCAGAGTACATTTTGGAAAACTACCATTAACAGCTAGGTAGAGGCAGGTACTGTGCTTCACACAATAATTGATTTAAAATGTAATTCGTGATGTTTTATGGAGTTCGGAATAGTAGCCCAATGTAACTGATAATAGAGGTACAGTAAACTTCAGTTGAAAAGATTTGAACAGAAGTGCCAAGATGCACTGAAATAGTTCATTAATTAGGAAATGTGACCTTGAGCAGAGGGAAAATAACCAGTAATCAGGACTGTTCTGGAAGCAGCAGTCCCATTGAACAAAATTTTTAATTAACTTTAGGTCCAATGGGCAAAATCTTAAAAGCAATAGTTCTGTCACCAATGGCTGCAGTACTGAAGTGATAGGAAGGAAAAGATTGATTTTTCTCCCCTACATCTACAGCTTTATGCAGATGATGGCTATCATCATCTTTGAAATGGAATTAAAACTAGAAGTAATCTTAATGTTTTTTATCTTAATTGTTACTTCTCTTGGAAACCATTTCCTATCTTGTTTTTGCTTGTAAAGACCACCACTTCTCTCCATGGAATTATTTAAAGTGTTTTGTAATTCTGTTTGGTTTCCATTCCAAACACTGAAATGATATTTACACATGTTAAAATTCTAAGAGTTTGGGGGGGGGGGAGACACCGATAGCAAATGGAAATGAGCAAAGAAAGAAATAATGAAAAGGAACATGATTTCTCAATGAGCAAATGAGAAAGAATGTGATCTAGGCTGGAGAACCAAGGAATGCTTCCTTGAGGAAGTGACACTTGAACTGATATAGAATGTGAGTGGCCTTGAGGGGATGGTGGTGAGCATTTTAGGTGAGAGAAAAGAACTTGTAAGGGCTCTGGTGCCAGAGGTAGAGGTTGAAGCAGTTCTAGAAAGTAAGGGATAAAATCGGTCCTGATCATGCATATAGAACTGGCAGAGCTTTGGAAAGGATCCTATGGGAAACTAGAATAAGATTAAAAAATGCAAGTACGTGTTTGGGATACTAGAAAAGCCCTGTAAACATGAGTAAAATTGAGCTTTAACTGTAATCTTACAATAAAAGCATTTAAATGAAGATTATATAAATTGAGCTTGTGTTATATTTTATGTCATTTAGAAATTTTTACTTTGCATTACAGAGCTGGAGGAATGGGTTACCTAAACCGAAGTTCAGTGCCTAGGATTTTTTTTTTTTGGTGGCTTCATTTTTACATTAAGTCGGCTCCAAAATGTGATTTGTTTTAGGTGCCTGCGGTAGTTACAGATCTAGGCCTCCGGACATAGCACCGTTTCCCTTTTAAGAATGAAGTTACTTCTAGACAAATAAATCCAAGGTAATTATGCCGGGGCTCTAGATAAGGCCTGGCGAGAAGCTGTGTGAGAACTATAAATGCCTGGTGACAAAGCGTTTCGAACGCGCACCTTGACGTTACCATGGTTACTACACAGTCGAAGCTAAGAGCCCTACCACGGCTCCTGTCAGAAAAGTCCCGCCCCTCGACCTACAGGCCAATGGTGTGCACCGTAAGGCTGGTCTCCGCAGGAAAAACAGCCCCTGAGCCAATGGAGCGCGTCGTTTCTATAGTTCCCACCCGAAGAACGCCTTGGCGTCTCTGTGGCTGGCGCGGTTGCTATGACGCCCGGGACTCTGTAGGCACCTGCCCCTCGTTGCGGGAGCGTCTTTGGAGCGAAGCGACCCGGGACCCTCGACGCGCCCTCAGAAGACAATTTCCGGCCTGCTGTCTGAGGTCCCCGCCGCAGCCCCGAGGAGGAAAGCACCTATTCTCCGCCCTTTTTCACCATGCCAGGTCTCTCCCGCCTCTCTCCCCAGTGTGGCTCCAAACTCCAGGAGGAAAGCCTCTCGCTGGCTCGGCCTTTCCAGCCTTGGGCTTGAGTGATTCTGTCGTAGGATTCTTAAGTCTCTGGGACCCCAGAGCCACAGGCACTTAGAATTAGGGTGCCGCTCTTATTTAGAGAGGGCTCGGAACACCCGCAGATAGGTAGGCGTTCCATTTCTCATTTTTCAGGTAAAGATTCCGAAGCTCGCGGCCATTTATTAACAAGGTCCACCGAGCCACGGCTTTCCCGGGTTGTGAACAAAGAACTGCCGTTTTCTACTTTGTTGCCCCGTGTTCGCCACGCAGAACCTTAATTCCCGTTGGAGCTCTTGGGGCCTTTTGTATCCTCAACATCAAACGTCATCAAGTCCGTTAACCTTCTGCCTTTCAAGCTACACTCTCATCCACTTCTCTCATCACCCTGAGCGCCAGTTTTCTCATCCTGCTCCTTCCATGGCCATTTTCAGCCTTTCTTGTCCACGCTGCACCTTACTGAGTGTCCATTCATCTCCACCACCTCTATCATCTACAGACCCTCTCCTGTTTGTCTGCTAGTACTTTGAGTAGCTAAATATTTCATGTTCTTCAGCCCAGGAATCATTTGGAATATTTTCTCTGTTTCACTATGGAAAGCTTTTTATCTTGGGTAAATTAGAGACTAAAAGCGTGCATTGGTAAATACAAATAGTGATTACTACAAGCCTGTTGTGTTTTGAAAATGGAGAGGGAAAAGTCAAAATGCAGTTTTGGGTCCATCTCAGACTTATATAAAGAAAGATTGTTCCTTGTCGAAGTGAATGCTTCATTAGGTATTTTAATGATGTATTCATGCATGTGACAAGATCATTCAGCATGATCATGTAACAGGATTCCAACTTTAAGCCATATGAACCCAACACCTTGATGTGATAGAATTTTTGGAAAGAAGATGCTTGAAACAGTTCTTATGGCTCCTCTTCATGTCAATTTCTTGATCAGAAAACATTCTTTGTGGTGTGAGCCAAGAAACAAAAACAAGGAGGAGGAGTGGTTGAAAATAAATATTTTTGGCAGAGGCAGACTTAATAATCCTAAAAAGACTAGAACAGAAGGCCTTAAAAATAAGGCCATTTATAGCCAATGCATTTGTGTATTTTACCTTGGAAAACTTTGTCGTAGAGTATGTGTTCCTTATCAAGTCTTACCACTTCTTTGGCATTCAGATTAAAATGTAAACCTACTTTGAAGATATGTAAAGTGTACATTTTTAACAGGTATTTTGGGGCTAGAATGGTTTGGATATTTTTATTTCTTAGGCCGATTACAGCAGTTATTTGTAATATCTCATGCTTGATGCCAGGTCAAATATCCAAATACTGACAGAAATTCAGCTTTCTGAACAAATATCATTATGGCCATGTAGACATAATTATTTTTTTTTTCTCTCACCCTAGTATAGTAGTTCCAAAGCTTTAGGGCAGTTTTGCCTCCCAGGAGACATTTGGTAACATAAAGAGACATTTTCAGTTGTCACAACTGGAGATATGCTACTGGTACCTACTTGGTAGAAGACAGGGATGCTGCTACACATCCTGCACAATAAAGAATTAGCCAGCACAAGATGTGAGTAGTGCCAAGGCTGAGAAACCCTGCCCTAACATGTCAACAGATCTTTTTTGTTATGTCAGCCCTTGTTCATGCATATACGTTTTTACATAGTTACTAGTATAGTATGCATTATGCCTTAATTTTTCACTTAATTTTATATTTTAAGCATTTAATCATTGATACATTGTTTTTTACTTTAAAAAATTATTTTTTCTTGTTTATTTGAGAATTGAAAAGACTGTGTATTATATATAGTCTTTAAGATGTCTATACATTTTAAATTATATTTGTGTAGAAGAAGGAAGGGTTAGGGTGAATAACCTGACTGGATATTTCCCTTTTTTGTGGCCATGCTAATTACCTTGTTCTCTGTGTCACTCCAAGACCAAAGCTCATCCTTTGCTCAAAGCCAAGAGATGTGTTGTAGTATGAAGCATGGTCCTGGCTCCTGGAGGGCACCTGCTGTTGGAGAAATAAAAACAAGTAGAAACGAGTCTTCCCCATTCTCCTCGCTCTCTTCTGACTTAAAATTCTGTCTCAGTTTGCCGTGACAGGTTTACCACCTCATTCTTTACATCTAGACGCTTCTGAATGCCCCAACACACTATAGGATGTGCTTCTTTTCAAGGAGTGGACTTTTAAGATACATAGTGAGCACTTACTCAGTATCTACTTTGTAGAGAATAGTATATTTGCATACTTTGTTGCATGGGCAATTTTAGACACAGTTTAAATGTCAGAGCATTTGTAATTCAAAGACTGGATTTGTATTACCTCAAGATCTGAGTTTTTAGGATTTTCCATTTACTCAACCATTGGGTCTCAATAAGTCCACTGGAAAAAATATTAGTTCTGAGATGTCATAGCAGAACAGTCAAAGGGATGCAAATATTCAAAGTCATGGAAATATAAGCAGTATATGGGGATCCGTAAGTATACTGCATGAGGAGCCAGTGTCCGCTGTGGCTGAAGGTAAGACAGGAGAGGCAGGCAGGAGTCGGATTGTGAAGAATCTCTGGTGCCAAGTTAAGGGGTTTGAACTCTTCCTGAAAGCAAAGGGAACGTTAAGAGGCAAGTGACTTGCATTCAG
Organism: Antrozous pallidus; assembly: GCA_027563665.1. Classification (NCBI taxonomy): domain Eukaryota; kingdom Metazoa; phylum Chordata; class Mammalia; order Chiroptera; family Vespertilionidae; genus Antrozous; species Antrozous pallidus. The sequence goes on from CM050508.1 coordinate 182,483,073, forward strand.
AAAGATCAGTCTGAGAGCTCTGTGGAATACAGGTTGGATGGGAGCCAGTCTGGCAACAGGGAAATCAGTTAAGAATGCTATTACACTAAACTGGGCAAATAGCGAGGAGAGCTTAAATTATGACAGTAATTGTAGACGTGGAGAGGATGAATTAGAAGATGATAAAAAGAGATTAAATCTACAAATTCAGGGACTGGTTGTACATGAGAGTGATACAAATAAATAAGCAGGAGGGACCAAGAATGTCTGGCTTTGGGAACCATGCTGATGGTGGTTTTATTAACTATGGAAAACAGAAGGAGAAACAGGTGTAAGAGAAAGAAGAGATTACTTAAATTGAGTTCTCTAGACAATGGATATGCATTGATCTTAAATAGTTAACTAATGTTATATTGCTTTCTAGCCTGCATTCTCCTTCTGAAACTTGTACCTCTCCGAGAATCCTTGCTTTATGGCAAGGATTTGTACTACTACTTCCAACCCATTCCAGCCACAACTGACTAAGGATTACACAGCTAACTTCAGAGAGGGGGCCACAAATCCATTGGGTGAGCAACTAATAATTTTTTCTTTTTCATAAATTTGAACTAAGAGAAAAAGAATGGAAATGACAATCTGAAAAGTCACATAGATTGAGGATCTGAATGGCTGTTTTCTTTGTTGCAGAGGAGCAAGCAGAGAAAATCCAGCCTTATAGAGAAGTAATTTAATAAGGCTGATTCACAGAAAGATCTGGAGATGAAGGACCTCATAGGTCAAGAGAGACTAGTAATGGCTGTCCAGTTCCATATCCAGTTCCAATGCAGCCATGTTTAATTTGCAGGATGTGCCCTTGTATCTTATTCTTTTGGTAGTTGGGATTGGTTGGCTATGAGGGACAGAAATATCAAAAATAATAATGACCTTTAAAGGGTAGAAATTTATTTCTCACATAAAAGTCAAGAAGACAGCAGTTCAGAACTGATAGGACAGCATCTTGGAATAGTTCAAGATTCAGATTTCTTCTCTCATGATAGTGTTTCATCCAGGGCATGTGGCTTCTCCTCATGGTATCCAGGATGGCTGCTCAAACTTCAGGTATCTTGTCTGCATTCCAGCCAGTAGAAAAGAGGAAGGAGTGAGAAAGAGGGTTTCCTGTTCCTTTAAGGACACTTCTAGAGGTGTCACACAACTGTATTTGCATCTCATTGGTCAGAACTTAGTTATAAGGCTGTATCTAACAGGCAGGCCTGTGTGATTGGGCAAAAAATGATATGTCTTCGTAGAAAAGGGGATGAATAAATATTGAAGGACAGCTGGCAGTCTCTGCCATATGCACTTGTATTTGTTCCAACTTCACTGTGTTTCTGTTTTTTGCCACTTATTCGAGATCTGGAGCTCAGCAGAGATGGATTATGTAATCCTTCTAATAGGCCAATGACTTAGTTATTACTATAACTAGAGGTCCAGTGTGCAAAATCGTGTGAGACCCAGACTCTCCACGCTGCGGGACCCCAGACCCGCCTTGTGCAAGTAGCTTGCCTCCGTGAGCCCCACCTCCCCACGCAAGCTGTGAGCCTTGTCCTGATGCCACAAGCAGCTCGCAGGCCAGTGGGGAGGGACCGAGAGGTGCTCCATGCACCTCCTGGTGACCGGGCATTACGGCCACAATTTTTTTTAGGGAAAAAATTAGGTTACTTGTATAAGTCACACAGCTAGGGTTTGAACTAAGGTATATCAGATTTCCATACCCAAGCTATTAATCATTATAGAAGATCAGAGAGCCATAGGCAGGGTTTTTAGAAATGGCCACATTTGAAGGGTCTATGGGAGAAGAGGGGCACAGGAAGAACACAGACAAAGCCTGGAGAGAGAAGAGTAAAAACAAGAGAAAGTGACATCACAGAACTGGGAAAGGAATTACTTTCAAGACAGGAGTGAACAGATATTGTAGAGAGATCATATATAAAAAGAACAGAAACATGTCCAATTGGATCTGGCATTTTGAGTCATTGTTGATCGATTTGGGGTACAGTAGTAAGAGTAGAAGCCAAAATGCAGTGATTTGAGGAGTGGATGAAATTAGAAAGGACAATAGCTTGAGGGGAATGTGTTGTGATCAAAGGATGGTTATTTTTGCATATTTATTTTTTAGATCGGAGACATCTTGAGCTAATGGCAAGACAATAGAAAGGGAGATAATGAGCATACAGAAAAGACTCTCTTGAAGCAATATGGGGTGAGCTCTAGAACACAGGTAAAATGATTAGCTTAGGTCAGGAGGATGGAAAACTCTCCCACTGGAAAAGGGAAAGATCAAGGTTATGTTGGTGATAGAGGAAGAAGCTGACAGAGTTTATGGTGACCTGAGTTTTATTAGTGCTGTTGGAGATGAGGTCATCTGTCGAAAGAGTGGAGAGGTGAAAGTTCTGAATAATTGCGAAGTAAAATGGTAGCAGATACGTAGAATGACTCATGCAAGTAGAGAAGCTTGGCTGAGGCTGCAGATCATGAATTTGGAGTGGCTCCAGTCTGCATGTTTGTTTGTTTTTCTACTAGCACTTAGCAAACTAAAATAGGTAAAGAATACTTGTCAAATGGTTTAATTTTGCAGGGTTGGGATTTTCAAGAAAGATGGGATAAGGAGCAAGATAATTGGAGTCATTGGTGAGAGATTGATTGAAATGATCAACAGTTTGAGGGGGAAAACCAGAGAGTAGCTGGTAGTTTGAGAGAGACTGTAACGGGCCAAGAACTAGAGGCCTCCCAGGAATTGTAGATTAATTATAGTTCCATAGAATAGCCACTTCACATCCATTAATGTGGCGACTATGTATATTTTTTATGGCAGTGTCTCAAAAGTTTAAGCATAGAATTATATATCCAGCAATTCTGCATATCTATTCTTAGATATCTATCCAAAACAACTAAAAGCAGGGACTTGCACAAGTGTTCATAGTAGTATTATGCACAATAGTCAAAGGGTAGAAATAACTCAAATATCTATCAACAGATGAATGGAAAAACAAAATATATACAATGAAATATTAATCAGCCTTAAGAAGGAAGGGGATCCTGATAGATGCTATAAAATGGATAAATCTTGAAGATATTTTGCTAAGTGAAATAAGCCACAAGCAAAAGGACAAATGTATGACTCCACCTACATAGAGTACCTAGATTAGGTTTATTTGTAGAGACAGACAGTAGACTAGAGGTTACCAGGGGCTGGAGGAAGAGAGAAATGGGGACCTTTTGTTAAATGGGTACAGAATAAATGGAATAATAAAGAAGTTTGGCAAATGGATAGTGGCAATGGTTTTACAACATTATGAATGTACTTAATGTCATTGAATTGTACACTTAAGAATGTTAGCTTATGTAACACAAATACCACTTCATCAATCAGCAGATATTTAACTTTTACACCACCATGTAGTGCAAGCTGTCATGTATCATGACACTTTCAATTTAAAAAAAGAAATTAAAGACAATATAGATGGCAGGCTTAGAGTAAAAAGTTTTAGAAGAGCGCAGAATGACTTAGAAGTCAACAAAAATGTTAAGACATATTATGTGAGCAAAATGATTCATTGACAGTATAGAATTAGTGGGCTCTGTAGCTTCAGAGGAGTCCTTTTATTTCTAAATATTCCCTAGAGGAGCCCTGACTGGTGTGGCTCAGTTAGTTAAAGCATCATCCCATGCACCATAGAGTCACTGGTTTGATTCTTAGTCAGGGCACATGCCCAGGTTGCGGATTTGATCCTAGGACAGGTTTGATGTTTCTCACATCAGTGTTTTCTCTCTCACACCTCTCTTCTTCTCTCTCTAGAATCAGTGAAAAACATATCTTCAGGTGAAGATGTATAAAAAAAATCACTACAGGGAGCAAAGGTTTCTTTGGTATTTGTGACATTGCAAAGGACCTTTGGGAGATGTTCAGATTATTAAATTGCAAACTTCAGAACTGAGCAGACAGAAAAGCTTGTATTTTTAAAGATACTATCATACATTTGCATTATATATGTCATGTCATTTATTATTTTAGAAGATATGCAGCTGTTGAAAGCTTTGATTTTTTTTGTGTGTGTGTTAGCTATTTCATGTAAGTGCACATAACGGGGTAACATAATAATTAATAGGAAAACATTTTGTAGAGAGTTTAAACAATTTAGCAGAATACATTTCAGTTATTTTAGTAGGGCAAAAGTATGTTTATACTTGTGAGTACCTGAAACAGTTTATTCTTGTATTACTTATTAGTCATTGTATTATTTATTATTATTAACCTACTTTGCCCATCCCAGAAATCTGTATATATCAGATTTCTTGCGTGCTCAGTTTCATGTAGTGTGTGTATGTGTTTGTGTGCATACACATGCCTCTCTTCTATCAAGGGAAAAGTTCATTTTAGACATACTTCATCATCTTGAGAGAGAAAGAATTGAACCTCATGCTACTACAGAAGAACTACTCTATTTTATCTAGTACCTAATCCAGCACAGTGAAGACATGCTGAGAACTACTTCCAGAAATCTAGAAGAACTTTCCGTGAGAAGCATGGAAAAAATGAAACAAGTAAGAGCTAATAACATAAAAAATGTTAAATACCTATGGCTTTTTTATTGTCCGTTAAATTAACACATTAAAAAAACAACAATGGACTATCACTATATAGTTTGCAAAGCACTAACATATACATTTTTTAATGAAATATATCAACAATCTGGAGTGATTTCTAGTAGAGGACATGTACAGGATGTTGCCCAGAGATGACTGGTTGACTATCCAAATAGGCCTGCTCGTGGTGGCTTTCATTATCTTGGTAAATTCCTCCTTGTCTCAACAACTGACCCTCTAGCTGACTCTCTTGCTTGTTGGCTTAGAAACCTAAGTGGATCTGCTTCTCAGAGGTACTCTTGTATTAACGAAAATCACAGAGAAGTGTTCAGAAAAATAGAAACCAGCTTTTTACAATAAAATTATAATTGCCAGAGGAAGCAGTCACATATGTCCTATGGCCAGATGGATTCACTCCCTATAAACACACTACATCGGATAGGGAGGCAAATTTTAATCATGTTTACTTGATGAACAAATGCTTCTAAAATTTTATAATACTGGCTAAGATAGTCATATTTACACAACAGGGCTATCTATACCTGCCCTTAATTCTAGACCTGTTATATCCTACAACCAGGTTACCTAGCTCTTAGATGAGTCAATAATAGTATGTTTTGGCTCTCTTATCACTATTTGATATTTCCTGGTCAACCTACTCTCTTTTTTTTTTTTTAAATATATTTTTATTGGTTTCAGAGAGGAAGGGAAAAGGAATGAGAAATAGAAACATCAATGATGAGAAAGAATCAGCTGCCTCCTGCGCACCCGCTTTTGGGCATATGCCATTGACCGGAATGGAACCCAAGATCCTTCAGTCTGCAGGCCAAGGCTCCGTCCACTGAGGCAAACCAGCTACGGCTGTTCAACCTACTTTCTGACATATTTCTTTAAATGAGTTAATTATCTCAGGTTGCTCAGGAATCATCACTGTTGTGTCTCCACATCTCAGTTCTGATAAGAAACTTGTTGATTTTTAAATTTAACTCTTAGAGAGCAATGTGATTTCCATAAAGGGGAATGCAGCTCCTTCAGAACAAAAGCAATAGAACATATTAGACCAGGAACTTCAACATGAGGCAGACAGGAGAAAATTTGCCTTTACCACTATCGCTGTGTAATCCTGGGCAAGTAACTTTGATACTTTGAGCCTGAAAAATGATAATAGTTTGTGCAAAGGGATTTGTGAGGTTTACCCAAGGGAATGTGAATAAACCTTTCACACACCAACTTGTCACCTAACAAGTATTTCATAAATTGTAGCTATTATTATTAAGAAACTAGAGGCCTGGTGCATGAAATTCATGCACTGGGAGGGGGTGTCCCTCACCCCACTGGGATCAGGCCTAAACAGGCAGTTGGACATCCCTCTCACAATCCAGGAGTGCTGGTTTCCAACCGCTCACTTGCCTCTGCCTGATTGCCCCTAACCGTTTCTGCCTGCCAGCCTGATCACCCCCTAACCATTCCACTCCCAGCCTGCTTGATGCCTAACTGCTCCTTGGCCAGACCAATTGTCCATAACTGTCCTCCCCTCTGGGCCTGGTCACCCCCAATTGCCTCACCTGCTTTCAGGGTCGCCCCTAACTGCCCTTACCTTATGGCCTGGTTGTCTCCAACTGCCTTCTGCAGGCCTGGCCCCCCCCCCCCAACTTCCCTCCCTGGCAAGCCTGCCCCCCAACTGCCCTCCCCTGCAGGCTTGGATTCCCTGGCCCACTGCCCTCCCCTGCTGGCCTGATCACCCACAACTGCCTCCCATTCAGGTCTGGTCCCCCCCATACTGCTTTCCGCTGCTGGCCTGGCTCCCCCCATACTGCTCTCTTTTGCAGGACTGGTCTCCCCCAACTGCCCTCCCCTGCAGTCCTGCCCCTCCCCCTCCCCAACTGCCATCTCATGCAGTCCTGTTCACCCCCAACTGCCCTCCCCTGCTGACCTGGTCTCCCCCAACTGCCCTCCTCTGCTGGCCTGGTCACTGGTAACTGCCCTTCCTGCTCACCTGATCATCCACAAGTGCCCTCCCCTGCAGGCCTGGGTGCCCCCAACTGCCCTCCCTTGCTGGCCTGGTCTCCCCCAACTGCACTCCTCTGCTGGCCTGGTAACTCCAACTGCCCACAACTGCCCTCCCCTGCCAGCCTTCTGTGGTGGCCATCTTGTGTCTACATGGGGTGGTCATCTTGTGTCTTGGAGTGTTGGTCAATTTGCATATTACTCTTTTATTAGATAGGATGGGTTATTAGTCTTACTGCCATTTTAAAGAGGAAGAAACTTACCAGGAAGTTCAAAGGAAGATTGCAATCCTGTTTTCCTTCTATACTAATTAGCTTTTCATTCATATTCTGAAGAGTTCTTCGATAGGCTTCAAAATAATTGAGCAAAATGCAATTCCGTTATTTTGGAAGTCAACTTCTAAGCCTTTTGGCACCAGGTAAGGGCTCAGTCTCTGGTTCTGGCCCACCTGAGTGTGCAGCCTAGCTAGCTCTTCCCCTTGTTCCTTAGCCTCTCTCAGCCTGCTTTATAGTTCCATAGGACTGTGGTAAAAATTAAGTACAGGATGGGGTAAAAGTAGGTTTACAGTTGTTCATATGAAAAATAATACAATCAGTAATAATAATACAAGAATAAACTATGTGTTTTCCATACTCAGAACTGTAAACCTCCTTTGCCCTCTATTTGATGTCCTTAACACATTAGTGCCTGGAGCACACAGTTAGCTCTCAATCTGTTATTATTAGTCACATAAAGTACCTTTTGTGAAGCTGCCATATTAACCAGAAACTATTTTAAAATAATACCCAACAGGGAAAAACCAAAATGGTGGCATAGGTAAACACCTATCTTGCTGCCATACACAGCAATTTCAAACCTACAACTTAACAAAAGAACAAACACCATCCAGAATCACCAGAAAGCTGGCTGAGTGAAAATTCCACAAATAAAAGTGAAGATAGGACACTGTGACTCAGAGGAGCGGTGGCGGACAGCATTGGAGATACGCTTGGAGAGAGGTTTGGAGCAGTGCACATGACAGCGGATAGGGCGGGTGGCTGAAAACCCGGCCAGTTTTCTCGAACAGGGGAGACAAAGATGTCCCACTGCACTGATCCCCCAGCTCCGGGCGAAGTCCAGGGAACCCACAATCATTCAGGGTAAAAACTGGACGGTGGGAGGGCACACCGAAGCTCGGGTGCTGCAGGGGTCTGCGGGCTTGTGGAGAGGGTGAGCTTGTGTGGAGTGCGTGTGAACTTGGGAACAGCGCAACTGCGTGACCGCGCAGAGAGCACTCGTGACTTGCTCTCTTGTTCAGGAAACCATCAGACTGCATTGTTTTGCGACCATGGGTGAGACGTTGGGTGTGCAGACTCATTTAGGGAGAGGCTGAATTCTCCAGCAGCTGGTGGAGCTCGGCAGCGGCTCTCTCTCAGAGGTGCTGGCGGCTGTTGCCACCCGGCACAGAGACCCTGGGGCCGCATAGGGCAGAGCTGACGCTGCCTGCTTGGCCCGGAGACTCTGCCCATTCAACCTGAACACAGCTGAACATCACAGACAATTGGCCTGGAGGTCAACCCCTCCAAGTGCTAACAACGATTAATCTAGGCTTAACTTCATCAAGACTGTGAAACCCATATCCACCTCAGGTAACTGGGGAGGCTGAGCCACTGTCCCTTAGAGAACATCTACCACACAGCTAATCAACCAACTCAGGAAAGCAGCCACCATGCAGAGACATGGAAAGAAATCAGATGTGAAAGAAATGGAGGGAAAAAAAACAACTGGACATAGAATTCAAAACCACAGTTATAAGGCTTTTCAAGAGGCTCCTAGAAAAAGCCAAGACCTACAAGGAAATAAACAAGACCTACGAGGAAATGAACAAGACCTGCGAGGAAATGAACAAGACCTGTGAGGAAATGAGCAAGACCTACAAGGAAATGAACGAGACCTACGAGGATATGAACAAGACCCTCAAGGATATGAAAAAGGACCAACCAGAAATTAAGCATACACTGACTGAAATAAAAAATATTATACAAAAACCTAAAAGTACTCTAGAGGACCGCAAGAACCAAGTTAAAGATTTGAAATACAAAGAGGTAAAATTCACTCAACTGGAAAAGCAAAAAACCAAAAGAATCCAAAAAATTGAAGATAGTGTAAGGGGCCTCTGGGACAACCTCAAGCATACCAACATCTGAATTATAGGGGTGCCAGAAAAAGAGAGAGAGCAAGACAATGAAAACCTATTTGAAGAAATAGTGACCAAAAACTTCCCCCACCTGGTGAAAGAAATTGACTTAGGAGTCCAAGAAGCACAGCGAACCCCAATATATAGGAACCCTAAGAGGACCACACCACGGCACATCATAATTAAAATTCCAAGAGCAAAAGACAAAGAATATTAAAAGCAGCAAGAGAAAAACAGTTAGTTACCTATAAGGGAGCACCCATACGATTGTTAGCGGATTTCTCAATAGAAACGATGCAGGCCAGATGGGAGTGGCAAGAAATATTCAAAGTGATGAATAGCAAGAATCTACAATCAAGAATACTCTATCCAGCAAAGCTATCATTCAGAATTGAAGGTCTGATAAAGTTCTTTGCAGATAAGAAAAAGCTAAAGGAGTTCATCACCACCAAACCAATATTATATGAAACGCTGAAAGATATTCTTTAAGAAGAGGAAGAAGAAAAAGATAAAAGTGTAAATTATGAACAACAAATACACATCTATCAACAAATGAATCTAAAAAGCAAGTGAATTAATAAGCTGATGAACAGGATAAACTGCTGAATATAACAGAATCATGGACACAGAGAGGGAATGGACTGATAATTCTTGAGGAGAAAAGGGTTGTGGGAAGTGCAGCAAGAGACTGGACAAAAATCATGCAACTATGGGAGAGGACAGTGGTGGGGGAGGTGAGGGCAGAGGGTGAGATGAGTACCGGGTGGAGGAGAGCTATAGGGAGGAAAAAAAGGGGGAACAATGTAATTAATAAACTGAACAATAAAGATTAAAATAAAATAAAATAATACCCAACAATGTATTTTAATAGAATCTCCTATTAACATTTAGGCATCTTAATTTTCGTATAGGAGTGTATACATATTTATTTAGATTTTCACTGCATGGTATCAAGCACATGTTTCCTAAACCATAGATAAGATTTTATTTGAAACCTTATATATTAATGGGGAAAATATTAGAGACAGTAACTGTTTCATAAAATTTGTGATTGTGTGTCATCATATCTATGGGAAATGGTGTCTGACAACCCACCTTTAAGGCTGAGTTTTCTTTTTATTTCTCAGATGGTGGCCTGACCAGTATTGCTTAGTGGTTAGATTGTCACCCTGTGCATGAGTTTGATTCCTGGTCAAAGGCAGGTACCTGGACTGCAGGTTCTATCTCCAGCTCCTGTTGGGGCATGTGCAGAGGCAACCAATCAATGTGTCTGTCACATCAATGTTTCCCCCTTTCTCTCTTTTTTCCACTTCCTTCCACTCTCTCTAAAAATCAATGGAAAAAAATATCCTCTGGTAAGGATTAACAACAATAACAACAATATATATTTCTCAGATTGTAGACCTAATAGTATAGCGATCTCTTAATGGCTATTTCACTAGACTTTTAATATGGGTTAAAATATGAACCATGGACTAAGAGTAAGAAAGTGTATTATTTTCTTTTTAGGTGGGAAATGATGCAAGCTTTGTCTGTAACTTACCAGAGGAAAGAGAAGCATTTTCTCAGCGTTATGCAAAGGAAAACAAACATCTTATACATGAGTTTAAAGAGCTCCAATGCAAACAAGGTAATTTTTCTTTTTGTAAAAATGTAATTTTAATTTTTTAATTCTAAAAATTAATGTGACATTAGAAAATTTGGGAAATGTATAAAAGTAGAAGGAAGGAGGAAAATACTGTATGTTGTCCACATTACAAAAGTACTTGTAATGTTTCAGATGTATTTTCTGCCTGCCTTTTTAAAATATGTATTCTGCAATATTCTAAAATGTGTGTGATAGAGTGCAGAATGGTTATTTGCTTCAACCTCTATTATGGTACTTACCACACTGTGTGATAATTAATTACCTGTGTCAGCTCCTCTGGGGCAGAGATTCTGTCCTAGTCTTAGTGGTTTCTTTGTTCCCCTCAGTACCTGCCTTATAAAGTAGCTAGAATATTAAGGACTCGGGAAATATTTAGTATAAGTACTTTAAAGCTATTAGGGAAAATACAGATAGAACCACATATATTATTATTCTACTTTGTTTAGCTCCACGAATTAATACCATTGTATGTGGCCAATTATTATATTTACCACACACTTCTTAATTTCTTTGTTCAGCATTTTCCCTTGCATCTCAGATATTCCATTTAGGATCATTTTCCTTTTTTTCCTCTTTAGAATTTCCTTTTATGAAGTTGATGGACAAGTTTTTCCTTTGTTTTGAAGCGCAAGTGCAGGGAAGGTTGAGTTAATCATAGGACATATTTCCACACTCTTTTTGTTTGTTTGTTTTTCCTTTCTTGTTATCCATTGGATATATTGAGTTTAAAAGTTTGTTAGTTTTAAAAGTTTGCATTCTATTTGTTCATATAGTGGTTGCATTTTAAGAGTTTTCTTTAATTTCTCCCATCATCATCATCATCATCCCCATCCTCCTCCTCCTCCTCCTCATTATTTTGACTGTTTATAGCACAGGCTTTATTTAGTGGCCAGAAAATGGAGGAGTGGGAGTTTAAACTTCCAAATCTACTTCTCCCCTTCCAGCATTTGTAGTTACTCTAAGCAGGAGGTTGTTCAGGGCTCACTGCCCAAAACAGAAAATACTGTATGTCCTGCTCCCAGCATAAATTAGCTTATGAAGGATTGCTAATTATGGGAATGATATTATTGTAATGTGTAAGTTTATATATAATTTTCTCCAGCATGTTAGTGATTTGGGCTACCAGCAACCATTGAAGTTTGTACCTGAATTCCATTCATCCCACATTCTTCTGGGCTCAGTTTGGCCACATGTTTGCCTTGGAGGTGTTCATTGCAAAGATATCCCTAATCTTTGTGCATTTGACTTTGTTTCCATAATTCTGCAGACTCAAATCCTCCTTTAACCCACCTTTACAGCAGGCTTGATTTTTTAAAAAATATATGTGTTGTTTTTTGTTTGTTTTTACAGAGAGGAAGGGAGAGAGATAGAGAGTTAGAAACATCAATGAGAGAGAAACATCGATCAACTGCCTCCTGCACACCTCCTACTATGGATGTGCCTGCAACCAAGGTACATGCCCTTGACCGGAATCGAACCTGGGACCTTTCAGGACACAGGCTAACGCTCTATCCACTGAGCCAAACCAGTTAGGGCAAGGCTTGATTTTGAAAACAAAACAAAATACAAAGTTTCCTATTTACTATAGTATTCCCTTATTTTGTAGGAATATCTCTTTATATGTACCAGTATAATTCTTAGGATTGTTAATGTCTTTTATAGCACTCCAGTTACACAATGACAAAGGTTGAGAGTGGTCTATAGAATCTGTTTTTTCAATAAGTTCTATTATTTTTAATGAGCAATTTTGCAAAATACAAGTTGTTTTTCTTTTTAGGAACACACAGGTCAGACACATCAGAAATCCTATATAATAAAAGGCTAATATCTGAATTGACCAAACAGTGGAATGACTGGTCACTGTGATGTGCACTGACCACCAGGGGGCAGACGCTCAATGTAGGAGCTGTGCCCCCTGGTGGTCAGTGTGCTCCCACAGGGGGAGTGCCACTCAGCCAGAAGCTGGGCTCACAGCTGGCAAGTACGGCGGCGGTGGCAGGAGCCTTTCCTGCCCCGCAGCAGCGCTGAAGATGTCCGACTGATGGCTCCTGGACTGCAAGAAGGCACAGGCCAGGCTGAGGAACCCCTCCCCACGTGAACAAATTTCGTGCACTCTAGTACTTATATAATTAAAGGATTATCTTTTGAAGGTAGACACAACATGATTTGATAATGGGTTTAATGTTGGGTGGGAGATAAGCAAAGAAGTCCATTTTCCCAAAGCTTTTAGGATTGAGCAGTAGAGTTCTTAACTGTTCAGTTGGGGCACAGTATAGAATGTCCTCGTTGGAGGAGACAGTAACGAGTTTGCTTATGGTCATGTAGATTTTGGGGTCTATTATTAAACATCCAAGTGGAAGTGTCGAGTAAGCAATTATGTATGTAGTAGAGGCCCAGTGTATGAATTTGTGCACAGATGAGGTCCCTTGGCCTGGCCGGTGATCAGGGACAATTGGGGCCAATTCGGTCAGCTGGCTGGGGAGGTTGGCTGTAGGAGTGCACTGACCACTAAGGGGCAGCTCCTGCTTTGAGCATCTGCCTCCTGGTGGTCAGTGCACATCATAGCAACTGGTCATTCAGTTGAGCAGTCGTAATAGTCGCTTAGGCTTTTATATATATAGATTTGCAATGCAGTTTGATTGAGATGTAAATTTGGAAGTCATCAGCATATAGCTAATACTTAAAGCCTTGAGACTATAGGAGCTAACCTAGGGCAATGGTTGGCAAACTGCAGCTCATGAACCACATGCGGCTCTTTGACTCCTTGAGTGTGGCTCTTCCACAAAATACCATGTGTGGGCATGCATATACAGTGCAATTGAAACCTTGTGGCCCATGCGCAGAAGTTGGTTTTTGGCTTTCAAAAGAAATTTCAATCGTTGTACTGTTGATATTTGGCTCTGTTGACTAGGGCAAGCATGTCAAACACAAAGCTAACATGGACCAAATAAACAAGGTTTAAATTTAAGTGGGCTGCAAAAAAAAAAAAAAAAAAAAAAGCTTCAATTCTCATAGAAACATAGGTTTGTTTAGATAGAGACATGCTGAGTACAAAGGGCTAAAATAAATGAGTAATCATTAACATAAAATAATAGAATATTTTAATAAAAATTAATATTTTTTCTTGAACATTAACTTACCAAGCATTGAATAACAGCACAAATTAATACGCGAAACACAAATAAACCTATTTTTCTTATTCTCCAAATGTGAAATATTTCCTGCTGAGCACACGAAGAAGTCATCACAAGACTAATGGTGTGGTAATGGGTTGCTAAAATATTCGTGGAAAGAAATGGTGCACCTGCATGTAAGGCACATAAGGGAAATGAATGCAACATGATTATAGTAATCAGTCATTAGCATTAACCTCTAGTTAATAACTAGTCATTAGCTTCTAGTTAATAACTAGGGGGCCAGTGCACAAAAATCCATTTACTTGGAGGGGTCCTTCAGCCCAGCCTGCACCCTCTCGCAATCTGGGAGGGGTCCCTAGGCCTGGTCTGAGATCAGAGTCTATGGGGGCTTTGCTTCCCTGGGCTGTTGGCAGCTGGCTCCACCCCCGCCGCTGCCACTGCTTGCCATCTGTGCAGCACTGCCCCCCTTCCTCCCTGCCACCAGTCGCCTCCCTCTGCAGGCGACAGGCGTGGGTGCAATTGCTTGGCTGGCCTGGGCCTCTCTATACTGTTCAACAATGTGGGGCCAGTGTGGCTCAGTGGTTGAACATCAGCCTGTAAATCAGGAGGTCACAGTTTGATTCTGTCAGGACACATGACCGGGTTGTGGGCTCGATCCCCAGTGTGGGGCATGCAGGAGGCAGCCAATCAATGATTCTCTCTCATCAGTGATGTTTCTTTCTATCTCCCTCTCCCTCTCCTTTCCACTCTGAAATCAATATGTGTGTGTGTGTGTGTGTGTGTGTGTGTGTGTGTGTGTGTGTGTGTGTGTGTTTTAAAGAAGTTAGCTGGTGAAAGGACTGAGAAGGCAGGACACTAAAATGATCATTTACCTGAATATTGAAGTTACCAACATTTTTGCAAGATTTGTTGAGTCACCTTGGAAAAGTTATTTAGTTTTTTGGTGCCTGAGTTCTCCTCTCATAAAACAATAATCATGGTTCCTACATCATTGGGTTGTAGTAAGTATTAAATGAGATAAATTTATCTCAGACATTAGTACAACACCTGTCACATCATAAGCACTCAGTAAACAAATTTTAAAGTTACTCAAGAACAAATTTTAAACTTATGCAAGTAGTAAGAATGTCTACTGCTTTTGAGAACTTTTCCCACTACTTTTTTGTTATGATTTTGAAAGTTTGCAAACACCCCAGAGAGATGGAGAGAAGTATAATAAGTATCAGTATTGCTTACCATATTTTTTGGCGTATAAGACGACTGGAACTGATGATGATAGGAGGAAGATAACAAACAATAGAGAGAGAGCAAGTGCCGGACAAGTCCCTGGCGAGTTAGCAATGCCCATCATAACTGCAAGCTATGGTATTTTTACAGTGGGCGTATAAGACAATCCCCGACTTTTGAGATTTTCCTGGGGTAAAAAGTCGTCTTATATGCCGGAAAATACGGTTCTTTTTAAATTAATGTGTTATCTAATTAAGAACTCATTTAGTATCTTACAGTTATTTACCTGCATTTCTTTTAACAGTTTGTTTCTGTTGTTTCTTCCTAATAGAAGCACAAATAAAAGAAGTTGGAGAAATGTTGTATCAAGAAGACTCTGAAATAGCTCTGAGCAACCCTAGTGAACAGATTGCATACTTACTGGTGGACAGAAGTAAACTCTTGAGTAAACTGGAACATGGGGACTCAAAGCCAGAGTCACAAAGATGTATGAGCAGTAACCTACTGAAAGAATTTGCCCAGGTATTCCAAAATTAACCAAATAACTGAATAAGGGGCAATACTTAATAGTACTACTTAATTGCAAGTTAACTCTACCTTGGAAGTATTTTGTTTGAATATATTTAAATGTACGTAATGATGCTGCAAAAATGATCAGATTGTACATAAAAGGATCTTAAACATATCACAAAATTTTGGGAAGAAGAAAAATCAGTTACCCATTTAACACATATCTGATTTGTTTTGAATATATCAAAACTTAATCAATTGAAAAATCACATTAGAGACAATGCATAGTAGTACTTCTTTCCAAATATGTATGAAGCTCCTCTTTTGAGGAATCTTTAAAATGTAAAGCACATCATTTAAATATAATAAGTTCTCGTGGAATTAAATGTTTTGATCTGGGGAAATGTTATGAAAAGCTAAATCGGCGTTGCTCAGTGGTTGAGCACCAACCTATCAACCAGGAGGTCAGGGTTCGATTTCTGAGCAGGGCACATGCTCAGGTTGTAGGCTCAATCCCACGTTGGGGCGGGAGGGGCGGGGGGCGAGCAGCCAGTCAATGATTCTCTCTCATCATTAATGTTTCTATTTCTCTCACTCTTCCTTCTTTTTTGAAATTAATTTAAAAAGCTAAATCCAGCCGAAACCGGTTTGGCTCAGTGGATAGAGCGTTGGCCTGTGGACTGAAAGGTCCCAGGTTCTATTCCGGTCAAGGGCATGTACCTTGAGGGGTGTGCAAGAGGCAGCTGATAGATGTTTCTCTCTCATCAATGTTTCTGACTTTCTATCCCTCTCCCTTCTTCTCTGTAAAAAAAAAGAATCAATAAAATATATTTTAAAATAAATAAATAAATAAATAAAATAAAAAGCTAAGTCCAGTGAATAAGGTATATACTGGGAATTTAGCCCAAGATAAAGAAAAATATATATGGATAAAAGTGTATATCATACAATTATTTTCAATAGCAAAAATTGGAAACTACCAAAATGTTTCAGTGATGAATTATGTTATGCCCACTCTGGATATTATACAGACTTTTAAAATTATCATTACAAATCTGTTTAACAATGTGGGAAATGTTTCTCATAATGTTAATGAAAAAGTCATGCCCTAGCCTGTTTTGCCCAATGGTTAGAGCCTATGGACTGAAGGGTCCTGGATTTGAGTCTGGTCAAAGGGCATTTACCTGGGTTTCAGTCTCAAGGGGACATCTGTAATGCTCTCAAAAATAAAGATTTTTTTTAATGAATGTGAAAACACTGTAATGAAACATACCAATATGTTAAAAGTAGTTTTGTTATATAGATGATTTTTTTTATCTTTTAGAAAAATTCATATAGTGATTATATTTATGTTAAATTAATGCATATTTTGGGGATTAAAAGCAAAATATCATTGAGATTGAATCTCTTCCTTAGCTGTTACAATGCTTTGAAAAAATTGCAGAAAATGAGCTGTAAACATGGTATGAGCTTTGTTCAGTGTGTTCATACCTTGAAATTCAGTGAAATGCTTTATGTGAAAATATTTTACAAACTGTATTTAATGTTCCATGTAAGTGAGAAGAACAGTTTCTTTCTTGTCAGGTGATAATTCATTTTAATGATTAAATATCAAGTGTGTGTGTATTAATCCTCACCCAAGGACATGTTTTCATTGATTTTAGAGAGAGAAGAAGGGGAAAAGAGACTTCAGTTTGAGAGAGAAACATGGGTCCATTACCTAGAGAAACAGGCATCTGTTGCTTCCCATATACACCCCAACCAGGGATCCAACCCGCAACCTGATATTGCCCTGACCGGGAATTGAACCTACAACGTTTTGGTGTATGGGACAATGCTCCAACCAACTGAGTCACCTGGCCAGGCCTAAATTTCGATCTTTAAAATAACCATATAACTAAAATCTTTTAGATATGCTAGATTGAGCCATATGAAATTGCGTATTTATAGGTCAAAAATAATCAAAATCACCAATTGTACATAGTTCAACCTAATAAAATGATGCACATACATGAAATATTCTGTTTGATACTTCTATTTATTGGTTTTTAAATACATAGAAGATAGTACAATGTCAAAGAGTACATTTACTTTTTTGTTTTATTACTAACAATACTTTTATTTCAGTCCCATAATGAAGACATAGAAAAAGATAAAACATCACAAAACTGCATAGAGAGAAATGTGGAACAAATAGCAAAGAGGTTAAGGATGGTCCATGGAGAGGTCCGAAGGCTCACTGATGAACTGCAAGGGAATGAGAAAGAACAGAGTAAATTAGGTAAGCTGTGGTTACAGAAGAACATTTCTGACCATGTTCTACGTGTAATGATTTTTTCTCAGGGTGGAACATGAGCGCCTTCAGAAAATAATCTTTTCAGAAAAACCCATAAATATCTGATAAAATGCCTCATTTTCTTCAGTGTCCAGAAACTTTTATTAAAGCATAAGCATAACATACCTATCAAGAAGTGCACAACTCCTTTTTTTTTATTTTTTTATTTTTTACAGAGCGGAAGGGAGAGGGATAGAAAGTTAGAAACATTGATGAGAGAGAAACATCGATCAGCTGCCTCTTGCACGCCCCCTACTGGGGATGTGCCCGCAGCCAAGGTACATGCCCTTGACCGGAATTGAACCTGGGACCCTTCAGTCCGAAGTCCGACGCTCTATCCACTGAGCCAAACCTGTCTTGGTGAAGTGCACAACTCTTAAGTGCACACCATCCAGCAAGAAATCCTCAGCACCCCAGAGGGGGCCTTTATTTCTTCTCCCTATGTCTACACCCTCTCTCCTCCCCAAAAGTAATTACTTTTTGGACTTTCAGCATTATTGCTGAGTTTTGACTACAGTGCCCACACATTCTTTAGTTGTTTCTTTTGTTCAATCTTATGTTTGCAGGATTCATCCATGTTGTTGCCTATAGCAGTTTGTTCACTCTTGCTGTTTGTAGAGTATTCCATAGAATAAACATACTCAATGTTTATTAAAATTAAAATAAAATCATTTATTTTACTTATCCTTTATACTGTTGAGTACTTACGTTGTTTCCAGTTGTGGTCTATTATGAATGCTCTAGATATTCTTGTACTTATCTATACTTTTTAAACTGTGATATACCTAAGAGTAGAATTTTTGAATCAACAGGTTATAAGTACATTCTAATTTAGCAGAACATATATAAAATAACAAAGATTCTGTCAAATTGACTGTGGAATTAAAAACAAGAATGCATTTTAAACAGTGAATATTGTATTATTTTCCATACAAAAAATTGTGAACCTACTTTTCCCGCAACCTGTATTTTGTTTTTTTTCTCTTTTAGATTCTGCACTTGAAAAGGCTCAACTAGAAATTGACGAGCTGAAAGAAAATCTGACAAAGTTGAAAGAAAATGGTGAGTCATTTTAACAGATATAATGTTTAATAATACATTACATAATATAACAATGTTTTAAAATAATATTAATAATAATACCACTACTACTGCTATTATTACTATTTCAACTACTATCACCATTACTAATTGTTGTTTCGTAGTCACAGGTACTCTACCAGGCACTGTATGCGCATTACCTCTCTTCCTCACAACAGTTTTATTTTTTTTAATATATATTTTATTGATTTTTTTTACAGAGAGGAAGGGAGAGGGACAGAGAGCCAGAAACATCGATGAGAGAGAAATATCGATCAGCTGCCTCCTGCACACCCCCTACTGGAGATGTGCCCACACCCAAGGTACATGTCCTCGACCAGAATCAAACCCGGGACTTTTCAGTCCGCAGGCCGATGCTCTATCCACTGAGCCACACCAGTTTCGGCACAACAGTGTTAAGTAGTGAGAATTATTATTCCAATTTCATAGGTAAAGAAGCTGAGTCATGGTGAGGTTAAGTGAATTAGCCAATAGATGTATTAATTATTATAGCTGGTATTTGAACCCAGATATGTCTTGACTTCGAAACCTGTGGCAAACATAAATAATACATATTTTCCTGGACAACTGCAATCAAGATACCTTCTAATGCACTTACCAGAACCTCACACATACTTGTTCACTGAGAGGCCAACAGACTTGGCATAAGTGGTAAATTAGTTAATCTGACCCTCGCTTGACTATGTAAAAATGCTTCCAGCTATAAATAATATAATGAAATTTGAGTGTTGTAATGGAAGCAACTAGAAAAATAATTTAAAATGTGTTTTTCCGTGGTTAAAGTGTTAGCCAGTGCACCGAAGGGTGGAGGGTTGGATTCCCTCCAGGAGCAACTAATCAATGTATTTCTCTCATCTCTGTCTGGCTGTCTGTCTCTCTTTCTCTCTCTCTCTCTCTTATTCCTACTCCTCTCTTTCCACTTCCTCTAAAAACCAATGGAAAAAAATATCCTCAGGTGAGGATTAACAACAACAACAAAAATTGCATAGGCCAAAGGTAGAACAAATCTTATTTGCATAACCTACCTACCTACCTACCTACCTACCTACCTACTTACCTATCTATCATCCATCTATAAATTATGAATGTATATTATATAGAGATTGTGAATGATTTGTTTTCTTTTTGGTATGTTTTCAGCATTTTTCAAATTTTGAAAATTTATATACTAAAGAGGAAAAAGGAATGTAGCAAGAGAGGAAAAATGAAGAAAGAAAAAATTAATACAAGTTCAATTCAAAACAGGCAGTGAAAAAGGAAAACAACGACTTTAAAGCAGCAAAAGAAAAATAAGAGAAACAGAAGTGAAGAATGGCTAAAAAGAAACAGCTACAAATTCAGGAAGGTTACAGTCAGCAAGTCTGTATTCATGAAACTTTGATGAGTGCCAGAAAGAGCAGGTCTTAAGATGAGGTGCTAAACTGAGAATAGACTACCCCTTTAACCAGGCAGAAAAATGGCTTCAGTGAATTAACTTGCTTTAACATGGAAAATCTGTTCATTCACTGTCCCTAGCTCATTACTGCAGTCATCCAAGAGGGGACTTGCTGTTAATGAGCAGAAATATCTAGAAGTCTGTTAATGTATAAGAGAGACAGGACTACAGGGAAGCCAGGAAGATCATTTTCTGCCTTTTAACATTTACAAGGTAAGCTCAACTGTTTTAAAATTCCAGGTCCTAGAAAAACCTCGATTGCTGGAAATCCTGTACTCAGAAGTCCAATTCATTAGTCTTGGTGTGAGAAATAAAAAATAGTCTGTTCTGTTTCATTAGGTTGGTGGAGTATTCTAGAGCTGGACGTTAGAGTCTAGCAGCTCTTGTGAGGATCACAGGCAGAGACGTAACAAGGTTAGGAAATAGCACTTCCTCAGTTTTTAGAGTTAATTAAAACTTTGCTCTGGTTGAGTAGAGTGCATTCTTCTCTCTGTTTTAGATTCACTTGACCTAAAGAAAGCAAAGGAACACAATCAGAGACTGAATGAGGAAATTCTGGCTTTAAGAACTCGGGTTCGATCACTTGACTCAGAAAAAAAAATGCTTGGAGAAGTGGTAAATTGTTTAATTTGGTTTGTTCTTAGAATCTATTTAAATGTGTATAGAATAACAATCAGCAATGGAGCAACACAGATACACACCACCTATCGGTCATTATTGTGTACTGATACTGGCGGTTCTAGCATCCCTGGAAAAAGCCATGTTTTGACGTGGATGTAGTCTTTCAGTATTTGCATTTCATACATCTTAACTAACTATGCCAAACAGTAATCTTATTACTATTGTGTCAATATAGGATCTCTTCTTTTTAATAGGGATTTGGATAATAGTTTATGCTTAACACGTTTATCAAATAGAAATTATTACTCTATTATAACTGGATATATTTGAGATTATTAATACTATACCCTTAGTTGTGTTACATTTTTTAACCATTTCTCCTTAGCAAGTCATTGATTTTTTTTAAGGTTTTTAAAAAATATTTTTTATTGATTTTTTACAGAGAGTAAGGGAGAGGGATAGAAAGTCAGAAACATCAATGAGAGAGAAACATCGATCAGCTGCCTCCTGTACACCCCCCACTGGGGATGTGCCTGCAACCAAGGTTCATGCCCTTGACCAGAATCAAACCTGGAACCCTTCAGTCCATAGGCCGATGCTCTATCCACTGAGCCAAACCGGTTTTGGCAGCAATTCATTTATTTTTAATATATAATTCCAAGTTCTTGATATATTATATATCCCTCCAATTTTATATTCACTTTATAATCATATCTCTAGTTTCGGGAGATAGATGATGGTGATAATTGCACAATAATGTGAATGTACTTAATGCTACTGAACTGTACACTAAAAAATGGTTAACATAGCAAAAAAAATTATTATATATATTTTATCATAATGTAAAACTATAATAAAAAATGAATAAAAACTGTTCAAGTTGTCTATAAATTCGTATATCTAATACTGGTATATATCTTATTACTAATATATACATTATATATTTGATATATATGTACACATATATACATTGGGAGAAAAATTTCAGGAAGGGTATATTATAAACAGTGTTACTTATGGAAAGGGGAAAGGGATTATTGGGGTAAGGTTATGCGATGGACTTTTTATTTATTCTACATACTTATGTGTTGTATGAATTTTTACATGAAGAGTGTATTCATGTGTTTTTTGTATATTTTAAAAACAAAGCAACTTCCATACCCTTCCAACTTTTGTATTTAAAATACTTTTGTGTTTAAGGTTGAAAGGCTTAAAGGAGAGATTCGTGAATCTCAAGAGAATAAGCAACTTGGAAACCACTCCCCTGGGAAAACTGTGGGTACTGAACAGAAAGTACAGGTATTTTAAAGTTCTCTTCTTTCCAATTTCTAGTTTTTAAGAGAGTCACATTTTTATAGAGTATACAGAATAATTGGTGCTGTTTATTTGCTACTCTCTTATTTATTTATTAGGATTTTTGGAGCATACACAATTTTTAAAAATATGGTTGTATTGATTTTTCAGAGAGAAGAAAGGAGAGGGAGAGACAGAAATATCAATGATTAGAATCATTGATAGGCTGCCTCCTGTACACCCCCCACTGGGGATAGAGCCCACAGCTCAGACATGTGCCATGACCAGGAATTGAACTGTGACCTCTTAATTCATGAGTTGACACTTAACCACGGAATCACATCAGCCAGGCTGCTACTCTCTTCTTATCGCTTGTCTTTTTCTATTGCTCAGCCAATTAGATTTGAGGAAGAAATTGAGGTTTAGAGTCTGTGTTTCTGTTCATTTCTTTTCCACAGGGAACAATTAATATGAAGAATGTAATGGGTTGTTTCTTTAAAGAAAACAAGAATTTTACAAAGATGCAAGCATATATGAGGACTTTTGAGAGTGTCTGATGACAATGAGTATATATTGATGTCCCCATTTGGCCATTTGTATATATTCATGTGTGAGGCATCTGTTCAAATGTTTTCCTTTTTTTTTTTTTTTTTAATTCTCACCTGAAGACATGCTTAGAGAGAGGAAGGAAAAGAGAGAGAGAAGCAGAGACAGAGAGAGGGAAACACCAATGTGAAAGAGAAACATAACTTGCTTTTCCTTCATTTCCCAGCTGGCAATCAAATCCAAAACCCAGTATGTGCCCTGGCCAGGAATCAAACCAGCAACCTTTCGGTGCACAGGATGATGCTCAACCAACTGAACCACTCTGGGTGGGCTGTTTAGCTCATTTTAATTGAGTTATATATATTCTTTATTTTGAGTTGTAGGAATTCCTTATGTATTTTGGATACCAGTCCTTCATTAGATATATGTATTTCAAATACTTTCTCTTAGTCTATGACTTGTCTCTCATTTTCTTAACAGTGTTTTATAAAGAGTAGTTGTTTTGAAAATTTGATGGAGACCAGTTCATCATTGGGGGTTTTTTAAAAATATATTTTATTGATTTTTTCACAGAGAGGAAGGGAGAGGGATAGAAAGTCAGAAACATTGATGAGAGAGAAACATTGATCAGCTGCCTCTTGCACACCCCCTACTGGGGATATGCCCACAATCAAGGTATATGCCCTTGACCAGAATCGAACCTGGGACCTTTCAGTCCACAGGCTGACGCTCTATCCACTGAGCCAAACCGGTTTTGGCTCATCAGTGGTTTTTTAAAAATAATTTTATGATAGGATACAAAAAGCCTATCTAAGAAATCTTTATCTACAGCATGGGCACAAAATATTTTTCCTATCTTCTAAAGGTTTTATAGTTATAGCTTCTACATTTAGGTTTATGTTCCATCAAACTATAATTCTTATATTCTTATATATAGTGTGAGGTAAGGGTTGAGGTTCATTTATTTCCAAATATGTACCTGGTTATCCCAGAATCATTCATTGAAAAGACAATAGGCCCTGGCTGGTTGGGCTCAGTGGACAGAACGTCAGCCTGCAGACTGAAGGGTCCGGGATCAGTTCTGGTCAAGAGCACATGCCTGGGTTGTGGGCTCGATCCCCAGTAGGGGGTGTGCAGGAGGCAGCTGATCCATGATTCTCTCTCATCATTGATGTTTCTCTCTCCCTCTCCTTTCCTCTCTGAAATCAAAAAATTTTTTTTCCAAAAGATAGTTCCTTATTTAATTAGTTTGGCAACTTTATTAAAAATCAATTATGGAAGTCTATTTCTGGAGTTTATTCTGTTCCATTTATCTGTGTGTTTGTTTTTAGGATAATATTATGCTCTCATTTTATTTTAAGTCTTGGAATCAGAAAGAAAACATCTCCAACTTTGTTTTCTTTTTCAAAGTTGCCTTGGCTATTCTAGGTCTTTTGCATTTCCGTATACATTTTAGAATCAGCTTGTCAACTTTGACAAAATTGCCTGCTAGAATTTTTATTGGGATTTCATGAAATTTTTTTTATCATTTTAGGGAAAATTTAATTTAAACAATATTGAATTCTCTAATGAGTAAACATGGCCTATCTTTCCATTTATTTGGATCTTCTTTAATTTATACCAGCAATGTTTTCCCATTTTCAGCACACAGATCTCATACATATTTAATTAAATTTATTTTTTAAAATAGAAATATAATTTGCACACTGTAAAATTCACTCTTTTAAGATATACAGTTCAGCCCAGCCAGTGTTGCTCAGTGGGTGGGAATCAACCTATGAACAAGAAAGTCACAGTTCGATTCCCAGTCAGGGCACATGCCCAGGTTGTGGGCTGAATCCCCAATGTGGGGCATGAAGGAGGCAGCCAATCAATGATTCTCATCATTGATGTTTCTAACTCTCTTTTCCTCTCCCTTCCTCTCTGAAATCAATAAAAATATTTTTAAAATGAAATACACATTTAAATGATTTTAGTATAAAAATTGCACAAGGTTGTATAATTCTAGAATATTTATCTAATTCTAGAATATTTTCATCACCCTAAAAAGAAACACCATTCTTATTAGTAGCCATTTCCCACAATTCCATGCCCTCAGCCTCTTGGCAACCACTAATCTACTTTGTGTCTCAGTGAATTTGCCTATCCTATACATTTCCTATAAATGAAATCATATAATATGTGCCTTTTGCATCTGGCTTTTTTCAGTTAGTATAGTGTTATCAAAATAAAACCATATTGTAGCATGAATCCCTTTCTATGGCAGAATAATAGTCTGTTATGTGAATATATACATTTTGTCTTTCTACTCATCAATTGATAGCCATTTGGTAGTTTCCACTCTGTGGCTGTTATGAATAATGCTGCTATGAGCATTCATATACAAACTTTTGTATAAAAATGTTTTCATTTCTCTTGAGTATGTACCTATGGGTCCTATGTTAACTCTGTGTTTAACTTCTTAAAGAACGGCCAGGCTATTTTCCATAAGGAGCTGCACCATTTATCAGCAGTGTATGAGAGTTCCAATTTCTCCACATCTTCAAGACTTGATATATTCTTTCTTATAGCCATTCTATTGGGCATGAGGTACTATCTCAATGTAGTTTTGATTTGCATTTCTTGAATGACGTGATATTAAGCATCTTCTCATGTGTTTATTGATCATTTATATATCTTCTTTGGAAAATGTCTTTAAATCCTTGCCAATTTTTATTGGAGTTTGGCTTTTTATTGTTAAGTTGCAAGAGCTCTTTATATATTCTGTTTATTGGTCTCTGTTATAAACTTAATTGTGGCCAAAACCGGTTTGGCTCAGTGGATTGAGCATTGGGCTGCATACTGAAACGTCCCAGGTTCAATTTTGGTCAAGGGCATGTACCTTGGCTGCGGGCACATCCCCAATAGGGGTGTGCAAGAGGCAGCTGATCGATGTTTCTCTCTCATCGATGTTTCTGATTTTCTTAAAGTCCTAACCCCCAGTACCTGTGAATGTGACCACAACAACAACAACAATAATAATAAAAAACTAAATTGTGGTCCACCCCCCAAATGTATTAAAGTCCTAACTCCCAGTACCTGTGAATGTGACCTAATGAAAATAGGGTCTTTGCAAATGCTGTCAAGTTAGGATGAGGTCATTTTCTCTGACTACTTTATTTTTGGTTTCCTACTAAAAGGAAGTAAAAGAATGGGAACTAATGTTCTAGTAACTTTACTGCTTGGAATTTGACATAATTCATTGAATGTTAACAGAAATACTGAGAGTTAGGAATTGTTCACCCTGCTTTACAAATGAGAAAACTAAGTTCACAAATTCATAAAAGTGGGTTTCCCTGGCAACGGAAGAAGTCAAGCTTTCTGCCTGCCGTTGCCGGCCTAGGCCTCCGCTCATGCTACAAAGTTTCAAACAGAAATGGCTGTCGCCACAGAGCGAGCAGAAGGCTTGGCTCTGCTCTAGACTACAAAGCCCATGTTTTTGCCACCTTGATTTTCAGGGAATCCTTGCTGTTCCACAGATGCAAATCTCTAGGTCTGCTACCTCACTGAAACCAGAAAAGCCTCCACTTCTGGCAGACAGCTTCCTCATAAGAATTATCTTGAAAAGGGGGTGAGGGTGGGAGGTGGGGGGCGGACAGTCCCATTACTTAAAAAGGACAAATAATTAAGAAAGGTACTCCCTTAAATCAAGCAGGCTCCTCAAGATATGACTGTGTTTCTTACCCATTTCTATATGTAGACAGATTTAACAGTAAGTAGACCATC
This sequence comes from Antrozous pallidus, assembly GCA_027563665.1. NCBI lineage: Eukaryota > Metazoa > Chordata > Mammalia > Chiroptera > Vespertilionidae > Antrozous > Antrozous pallidus. The sequence continues at coordinate 182,509,476 of CM050508.1, forward strand.
TCACTGCTGCTAATATGCCTGTCCTCAGAAGAAAATGCTTAAAGTATAAAAAATGTTAGGTACCTAGCAGGAATAATAATAGCCACAATATTTTGGTCATCTGTCATACGCCACCATCTGTTCTAGGTGTTTTATAAACACAACCTCATGTAATCTCTGTAATAGCTCTTTTTAAGGTAAGTAGAATATTCCTAGAGAGAATTTATAGGAACTTGAACAAAGTATAGAGGCAGAGCCAGTTATTGATCCAGGTTTGTCTGGCTCTAGAGCTCACTTATCCTAATAAAAGCATAATATGCAAATTTGACTGTACCTTCGCTACACCCACAAGCCATGCCCGCCAGCCACACCCACCAGCCAATCAGGAGCAGATTATGCAAATAAACCCCAACCAAGATGGCTGCCACCACTGAGAGCAAGAGGGAGGCTTGGGTTTCCCCAGCAACAGAGGAAGCCAAGCTTTCCAGCTGCTATTGCCGTCCTAGGACTCCACTCAATGCTACAAAGTTTCAATTATAAAAGATACAGAAATGGCGACAGCCACTGAGCTGGAGAGAACAGAGGCTTGGGTTTCCCTGGCAACAGAAGAAGTCAAGCTTTCTGCCTGCCGTTGCTGGCCTAGGCCTCCACTCAATGCTACAAAGTTTCAAACAGAAATGGCTGTGGCCACAGAGCGAGCAGAAGGCTTGGCTCCGCTCCAGGCTACAAAGTTTCAATTGTAGACATAAATTAACCCCAGATCCCAGAGCCTTCACTTGAGTCACTGGAGGGCGTGGCCAGCCTGCAAACCTCCACAGGCCCCTCGCCCAGGTCACCCCTTGCCCCAAGGGAGTCCTCACCCTGATCTGGGACACTCTTCAGGGCAAACCAGCTGGTCCTCACCCATGCACCAGGAGTCTATCCTATCTAATAAAATAGTAATTTGCAGATTTGCCATCACTCCAACACACAAGAGGGCTACCCCCATGTGGTCAAAGATCCTGCCCTCATGTGGACACAAGATGGCCACCACAAGATGGCCAGCAGGGGAGGGCCGTTGGGAGGTTCCAGGCCTTGCAAGGGAGGGCTGTTGTGGGCAATCAAGCCTGCTGGGGATGGCAGTTAGGGGTGACCAGGCCGGCAGAGGAGGGAAGCTGGGGGCAAATAGGCTGGCAGGGGAGTAGTTAGACATCAGTTAGGCTGTCAGGGTAGTGGTTAGCAGGTGATCAGGCTGGCAGGCAGAAGTGGTTAGGGGCAATCAGGGAGGCAGGCAGGTGAGCAGTTTGAAGCCAGCAGTCCTGGATTGTGAGAAGGATGTCCAACTGCCCAGTAGGATTGGGCCTAAACGGCAGTTGGACATCCCTCCAGGGGTCCCAGATTGGAGAAGTGCAGGCTAGGCTAAGGGACATCCCCTCCCCCATGCATGAATTTCGTGCACCGTGCCTCTAGTTATATATAACATAGCAACTCTTGTAAAGATTTATATTATGGATTTTTTATAACTCATGGGGGTAATGGCATGTACTTCACGGAGCATATAAACCATCTCTACCTGGAAGTGATGACTGCATAGTATTTTATTCTCTTCAGTTTCTACAGAAGTACCTGCATTTGCCATCTCTTTGATTGTGCCTGTGATAGGGTATAGCACAACGCAAGGAAATAAGGGGATGGCGTAACACTTCTCATACCATACTGTGTCTGGGAGATACAGTTTGGTTCAGAGCATAAGATGATCCCTACCTTTCAGACAGTAGAACACTGATAGTGGAAAATTCTGAACTGTTACACAGTCTCCAGAGTCTTTGGCCGCTACCCCATGCCAATGAGGCTACTCTCTAGCAAGTCCGTTAGTCTGTCTCCTTGTTTACTGCTGGCTAACAGGTGAGGCGGGCTCTCTTTAGTTGCCCAGAGGTTTCTGTATCCCAATACTCATTTCTCGCATTACTTGCTTCACCTTTCCTGTGTTTTTCTGTTTTAAACTTTGGTCTCCAGACTTAAGAAGTGCATAAATTGCCTAAATACATAACTGTATTTAATATCCCATGGTGATAATATATTTCATATACATATATTTTTAAGTTATGGTATTAAAATACGTGACATTCTTTTATTGAGAAAATATAAAGGATAACTCACTTTTTAGTTGAAATGTTTCTTGCACTTGGTACTGAGGCATTTCAGATGCTGTAAGGGTAGGGCCTTGGGTGTTGAATGCATGAACATGACGTGTGTGGATGTACAAATATGCTTCCCATTGCAGTGGTGGCTGGTAAAGAAGAAGCTGCTCTGGGGGAGAATATATCCTTCCCTGTGAACTTGTACACTGCTGCTAAGAAGTCAACATGGTTCTTAAATAGGTCTTTTGTCCATTTCATCAGACAGGAGGATTTGTAAAAGTTACACTTGGGATTTAGCATCCTTTTTCCCAGTAGTGTTCTTCTTTCTTTCCAACTCATCAGTTTAGGATTGCTATTCCTGTTTTATTGATATTAAACCTGTGAAAGGTAAATTATTGATAATCAACTTTACTAAACTAATGAACTTTTTAATCTACAGGTTTAATACACACCTGGCAGTAAGTTATGAATCTAGAAATATAACCAAAACTCCAGAATACTTCCCCCAAAATTTAATTCAGTAAAATGCTTTGATCAACCCTTTTCTTTCTTTCTTTCTTTTTTAAATATATTTTATTGATTTTTTTACAGAGCTGAAGGGAGAGGGATAGAAAGTCAGAAACATCGATGAGAGAGAAACATCGATCAGCTGCCTCTTGCACGCCCCCTACTGGGGATGTGCCCACAGCCAAGGTACATGCCCTTGCCCGGAATCGAACCCGGGACCCTTCAGTCCGCAGTCCGACGCTCTATCCACTGAGCCAAACCGGTCTTGGCAACCCTTTTCTTTCTTCAGCAAAAGTAATTGAATATTTTTATGTCCGAATTAAACTAAAAACTTAGTTGAAGTTTTTACTGAAAGCTAGTTCTGAATAACAGTAATATCGATGTTGTCTTTCTAAATTACATCTAAATACTTATAAACTTTTTTTGCACATAATTTTGTTGTTGGGCCAATCAACAATAAAAACTTACATTTGGAAATTTTTATAGGTAAATTACCAATTTAAGTAATTTAGACCCATCAGGATTCTGCAGTGTCTTTTTCTAGCACTTGTTCCCTTTGGTTCAGTTGCCAGATTGCAGCAAGGGTTCACAATAAAGCAATTCTCCAAAAGATCCAAGACCAGGTACGAGATGAAACTTGTTGGTAGGGAGAGATTTCAGGGATATAACCTCCAGGAAAGGTAGTTAAGAAATATAGCTTATCTTTTCAGTATTTTTTAATAAAAATAACACAAGTATGTATGTATTTTAACTGGTGACTTATTAGGACTAAGATTTCCAACCTACAGCTTGAATTATCAGGCATATAAGGAGAAAGGAGAGAAATCAGTATGAAAGGTCAAAAGATAGTGAAGTACAAGATTTGAATGAGGTAAGGAATAAAAAGATTATTTTTAGTTGCATTTTTTAATACAGGTGAGGCAGACTCCAAGAGGATGCTTTAAAATTACTGAAAATAGGCAAAAGGAGAAAATATACTCTCAGAAATGGGTAAATCTATTTCCTAATATTGTGATCAGTGGTTACAGAGCACCAGGAAGTCAGGAAGGGGCCTATTAAAAAATGTATTTAGGATAAACTAAGGTACATCCTAGGGACGATAGTTAATAGTACTGTGTTGCATATTTGTAAGTAGCTAGGAGAGTGGATCTTGAAAGTTCTCATGACAAGGAAAATAAAAATGTTAACTATCTAGGGTGATGGTTGTTAACTGGACTATTGTGATCATTTTGCAAAATACACAAATATCAAATCATGTTGTGCACCTGAAAATAATATAATGTTATATGTCAATTATTCATGTCAAAAATTCAATAAAAATAAAATAAAACAAGGGTTTATAAGTCAGACTTGGTTTGAATCCCAATGTTGGCTGTGTATGTTTAGGCAAAGTATCTAATATATCTGAGCCTCATCTATGTTCTCTATTAAAATAATGTAATAGTAGTTCCAATCTCATAGGAATATTGGGAAAACAAAATGAGATAATGCATGTAAAGCATTTACCATAATGCCTGACATATGGTAAGCACTAAATAAATAGTAACTAACAACATTTTTGCAATTATCATCAATTTAGTAAAATTTTAATATACCTTATATTTGGTGGGTACTTAAAATATACAAAATACTTTTAAAATCACATTTTATTGTTATTAGATGGCTCTAATATACATAGGGCAAATATTAGCTCCATTTTATGGTTGAGAAAATAGGCTTAGAGAGAAAAAAGTGTATTTTATGAACTATGGTACCATGAACTATTTTTCTCAGCTTTCTGTCTCCCCAAGAGGGTTGTATAATTGAGTTAGGCAGATAATTTTTGATTATCAGAATTTATAGAAACATGATTATATATTTATAATAAAAATTCTTTTGCAGATATTGAAAATGAGCCAAGAAAACATTGAAATATTTGTAAGTGAGTTGTCAGAGGAGAGAGAAAGGAGTAAGGAATTGACATCTACTAATATTATACAGAAGGTTTTGGAAGTCGAAAGTGAGGTATTTTGTTATTTAGGATGTTGTTTTCCTCTTTTCACATTTCTAATTTAGGGATTTCATATTATCATTTACTTTTTATTTTAAAATAAATAATAGCTGTAGAATATGTATTTATATTAGTAATAATAAGGTAACTGTTTCTCCAAGCTGAGTTCTCACACTAGCTAAGAACAGCCCGTTAAGAAACAGGTGGTCACAGTGTCAGGGACTTGTGTCTCCCTTTAATCACTTGTCCTGCCATCTTGGAAAGGTCGAGCAGGTGACATAACCAGCCTATCTTCGGAAGAGAGATCTGAAAGTGAGTTCATGGAAGTTTAGATTACCAGTTTAGAGGATGGTGACAATCAGTTTGCTGGGTGGGTGAAAGCTAATGCATTGGTTCAAATCCCATCCACCTGACCAGTGGGAGTTTTCCATGAAATGAGATAGGAAATTGATGTCACTTGCTCTCTTCCTTTGTTTTTGTTTTGGTGGCTACTCCTTATCTTCTCTCCTTTTTGCCCAAAGCCTTCCCCATCAACATTCTCCTCCCTCTCTGATTTCAAGGCTTTAGGAATATAACGTAGTTCTTCAAAGTAAGTTTACTAGAATATCACCTATTGCCTTCAGAGAGCACCACTGACTGAGTCTCAGGCCCCAGTCATCCACCAGTCAAACACTGCATATTCATGTCATCAAAGTAGGAATTATTAAGAATTACATCTAACTAAAGTATTTTCTCTCATGGAAAAAATATCAGAGAACTACAGGAAACCTTAGTTGATTAAGTGACTGAATATACATTGTTAAGTAAGGTAGCATACTTTGTAGGTAATAACACAGAGTTTGAATCTCAGCTATACCGTACACTTAAAAATGAGTCTCAAAACAGAGGTTTTCAATCTGTGAATGATGGAAATTATGAATGTTCAATTAAAATAAAAAAGAAAGAATGCTCAGTTTAATTAACTAATTTAAATAACCTTTATTTTAACTACTAAGAGAGGAGCCTGCTGCCAGAGGATAGGTTGAAATACAAGGGTGGGCAAAAGTAGAGTTAGAGTTGCTCAATGAAAAAAGACATGCAAGTTATGATTACTACAATAACTTTATTAACTGTCTTACTTATAACTATAAACCTACTTTTGCCTACCCCCTGTATTTAAGACAAATTTGGCAGGATCATTTCAAATATTCCTTTTTAAATATATTAAACTTTTTATGGGCTAAGTCTTATTTTTTTCTACTAAATATCTTCATTTCTTTGTCAGGATTTGCAAAAATCAAAGTCAGATCTTACATATCTTTATAATGAAATTCAAAGTTTTCCAGGAATAGTAGAAGACCATTTTTTAATAGCATATAACATGCTACAAAGAGAAAATTCTGATTTAGAAACAAAGGTGAGACTGAATTATGAAATATTTAAATATTCAATGTATGATATATCTTTTATGAGAATAAGGTAAAAAGAAGTTAATTTTCAGAAAAATATGGCTTGGAAATTGGAGTTTCTTTTAGTATTATAAAATACCTTCTTTTAAAAAACTGTTTTGAAATAATTACAGATTTACAGGAAAGTTGCAAAAATAGTACAAAGAATTCCCATATACCTTCATCCCTCCAACTGTTAATATGGTACCATGTTTGCTTTATCATTCTCTTTCTTTCTGCATACATACACACACTTTATTTTCTGAACCCTTCAAGAATAAGTTGGAATCATAGTTCATACTCCTTTACTACTAAATATTTCCATGTATGTTTGCTAAGAACATTATCTCTTTACATAGTAGACCTCAAAATCAAGAAATCAACCTTAATATAGTACTATTATATAATCTCCAGCTCATATTCAAATTTCACTAATTGTTCTACGCTATTGCAAAAGAAGAACAATTTTTTCCTAGCCCAGGATTCAATCCAGGAGCATACATTACATCTCTATCTCCTTTAATCTGTAACAGTTCCTCAGTCTTTGTTTTTCTAGCATTCGTGACATTGAAATTTTTGAAGAGTACAGATCTTTTTTTTTTTAACCCTCACCTGAGGATATTTTTCCATTGATTTTTTAAAGAGAGTGGAAGAGATAGGAAAAGACAGAGAGAAGTATCAATGTGAGGGAAACACACTGATTGGTTGTCTCCTGCACACGCCCCAAGCAGGGCCAGGACTGGTCAGGGAGGAGCCAGCAATCAGATTCAAACCCAGAACCCTTTAGTCCACAGGCTAACACTCTATCCAGTGAACCAAATCAGTTAGGGCTGTAAATTTTTACATTGACCCCATTAAAAAAATGATTAAGTAGCCTTTTGAAACTCTCTTTTTCCTGCTTACAAAAGTAATGCAAGCCTATTAAAAATTCTTCTCTTTCAAGTCCATTCAGAAAGTGACGACTCCTCTCACCCTGACTGGTTTGGCTCAGTGGATAGAGCGTTGGTCTATGGACTTAAAGGTCCCAGGTTCCATTTCAGTCAAGGGCATGAACTTTGGTTATGGGCACATCCCCAGTAGGAGGTGTGCAGGAGGCAATTGATTGATTTTTCTGACTCTATCCCTCTCCCTTTCTGTAAAAAAAAAAAAAAATCACTAATATATATATATATTTTTTTTTAAGTGACTACTCTCAATCTTACCTTATTTCCTCAGCTCCTCATTTTGTAGCCTCTACTCCATTAAAACCATTCTTCTTCCTTCTGCTCAAATACTACACCAGTGCCTTTGATCATATTCTCATTCTTAAAATGCTTTAAATGTGCTATAGTCTCTCACGTATCCCTATCTTCCCATCCCCTAAGGATCAGTTCAAGATTATAGTCTATATCTTCAGAAAAGTGAAAAAGCCTAGGAAACCAAACAAGGGAATCTCATAAAGTAACTTAAATTGATTTTAGAATTACATTCATTGTGTTCTTAGAATCAAACACATCCTTATGTCTGTGGTAAAAATGGGTTAGATTATATATAGTAATAACTGCAAAGTATTAAATTGAAAGAACACTTCAACTAGGATGTCCATTTCTGTTATTTTTAAGGCAATACCTACTCAATCATTTAATGGAATCAATATATTTTTTTCACAATTATATGTAAGAATATGCAAAATAGAATATTTGTCCTTTTACTTCACAGGTCTTGAAGCTTGCAGAAGAATTTGAACAATTAAGTAATTTTACTGTAGAGAAAAATATTGCAGCTGATAATTTTTTTACGAGTGAAAATATTTATAAAGATCTCATGTCTAATTTACCCTTTTTGGAAGTAGAGATTCAAAGCCCAAAGGAAAAGGGAAAGGAACTCTGGTAAATTGAGAAAATCCCATATCACTTTAATTATTTGGTGGGTACATTTTATTTGGCTTTATCATTCAATTTGACATTGAATTCTAAATAATGTGAGTGGAAAAATTAAGTTAAAAGCAAGCATTCCCCAAAGTTTATCTTTTGGTATATTGTTGTTACATTTTAAAACTTTTCTTGCTTTAAAAAGTAATATATGCTTTTCTTTTAAAAAAATGTAATTTTATTTATTTCAGAGAGGGAGAGAGAGAAATATCAATGAGAGAGAATCATTAATCAGCTGCTTCCTGCACGCCCCCTATTGGAGATCAAGCCCACAACCCAGAACCCTTTGCCCTTGATCAGAATTGAATCCAGGACCCTGAATGAAACCCAGGACCCTTCAGTCGGCAGGCCAACACTCTATCCACTAAGCCAAACCAGCCAGGGTAAATATATGCTTTTCATAGAAAAAAATTAAAGCATGAAGAATTATAAGGAGATTATAATAATCCATAATTCTCACCATGAAGAGATATTAACATCCTAAATTGTCTGTCTTCTTTTTCTGTACAAAATATATATGTATTTTTTATATAATTAAGACTATCATCTGCAGAGAGATTTGTGTTTTTGCTGTTTTATTTAACATTATATCTGACCATTATTTTATTTTATTTTTAATATATTTTATTGATTTTTTACAGAGCGGAAGGGAGAGGGATAGAAAGTCAGAAACATCGATGAAAGAGAAACATCGATCAGCTGCCTCTTGCACGCCCCCTACTGGGGATGTGCCCGCAGCCAAGGTACATGCCCTTGACCAGAATCGAAACCGGGACCTTTCAGTCCGCAGTCCGATGCTCTATCCACTGAGCCAAACCGGTTTCAGCCATTGTTTTATTTTGAAAACCTTTTTCTCTCTGGTTTTTCTTTCTTTTTTGTTTTTCGTTAATCTTATCTTCTAACTCTAGTATTTCTACTTTTTCACCAAAAGTATTTTTCATAGAAACTTTGAGTCTTGGGCAAAAGCACTACTCTATTTTTGCACACAAACTAATAGATGCAATAAAATTTTGCATGGGCAAAAGCCTAAAACTAAATCATTAAAAGGAAACAATAGCTGTCAGTTTTTATATGCCATACTAAAGGATACAGCATCAATGAACTAGGAAGATATTATGTAGGTATAGCCAAATTTATATCTTAATAAATCTTCTGAGAGGAGATTGTTTTACCAGTTTGAAACCCCTGAATTTCATGTTCTCTTAAAAACTGGTTTTTAAATTTAAAGTGAGCTCTAAGTCAAGATTCACCATCATAAAACCTACGTAGTTGCAGGAGGGTGAAGAGCATATTGGAGAGAGGTGAGGAACAGGTGTGAAAGTGGTCACACAAGCAAAGAGCCAACAAGCTAATCACAGCATTTAGGTTTGGGGCGAGGGGAGAGAAATCTAGTTTTGAGCACTAGAATAGTGTATAGTAAAACCTCCGTTTAATAAACTGATTCAGGCAAGCAGTGTCTATTAAAGATGAAAGTCCATTATAAAATAAAGTAGTTTTTCCAAATGTGTATATTAAAAAATTGACAGATTGCCAAAACCGGTTTGGCTCAGTGGATACAGCATCAGACTGCGGATTGAAGGGTCCTGGGTTCGATTCCGGTCAAGGGCATGTACCTTGGCTGCGGTCACATCCCCAGTAGGGAGTGTGCAAGAGGCAGCTGATCGATGTTTCTCTCCTCATCGATGTTTCTGACTTTCTATCCCTCTCCCTTCCACTCTGTAAAAAATCAATAAAATATATTTTTAAAAATTGACAGATTAATTTACCTGTTTTTACTTATGTACACATGTTTGTGTCATTAAAGTTAAGTAGGCATGAAAAGTTTAATTTCACAGAAAAGTTTTCTGTATGTATGACTGTCATTTTAAATTTATATGGAACAGGTCTGGTGAATGCATGCATTCACCGGTTATCATGAGGAAACCAATGCACTAATGTGTGGCTAAAACTGCTGCAGAGTCACGCTGCACGACAACAGAACCAATTACCACTCGTAATGTGGTATGATCATGTGCTAATCATTCCCCAAACATTTTTTAGGAGTGAATAATGGCCCTGACTGGTTTGGCTCAGTGGATAGAGCATTGGCCTGCGAACCGAAGTGTCCCAGGTTCGATTGCGGTCAAGGGCATGTACCTTGGTTGCAGGCACATCCCCAGTAGGGGGTGTGCAAGAGGCAGCTGATTGATGTTTCTCTCTCATCAATGTTTCTGACTCTCTATCCCTCTCCCTTCCTCTATCTGTAAAAAAAAATCAATTATATATATATACACATATATATATTTATATATGTATATATATACATATATATTTATATATTTATATATATTCATATATATATTTATATATATATGTATATATATACATACATATATACACACACACACACATACATATATATATTATTGTTTGAAGTATTATAAATAGTAGTACATATGTTTCCTTTTACACCATTGACCTGCCCCCACCCCGCCTCCCCTAACCCCTAGCACATGCCCTCACCTGACCCCGCCCCAGTGTCTTGTATCCTTAGTTATGTTTATATGCATGCATACAAGTCTTTTGGTTGATCTTCCACAGCCCCCCCACCCAACCTCCTCTGCCTTCCCACTGTAGTCTGACAATGTGTTCAATGCTGCTTTGCCTCTATATTCCCCCCCGCCCCGTTTCTTTTCTTTAAAAGCACTTTAAGATTAATAGGGTATTAATTTTCACATATACCGGTAACATATGGACTGGAAATTTTGTCCATTAAATCTGAAGTTTTTTAAATCGAGGATTTACTTTATGTACATACTTCTTCCTTTACATTTGCTTAGCTTGTGCCTACTTATCTATCAGGCCTCAGATTACTTACTATTATTTAACCTAAATAGTTGTTTACTTATTATTTCTCACTAAATTATAAACTCCTTAGGGTAGGGATTATGTCCTGTTGTAACCCTAGTACCTGCCAAAGTGCCTAGCACTTATTGAGTGGTTTTAAAATTTTTTTCATAAGCTTTGTCTGCCCGTTGCCATACTAAATATTGAAAAAGTGAAAAACTCACTTAAACTGGTTGTTTGGGTGCAGACAAAAGTTTATGCTGTGTCATCTTTCTAAATGTAAGAAAATAAGATTCATTTGTTTTTTAAGGTTTTATTATAAGGTAACTAATCTATAGATTTCAAGTTGAAAATCTTTCTTGCAATACTTTCTTGACTGATAGATATTTTCCCTCCATATTCTGTCAGTAGAATGAGCATTTTGATAGTTTTTTATTGTTATATTTAACCAAGTTCTGAACTAGGAAAAAGTGAGCTGAAAGAAACTCAAAGAGAGAGGCAGAAAGAGGAGGACTTACAACAAAAGCGAGATATGAAAAGGGAAGAACAGCAATTGACCTTGAAGCCTGAGGAAGCTGTAAGGCTTAAAGGAGAGGTGAGCCATATAAATTAGAGCCCCCTTCAGTTTCAGAGATATGGCGTAATGCCAAGGTAGGTGCCATTTCCTCTGACCAGCTCCGGATTTAAAAATATTTTTATATCATCATTAAATGTATATATTTGTTGAACTATATCATAACCGCAGCCTGAATGGGAATAAGATAGCAGCTAAAATCTGAACTAAGCCCCTCATTTGATGCACTTTATTATAAAGTGTTCATAGGCGCCATAGTGAGGCTCAAGAGGGGAAAAACACAAAAACTAATTATCGCCATCTGCCCTTGCAGGTAAGATAAGGAATGGCAGGTTTTGTGCTACATTTGTGCCCCATTGGTACCTAGTTCAGATGTACAAAATACTTTGTTTTGGAGGGAAAAGACCATAATCATAGAATTGTTTTAAATATGGCTTTTGCTGTTTACCAGAGATCTGCCTCCAGGAAAAATGAAGGAAATTATCGGCCACACTTCAGTTCTTACACTTCAGTTTTACAGGTTTTTTGTTTTTTTTTTAATTCTCACTCAAGGATATTTTTCCATTGATTTTTAGAGATAGAGGAAGAAAGAAGGAAAGACAGAGAGAAATATGTGGGAGAATCACATCGATTGGTTGCCTCCTGCACACGCTCCAAGCAGGGCCAGGGCTGGTTGAGGAGTAGCCTGCAACCAAGGTCTGTGTCCTTGACCAGAATCCAACCCAGGATCCCTTAGTCCACATTCTGACTCTGACTCTAACAACTGAGCCAAACTGGTTAGGGCTACAGGTTAATTCTTGTACAAGTTAAGATTTCTTTGCACACACCTTTCTGACAACTATTTTGAGATCCAATAAACAAAATAGATGTGGGTCTCATGGGAAAGAAAGAACATATTTTTATTTTGAACTTTACATTTCCCAAAGCACTGTCACACACACACACACACACACACACACACACACACACACACACACACACACACACTATTTCATTTACTTCTTTAAGCAGGCAAGGAAGAAAATACATTTTAGACTGATTTTTATTTCTGCAGTGAACCGTGCAGTAGTAATTTCAGAACCTTTTTCTGAGCATAGAGTTCTTTGACCTGCTGATGAATATAGGTTATTCTTTTTTAAAAGTTTTTGTACGTGTACCGAGGAGTTTTTGTTTTTGTTAATCCTCACCTGAGGATCTTTTCCCATTCATTCATTCATTCATTCAGAGTGGAAGGGTGTGGAGAGACAGAGAAGAAAATATCAATGTGAGAGACACATCATTTAGTTGCCTCCTGCATGTGCCCAAACCAGGGCCGGGGATTAAGCCTGTAATAGAGGTTCGAGGTACATGTCCTTGATCGGAATCGAACCTGGGAACCTTCAGTCTACAGGCTAGTGCTCTAACCACTGAACAAAACTGGCCAGGGTGTGTGTGTGCAGTTTTGTGGACTCCTGTTGTCAGATTAGAGTGGCTAGTATCTAGCTGCTATCCATATGTGTTGTGTCATCTTAATCATGAGCAAATTTAAACAACTTTAGACTGAGACCAGACACCAAACTTTAAAGAATGCTTATACATGGTAAATATATAGAAAAAGAACTGTGAGAGCCTCTTGAATATGTGAGCTCTATTGTTCATATGTATTTGTGGCTGCTGATGGCCTTTGGGGACTTAATTTCTGCTGTTCAACATTGGTGTTGTGATAGCTGAATTCTCGATATTACTTTCCCTATATTCTTGAAGCAAGTTTACACCACCATAAATATCTCAATTTTATAGGTTTAAAACCTAGCTCCCTGGGTTTTTAATAACATTATTGAATATTTACTGTGTTCTAAGCACTCTACTAAATACGACCTGTATATATTCAGCAGCACAGTGAGACAGGAATATTATTGTTTCTACTTTATGGGTGAGGAAACTTGGGCTTTATAGAGGTTAGTTTTCCCAGAATGATGCATTGTGGTGAAATCTGGGTCTGTCTACTATAGAACTTGACCTTTAAACATTTTTTAAATTATAGTTTATATTCAGTATTATTTTGATTAGGTCCAGGTGTACAGCGTAGTGATTAGACAATCATTATACTTTGCAAAGTGTTCCCTCTGATATTTCTAGTACCCATCTGGCACCATACATGGTTATTACAATATTATTGACTATATTTCCCATGCTGTACTTTACATCCCCATGACTAGTCTAACTACCGATCTATATTGCACAGTCCCTTCACCTTTTCCACCTAGCCCCTCTCCTCCGGCAACCATCACTCTGTTCTCTGTTCTATGAGCTGTTTCTATTTGTTTGTTTGTGTTGTTCTTTAGATTCCACATATAAGTGAAGTAATATTTGACTCATTTCACTTAGTATAGTACTTTCTAGGTTCTCTCTGTTTTTTTTTCTTAATGAATATGGTTAAAGATTTATTCATCTTGTTTTTCTTTTCAAAGAACCAGCTCTTGGTTCCATTGAACATTTGTTTTTGTTTTTAATTCTATTTTGTTTATTACACTCTGATCTTTTTAAAAATATTTTTATTTATTTCAAAGAGTAAGGAAGAAGGACAGAGAGATAGAAATATCAATGATGACAAAAACATCATTGATCGGCTGCCTCCTGCAGGCCCTTTTCGGGGGAATGAGCCTCAACCCAGGCATGTGTCCTGACCGGGAATCGAACCGTGACCTCTTAGTTTATAATTCAATGCTCAACCACTGAGCCACGCCAGCCAGGCTACAGTCTGATCTTTATTATTTCCTTTCTTCTATTCACTTTGGGCTTTCTTTGTTGTTCTTTTTCTAATTCCTTTAGGTCTGAGATTAGGTTATTTATCTGAGATTTTTCTTGTTTCTTAAGGTAGGCCTGTAACGCTATGAATTTCCCTTTGCTTTCACTGTGTCCCATAGATTTGGGGTTGTTGTGTTCCCATTTTTATCTGTATCTGATTTCTTTTATCTCCTTGATCTACTTGTTAACCCATTCATTGTTTAGTGATATGTGTCCCATAGATTTGGGGTTGTTGTGTTCCCATTTTCATCAGTATCTGATTTCTTCTTTTAACTCCTTGATCTACTTGTTAACCCACTCATTGTTTAGTAACATATTATTTAGCCTTCATGACTTTGTGTGTTTTTAATTTCTTTTTTTTTAAAATATATTTTTATTGATTTTTCACAGAGAGGAAGGGAGAGGGATAGAAAGCTAGAAACATCGATCAGTTGCCTCCTGCATACCCCCCACTGGGGATGTGCCCACAACCAAGGTACATGCCCTTGACCGGAATCGAACCCGGGACCTTTCAGTCCCCAGGCCAACACTCTATCCACTGAGCCAAACCGGTGTCGGCTGTGTGTTTTTAATTTCTTTTCTTATAATTGATTTACAGTTTCATATTATTTGGTCAGAAAAGATCCTTGATATGATTTCAGTCTTTTTAAATTTATTGAGACTTGATTTGTATCCTAACTTGTGGTCTATCCTAGAAAATGTTCCATGTGCACTTGAAAAGAATGTAAAATTTGTTGCTTTGGGGTGAAATGCTCTGAAAATATCAATTAAATCCATCTGATCTAGAGTGCCATTTAAGACTGCCATTTTCTTGTTGATTTTCTGTATGGAAGATCTATCCTTTGATGTCAATGGGTATTAAAATCCTCTATTATACCAATATTACTATCAATCTGTCCCTTTACGTCCATCAAGATTTGCTTTATATGTTTAGGTGTTCCTCTATTGGGTTCATAAATGTTTACAAGGGTTATATCCTCTTGTTGAACTGTTCCCCTTATCATTATGAAGTGTCCATTGTCTCTTACTAGAGCCTTTGTTTTAAAGTCTATTTTGTCTGATAAAAGTATTTTCATTCCCATTTGCATGAAATACCTTTTCATCCTTTTACTTTTAGTATATCTTTTATTCTGATTTGGATCTTTTGTAGACAGCATCTATATATGGATCTTGTTTTCTTTATCCATTCAAATATCATATATCTTTTGATTAAAGTATTTAATCCATTTACATTTTAAGTGATTATTAATAGGTACGTATTTATTACCATTTTATTCTTTCTAACTATGTACCTCTTTTTTAAAATGTCTCTTCTTAAAGAAGACCCTTTAATATTTCTTATAATACTGGTTTGGTGATAACGAACTCCTTTAGCTTTTTCTTGTCTATTTCTCCTTCAATTTTAAATGATATCCTTGCTGGGTAAAGTAGTCTTGGTTGTAGGTCCTTGCTTTTCATCACTTTGAATATTTGGTGCCAATCCCTTCTGGCCTGAGATATTTCTGTTGAGGAATGAGCTCTTATGGGAACTCCTTTTTAGGTAACTTTTTCTCTTGCTGCCTTTAAAATTATCTCTTGGTCTTAAACCTTTGGCATTTTAGTTAGGATATGTCTTAGTGTGGGTCTCTTTGAGTTTATCTAGTTTAGGACTTCTGCACTCCCTGGACTTGTGTATCTATGTTTAACTGTTTTTGTTCACATAATTTATTTGATATTTTACTCTAATATAATGGGAGTTAAAGTATATAAACATGTACCAACTAACATATGAATAATCACATTCTGACAATTGGGTTATGACAGCTGGAACCCATATCTTACTAATATTCTTTCAAATTGTTCATGTTTCTCTTTTCAAATGTTTGTTTTAGAATCTATCATCTAAAGAAAAACTGAAATACCAGGAGCAAGAAGAAGTACAACAACTTCGCCAGAATTTGCACCGGCTCCAGATTCTCTGCAGCTCAGCTGAAAAAGAGCTCAGATTTGAGCGGGGAAGGAACTTGGACCTAAAGCAACATAATAGCTTACTTCAAGAAGAAAGCATTAAGGTAACTAGTTGGCACATCCTTTAGTAACGGATCTCAATTACTCAATTGGCCCTGGGGGGGCGGGGAATGAATAAAAATTCCTCAACTTTATAATTCATGATAGTGTCCATAGATGGGTGGACAATGTGAGCTCTCAGGTTAACTTTTTTAACTTTTCCCTACCAAGTAGGTACACAGCTCAATTGTTTCCCTGCTGCTGAAAGTGTATGTATGTTGTCAACCTGTAAATATGAAAAGTTTTAAAGTAACACAGTCTTTTGAAATTATTACCTAAAATTGTACTAAATTTCAATGACCTGAGCCCAAACCCTGGTTGTCCTGCCCTAGTTCTATCTCTAGGCTTGTTTATCTCTAATAAATAAGATATTGGTTGACTCAAATATCAACTGCACCAAGGTATAATTCATAGGAGAATAGAGTTGTTCTTTCTGACACACGAGCATCTAAAGTTAGAGACCATCCCCAAACATGCTTGTTTGAAAATATTAGAACTGCCACCCACATATTCATCTAAATTGTATCAACCACATAAATGTTCAATTTGAACCACCATGTAAAATAGTCATACTTCCTTTTTATTTTGGTTCAATTCTATAAATATATAGGTATCTAGTTTCTGTGAGCTCCTAAGATTTTTGTTTTAAGTAAGTATCTTTTGAGCATCAGTCATACACTGGGTAGGATCTTGTTGATATGAGGTTTTAATGATAGACAAACAGACTCAGTCCTTGGGTCAAATCCTACCTGCCTTCTGTTTTTATAGATAAAAATTTATTTACAAAACAACCATATCTGTTTGCTTACATGTTATCAAGGGATTCTTCTGCACTACAATGGCAGGTTTTAGTAGTTCTGATAAAGCTACGGTATTTACTATCTGGCAGCCCTTTATAGGAAAAATTTGCCCACCCCTGGTGTAGTAGGATAAAAGCCCAGCTGGCATGGCTCAGTGGCTGAGTGTCACTTATGAACCAGGAGGTCATGGTTCTATTCCCTGTGAAGGCATATGCCCAGGTTGCAGGCTCGATCACCAGTGTGGGACATGCAGGATGCAGTGGTTAATGATCCTCTCTCATCATTGATGTTTCTATTCTCTCTCCCTCTCCCTTCCTCTCTGAAATCAATTCTTTTTAAAGTGACATAAAAATAGATTAAGAAAGATCCGTAGTTTTTAGGATCTCACAGTCTAATAGGGCAGATCTAGAGGAAAACGAATAGTCATTTATTCCAAACTTCAAGGGAAGCTCTTCTAGGTATTCTAGTATTTCAGGATTATTTGAATAAACCTCATGATCTTTTGAATATTGATCATATTCCCTCAAGCCTTTATAGTTTTAAATTAAATTCTAAATCTTCATCACATTTTTTGCAAGACAGACAGCCTTTAAACTTTCCCTTCAACCACATTTCTTAGACCATTTTAATTGTCTAGCTTTATACATATTCAAACACTACTACATCTTTTTCGAGGTGCAATGACCAGAAAAATACAGATCATGATGCTTTATATATGGTTGGCACTCTATAAATATTTGTTGAATTAATGAACAAGTTTTTCAGTTGTAGGTAAATGATAGCTTGGAAAAAGAAGATATTTTTGTCCTGTTTTAAATCTCCTTCATGGTGGGGTAAAATATTGGCCTTTTCAATAATGAGATACAAGTTTTGTCCTGGTGCCCTAGGCCAGGCACCTATGTAGAGTACACAATAGCCAGCTACCTTTTATTAACAGTTTGTCCACTTTGTCCCTTATAAAGTTCCCACCATCCTGAAAGGCCAGCATTTTATGGATGGGAAAACTGTTCAAGATTGAAAAGCTAACAAAATATGGAATCAGAATATAAACCCACATTTATTTCTCTCTTTCCTCTGTCAAGTTATCATTCCTCTCTTCATTTCGAGGTTATTTTGAAACCTCAGCTTTGCAAATTTAGAGCTCACTTTTTAAAATCCACTCAGATGGCCGAGACCGGTTTGGCTCAGTGGATAGAGCATCGGACTGCGGACTGAAAGGTCCCGGGTTCGATTCCGGTCAAAGGCATGTACCTTGGCTGTGGGCACATCCCCAGTAGGGGGCGTGCAGGAGGCGGCTCATCGATGTTTCTCTCTCATCGATGTTTCTGACTTTCCCTCTCCCTTCCACTCTGTAAAAAAATAATAAAAAATAAATAAATAAAATCCACTCAGATGTTCAAACTATGTGTCTGGCTAATGTTAAGCATATATATGAGACTGATTTAAAAAGCATAATACTAGTTAATTGCTTTTAAACCATTTTATTGTGAAATATAGCACTCAGAAAGTACATAAAACATAAATATACACTGAGTGGCCAGGTTATTATGATCTCTGAATACATAATAATCTGGCCACTCAGTGTATATCCTATATAATAAAAGGCTAATATGCAAATTGTCCCCTCAACCAGGAGTTCAACCAGCAAGCTGGCCGGCCAACCGCCTATGTCCCCTCCCCCTGGCCAGACCCTACCCATGCACGAATTCATGCACTGGCCCTCTAGTGTATGTGTGTGTATATATATATATATATATATATATATATATACTGAGTGGCCAGATTATTATGTGTTCAGAGATCATCATAATCTAGTCACTCAGTGCATAGTTTAATAAATTGTTTTAAAGTGATTATCCATGTAACCACCATCCAGAAAAAGAATTAGCACATTGCCCTTATGCCAGCAACCCCTGAGTGCTTCTTGTATTAACTTTGGCACATTGTATTTTTCTAAATGATTTTCTTTTTTCATTTAAATTTTTAAAAAATTTTATATAAACTTATTCATAAAAATTTTAAATATAGCAATGGTCCTTTTTAATTTCATGATACTAGTTACTTACCCTTTCTTGCTTTTCCCTTAATCAGTTTTGCTAGTTTATCCATTTTATTAGACTTTTCAAGAACTAGCTTTGTTGATAAATAAAAAAATACAGGCATTTTGCCTGGCTGATGGTGCTCAGTGGTTGAGTGTTGACCTAGGCACCAGGAGGTCATAGTTTGATTCCCCATTGGCGCACATGGCCACACTGCGGACTTGATCCCCAGTGTGGACAGTACAGGAGGCAGCCAATTGATAATTCTCTCTCATCATTGAGGTTTCTCTCTCTCTCTCTCCCTCTCCCTTCCTCTCTAAAATCAATAAAAATATATATATTTTTTTAAGTACAGGCATTTCATAATTTTGAAGCAGTTTAGTATTAAATACTGGGCTAGAATCAGAAATCTGTATCAGACCAGGGTTCTATCATTTGCTATCTATATTTGACTTCGTTTTTTTCATTTAAAATGGGGTAAAGTACGAATCTCAATCGATATGAAAGCCTAACCAACATACTGTAGTTATAGTAGTATCTGCCTCAGTCCTGTATTTCAAATACAGTAGATAGTTAAATTCTTTATTATTTAAAGTATTACATATGTCTTCTTGTAAGTGATTCTTAAAGAACAACAGCTAACTTGTATTAGGTATTACATATGTGGCTATTTCTATTCTTGATGGTTTCATTGCTTTGTTTTATTAAGTGTAGCTTTCCAACTATCCTATGAGTTAGTTATCTCCATGTTACAGATGAAGAAACATGCGAGAGGTTAAACATTATTAACTTTTAATTCATTCGATAAAATCTGAATGGTTAATACACAGAAATCACAAGTGGAAAAAACTTATAATTATAATCCCTATTAATTAGTTGAAAAGCTTTGAGCCCAGGAAATTCTATTTTACATAAAGTGAAGTAAGTTCTAGCTCAGCATTTTTGTCTGTGAGTCCTACCTACTATGTCCATTTACCAGGTTCTAATATTCCTTAGAATGTCATTCATTCATTTATTTGTTCAGTAAATATTGATTAATCATCTACTTAGGCACTTTGATAGGTGTTGGATATTAAGAAATGAATAAAACACATGGGAATTTAGAGCGAGGAAGGATATAAAAGAGTAGATAAATACATGTTTAATTATAAATGGTGATGAATTCTCTGAAGGAAATAAATGTGGTATAATAAGTAAAAAGTAAGTAAAGAGATCTCTTCAGATTAAATGATCATGGAAGTTTTCTCTTACACAGTGCCTTTTAAGCTAAGACCTGAAAAATAGACAGGAACTAACTGTACCATGAGGAGAGGGGAAAGGGAATACATTTCTAGCAGAAGAAAAAGTGGAGTCTGGTGTTTTGGGAACTCTAAAATACTAGCAGAAACCAGCAGGACAGGAAGTCAGTGAAAGAAGGGGGAAATGGACAGGATGATTTTAAAGAGGTTGGCAAGGGCTGGATCACACAAGGCCAGGCAAATTGCTGCGGCTTGTTCCCAGAGTGATGGGAAGCCACTGAAATGTTTAAGGAGGGGTGTCAAGTAGTTCAATTTATGTTTTAAAAAGAACACTTTGGCTGCTATGCAGAAAACAGATTAGAAGAGAGTAAACCTGGAAATGGCAGGACCGGGGTTGAGGCTCTTGCTAGGATCAGGGCTAGAAATGATGTTCTAGACCAGCGATCGGCAAACTGCGGCCTGCGAGCCCTTTGGCCCCTTGAGTGTGGCTCTTCCATAAAATACCACGGCCTGGCCGAGTCTATTTTGAAGAAGTGGCGTTAGAAGAAGTTAAAAAAATTTGGCTCTCAAAAGAAATTTCAATCGTTGTACTGTTGATATTTGGCCTTGTTGACTAATGAGTTTGCCGACCACTGATCTAGTCATGACACAAACGACTCACATGGATTGATCCAAGATCTATTGTGGAGGCCTCCACAACAGACCTTGGATCAATCCATGTGAGTCATTTGCCCTGAATTGGCTCATAATGGAAAAGGAAGACTCAAGGATAACTCAGGTTACTGGCCTGCACAGGGTAGACGGTGACATTATTGACTATAATCAGGAAGACTGAGAGAAAAACAATCTCGGAAATTTTGGGCAGATCAAGGAGTTTCACTTAGGCAGTTACTTGGCATAAAGGTGGTGTCTTATTTAAATCATGAGTATGAACCAAGAGAGAGAATGATCCACCCTCGAGGCCCAGTTTAATCCAATAGCATTTAGAAGCTGGGTAGCATTAGAACAGAGAGAGAGAGAGAGAGAGAGAGAGAGAGAGAGAGAGAGAGAGAGAGAGAGAGAGAGAGACGACCCCAATAAGGAACAGAAGAGAGGTAAGTGAAAATCATGGAAGTTTGATGTCATGGACTTCAAGAGAGGAGGGGAACTTTCTAAGAGGGAGGGAGTGAATGCCACTAAGAGGTCACTGTCCATTGGATTTACTTTGGCAATCGTGCCCTTAGCAAAAACAGCTTCACAGAGTAGTGGGAATGAAAGCCAGCCTGGAGTGATAGAAAAAAAGGATGGAAAAATATTTAGACCATGCGGGTATTGAGACTCCTAGGAAAATCTCTTTGTCCAGCTGTCATCTGGAGAGAGAGACCTTGGCAAACCTTACTAACACGTGGCAGCTCCAGAGAGGAAATCAGCCACATGGCATTGGTATTCGTCAGCTCTTGGGGGACAGCATTCCTTCGAAAGCTGCTTATTCTGGCTCACATTCACATTCACTCCATGCTTATTCCCATCACTGTTATTTATTCCCCACCTCTAGATCAAAATGGAGCTAAAGCAGGCCCAGCAGAAGTTATTAGACAGTGCAAGGATGTGCTCTTCACCCCCAGCAGAGTGGAAGCACTGTCAGCAGAAAATCAAGGAGCTGGAGCTGGAAGTACGGACACAGGCTGACAGCATTAAATCACAGAACACCCTAAAAGAAAAGCTGGCTCAGGAGAAATCCAAAGTTGCTGATGCAGAGAAAAAGGTAATTATCTTCACACTTAATAAGTAACATGCACTGGATACTACTAATGAAACCCGTTTCCCTAAGGACTTTAAGAAATAGACATAGAATTCTAGGGTTTTTCTTTACTCTCTCATGTTTTCCTCCCTTCAACTTCATCTGCTCCTATAATTCTAGTAAATTTTATGTATTTTTTTCAAACTGCATAAACCTATAAAGGTGTTTCATAAAAGCAATAATTTAAAGAACTGAGACCAAACTACTTTTCTTTTACACATTCAGATTTTAAAAGCCTATTCTCTTCTCATTTGAGTTGGTGTTTACATGATTTTTATTTTGTAATTTTTGGAATGGTTTGTGTTGTGAAATAAGCCATTTTTGAAATATTACCCTGCATTTTAGATTCCCTAACGCCAGGTGGCAGTAGGATGTAACAGGTGCACATTTTGATCTGTAAATTTGTCTGAGTCAAATTTTACATTTTAAAAAATGCCATTTTATCTATCTGTATAAATATAAAACTAATAATACCAAGAAGTAGATGACAGCAATCTGAATTAAACTCAAAAGCCTAATGTTCACTAAAGAAGCCAGCACAAAAGAGTTCATACTGTGTAATTTCATTTATATGAGGTTCAAGAACGGAGAAACTAAGCTATGGTGCTAGGTTAAGGGCTGTCTCTGAAATTCCTTTTAACTGGGAGAGGACATGCAGGACATGTGGGAATCTTCTGTGGTGCTGCCAATATTCTGCATATTGGCCTGAGAGATAGTTCTAAAAGTAAAATTGTATTGAGTTTACACTTTACTGCATGTTTTATTGCTCCATAAAAAAAAGTAATTGATATAATTGGCAAAATTTAAAATTTAGACATTACTAAATATTGATGAAGGTTTTGTGCAGTAGGAGCTCATACTGACTACATAAACACGTTGGAAAACAGTTTGATGTTGGTTTCTAGTTAAGTTTTAGATGTATATACTATACAACCCCACTTCTACTAGTAGGATAAACACTAAAGAAACTACTATACTGCACATATGTATCTGGAGGCAGGAATTCAGCCATTTTCATGGTAACAATGTTTGGAAAAGCAGAAAATGGGAAACAACCCAAATGCCTACTGATATGAGATTGAATAAATAAATTATATATTTACACAACAGCATGTAACAGCAAAACTGAATTACAGGTACATGCTGAGTTCAATGTAATATTGAATAAAAACCAGGTCAGGAAAATCACAGTATGATTCCACTGATATAAAGGTCAAAATAGTACAAAATGAAAGCCATGTCATATAGAGAGAGATATTGTTAAAAGAAAAAGCAAAGAAATGATTGACACAAAAGACAAGATATTGGTTTTCTCAGATGGAGCAGGAAGGAATATAATTAACAAGGGTCACAGAATGGACTTCAAAAGTTTTGGAAATGTTCTTTCTTAAATTGGGTGGCGAGTTCAAAAGTTTGGCATCTGCCCTTGACAGAGAAGCCAATGGGGTGATACTTTCTTCTGTGGAATTAAGACTGAATATCTCTAAGTTAGTATTTCCCCTGAGCACAGAACTCAATGGGGCAGTTCAAAAGAACTAGACCCGGTCTCTGCCATTGCCCTGAATCATTCTGCTTCTTCATCTCTCCTATGGAGTGTGGGTTTTGCAAGGTCCTAAGTGCCAGAGGTTAGGGCTGAAAGATCTTTCAGAAAAGGTCTGCCATACACTGGCATTCACTGAATGTTTGTGGAGAATGTGGTGTCGAACTATTGTAAGGGACTCATTGTTCGGTCAGGAATGCAATAGAGGGAGAACAGTTATTCTGTTGAAATCTAGTCATTCAGCAAATATTTATTGAACTCTTACTATGTACAGTTACAAATTTAGGTACACAAAGGCTTATAAAAATAAATAAACAAGTTTTGCCAGGCCGGTGTGACTCAATGGTTGAGTGTCAACCCAGGAACCAAAAGGTTGCCAGTTTGATTCCCGGTCAGGACACATCCCTGGGTTGCAGCTCAGTCTCCAGTAGAGGGTGTGCAGAAGGCAGCCCTTTCGATGATGTTCCCCTTTCCTTGATGTTTCTATCTTTCTAGCCCTCTCTCCTTCTCTCTCTCTAAAAATCAATAAAAGATATATTTTTAATGTATTTTATTGATTTTTTACAGAGAGGAAGAGAGAGGGATAAGAAATATCGATGAGAGAGAAACATCAATCAGCTGTCTCTTGCACACCTCCTACTGGGGATGTGCCCTGCAGCCAAGGTACATGCCTTTGACCAGAATGGAACCTGGGACCTTTCAGTCTGCAGGCCAACGCTCTATCCACTGAGCCAAACTGGTTTCAGCAAAAGATATATTTTTTTTAAAGTAAACAAGTTTAAAAGGATATTTGCCTATCAAAAATATTTAATGACACTTTTAATCTAACATGTAAATTCTAAAATAAAATTATAACTCTCTCTTTCACATTCATAAATCTTATTTTTAGAATGACCAAGGTATTAAAGAACCTATTACTGTTGGTAGGCAATATGCTTATTGATACCTGGTTTATAAGAGACTTTGACTTCGTTTTGAGATACTATTCATAAATGTAGCCACACTATGAGAAACCAGACACTCTCACACATTGCTGTTAGAAGTGCAAATTGGTCTGATACTTACAGGGACAGTTTGGCCTTCTCTAGCAAACAAACAATAACCTTTGCCTGGCGAATCCACATTGTACCGCACCAGGACAGCCAAGGGTTTGGCGAGCCTGAGGGAGAGCCAGTGAAGGATGAAGAAAAGACAAAGAGAACAAGCTGGGTCTAGATGGATGTTCTGTGTGTAACTGAGACCACAGAACAGATCTAGACTGGCAAGCTGATGCTTTATTGTATGGGAAAGAATAGGTAAACAAGGTAATTTACAATGTTCTTGTAAGTTTCACTTGTTTTGGCAGCACTTACTACCCAGGAAAGATCTAGGGAGCATCACAAGATCAAGCTTAATTAATTATGCTAGGAAGGCTGTGTCCTCTAAGCTGGGACTTGTTTGTGGCTTTTCCAGCAGGTCAGTCCAAGGCTTAACCCTATAACTGCTCCCTACAGCACACTTCATAAATTTTTCTAGAGACATTGTTTATAATAGCAAGATATTGGAATTAACCTAAATGTCCACCAGTAGGAGAATTAAATAAGTTATGGTATATTCTTATAGTGGGATGGTATCCTCCTATGTAATAAAAGAGAAACATGCAAATTTGACCATATCTTCACTCCTGATTGGCTATGCTACCAGCCAATCAGGAGCAGGGGCAGAGCCAAGTGGTATGAGCGCCAGGCCCTGGGGTGGAGATGAAACGGTGGTGGCAGCAAGCACCCAGGGCTGGGTGGTTACAGGCAGCCAGGGCTGAGCTGAGCAGGCCAATGGCTGGGTGCCCAAGGCCTAAAGCCTAGCCAGAGGCTTTAGGACTTGGGCAGGCTGGGGGTGGGCCATCAGTTGGCCATCCCCTGAGGGCTCCCAGTATGTGAGAGGGGGCAGGTTGAGTTAAGGGACCACCCACCCCCAGTGCACGAATTTCATGCACCGGGCCCCTAGTACGGCTGTAAAAGAGAACACACATATATATTAGGATTGGGCAAAAGTAGGTTTATAATTGTGAGTATGCAGAATACAAAGTTTATTCTTATATTATTATTTATTAATTATTGTGTTCTTTCCCATACAAACAACTCTAAACCTACTTTGTCACACGCTGTACTTATAATATGGAAAAATAAGTGAGTGATCACATTGTTTGACAGTACTATTGTATTTGTTATTTATATCATATTTCCCTAATTGGAAAATAGGTCACATTTTTCTTTAAAGTTTTATTTGTAAACTTTTTTCATTCAAGATATTGGATCTACAGCAGAAATTAGAACAGGCTTATAAAGTCTGTCTCACAGATGCTTGTATTTTGGAAAAGAAGCAACTAGAGGAAAGGATAAAAGAAGAACAACAAGAGAGGTAAGAGGAGCAAAGATGTCAGCTTCTCATAGGCTAGTCTTGGTTGAGTTTACCAGCAGTGTCTACTTACCAATGTTTCTTCTGTTCCCCCACTGAAATAAACTCACACTTTTACTAATATATATCGTACATACACCTTGTATACTAATAATTTCTTTCTTTGTTTGCCTTTCACACTAGAGTATGGGATTCTTTTTTTTTTTTTAAGAATTTTATTGATTTTTGAGAGAGGGAGAGAGAGAAACATGGCTGTATGAGAGCAAAACATCAATCAGCTGCCTCTTGCATGCCCCCGTCAGGGATCAAGCCTACAATCTAGGCATAAGTCTCACTGGAAAATCGAACTGAAACCTTTCAGTGCGAGGGACAACCACCAACCAACCAACACACCAGCCAGGGTGAGTGTGGGGTTCTTAAGAAAGGGATCATTTCTTGTTGTTCAGGAACATACTCGGTGTACCAGTATATTTTCTTGAATGACTGAATTGCCTAGGAAATAGCATACTCCGGGATTTGCTTTTCTAATTCTAACATGATTAGCACAAAATGCAGACTAGAATGAAGTTGGTGTTTTTTATTTATCAGCTGATTTTCTTCAAAGAAGTTCCAAGTACTTTACAAGCATCTTAATCATCAACAAGTTGCTATCAGATATGAGCTGTCATATTTTTTTCTGAAATTATTAGCATTATTATTAGGATCTTACTTAAATTATCTTGGATGCCCTAAACTTCAGTATTTGATGCTTCCTACTTCTGTGGCACTCAGTGTGATTTACATATATTTTAAGAAAAATATTATTTTAGCCACTGAAAAGATATACAGACATCCGCATATACTGTGAAGCTCAGAAATTTACTTTCACCTCCAATTAAAAGCTCTAGGGATTGACACTCAATAGGTATTCAGTAAATATTTAGTGAACAAAAAAATGTTTGAATAAGTGAATGAATGAATTTACAAATGAATAATGAATTCACTCAGAGAGGTATAGTAGAAAAATAGTGTCTGACTCAGTTCTAGCAAGATGACAGGCTATCCTCCTATTATAATATAACTAAATTCTGAATAAACTACAATAACTATGCCTTTTTAAGCATTACTCACAAAGCAAGAAAAAGCCTGAAAGGCAAACATAAATGAGGTAAATCAAAAGTGATAAATGGTAAAAAAAAAAAAAAAAAAAAAAAACACAACTCCTACCTCATATGATCATTGTGTAAATTAAGTGAGTTATAAGCAGTTGGCTTGTATCAGTGTCTAGCACATAGTAAGCACTTGTATTAGTCAGGGTTCAGTTGGAGTAGAACTATTAGTGGTAGGTAATATTGGCCCTCAGTTCTTGACTTCATGCAGGAAAGGTTCACAACACAAGTCCAGATATTCTGAGAGTTTAATTAAAGCTAGGGACAGTGAAATAGGAAAAGCTTCAGATAGAAGAGGCAAGATCATAGCAACAGGCGTGAGCCTGGGTGAGTCTGCCTTGACCCTTTGGGAGGAAAGTTCACAGAATCAGAAGAAGTGAGTTACAAGAGTACATATTCCAACTTTCCAATATACTTCTGTTCTGCCCTCCAAATCTTCTCCAAAATATCTCTTGTAGCCCACTCTAACCAGAAACATGCAAGGACAGAATTCCTAGCCAAGATGACACATTAGGAAGACTCTACTAAAAAGTGTTGTTGTTGTTGTTGCATTATCTGATGTTATTGTTACTATTATTGTCATCATCACCATCATCAGTGAAGTGACAAATGTTCATTTTGGCTCGAACAAAATGTTTGGGGATTAGGAGAGTGGCAAAAAAATAAAGCTAGAAGGGTAAGCTAGGCCTGGTCATGATGAGCCCAACTGGCCACATTGAGTTTGGACATAGTCATGGGAGATAATGGTCTGCAGTTTTTTTGTTTGTAATATCCTTACCTGGTTTTGGTATTAGTATAATGCTGCCTATTAGAATTAGTTAGAAAGTATCCCCTCTTCAATTTTTCTGGAAGAGATTATAGATAATTGGTATAATTTTGAAACCATAAGCCAATGGTTCTGGGCTGCCTTTCTCTACTTGAGCCAATTAAGTAGAGACAGGGTTGAATCATGTATGTGTGTTTATTCCAATAATGGGAGTGCTCCACACTCCCTCCCCCCATAAGCCAGTTGTTATGTGGAGAAGAAGGACAAAGATTATATGGGAAAGTAGGCAAAAGAAATAAGAATGGGTATGCAAAGTAAAAATGGGCAAACAGGGATGGAGAAAAAGGGAAAATGAATAAAATTGGGTGTAATGGTTACAGGTTACAAGCAGTGCCTGCTGAGGGTTTGCAAAGGATAATGTCTTCAGTCTTGCCTGGCAACAGGTTGCTAATCTTTCCATGATAATAGGAGCTCTCTGATGAGGAAGATGGACCACATATCCAGTTAGCTCCAAGGTCCAGGGGACTTACAACTCCCAGCCAGGATAGAATGTACTTTCTTTAATCAGAACAAAGCAATCACGATTAACAGAGCATAATTAATATTACTTATAATTGTAGCTGGTTTCCACTATTCTATTTCTCCTTCCCATCCCTAACAATTGTTAAGGAAGAAGTACATTATTCAAACCTGTAAAAATTTTTGTGAGTTTATTTGAACTAAACTGTCAACTATTGCCAGAAAGTGCAATCTCAACACATTGAGACAATACAATGCTCCAGAGAATGGTGGCTTTTCACCCATTTTTATAAATTACCATCAAAGCAGGAGAAAGTGGGTTAGATGAAATCCATTGGTGACGGATTAGGGAGGTGGGAGAAAGCAAAGGGGAGAGAGTTACTTCTGGGATTGGATAAAAAATAAAATGATGGACATATGCTTCTTTTACCTAGGTGAGCATAGGAAAGTTAACAGTCAACAATGAACACATAACAATTAACACAAATAGCAATAACAATGAGGGAATTTGTGGCCCTCGTGCATTGGTTTGCCCTGAGGGGTCCAGAAAAAAGGGAAATTACAAGTTACCCCAACATTCCAAAGGTATGTTATCTAGCTGCAAAAAGACAACAGGCTCAGTTAAGACCAAAGTTGATCTTTGTCAGGGATGATAGTGGAGAGGAGCAGAGTTTGCTATCTCAAAATATGCCTCTTTGGGACAGTGAGTATTTTATTTAAGCTGGTTAATTTTAAGAAACAGAAGACAAGGGAGAACCTCTGAAAAGCAAGTGGAAATTACTCTTTGTAAAAGGACATTTACATTTGTAAGGGTGTTTCCCTCACTATACCATGAAGAGGAGGATATCTCTAGAAATTATTGATGGAGAAGGTGTAAACAATAATAATATGCTTGTTTACTGTACTTTTCCTGGTAACCTTCCATAACTAACTCCCCATCGCCACCATCTTTTTTTTGTCTTTAGCTGAAGATAAAGGTGAAGGCTTTTGTCATCTTGGCAAGTTATTCAGTGTTCCTGCAGCTCTCCCTTTTTGCAGGAAGTATATGTTATTAAAATTCAGTTTGTTTTTCTCCTGCTAATCTGTCTCATGTTAATTTAACTATTAGACAAGCCAGAAGAACCTAGAAGAGTTGGTGGTGAAATGGCACCAGGGATTTGACCAGTGGAGTCAGACCTTCAGTACTTGAGCTCTGGCTAAAGATTTAGAGCCAAGACTCAAACTATAAGAGCAAGTTTACTAGAAAGCTCCAGAGATAGAAGTGACCTGTAGAAGAAATGGCTCAGGAAACAAATTACAAAGACAAAAGGGTCCTTGGAAAGACAAAGGTACCAGCCTGCTCCTGGAGGGAGAGCAGCATTGGGTCCTCTGTCTTAAGGCTATTTATTTATCTGGAGGTCTCAGGGGAGGATCCCAACAGCATATTCATCAGCTTTCCAGGTGTGTCCTTTTAGGGATGTGGTCTCTACTGCTTGGTGAGTGCCAGAACTGGGGGTCATTAGTCACTGCAGCTAGTCAGGTATTGCTTGTCTGGTTTTGCAGCTTTTCTGAGCCTGGAGCTGGAAACACAACTGAGGCCTAGATGTTATCTCTGGGCTTAAATGCTTAAAGGAGTGGTATGCGAGAGCCTGCCTGGGAGTTGCAGAAAACCACTCTTCAGCGCCTGGTTCCTCCTTCAAGGGGGTCTACCACGTGACTATCAACATGCCAGGGGAGGAAAGGTCAGGGGAGGATCCAAGCCACATGACCATCAATATGCCAGAGGATGAAAGGTTACACAGGGAGCAAGATCCTTATTTTCCCAGTTTTGCCTGTTGCTAGTCACCTGGGGCATTTGCCCTAGTGGCCTTCTGTACCTGGCCTGTCAGTCCTACTCTGCTCACGTCTGTTTAACTGAAGGGAAGAGGGAATTTTTTTCTCCCTGACAATAGTGATGATCCCTCTTTCGCTTCTGAGATTAGTAATTTATGTTTCTGTTTCTTGGTTAGCCTGGTTAGAGGTTTATCGATATCAAGGATCTTTTCAAAGAGCCAGCTTTAGTTTCATGGTTTCTCTATTGTTTTCCTGTTTTCAATTTCATGATTTTCTGATCTAATTTTTATTGTTTCTTTTATTCTACTCAATTTAGCCTTATATTGGTTTCTTTCTCTAGTTTTCCTAAGGTGGAAACTTAGATTGTTGATTTTTTTCATTTTTATAATATTTGTATTTAATGCTATAAATTTCCCTCTAAGCACTATTTTTGATGCCCCTCATGACTTTTATAAGTTGTCTTTTCATTTTCATGTCAAATAAACATAGTTCAAAATATTTTTTAATTTCTTGAGACTTCTCTTTTGACAAATGCATTTTTTAGAACTGTTTAATCACTAAATATTTTGGGATTTTCTAGCTATCTTTCTGTTACTGATTTATTTCATGCTCTTCTTTTAAATAGATGTACAGTATCCTGTTACATCTATCATTATTCATGTAAAATGCTTTTTAGACACTTTTGTTTTTATAAATAACTAGAGTCCCAGGGCACAAAATTCATGCACAGGGGGTGGGGGTGTCCCTCAGCCTGGCCTGCACCCTCTCACAATCCGGACCCCTTGGGGGATGTCCAACTGCCAGTCCAACATCCCTCTTGCCAACATCCCTCTCACAATCTGGGACTGCTGGTTCCTAACTGCTTGCCTGCCTGATCACCCCTAACCGCTCACCTGCCTGCCTGATTGCCCCTAACCACCCTGCCTGCCTGCCTGATCACCCCTGACTGCTCACCTGCCTGCCTGATCACCTCTAACCACCTCTGCCTCAGCCCCCACCACTGCTGGCCTGATTGTCCACAACTGGCCTCCCTTGCAGGCTTGGAACCTCCCAACAGCCCTCCCCTGCTGGCCATCTTGTGGTGGCCATCTTGTGTCCATATGGGGGCAGGATCTTTGACCACAGGGGGCAGCCATCTTGTGTGTTGGAGTGATGATCAATATGCATATTACTCTTTTATTAGACCAGATGGTATTATTATCAAACAGGAAAAGTGCATCCACCTGGCACTAACAGAGCCAAACACTAAACACCAAGAATTGCAGTGGAGAAATATTTGCTAAATTACTATAAGTGGCAAAACCCCAGAGAATGGGAAGCTAATGCTCAAAAACCTGAACACCCCAATGGCATGTAGGTTACAGATTATATAGGGCAAATCACAAGATATCGTGGGTTAGGGGTTCAAGACTATGCAGACAGCTCTGGCATCCCTCTGCCCAGTTTTATGGGAAAGTAGCCAGGGATATAGGAGGTGAAATATAACTTAGGTCAAGGTATTACCTTTAGCTTAACAGAAACCCATACCTTGTGACCCTTAGTAAAGATGTAGCTATTGTTTTTGTTGCCTTAGGGAGTCAATGACTAATAAGGGAGGAACTAAGCCTTAAAGGGCAGGCTGTAAAGAAACTGAATAGACTCCTGGGGCTGCATAGTAAACAGAAATCATACGCTAAATCAGTACCCTCAGTTTCACTAGAAAGAATACCCTCTAGCCAAAACCAGTTTGGCTCAGTGGACTGAAAGGTCCCAGGTTTGATTCCAGTCAAGGGCATGTACCTTGGCTGTGGGCACATGCCCAGTAGGGGGTGTGCAAGAGGCAGCTGATCAATGTTTCTCTTTCATCGATGTTTCTGACTTTCTATCAATAAAATACATATATTTTTAAAAAGAATACCCTCTACGTAAGACTTTGCAACTGCAATGAAATACGTGTTATACTAAGGCGAGTTTACGATGCTGTAATAGCAGGTAGCAAGGACATCTAATCTGGTCTAGACTGCTCAAGAAAGCCTTCCTCTATGAAAGCTATTTAAGCTGAGACTAAAGCAGTTGGCATGGAAAAGCTAAGTAGAGAATATTAAGCAAAGGAAGGCCTGGAAGAGGAAGCTAGAGAAAAGGTTGGAGTTGCAGAGGAGGAATAAGTGTGGAGAATGACTTGTTTCAGGAAATGAAAAGAGCTCATTTTGGGGGAGTGCATTTTGTCTGGCACAAAATGTTTGTGGGTATGGGGAGTGGCATGAAAATAAGGCTAGAAAGGTAAGCTAAAATGAGGCTAGCTAGCAAGCCATATTTAAGTTTGAACTTTACCTTAAAGTTCAGGGAACGCCCTGGCCAAGTGGCTTAGTTGGCAGGAGTGTTGTCCCTTGCTCTGAAGGACCACGGGTTCCATTCCTGGTCCCAGCACATATCCAGGTTGCAGGTCTGATCCCATTTTGGGGCACATACAAGAGGCAACCAATGGATGTTTCTTTCTCACATGAATGTTTCTCTCTTTCTCCCTCTCCCTTCCTCTGTCTCTAGAATCAGTGGAAAACATATTCTTGGGTAAGGATTTTAAAAAACAAACAATTTTATCTCAAAGAGTTTCATTTGGAAAGCTTTGCAATTCACGGTGTGATTTTAATGTATATTAATTG
The DNA here is from genome assembly GCA_027563665.1 of Antrozous pallidus. Classification (NCBI taxonomy): domain Eukaryota; kingdom Metazoa; phylum Chordata; class Mammalia; order Chiroptera; family Vespertilionidae; genus Antrozous; species Antrozous pallidus. Next base: position 182,542,317 of record CM050508.1, read on the forward strand.
CCCTCAGGAAACTTCTAGATCATAATATAAATGAGCTACAACAAAAAGTGAAAATTTTACTGGATAAAGAGAATATATTAGAAATGACCAGTTCTCAGCAACAACACAGAATTCAGCAACAAGAGGCCCAACTTAAAGAACTGGAAAATGAAAAAAGAAAATCTGATGAGGTAAGAAAGTGAATAGACAGGTTTCACAGCTTTCCAGTTCCCAGAGAGCAGCGGTTTTCAATCAGAGTGCCGCAAAACATTTTTAAACATGCAGTACCCCACTGTTTAGTCATTCCGTTAGATTGTCAAATACAAAAATGACTACAACCAACATAACAATAGCCATCTGGTATAAATGAATCAAAATTACACTTTTTGTGTGTGTCAGATCAGCAAAAACTATAATATATTTTGTTGTGCCATGGAATTTTAGTAACTAGTGTATATGTGCATGAGATGAAATAGGTTGCAGATTGATGCCATCGAGCAATAGTTAATACTTATTGAACGCCTAGCACTTTACCCGTTCATTTAGTCAGGGTTCAGTCAGGAAAGCAGAATTTACTGTATGTATTTCAAGCAAGAAGAGATTTAACACAAGGAATAACAAGCTTATAAAATTGTTGGGAGGGAGAGTTAGGGATAAGTAGAAGATCAGAAAGTGCTGCTATGGCTAGGCCACCCCAAACTCCTACTTCTCAAGTAGTGTGTACTACTTGAGAAGTAGTGTGTACTTCTCAATTCTGCTATAACATGTTTTATACCAAATCATGTGGTCTCATGACAGGCATATAGATTATAGATTATAATCTCAAATCTATAGTTTATATATTATAAACTATAATCTAATTGACCCTTATGTCATGGATGTCTAATATTAGTGACAAGATTCTACCACCTTTACCTCTAACCTGGTCAGATAACCAATCTTTGAGCTTCCCATATTTGAGGACCTGTTCACTGGAGCCATTTCTATAACCAGATACTTTATTAGTCAGGGTTAGCTCAGGAAAACAGTTTTCACTTTAGTATAGACTTCAAGCTGGAAGACTTTTTTCTTTTTTTGTTAATCTTCACCTGAGGATATTTTTCCATTGATATTCTAGGGAGAGTGGAAGAGAGAGGGAAAGTCAGAGGAAAACATCAATGTGAGAGAAACACATTGATTGGTTGCCTCCTGCACAAGACCCATCCAGGGCCCCTGCCAGAGAGGAGCCTTCAACCAAGGAATGTGCCCTTGACCGATGCTCTGTCCACTGAGCCAAACTGGCTAGGGTGAGCTGGAAGACTCTATATAGGTAATTAGATGCTTGCAAAACTATTGGAAAGGCAGGTGGAGGGAAAGTCAAGGCAAAGAGCTGCAGAAAATCTGAAAGAGCAGAAATCACAGAAGGCTATTACAGTGTCAGAAGCTGGAGTCGCCGAAGCCAGTTTGGCTCAGTGGATAGAGCGTCGGCCTGCAGACTGAAGGGTCCCAGGTTCGATTCCTGTCAAGGGCATGTACCGTGGCTGCGGGCATATCCCCAGCGGGGGGTGTGCAAGAAGCAGCTGATCGATGTTTCTCTCTCATCGATGTTTCTGACTTTCTATCCCTCTCTCTTCCTCTCTGTGAAAAATCAATAAAATATATATATGAAAAAAAAGAAGAAGCTGGAGCCACTGTAAGCTTTTTCAGCAAAAAGGCTTTGTCAGTTTACATTCCATCACATCATTTATTCAGCACAGAATACTAGGTGTACCGGTTAATAATGTTGATTTTGTAATCAAAGAAACACAATAATTTCAAGAGAAACATCAAAAGTGCTTTATTCAAAGTAATGTCCATCGCTAGCTACACATTTTCCCATCTTTCAGGTAATTTGTGGCTACTGTTCCAATAGAACTTTTCTTATTTGAGGAAAACCATTCAGGGACCTAATTTTCCACTTTTTCGTATATTTTGAAGTGCTGCTCAGAAAGTGTGTGTGCCATCGATCAGAACAAGTGGTGATCTGAAGGAGCAAGGTCTGATGAATACAGTGGGTGGGTTAATACGTCCCAGGCAAGATCTTTTAATGTGTCTTTAACTGGTTTTGAAGTGTGTGATGGTGTGTCATCATGAAGCAAAGTTACTTTGCCATGTCTTCTGGCACATTCTGGTCATTTCATGATCAAAGTGTGGTTCAAATTGATTATTTGATGTGAGTAGTGATCAGTATTAATGGCTTTACCTGGTTTTAGAAGCTCAGAATACACCACACCTTCCTGATCCCACCAAATGCAGAGCATTGTCTTCTTCCCGAAGTGATTTGGCCTTGCAGTCGATGTTGACCTGGATCAACCTATGATTTTGCAAGCCTTTGGGATTCTCAAAATAAATCCTTTTCATCGCCAGTCATAATTCAATGCAAAAAAGACTTTCTTTCGTGACATTGAAGCAACATTTTACTGATGACTTTTCAGTTTTCCATTTGTCTTTCATTCACTTGATGTGGCACCCATTTTCCTTCCTTTAATCTTTTCCATTGCTTGTAAATGTCCAGAAATTACTTGCTGAGCCACGTTTAATCTTTCTACAAGTTGTTTTTGAGTTTGACACTTAATCCAATAATGCTTGTAATTGTTGGTCTTTTTCGGTTGACCTGGACGTTCTTTGTCTTTCACATCAAAATCATCACTTTTAAAGTGTTTAAACCAGCGATCACAAGTATCTTGAGATGGAGCATGTTCACCATAATCGAAGTATAAGATAACTTTTTCTTCAAAATAATGAATTAAAACTTCCTACAAATGCTCTTTTTTTGGCACAAAATTTGACATTTTTAAACATAAAAATATCTATGATGTTAACATCTTCAGCAAATTTGATATATGACATTTTGAAGCTTGCTGTCAATACAACAAAATAGCTTACATATCAAATTGCATATATATCAACATGTGTGTAACTTCGCATCTATTGAAAAAAATCAGCATTATTAACTGGTACACCTAGTATTCTCATTTTAAAAACTGTTTTTCACTGCTAGCTGATTTGGCTCAGTTGATAGAGTGTCAGCCTGCAGACTGAAAGGTCACAAGTTCCATTCCGGTCAAGGGCACATGCCAGGGTTGTGGGCCTGATCCCCAGTAGAGGGCGTGCAGGAGGCAGCCGATCACCGATTTTCTCTTATCATTGATGTTTCTATCTCTTTTTTTTTTTTTTAATTATTTTTTATTGATTTTTTGCAGTATAATAGTAGTACATGTTTTCCTTTCCCCCTCCCCCTTATCCTCCCCCCAGCCTCCCCCACCCCCCAGCACATATCCCCAGCTTCCCCCCTCCCCGCCCCAGTGTCTTTCATTCATTGGTTATGTTCATATGCATGCATACAAGTCCTTCCGTTGATCTCCCCCCGCATCTGCCTCCCATCCACCCAAGCCTCCCCCTGTAGCTTGACAGCCTGTTCAAGGCCATCCTGCCTCTATATCAATCACTCTTCCCTGTTTCTTTTCTTCAAAAAATATCTTGCCTCTGCATACTAGAAATAAATGTATAAGAACAAAAAGTGTTTCAGTCTCGGTTTCAATGTCCAACTTTTCTGAGTCCCAGTTTCAGTGTCAAATAATTCATTATGTGTATAAGTCAGCAATGGTATCCAGATGGTGGACATATCGTGTCAATGCATGATCCATCCTCTCTGGTTTGGTCCTGGGCTGCCTGCAGACATGGACAGCTGCTGACTGCTAGTATGGCAAGGTGTCGTCAGTGTCCCCCATCTCTGGACCGTCCTCATGACTGGAACATATCCATCAGTTCCTCACCGTCGCAGGAACCCACATGGTCTTGGAGTTGTTCTCTGAAAACACACAAACACATTCTCGACCAAAAGTTAACAAAGGGATCCTCTATGCAAAATAGACTTGGGATTCTTTTTAATTTTTGCCTAAATGATTTTCCTTTGGCTTATTTTGACACCATGTGTGTTTTTTCATGGGTGTCCTGCTATTGTTTTTACAAATGGAATTTACTTTACTGGAGTAAGAATTTTCTAGATGTATTTTACTTACTCGATATTTTTTTTTGTCCCTTTCATGATATTACCCCGCTGTCCCCTCCCCTTTTTTGATTAATGGGGTCTTTTGGAAATTTTCTATTGCAGTCTTGATAATTTTAAATTTTAATTTTTGCACACAAAGTGACTGCTTTAGGTTCTTTGGATGTTAGGCAATTTTACAGCGAGATGAACTACTAATAGATTTTTCAGTTAATGTTTTAGGAAAAGCTTTTTGTCCAGTACACTATAATTTTCTTGAGTATTCTCGTATTTCACTTGGCCAATTTTGATGTTTCTATCTCTCTCCCTCTCTCTTACTCTCTGAAATATATAATGTATAAAATGTTTTTCAGTATCTCAAGTGCTACCAGGAATTGTCAGAGAAGGTGTCTGGGTTGCAGCAAGAAAAGGAAGCTCTACATAAAGAATATGGGAAATTTTTGAAACAGCTTGATGTCCATGTGAGGTAAACAAAAACAAGTTCTCTTTGGGAGGGAAATGTTTGCTTTGCCACCAATACACCCTTCTCACTTGCTTTCAGGCTTTTTCTCCTCACTGTTTTCCTCAGCCTGGATGACCCTCTCCCCATTTCAACTCTTCATTTCAAATCACACTTCTTAGACCTTCTCTAAGAAGCCTTTCTTGACACCACCAGCCTGGGCTGGAGAAGTGTTCATTCTCTGTCTTCCTATATCCCTTAGTATACACCTCTCTGTACTTATTTAAGAATCTTCCATGTTGTTTTGAAATAATGTGACTTATTGCCTGTCTTCCTCACCATACTGCTGACTTTTCAGGGGCATGGGCCTCAGTCTCACTCATCCTTTTGTCCATAGTTCCTGGTATATAGTAGGTGCTCAATAAAAATGAGAGTTCCTGGAATTCCTGCTCTTTGGTTCCATTTCCTGGTCATCATTCCACCAGATTTCTCCCACTGTCCTCTGCCCTGGAATGTAGCACAGTAGTTCGAATATGGACTCTGGAGCCATAATGCCTTGTTACAAGTCTTGGTTCTACTAGAAAGTAGCCATGTGACCTTGGGTGAGTTATGTAAACTCCCTGTTTCTGAGGCCTCTCAGCTTTAAAATGGGCAAAATAACAGTTCTTATCTCATAAAGTTCTTGTGAGAATTAAATGAGTAAACATGCAAAGTGCTTACTTAGAACATTGTCTAGCACACAACTATTATTATATCTATTCATTTGTCATGTTTTCTCTATGACCAATCTTCTGCTCTCATCTCTGTAGTATTATTTTATTCCTTTACAGATTGAAGTTTTTTATTCTTTTACTAGTATGTTCTTACCTACTATGTTGATGATGCTAATGATAATGACTTAAAAACCATTATTTACTGCTGTCTAGCAGCGAGTATTTTTCAGAGTCATTAGTATTCATTATCTTGTTTTGATCATCATATTACTGAGAAATGTAGAAATCATGGTTAAGGGAGTACATGTTGTTTAGTTCATGCTGCTTACAAATCTTAGACGAGAACTCATTCCTCTGGTAACCTATGCAGTGCTCTATCTATATTAGAGGAGGTAAGAGAATGAAGGGATGGATCTGTATATAAAATGCCACAATGCTTGTCAGAGGAATTGATATTTAATATATAATGCTGATACATGTCAGGTTAATATCAAACTCCAAAAGTAAAATTACATTTGATTTTTAGGGAGTTACATTTTCTTTAAAAATTTTTTTATTGATTTCAGAGAGGAAGGGAGAATGAGAGAGAGATAGAAACATCAGTGATGAGAATCATTGATCGGTTGCTTTCTGCATGCCCCACACTAGGGATTGAATCCACAAGCCAGGCATATACCCTGACCGGGAATTGAACTGTGACCTCCTGGTTCATAGGTTGATGCTCAACCACTGAGCCAGGCCAGCCAGGCAACAATGCAAATTTTTTTTTAAAATATATTTTATTGATTTTTTTTACAGAGCAGAAGGGAGAGGGATAGAAAGTCAGAAACATCGATGAGAGAGAGACATCGATCAGCTGCCTCTTGCACGACCCCTACTAGGGATGTGCCCGCAGCCAAGGTACATGCCCTTGCCGGAATCGAACCCGGGACCCTTCAGTCCGCAGTCCAACGCTCTATTTACTGAGCCAAACCGGTCTCGGCAACAATGCAAATTTTTTAATGGAAGAAACACACACCTAGAATCTATCCCATGTTCACTCCTTGTTCTCTGTCAACAACATAGTTTTATGATTTTACTATTCTAGAAAGAAAGAAAAAAGGTTGTTCTCTTCTTCTTAATATCATCTCATAAGCATTGTATACTGTTGCTACAGTCTTTCAACTTGCTTATTTTTTAAAGTATAGTATTTCATCAAGTTGCTATGTCCTTGCAAGAACAGTGCCAGTTAAATTGGGTTTGATTGCTAAAGAAGACTAACAGAACCCCGGGACAGTGCTTACAAAGGTACAGCTCTGCAGGAGGACGACACAATGTGGCAACAGAATAGAGTCAGGATCCGCATCTGCCTGGCTGTCTCACAGCAGGCAGTCCGAGCAGTTAGGAGCCCCAGAGATCTTTCCTCTGTAAGGGCCCTGCCTAGAAGCAACTCCTCTTGCGGATCACAGCTGGTCACGAACCACAGACGTGCACTGAATACTTCACAACCAGGAATCCCAAATGGAATCTCAACTAAGATTTTTTTTAAATCTCTGCTGGTCATGTGAATATATCTCTGCGATGTAATCAGCCTCAAGAGCTGAGCCTGGAGGAGGAACCAAGGTGGCGGCATAGGTAAACACCTATCTTGCTGCCCCACACAACAATTCCAAAACTACAACTTAACAACAGAACAAACATCATCCAGAATCACCGGAAAGCTGGCTGAGTGAAAACTCCACAAATGAAAGTAAAGATAGGACACTGAGACTCAGAGGAGCGGCGAAGCGCAGCCTTGAAGATACATGCGGAGCCAGAGCTTCGGAGCCGTGCGCACGCGAGTGGAAAATGGCGGGCGGCTGCAAACCCAGCTGGTTTTCTCCAATGAGGAGGGCAAAGGCGTCCTACTGCACTGATTCCCCAGTTCCAGGCAAGGTCCGAGGTCTAGGGAAAGCACGCTAAAACCCGGGCACAGCAGAGGTCTGCGAGCTTGAGGAGAGTGTGCGTAAACTTGGAACGGCAGTTTGCACATAAACTTGGGGACAGAAGTGCACAACAGCGCAGAGAGGACTCGTGACTTGCTCCCTCGTTCAGGAGACCACCGAACTGCTTTGTTTTACAACCCTGGGCGAGACTTTGGGTGTGCAGACTCATTTGGGGAGAGGCAGAGTTGTCTGGCAGTGGGTGGAAACTGGCAGCGGCTTTCTCAGCCCGGAGACTCCACCCATCCAACCTGAACACAGCTTACTCTCACAGTCAATTGGCCTGGAGGTCAGAACCTCCTAGTCTAACAATAATAATCTGGGTTTAACTTCAACAATACTGTACAACCCATAAAGGATTGCAGTAAGAGTATCCACCTCAGGTAACTGGGGAGGCTGAGCCACTGTTCTTTGGAGGACATCTACCACACAAAGCTAATGGACCAACTTAGGAAAGCAGCCACAATGCAGAGAAATGGAAAGAAATCAGGTGTGAAAGGAATGGAGGAAAAAAGATGACTAGACATAGAGTTCAAAACCACAGTAATAAGGTTTTTCAAGAGGTTCCTAGAAAAGGCCGATGAACTTAATGAGAACTACAAGGAAATGAACAAGACCTACAAGGAAATGAACGAGACCTATGAGGATATGAAAAAGGACCAACTAGAAATTAAGCATACACTGACTGAAATAAAAAATACTACACAAAGACCTAAAAGCAGTCCAGGGGACCTCAAGAACCAAGTCAAAGATTTGAAATACAAAGAAGCAAAATCCACTCAGCCAGAAAAGCAAGAAGCAAAAAGAATCCAAATAATTGAAGATAGTGTAAGGAGCCTCTGGGACAACCTCAAGCATACCAACATCCGAATTATAGGGGTGCCAGAAAAAGAGAGAGAGCAAGATAATGAAAACCTACTTGAAGAAATAGTGACTAGAAACTTCCCCCACCTGGGGAAAGAAATTGACTTAAAAGTCCAAGAAGTGCACAGAACTCCAAAATATAGGAATCTAAAAAGGACCACACCAAGACACATAATAATTAAAATGCCAAGAGCAAAAGATAAAGAGAGAATATTAAAAGCAGCAAGAGAAAAACAGTTACCTATAAGGGAGCACACCCATATGATTGTCAGCGGATTTCTCAACAGAAACGATGCAGGCCAGATGGGAGTGGCAAGAAATATTCAAAGTGATGAATAGCAAGAATCTACAACCAAGATTTCTCTATCCAGCAAAGCTATCATGCAGAATTGAAGGTCAGATAAAGTGCTTCGCAGCTAAGAAAAAGCTAAAGGAGTTCATCACCACCAAACCAATATTATATGATTAGCTGAAAGATATTCTATAAGAAGAGGAAGAAGAAAAAGATAAAAATAAAAATTATGAACAACAAATACACATCTATCAACAAATGAATCTAAAAATCAAGTGAATTAATAATCTGATGAACAGGATAAACTGGTGAATATAACAGAATCATGGACACAGAGAGGGAATGGACTGACAATTCTTGGGGAGAAAAGGGTTGTGGGAAGTGCAGCAAGAGACTGGACAAAAATCATGCAATTATGGAAGAGGACAGTGGAGGGGGGGAGGTGAGGGCAGAGGGTGAGATGGGTACCAGGAGAGGGGAGCTATAGGGGGAAAAAAGGGGGAGAACGATGTAATTAATAAACTGAACAATAAAGATTAAAAAAAATTTTTTTAAAGCTGAGCCTGAAGAGCAGAGCCTTCCTGGGTTCTCACTGAGACTGGTACAAATCATCAATCTCATTGTTATCAATAAACAGTGCTGACAAGTGGTGCAAACTGCCACAAAACTCCTTGGACCTATGGTTACAAAGCAACACATTTGTAATCAGTATTTTCATTCCTTGACAAGTGGTCAGTGCCAAGAACTTTAGCAAAACAGCTCAGATCAATTCTAGGTCTGCTGGAGTCAACTCTCATTACAGTCCTGATTTAGTGAAAATTACTCACTGGTCTGTGATTGGTATTTTTATTCGAAATAACACTGAAAAATGTTTTCTAATTTAAAATTATTTTTATAGCCTGGCCATGTGGCTCAGTGGTTGAGCACTGACCCAGGAACTCAGAGGTCACTGGTTCAATTCCCAGGTTGCAGGCTCAATCCCTAGTCAGGGGTGTGCAGGAGGCAGCAGAGAGATGATATTCCTTTCTCATTGATGTTTCTCTCTATCCTTCTCTTTTCCTCTCTCTCTAAAAAAAATCAATAAAACATATTTTTTAAATTAATTTTTATAGAATATATTCCCAGAAATGGAATCACTGGTCAAAAAGCTATAATAATAGCTTGACAAACATTCAGAAGCATTCTACCAAAATTTTGCCATAATTATATAAAAACTAGAGGCCTGATGCATGAAATTTGTGTATGCGAGGTGTCTCTCAGCCCAGCCTGCACTCTCTCCAATCTTGGACCCCTTGGGGATGTTCAACTGCCCATTTAGGCCCAATCCCAGTAGGATCGGGCCTAAATGGGCAGTCAGACATCCCACTCACAATCTAGGACTGCTGGCTCCCACCTGCTAGCCTGCCTGCCTTCCTCATTGCCCCTAACTACTTCTGCCTGCCAGCCTGATTGATGCCTAACTGCTCCCCTGCCAGCCTGTTTGCCCCTAACTGCCCTTCCCTGCAGGCTCAGTCGCCCCCAACTTCCCTCCTCTGCCAGCCTGGTCACCCCTAACTCCTCTCCCCTGCAGGCTTGATCACCCACAACTGCCTTCCCTTGCAGGCCTGGTCCCTCTCAACTGCCCTCCCCTGCTGGCCTGATTGCCCACAACTGCCCTCCCTTGTAGGCCTGGTCTCTCCCAGCTGCCCTCCCCTTTTGGCCATCTTGTAGCAGCCATCTTGTGTCCACATGGGGACAACCATCTTTGACCACATGGGGGCAGCCATCTTGTGTGTTGGAGTGATGGTCAATTTGCATATTACTCTTTTATTAGATAGGATGGCAATTTCACCACATCCTCATTAGTATTGGGTGCTGCCATTGATGAAATTTTCGCAATATTCTTTTTTTAAATTGAGGTATAACTTACTTATAATAAATGCACAGATTTCAAATGTACAATTTGATGAGTTTCCACAAATGTATACACCAACATAACCACTACTTCAGTCAAGATACAGAACATTTCCATTTTCCCTTAAAGTTCTCTCTGACTTTTTTGCAATCCATCTGTATCTCCTGCTCCCCCACCCACTCCCAGGCATTCACTCTTCTGGTTTCTGTCTCTCCTAAAACTTCATCGAGGAGGAATCAGACTGCATGTAATCTTTTGTGTCTGAACCTCTTGTACTTAACATGTGCTATGAATTTTAATGCTTACATGGTCATAAATTACTTCATTATTATTTTATTTTGAATTTCTTTGATGGGCAGTGAGGCTGAATGTTTTTCTGTGTTATTTGTCCAGTGGATCCTAACCCTAGCTGGATATGCCTGGGTTCCAACATAGATTAACGAAAGCATTATCTTCAGATAAGGCTTGGGGATTAATATTTTGCTAAAAGCTTCCCCATGTGATACTGACATGCATGCAGGCTGAAAACTACAGCTTTAGGAATGAAAATGGAAAGAACTGTCAAAACTCTAGGTTCAAAAAATGCCAAAAAAATTTCCCATAAACAACAGAAATGCTCTAGGTTCATTTCTGTTTTAATTCCCCTGATCCCCCAGTCCTGACCTTTACAGACAATGCTCATTTTTTCCATGTTTTCCCAACCACTCTTCCAGAGGAAAAAATCCTTGCTTCTTTGAGGTAAAAATAATAGAAAGACCATCTGGTTTTACTTAAACATAAGCTAAAAGCTATCCCTAAATTTTAGAGCATCAGTATTGTGCTGCCTCAAGTGCTAGTAGTTAACAAAGCCACATGTTCTACAGGCAAGTTGGCTAACAGAACTTCTGACCAAACATCGAACCAGCAATGGCAAGGGAAGGGCTGAGCCCTCACTTGTACTGCATCAACATACCTTCAGACCATGCATAACACTACAGGAAGAAAACTAAACATCCAGCAATTAGGAACTAGTTAGGTCTAGTATAATACATTCATGGAACATATTAGAACTGTAAGAGATGGTGGTCATGAAGATTAAATAGCATGGGAAAATAATTATGATATAATCAGTGACAAGAGCATAAGATAAAAATTTTAATGTAGTCTGTTTAAACAAAAGGTGCTTACAAAAAAGACTAACAGTATTACAATACTGATCATATGGAAGTTGGATTATTTTCCAAATTTTCTATAATTTAGCATGTGTCAAATTTTCCTTTCTTGAAAAAAAATGTATTTTTATTGATTTCAAAGAGGAAGAGAGAAATAGAAACATCAGTGATGAGAGAGAATCATTGATCGGCTGCCTCCTGCATCCCCCTCCTGGGGATCGAGCCCACAACCCAGGCATGTGCCCTGACCAGGAATCAAACTATGACCTTCTGGTTCATGGGTCAGTGCTCAACCACTGAGCCACACTGGTCAGGCAAAATTTCCTTTTTAAGGCTGAATAATAGTCCAGTGCATGTACACAACATATCTTGTTTATCTCTTCATCAGTTGGTGGAAATGTGGGTTGTTTCCACCTATTGGTTTTTGTGAATACTGTTACTATGAACATTCATATACATGTTTTTATGCACGTTTTCTTTTCTTTTTTAAAAAATATGTTTTTATTTATTTTAGAGAGAGAAAGAAAAACATCAATATGCTGCCTTCTGTGCGTCCCCTACTGGGGATTGAGCTCACAACCTGGGCATGAGCCCCGACTGGGAATTGAACCAGTGACTTCTTACTGTATGTGAAGATGCTCAATCAACTGAGCCACACCAGCTGGGCCGTATGTTTTCATTTTCTTGGTCTTTCTCTAAGAGTGGAACTGCTGGGTCATATGGCTCTGTATTTAATCATTTGAGGAACTGCCAAGCTTTCTCCAAAGAGGCTGTACCATTTGATATTCCTAATATCAGTGTATGAAAGTTCCAGTTTTTCCACATCCTTTTTTATCTTAGCCATCCTAGTGGCCGTGAAGTTGGATTTCATTATAGTTTTCATTTGCATTTCCTTAATAGCTAATAATGTTGAACATCTTTTCTTGTGCTTATTGGCGGTAAGATTTATATCAGAATCAAAATAAAAGTCTTGAGCAGAGACCTATATAGAATTTGCATTTAGAAGTCCCGACTAAATGAGTCTGGACATTTAGAAGTCTAGACTCAAGGTAAGGACTGAGAGCAGACCTAGTTATCTGGAAAATAGACATTATTGAAGCATGTTATATTACTATACAAGGGCATAGCTAAGAACTGGAAAATTTAAAAATGATGACTGAATCAGTGGAGCAGGGATCAGAAGTCAAGGAGTTTCCAAATTTAAACTTGTAAGCATAGCTTACACTCGTCAGTTCAAGACCAAGATAAGCCAGAGACTTGAGTCCATGGTGATAAATAAAAGCTGGTGTTCTCTAGGAGGTTATCCTTGGTCCATTCCTCTACTTGCGGGCAAAAAGTACTGCAGAGCTGAGGCAGGACAAGTATCCCTGTCTGGTGCCAGGCCCTGACAAAGCAAGAAGAGGAAACCCAAGAGAGGTGAATATTGAGGAGCAAAGTGAAATTTCAGTGTTCAAGTGTGCCTGTTTTTTAATTTATTGTTATAGAAACTACAATAAAAAGTATTATCATCACAAAACCAAGCTTCACAGAGTGGAGAGTCGTTTCATTCACGAAGTAGAGCTTCGAGATGAGAGAATTAAACTACTTGAAAATGAAATTGGAATACTGCAGCAAAAACTAGAAAAGGTGAGAGTAAAAAAGGTGACGAGCTCACTGATGATGCTGGTGGTCAGTTATGGAAAACCCACTCATTTTAAAAATTTATGTGTGGCCTCTTCAGCCCATGTTTTCATGTCTTTTCTTTGCACTTTCTTTCCCAAAAAGGATTTAAGACTCAGTGATGTTCAAACTGGACACTGAAAATAGTTTGCACTGCCTATGTATAAGTGTGTCTTGCCTTCAAGTGAAAATATATTTTCTTAAATATCCTTCAGCAAAGAGTTCCAAAACACCTTCAGTAACTCATTCCTTCCTAATTTCTATAAGCCCTCATTTGCTTCAAACTCCCGTTAGTTTTTTTTTTTTTTAAGATATTTTATTGACTTTTTTTTTTTACAGAGAGGAAGGGAGAGGGATAGAAAGTCAGAAACATCCATGAGAGAGAAACATTGATCAGCTGCCTCCTGCACACCCCCCACTGGGGATGTGCCCGCAGCCAAGGTACATGCCCTTGACCGGAATCGAACCTGGGACCTTTCAGTCCGCAGGCCGACGCTCTATCCACTGAGCCAAATTGGTTTCGGCTCCCGTTAGTTTTAAATGGCAGTGCAAATAGGTCATCCATACTCCTTTATCAATCCTTAATTAGTGCCTACAAGCTTATTTATAAACTAGAGGCTGGTGCACGAAATTTGTGCATGGGGCGGCAGGGGCGGGGGGTATCCCTCAGCCCAGCCTGCACCCTCTCCAATCTGGGATCCCTTGAGGGATGTTTGACTGCCCGTTTAGCTCGATCCTACCGGGATCGGGCCTAAATGGGCAGTTGGACATCTTTCTCACAATCCAGGACTGCTAGCTCCAAACTGCTCGCCTGCCTGCCTCCCTGATTTCCCCTAACTGCTTCTGCCTGCCAGCCTGATCACCCCTTAACCACTACCATGCCAGCCTAATTGATATCTCACTGTTCCCCTGCCAGCCTGTTTACCCCAACTTCCCTCCTCTGCCATCCTGCTCACCCCTACTGTCCTCCCCTGCAGGCTTCATAGCCCCCAACTGCCCTCCCTTGCAGGCCTGGTCCTTCCCAACTGCCCTCCCCTGCTGGCCTAATGGCCCACAACTGCCCTCCCTTGCAGGCCTGGAACCTCCCACTGTCCTCCTCTGCTGGCCATCTTGTAGTGGCCATCTTGTGTCAAGATGGGGGCAGGATCTTTGATCACATGGGGGCAGCCTTCGTGTGTTGGAATGATGGTCAATCTGTGTATTAATTTTTTAGAGGCCCTGGTGCATGGGTGGGGACCGGCTGTTTTGCCCTGAAGAGTGTCCCAGATCAGGGTGGGGGTTCCCTTGGGGTCTGGGGAGGCCTGGGCGAGGGGCCTATGGTGGTTTTCAGGCTGGCCACACACCCCAGCAACCCAAGCGGAGGCCCCGAGATCTGGGATTAATTTGTGTTCTACAATTGAAACTTTGTAGCCTATAGTGGAAGCCTATGCTAGGGCTGCAGGAATTTGGCTTCCTCCATCGCCCCAGCAACCCTAGCCTCTTCTCTCTCCCACTCCATGGCTACCGCCATTTCTGTTGGGATTATGTATCTTCTATAATTGAAACTTTATAGCATTGAGTGGAGGCCTAGGCCAGCAAGGACAGGCGGAAAGCTTGGCTTCCTCAGTTGCCGGGGAAACCCAAGCCTCCCTTCTGTTCTCAGTGGTGGCAGCCATCTTGATTTGGGGTCTATTTGCATAATTGTTCCTGATTGGCTGGTGGGCATAGTTTGATAAGAGGTACAGTCAATTTGCATATTACTCTTTTATTAGATAGGATATTCATGATTTCCTTATGTTTGCCTTATTGCCATTATGACTTGCTGGTATGTGGGTGGGGAGGACAAGGGGCAGGTGGCTAGAATCCAAAGCAGAATGGTCTTGAGATCATTAAACTACATAAATTAAAAATGGAGAGCAATGGATTCTGCCAGGAATGTTTTCCCTTCATTTTCCTCATCTATGATGTGGGGGAAATATATCCCTCCCTCACCAGAATTAAAATATGAAATGACTGCCAAACGGGTTTGGCTCAGTGGATAGAGTGTTGGCCTGCAGACTGAAGGGTTCTGAGTTCAGTTCTGGTCAAGGGCATGTACCTTGGTTGTGGGCAGATCCCCAGTAGGGGGGGGTGCAGGTAGCAGCGGATCGATGTCTCTCTCTCATCGATGTTTCTGGCTTTCTGTCCCTCTCCCTTCCTCTCTGTAAAAAATCAACAAATATTTTTAAAAATATATGAAACGGCTAAAGTGGTACCTGGCACATATACATTTTTGTAGCCTTCTTATTGGTATAAAATCTCTTAGGCACAGGTTAATCAATAGATGCACAGTTTGCAAGAGAAATTGTTACTAAAATTGGAAATTGCCTGGAGAAGAGCCACAGTGGTACAAACCTGGTGGTCCAGATTTTACTTATTTTAGGGCCCATGGACCAGAGCCCTGAGCATTAAAAAGCTGGGCTCACTTTCTAAGCACCAAATGTCCAGAAAATAATGTCACCTTTTGGGGCTTAATTTTTCAGCCTTCTCTATATACAGCGAACCAGGTGAGTCCTCTGACTATTGTGACCATCTGAACCAGATGTCCCAACATGTCTTACCCTATTATTGGAGCAAGTGTCCTGACTTTTTGGTTCAAAGATGTATGCTATTTCCAAAGGGCAGGGTGCCAATAGCCTATCCCATTCATTTTTCTTACTAATCCAGTTGTAGCTGCGAAAAGTATTACTTTGGTACGACTCCCCCTATTCTCAATACTAACCATAAATGTATTTAAATAATATCAGGGGAGACTACTCTTAGACATTGAAGGGTTCTGGATTAAAGACTAAAATATGGAATGGTTTGTTTGAGAACATATCTCCTTTATAACTCTTTGATGGGCAATTTTTCCCTTTTTTTAAAGATATAATTGACATACAATATTATATTCGTTTCAGGTATACAACATAATGATTCAATATTTATATACATTACAAAATGGTCCCCACAATAAGTTTAGCTAACATCCATCACCATACATCGTTACACATTTTTTTGTGATAAGAACTTTTTTAAATGTACTCTTAGCAACTTTCAAATATAAAATGTAATGAATGTAATGTTGTTCACTGTAGCCACCGTGGCAGACATTACATCTCAATGGCTTATTTATTTATAACTGAAACTCTGTGCCTTTTGAGCCCCTTCACCCGTTTTACCCACTTCCCTCCTTGTCTCTGTCAACTACCAATTTGTTCTCTGTATCTATGAGTCTGTTTTTTATTTAAGATTCCACATATATGGACAATCCTTTCTGAATGTTCTATATTAGTATATTATTTAAAAGAAGGAAAGAAAATTACCCCTCTTACCTCTGTGATTCATCCCTCTGCCAGAGGTCATTCTTCTCCTACCCCACTTCCTCCACCATTGGCAGATGAGGAACACACATGAAAAGGTGTAAGTTCTTGCCTGCTACTATTTTGTTGTTAATCCTTACCAAGGATATTTTCCCATTGATTTTTAGGGAGAGTGGGAGGGGAAGGGACACACACAGAGAGAAACATTGATGTGTCATCAATTGGTTGCCTCTTGCACACACCCTGGCCAGGGCGGATGGAGTCTGCAACTAAGGTATGTGCCTAACCAGAATTGAATCTAGGCTGACGCTCTATCCACTGAGACAAACTGGCACCCATCCTTCACTACAAGTGACAGTCACTGGTGAAATGAGAAGGGAACTTCTATACTTTTGAACTCCTAAAGTCCTCAACAACAGATATTTACTAATATCTACTGACTCTCTATAAGAACGTTAGTGCTTTTTCCACACACAAAAATACTCCTTTTTCATTTTAGCTACTTCACTAGCTATTGTTTTCAAGGGAAATCATTGGTAAGAAAATGAAGCATGGTGCCCAGCTAGAGATCCTTTCAGCATCCTCATTGCAGGAATCCTATTGGTGCCAGGCTGACATGCTTGACTTGCCAACCCAACTGAGATCCTGATACTGTTTGCCAAGCCAGGTGGCTGAATCCCCATCTTCCTCTCTTTGCCTTAAAAGACCACAACTACAAAGCAAATGGAAATCTATTATGGGGAAATTTTTTTCAATCTGGAGCTTCAAAGAATTCAGTTGTATTTGTCTGTGATTTTATATTAATGTAGTTAGAACATAGATGAGATCGTTGGGACCTTATTAGAAGTTGAGTGCTCAGATAACCCAAAAGAATGAGTAAATATCCAAACAAAATACATGACATAAGTACTCAAAATATATAGAACAATCTAGCTGACAATGTCAGCAAAAAGGAGAAAACAGCCTGGACTACAAGAGAGAAAAAGTAAATAAGGGAAATTTGCTATCAGAGTTATAACCAGGCTGATGTTCTTAAATTGATCATTTTTCCTCTTATGGTAATTAGGGGGCTTTTGCTTTTACTCATAGGAGAAGGCATTCCAGGACCAGGTCACTGCCCACAATGATAAGCTGCTTCTAGAAAATAGGAAGCTCCTGGAGCAGCTCATGGAGCAAGAAAAATTGATCCATGACAACAAATGCACAATATCTTCTGTTCAGCACAGGTGGGTATGGCCCTGCCAGAGTTGCCGGTGAACTCCAAATGAGATGTTTCTCCCCCAACAGAGAGATGCTTCCTGAGACTGTCCTTGGAGCTGTGTCCTATCTCATCACTGTTGCTCTGCTGTCTGCTGTTTTCAGCAGTTCATACAAGGGGCAGGAGTTGTGAAATTACAGAGAAAAATATCATGGAGAAGGTGGGCTGGCCATTCATGATGGCATCGCCTCCTTGAGGACCCACTATGCTCATTTTGGCCTATCACTTTGTGTGTGTGGACACTCGTTTTTGTCATTTAATACCTATGGACTCAAGGTGGACCAACAGAAAAACGGGCTCACACTAGTAACTTAAATCCATGAAACTCACAGGCTACCAATGTATTAATCTGTGAGGAGCATGTTCTCAGCAGGTAAGAATTCGCAGATCAGCTAGCTCAAGCATCCTTTCCTCTAGACTGTAGAGTCTATAGGAAACTTTAATTACCATCAAAAGTTTCCTCAGAGCACAGAATTAGAGCAAAGAGAGTGGGTTGATCTTAACAGACAGTATCACTAATAATACCTATAATAATTAACATGTTTTTGAGCATTTGCTATATGCTAGGCACTGTTATAAGCTATCTCTAAATATATGTATTTTGTTTTCATTCCAATCCCAGGAGGGAGACACTATTATAACCTATTTTATGGGTGAGAAGCTGAGGTCCAGATTGGTTAGGGAACTCACGCAGTTTAGTCAGTGCCAGGGCAGCCTGATACCAGACCTCACGGCACTACAGCCTGAAGAGAAATCCGCCAAGAAAACTAGAACTTTCCTTTCCACTGATATGGATACATGCTGCTCCAGGCAGGCATGGAGAGTCTCTGATTATCTTTTACTATCTATTTATCCCCTTTCATATATTCCACATAATTAATTGCTGTTGCTTCTGACTGTCTCAACACAATTGACTTTTTAAAATGCAACTCAGCTCCCTGAAATTCCTCCTGCTGTGTCTCCCCACTAATACGTCCCTGTCTTGCCCTCCTGAAGACACACTTGGTCACCAGGACTTGACTTATGTTTTCCTCAGAGTAAGCTTCTCTGCGGGAGTTTTCCTCACTTTACAGATGAGGAAACTGAGGCTCACATTTAGTAATTTGCCATGGTCACACAGTAAGTGGTAAAACTCAAACATAAACCTCTGATCAAAGCTATTGCACTCTCATGTATCCCATATAAACTGCAGCCCAGCAGAGTGGGGCTGGCAAAGTGGTGAGGCTCTATGACTTCTAATTTTATCTTCTTACACAAATTACTGTTCCCTCTCTGAGCTTCCGTTTCATCACCTGTAAAATAGGCTTCATAATATCTTGTGAGGTTGTTGTGAGAATTATATGAGCAAATTAGAGGCCTGGTGCACAAATTCATGCATCAGTGAGGTTCCTTGGTCTGGTCTGTGGGATCAGGCTGAAACTGGCTCTCCAACATCCCCTGAGGGGTCCTGGAGTGTGAGAGGGTGCAGGCCAGGCTGAGGGATCCCACTGGTGCACAATCAGGGCCTGGGAGGGGATGTGGGAGGGCTCCAGGGAGAGTCTGGCTGATCTCACTCAGTGCCAATCAGCTGGACCCTAGCAGCAAGCTAACGTACCAGTCAGAGCATCTGCCCTGTGGTCGTCAGTGCACATCATAGCAAGCAGTTGAGCTGCCTTAGCATATCATTAGCATACTAGAGGCCCCGGTGCATGAAAATTCATGCACTGAAGGGTCCCTCAGCCCAGCCTGCAACCTCTCACAATCTGGGACCCTTGGGTAGAGTCCCTAAGCCTGGCCTGAGATCAGGGCCTATCGGGGCTTTCCTTCCCTGGGCTGCAGGCAGCTGGCTCCTCCCCTGCCGCTGCCTGCCATCTGTGCAGCACTACCCCCTGTCCTCTGCCACCAGTGGCCTCCCTCTGCAGGCAACAGGCTGGGGTACAATGGCTTGCCTAGCCTGGGGCTCCCTCTTTCTTTGCTGGACAGCAGGGCTAGCCCTGCAAGGGGCCGTCTGCCTACCTGATCTCTCCTAACTACTTGCCTGCCTACCTGATCATTCCTAACCAATTACCTGCCTATATGATCACCCCTAACTGCTGGTCTGCCTACCTGATCACCCCTAACCACTCTGCCTCCCTGCCTGATTGCCCCTAACTGCTTGCTTGGGAGTGGGTCCAGTCCAGCAAGGGGCCAGGTGCTGTCTGCCTACCTGATCATCCCTAACTGCTGATCTGCCTACCTGGTAACCCCTAACCCCACTGTCTGCCTGCCTGATTGCCGCTTACAGCTTGCTTGGAGACGGGGCCAGCACTGATTTCCAGTTGGTCAGCCTCCGGTCATTATTGGTCTTATGACCCAGGGTTTTTATATATTAGGATAACGCTTTGATTCGTTGAATAAATGAATGGCTGACCAGACACTTAGCATATTAGGCTTTTATTATATAGGATACATGAAAAGTTTGAAGTGCTTTCTTTGTGGATAGGTTCCAGTGCCTAAGTGCATGGTAAGTACTCAGTAAATGCTTGCTGTTGCTGCTACTAATGTATGGGATGACTGCATCAAACCAGATGCAGGCTGGGTAATTCCTGTATTTGAAGTGATGCAGAGTCTCTTCATTCAGTTCCATTCTTAAATGGGATCATATCCTTCCTGATGTGACTCAAGGGCTAAAAATATGCCTTTCGTTCTCTTGCACATAGTATGTCTCTGCTCTCAGTAGGAACTGAATGACTATTTTCACTTGGTATGCCAAAGTTGGTTCTAAAATCTGGACAGTGGGCTAAGACCCAGAGTTAGTGGGAAGTGAGATATAGTTTTTAATAATAATATAGAAATTTTTAGTCATGCCTCTGATTTATCCCATTCTTAGAGTCCTTTTCCTGGATAAAGAAAATAAGCAATTACAGGAAAACAGTCTCCAGCTCACAGAGCAGGTCGGCCTATTAGAACGCATTATAAGAAGCATCCAGATTTGCAGAGGAGAGGTAAGATACAAGTTTCCTGGTAGATGTTTAATATGAAGTTTAAAGTTCCTGGCCTGGTTGTTAAGGTTGCTCTGTTCTCTCTTCCCTTCATCTTCTTTATATATCTGTCTCCTGAACTTGGCTTCATGGTGGACTGTGGTATAGAGGCTCATTGCCTGCACACCAGGGCAGCAGCCCCTGAGTATGTTCTTGGCCAGCTTTGCTCTTTATTGGGTCAGCTTTTACTAAACATTCTCCTGTGTGGTCCCAGGGCAATTTGTGTATGCCTCATAACTTCTTCCTTAACATACTGTATTGTCCTTGCCCTTTTACTGCTTCTCCATCTCATCAACTCAGCAATGAGATCCTGGATCAAAGATTGTATCTTATCTATGATTGTATCTATGCATAGGTGCTCCATAAATATTTGAGAATGAATTAATGTTAAATGTCTTCACACGTATGCCTCATTTTCAACAACCCTGTTTGCCATGTATCGTTCCAGTCCAATCTAAGAGATGAGCAAATCTGAGGTTCAGAGAGGTAAAGTGAAGCTAGTCTGATCTGGCAAGAAGTCAAACCTAAGGATAACATCTGAGTCAGAAAAAAGCAATTATGTCACAAAAATCCAAGCAGACAGGTAGTATAGGTTCAGACACGGTCCAGTGTCTGGTTGGTGAGTGAGTCAGCAAGAGGAATTTCAGTGAGCTAAGTTGCACTTTAAATCCAGGACAGGGGTTCATGCTTTCTTCCCTGGCTTGTATCATAGGTTATATGTTTCTTCCCAGGATACTTATAATATTATTCCTAATCATTAAAACTTTAAGATCTATTCTCTTAACAACTTTCAAATATACAGTACTGTTAACTATAGTCATCATGTTGTACATTACATCCCAGAATTTATCTTGTAACTGCAAGTGTGTAGCTTTTGACCATCTTTACCTAATTCCCCCACCCCCTACCTCAGCAACCACAGATCTTATCTCTGTAGCAATGAGTTTGTTCATAGATTTCACATACAAGTGAGCTCATACGGTATTTGTTTTTCTCTGACTTATTCTACTTAGCAATGGTTTATCATTACAAATTTTAAATTAATGCTTTTTTGCCTTTTAGGAAACAATACTGACGGGCATCTCTGAATATGATCCATTGAATAAAATCTTGCCCCTACCAAACTCCAGGTTAGTAAAGTCAAGACAGTCATCTGTATGACTGAGAGTCATGGCTGACTAACCAGTCGTGAGTTGCTTGCTGGCTTGAGAAAGCATAGCATTTAGGGGTAACTTTCTCTCTATATAGTATTTAAACCTTCCAGTTTCTTCTCCCCTCACCACTGCTTCACCCCCACACCTAACAGAATCCTGACTCATGGTAGAAGATAATCCATAAACATAAATTAAAGGTAATTTTATTTGACTGTCTTTGTGTTTGAAATTGTCAAAACTGAAATCCTATTGAAGCCTTATCCCATTACCCCAAAATTCTGGCAAAGAGACCCCATGCACCGAAAGTTCTCACAGGTGGCCTTTCTTAGTTTTTCTGCAACAGGTTTGGTAGAGTCTGTTGAAAGTCTTTAAGAAACTAAAGAACACAAGTCAGAAGAAGCAGTGGCAAACCCCAAGTCCCTCGAGTCTCTGTCCTGTTCACAGAATTCTGAAGCTGGATACGTACATACACTGTGGCTTCCCTGAAAAAAATTCATCTCCAAACAAGTCCAAAAGTCAGAACTTTAAATCACTGATGTCTAAAACCAGACTAATCAAAGCTGGTCACTTAAAGCTTGGATGTGAAGGTGGAACATGACATGGAGAAGTTATAATAGATTCCCTGCTGGACATCAACCAGGAATCTTCAAAATTGCTGATAAGTTCATTAAACCAGTTCTAAATATGGATTTTTCAAGTTTGTTTGATATTGATCAATATAGTGACTTAAGTTGGTGGTTTAATTAGGTTTCTGTTCAGCAGAACACATGACTAATTCAGCATTCTTTCCTATTTTCATGGGTATTTTCTTATTTTTTCAAATTAAAAACAATGTAATAATATTAAAGCAAGTATTGTAAAAAGAAGAAAAAAACTCTTTTATAATCCGATATTCTTTCTTTTAAATATATTTTTATTGATTTCAACAAGGTAGAGGGAGAAATAGAAACATCAATGATGAGAGAATTATTGACTGGCTGCTTCCTGCATGTCCCCCACTGGGGGTCAAGCCTGCAACCCAGGCATGTGCCCCTAACCAGAATCGAACCCGGAACCCTTCAGTCCACAGGTCAAGGCTCCATCCACTGAGCCAAACTGGCCAAAGCAATAATCCCACATTCTTAACACTGTATTTTCATTTTGGAGTTATTCCCTTCTGGTTCTGATTCAAATTCATGTACTTTAATGGTTATTATATTATATTTTCATAGTCTTATTTTTAATTTAATATACCATAAAACATTCTCCCATATTTAAGCACTTTACAATTATTTTTTCAATAGCCAGGATATTCTATCATGTTCATGATCTATAAATTTTCTTATTATTTGACATCCAAGTTGTTTCTACTTTTCACTATTTAAAAATTATCCTGCAGTGAAAGTCTTTGTGAAGCTAGTTCCTTTCTTCTCTTAAGTTAATCCAGAAAATAAATTCACAAGACTGGCATAATTGGGTTAAAGGATATAAATGCTATATAGTTTTGGTACAACGCATGTCTCATTGCTCTTAAAAAAAAACAATTGTGTCGATATACTGTTTCTACAGTCAATCTTCTAAGTCTCAATTTTATTAATTTTTTTATTGATTTCAGAGAGGAAGGGAGAGGAAAAGACAGACAGAAACATCAATGATGAGGGAGAATAATTAATCAGCTGTCTCCTCCTGCATTCCTCACAACTGGGGACCGAGCCCACAACCCAAGCTGTGCTCCTCTGAGCCACACTGTCAGGCAAGCTTCATTTTCTTGATGCATAAAATGGAACAATAATTGTTCCTATCCCATAGGATTGTGAGGACCGAATGAAATGAAATGTGTATTTTGCACTGAATAATTGCTTAATAAGTGCTAGAGATCGTCATTTATTTTTACTTGCAATTTGTACTAGTTTTTCTACAATCTCATCAACATTAGATATTATCAATTAAACTTTTTATGCTAAAATACTTGGTATAGCCCAACCAGAGTGGCTCAGGGGTTGAGCATTGACCTATGAACCAGGAGGTCATGGTTTGATTCCCGGTCAGGCATATGCCCAGATTGTGGGCTCAAATCCTTGTGTGGGGTATGGAGGAGGAAGCTGATCAATAATTCTCTCTCATCATTGATGGGTGTTTTTTCTCTCTCCCTCTTCTTTCCTCTCTGAAATCAATAAAAACACATTAAAACTACCTGCTATAAAACTATACTGAAGGATGGTTTCAGCTGCTTTTTCTCTCCCCTTTTCCCACCTTCTCCATCTTCAATTGGAGATGGAGGAGGAGAGGGAAAAACACAGAAATAAAAGAGACCCCATAAGTTGAGACATACTGAATTTTTGTGTAACCCCTGCCTCCTCAGACCACCAACTAAAAAGGATAATCAAAGGAACTACAAAATAATAGGTATGATACTGAATGCATGCTCTGACTCCAAATCTTACCCACATTCACCTTCTTTCACTCAATTCATTGAATCCATTTACTGAATTCCTACTTTTTCACTATTTAAATAGATTATGCTGCTGTGAAAGTCTACTATTTAATAGTAGACACTAGGCACACTTGGGAAGACACAAGGAGAGTCTCTGCTTTCATAGTTAATATGCTGTTAGGTTGGAAGGTATGCTTGTGTGGCAGGGGCTGAGGTGGAGAAACTGACCATATAATTTTGGATGCGGCATGAAGAAAATAAATCACTGATGTATTTGTATAAGTGACTGAAGACTACTTTAGATTGGATGCAATGTTCCCATCTAAGTGACATCAGAGTAAAATGTAAACTACAAGGCGCACTCTCCGCCCCTGTTAGGATCTAGATAAGTGTTAAAGACAGTTAACAGCTAGCACCAGGTCCGTAAGAGAGTACAATAGTTCCCCTTATCTGAGGATACATTCCAAAACCCCTAGTGGATGCCTGAAACCTTGAATGGTACTGAACTCTGTATATATTATGTTTTCCTAGACATACATACCTATGATAGATAATTGATAAACTAGGCACAGTACGAGATTGCAATAATAGGACAATTACAATAATCTATATATATAAAACCCTAATATGCAAATAGACCAAAGGGCCAAACAACCAGTCGCTATGACATGCACTGACCACTAGAGGATGCACACAGAACATGGCGGGCATTGGCAGCAGGCAACAGAGCACAGACCATGGCAGGTGTTGGCTGTGGAGGGATGGTGGAGCAGGTGAGTGGGGGCGCCAGACCAAGGCGGGGTGCCAGCTGCTGTCATTGGTGTGAGGCTTTGGTGGCTACTGAAAATTCTTTGCTCCCCTATGCTGTGGTCCTGCCCAACGCTCACACCTGCTGCTGGTACCAGTCACCTCTCACACCCGCTGCTGGGGCCCGGTGCCGGTCCTGACAGCTCGGTGCAATCAGCAGGTGCAAGTGGAGGCTGCCAGCCCTAATCGTCCCTGAAGGGTTCTCCACCTTTCCCTGATACTGAGGGGTAATTGGGGCAGCAGCTGCCACTCGCACCCACTGACGGCATCTGCCCCACTCACACCTGCGGCTGGCACCGGCCCCAATCGCTCAGCGCATGGGGGCAACAGCGGTGGGAGCAGGGCTGCTGGCTGATGGGACCAGGAGGCCATGGCGGGAGTGGCCAGGCGGGGGCGCAGAATATTGTCTGAAACCCACCCCTGTGCCCACTGCAGCCTCGTAGCTCACAGGTCCTTTCAATGCACATGAATTCGTGCACTGAGCCCCTAATATCCTATATAATAAAAGCCTAATATGCTAAGTGGCCAATCAGCTGGTTGGCTGTTCAACCAATCAAAGTGTAATATGCTAATGGTATGCTAAGGCTACTCAATCGCTATGATGGGCACTGACCACCAGGGGGCAAAGAGTTGACCAGTTGACTAGTCACTATGATATATACATTGACCACCAGGAGGCAAACACTCCAACCAGTAGGTTAGCTTGCTACTGGGGTTTGGCCAATCGCGACTGAGAGACAAGCCAGACATGCCCTGGAGTCCTTCCTTGGTCCCTCCCTGGTTGGCCAACCTCCCATATCCCTCCCCAGAACTGATCATGCACTGATGGGGGTCCCTCGGCCTGGCCTGCATCCCCTCACAATCCAGGACTTCGTGGGAGATGTTGGAGAGCCAGTTTTGGCCTGGTCCTGCAGGCCACGGAGGGACCCCACAATGTGCATGAATTCTTGCTCCAGGCCTCTAGTACTGTAATAAAAGTTATATGAATGTGGTCTTAAAATATATTTTACAGTACTTACCCTTCTTGTGATGATGTGAGATGACATAATGCCTACATGACGAGATGAAGTTGGGTGAATGGCATATGCCTTGTGATATATAGCTTGAACACAAACATTGGGATCCCCTGACAGTTGATCTGATACCCGAGACACCTACAAATGACTAATAGGCAGGCAGCATATACAGGGTGAATACACTGTACAAAGCAGTGACTCACATCCAAGCATACATTTTGAAATTTGTGAAGCCCTGGCAGGTTTTGCTCAGTGCTTAGAGCATCCGCCCATGCACTGAAGGGTCACAGGCTCAGTTCTGTCAAGGGCATGTACCTTGGTTGTAGGCTCAATCTGGCTGGGACATGTGTGGGAGGCAACCAATTGATGTGTCTCCCTCACATCAATGTCTCTCTCTCTCTTCCTTCTCCTTTTCCCCTCCCTACCTCTCTCTATTCTCTCTAAAACAGTCAACGGAAAAAATATCCTCGGATGAGGATTAACAACAACAACAACAACAAAACCAATAAAAAGCCCACAACAAAACAAACAAAAGAAAACCTTTTGAATTATTTCTGTAATTTTTCATTTACTATTTTTTAAAATATATTTTTATTGATTTCAGAGAGGAAGGGAGAGGGAGAAATAGAAGCATCAATGATGACAGAGAATCACTGATCAAGCCTGCAATCCGGACATGTGCACTTGACCAGAGTTGAACCTGAGACGCCCCAGTCCACAGGCGGATGCTCTATCCACTGAGCCAAACCAGGCAGGACCCATTTACTATTTTTATCACTTAATAGGTGTCTTGGTTATCAGATCAACTGTCAGACTGTAGCTGACAGCAAATAACTGAAAGGAGGAAGGTGAAAACTCAAGCCGGGAATGACTGTATCCACCCTATGACCTTGAGGAACAGAAAGGCCACAGTAACTGGGAGCAAGTAATACAAAATGAGGCCCAGTCTGTGGCAGCCAGATCATCTAATGTAGGCCTTTGCATGTAAGGAATTGGATTTTAGTCTAAATACGCGAAGCCAAGAGTGACTTAGCAGACTTATTTTAAAAGCTCTAGCTACTCTGCTGGAAAGGAATTGGAAGTGACAAAAATAGAAGCTGTGGTAAAACGGAACAAAAAATCTAGTTTATTGACTTCAAGGAAGGGCTGAGTATTTGCTAAGCACCCCTTGCTTACCTGGCTGTTAAAATGCTGAGATTGGACAGTTCCTGCCCTCCTGGGGCAGGCAGAGTAGTGGGCAGGGGTAACAAGCAGCACGTGTGAGGTGCCGATATCTTAGCTGCAAGGGCTGATACGGACCCTGGAGTCTGCCTAGTCCACACTCCCCAGCCTGAGCGAGAATACTCTGTAGCCATGTGAGTGGGATGCCCGCCGACTTCGGGGGAAAAAAGGCCCAGACATTCTTCCTCTTTTACCGCCTCCATTTGCACCCGCGCCCCCCTCCCTCCCCACCCCGTTCCTCGTTCCCGTCTGCGGGGAGAGTCCAGTGAACTAAGAGACAGCGGAAGCCTCATGGTCAGGCCTGAAGGAACCCTCCGCCTCCGCGGCATCACCCAGTTCCCGGGAGGAAACCAATGAGTCCTCCGCGGCGGGGGCGGGGCTCCAGGGGGCGGGGCTCCAGGGGGCGGGGCTCCAGGGGGCGGGGCTCCAGGGGGCGGGGCTCTAGGGGGCGGGGCCCAGCCCCAAACCCGCGGTCCTGGGATCAGATTCGCCGGAAGTCCATGCCCCCCACTTCTGCTTCCGGGTCAGAGCCATGGCGGTGGCAAATTCAAGCCCTGTCAACCCCGTGGTATTCTTCGATGTCAGCATTGGCGGCCAGGTGCGGTCCAGGGAGCCCCCAGCCCTTCGCCGAAAGGAAACTGCATCGGGCTAGGCAGGCAGAACTCACCCGCCTAGGGAGAGCGGGCTCGGGAAACCAGAAAGTGAATTGGTACCAGAACCTTCCGAACTGCGGGGCGTGGTGAGAGGAGTAGGATGAGTGCCCTTCCTAGCGCCCCGCGTGTGGTAGGTCTGGGCGGAACGAAAAGATAGGCTGAGAAGGCGGAGAGATCGGGTACCTGGGGGAGGGAGAGTCCGGAGGGAGGGTCAGCCCTTCGTGGTCCCTGCTCCGTGAGGCCTTCCCGGTGTGGACGGGGCTTTCTGACAGTCTCCCGCCGGTTGCAGGAAGTTGGCCGAATGAAGATCGAACTCTTTGCAGACGTTGTGCCTAAGACAGCGGAGAACTTTAGGTGAGGATGTACTCCAGCTCCGCCTGATAAGCCTGCGGAGTAGATCTGATTCCTCTGGGTAGCACTCTGCCTGAGCAGTCTTCGTTTTGACTCTCCCATGTCAATTTATGTTATTAATCTGTATGTCCGGGGGTCTGCACGTCTGGCTGGCCGATGGGTGGGCTTGCTGGTGACAGTGTCTGTGCTCTCCCCTCCAGAGGTGAGGGGTGCGCACAGCTGTGATGTCATGGTGACTGAGTCCTTCCCTCTTTTCCCTTTCAGGCAGTTCTGCACTGGGGAATTCAGGTCAGTCTCAGACGTGGTTGACTGATTTGCTTGCTCCTGAGGGGCGTGCTGGGGCTGCAGTGAGGGTATTGGGGAACCAGAAGGCCTTGAATGATTGCCGGTGACAGTAATTGAAAGTAATAACCCGCGGGTCTATCTTCAGTTCTTTTGCCTTTCTCTCTCTGGTCCCTACCATCTTAGGAGAGCCCCTTTGGTTCAAATGTGTGGTAAGCTGGAAAGGCCTATGTGTACCTGACATCATTCTCAATCTTTCTTTTTGGTTATAGAAAAGATGGGGTTCCTATAGGATACAAAGGAAGCACTTTCCACAGGTAAGGCCCATGATAAACATCCTGCGGGGTTTTAGGATTACTTCCTTGGGGCATTAGTCTCTTTAGAGGAAAATAAAACTGTAGGATAATTCTTAGATATTGAGAAACAAGTTTTTGTGAACTCAAGGATTGATTAAATTACAATGACCAAATCAGCGTTTTTCTTTTCTTTTCTTTCCTTTCTTCATTTCTTTCCTTTCCTTTTTGTCTTTCCTTTCCTTTTCTTTTCTATCCTTTTTCTTTTCTTTACTTTTGTTTCCTTTCCTTTTCTTTCTGTCAGTGTTTTTCTAAACCTGAGTCTTAGCTCAGAATCTTTTGTTCTCTGTTTCAGAGTCATAAAGGATTTCATGATTCAGGGTGGAGATTTTGTTAATGTAAGTACTGTTCCTTCCTATCAAGGACTTATAAACTGGTTTTGTTTTCGTTTTTTGTTGTTTTTTGGTTATTGCTAGGTCTACTGTTTTTACTACAGGAACTAAGTCTTAAGGCTTGAGAACAGTAGCCAGGCTTGATGCGGGGGTAGGAATGGGGGAATGGGGATGGGAATGCTCTTGGATGTTGCTGGCTACTTACTACTCACTGTACCATTAGATGACAGACATCAGCACTTTGATCAGCCTTTTAGAGCCAGAAACTGAACTTTCCCAACCATCCTGTAGAGGATCCAGGATAGATCTAAATTAATTAATTACATGAAACTTAGCTAGGAATCAGATGCAATTTGTTTTAACTAAATAGTAATAAGTCCTGCCCAGCCTTGCGTGGCTCAGTGTTGAGTTTTGACCTATGAACCAGGGATTTACCGTTGGATATCAGGGCACATGCCCAGATTTTGGGCTCCATCCTCAGTGTGAGGCAGCTGATTGATGATTCTCTATCATCATTGATGTTTCTGTATCTCTTCCTCCCTCTCCCTTCTTTTCTGAAGTCATTAAAAATATATTTTTTAAAAATAGAAGTAAGTCAGTCCCTTTCCAGTGAGCTAATGCTTATGTCCCATTTTCCCTTCCACTTCTGACATCACAGTGCCTGGAAAGCTGAGTTTTTAATTAGAAATTGATTAGTGGACAAGGAGCCAGCAAGAGAGGTAGATAATTCTGGAGGGATATTTTCTCTAATCACTGAGAAAGCCCAATAGAATAGTCCTCTATTAAGCATGACTTTCATGTGAAAGTGTGTGTGTATGTGTTCCCCATATTAAGTCTTCTACCTTCCTCTGACCTTAGAGGTTGCTGTATAAAACACATTTTTTTCTTTTTCTTTTAAAAAAAATGTCTTTATTCATTTTAGAGAAGCGGGGGAGAGAAATATTGATGTGAAATAGAAACATCAATCAGCAGGCTTCTGCATGCCCCCACGGGAGCCCGTAACAAGGTACATACCCTGACCGGGAATCCAACCGGCAGTCTTGTGGTTCATGGGTCGACGCTCAACCAACTGAGCCACACCAGCAAGGGCCATTTTTTCTTTCTTAAACTTACTTTTTGTCCAAACCCACCCACTTCTATACATGGTCTTTCTTAGTATCATTTAAGTAGCCATGTTGCTGATTTCTTGGATCTGGGAGACATTTTTTTATCTTTCACATGTATACTTATTTATTGACTTATGAGTTTTTAAAGATCTTTCTCTTTCCTATCTAGGGAAAGTTACAAAGTGGCAGATTTTAGGGAAAATCAGGCTTTCAGATATGTTTTATCTGTATGATGTTATAAAATTGGTAAATTCCATCAAAAAATTCTGGAGTTTGGTTTTCTCTCTAAATAATGGAAAATGCACTAGGCTTGTGTTTCTCGTGCAGTGACAATTGGTTGGAATTAAATAACTACTCCTTTTAGGCAAAGTGTGTCCTTGCCATTTTACTATAGTCCCTACCATCTATTCCCTTATTTATGCTTGATAGGCAATTAAGTTTGCAACCCTTGGCCACTACTGATGGTAGTAGGACTTAGAGTGGCCATGTATTTTTCTTGTTAGCTGGTAAGAAGTGCTGCCAAGCTATTCTGCCTTTTTCCTTTCTTACCATAGGCTCCTGTATTGCCATTTTGGCGTAATAGGGACAGGACCAACTTTTTACTGGTCATTGCTAGGCACTTGCTGATAGCCCCAGGATTAGACAATAATTGGTCACCCAGAAGGCTGAGTATCAGAGAGAAGCAATTGCTCAGAGCCACCTATCTTTCTAGAGGCCCAGCTATGACCCCTTTTACCCAATCTGTGAGAAGACCTGACCAGTTTGTGGGCTGCAGGTGCCTTGAAAGGGGCTTGCTTTGATTGCAGGATAGGAACAAAGGTGTGGCTCCCAAAGTGGCCAACAAGAGTGGACTTTAAGGAAGTCCACTAGGATCTAGATGTAGCAGCTGTCTTTTTCCAGCCTCGGTGGGGGGGGGGGGGGGGGGAGACACTTAAAGTTGCTAACACTTCCCTTCTGTTTGCTCAGGGAGATGGAACTGGAGTTGCCAGTATTTACCGGGGGCCATTTGCAGATGAAAATTTTAAACTTAGACACTCAGCTCCAGGCCTGCTTTCCATGGTAAGTGAAGTCCAATCGAGATTTTGGGTTAGATTAATGGACAGCTGGTTTCTGGGCCCCTCTTGAGGCTCAGTGATGTCTCTTTAAATGAAAGCAAATGCTTTTCTTTTCTTGCTCAACCCAGGATTTACCTCTGTCATGCCTACTTTTTTCATCTGTCTGGTTTGATTTTTGTTGGGCTGGGGAAGTGAAATTGAACTCTGCTGTGTGCTTCCTTCCTTTTAAAAAATGTTTTCATTGATTTTCTGAAAGAGAGAGAGAGAGAAAAACAGGGAGAGAAACATCAATGAGAGAGAAACATTGATCAGCTGCCTCCTGTATGACTCCCAACGGGGACCAAGCCTACAACCTGGGCATGTGCCCTGACCGGGAATTGAACTGGCAACCTCTGGGTTGATGCTCAACCAACTGAGCCACATCACCTTTTGTTTGAGTCAAAACATGTGACTGGGCATTTAGCCCTGCTGCTCAGAATGCATCCAGTCGTGCTTTCAAGATCCAGTGTTTACTCGCTCATTGCTCAGCTTGCCAAGACTCTCAGTGCCATTCACTCACACTGCCTACTGGCTGGTCACTCCCTTTCTTTTTTTAAAAAAATATATTTTATTGATTTTTTACAGAGCAGAAGGGAAAGGGATGGAAAGTCAGAAACATCCATGAGAGAGAAACATCGATCAGCTGCCTCTTGCACGCCCCCTACTGGGGATGTGCCCGCAGCCAAGGTACATGCCCTTGACCGGAATCCAACCCGGGACCCTTCAGTCTGCAGTCCGACGCTCTATCCACTGAGCCAAACCAGTCTCGGCTGGCCACTCCCTTTCACTCACTTACCTCTCCTTGCTCACCACTCCTCCTCCCTTGTCCTTGCATTCCCTCCCCACATATAACACACATGTCACTCTGCTTTCACGGTCCCCCTGCCCATCTCACTTGAAATCCCTCATGTACCCTAGCCCTGCTCACTCTCCTTCACACTCATTCCCCCTTCATTTCCCCTTATTCACCCTTTACCCCTCCTTTTCCCTTACCCCTCCCACTTTATTTCTCTCTCACTCTCCTACCTTCTTCTTCCTCCCTGCTCATTACCCATTTCCCTCTGTCAGTGTCCTCATCTTAATCCCCTAGACCCAGTATTTACATGCACATTCTCTGTCCTGCTTGCCTGCTCTGCCACTCATCTACTCAGGCATTCATCAAGTAAAGATTTGTCAATATCCACTTTGTTTCAGGCTTCATGATAAGGCGTAAGATCTGATCCCTGCCTTTGTATCACTTAACATCTAATGGCTTCACGCATGCAAAATGTTAAGTCTAGTATAGTGTGATGCATGCCATCAATGCATTAAGGTAAGGCACCTTACTGCATGTAAAAATCCCATGAGAGCCCCAAGGAACGAGAATAATTGCTGCTGGGGCTGGGAAAGGCTGCTTCACAGAGGAAGGGCCATTTGCTTTCTTGAAAGAGTTCTATACCAGATGACATGAGACATAGTAAAGGGACAACGTGAGGAAGGTTCTGAAAACAGGATGCGAATGATGGACACAGTGGCCAGTAGAGACCACTGCAGAGGCAGGTTATCTGGCTCTTGATGGGCTTCAAGTGGCAGAATAAGGATGAGGTATATGGGCTTTCTTTCATAGGTTATGGAAAGCCATACACTTCTTTGAGGCGAGTTGATCAACTTTGTGTTTTAGAACAAAAACCCTTGCTGCAGTATGAGTGGCAGGTGGGAATGAAGAGGCTGGGGCAGAGAAGCCAGAGAGGAGCTGAGGGAGACTAGCACAGCAAACAATATACAAGCCCCCTTTTAGGAAAGCCAGGCTGGGCAAGTGCAGGTAAGGAGTAGAGAAGTGGCTTGCATCTTCCCCAAGATTAGAACCCCTCTAAGTGCATGCCACTATGTTAGCATCTATGGAAGAGTCAGGAAAATGGAAGTGCACCCTTCAGGCTTACATTGGTTGAGTTGTGCTGCCACATACATTTTTTTAAAAATCCTCACCCAAGAATATATTCATTGGTTTTGAGAGAGAGAAACATTGGTGTGAGAGAGAAACATCCATTGGTTGTCTCCCACTATGTGCCCTGACTGCAACCTGGGTATGTGTCTGACCAGGAATTGACCTGAGATCTTTTCGTGTGCAGGACAATGTTCCAACTAAGCCACCGGCTAGAGCCGGCCACATATTTTGTAGCATAATTGTTTTTGCTTCTATCTTCCACTAAATCCTGAGTTTGTCAAGGGCAGGGACTGGGTCTCATTGATCTCTAAGCCTTATACCTGATACAGAAAGGTATTGAGCAGATTTTAAGTAGTGAGTGGAAGATAATCAGAATAATGATTAATATTTATTGAGCACTTACTCAACAAGCATCTTAATTGCATTAATTTATTTTAATCTTCTCAACATCTCTAAGATAGGTATAAATGAAGAAACTGAAGCACAGAGATATTAGATGACTAAACTAAGTCAGTCAGGGGTAGAGCTGGGATTCAAGCGAAGTCATTTTATTCCAGGTTTCCAGACAGAGCTGATTCTCTAAACCAATTAGTTATACTGCCTTGAAGAATGAATAAAGAAATGGCTACAGGCAGAGAATGTCCCCCGAGCTATAAAAACATGTTATATGATTGTTTGTCTGCCTGCTTGCTAATAAATGCTTAGACATAGAGCAGCAAAATTGATTGGATGGATGGATAGTAGATAGATAGATAGATAAGTATAGTGGATAGAATGAAAGACTGATTCCAAACCCCTGGGAAGCCTATCCCTCATCCCTCTGACTGGTTCAGATGGTGCCTTATTTTCATATTAGAGGCCCAGTGCATGAAATTTGTGCACAAGGGGCGGGGGGCGGAGGGATGTCCCTTAGCCCAGTCTGCACCCTCTCCAATCTGGGACCCCTCCATGGATGTCCTTCTCACAATCCAGGACTGCTGGCTCCAAACTGCTCACCTGCCTGCCTGCCTCCCTGATTGTCCCTAACCACTTCTGCCTGCCAGCCTGATCACCCGCTAACCACTACCCTGTCAGCCTAATTGATGTCTAACTGCTCCCCTGCCAGCCTGTTTGCCCCCAACTTCCCTCCTCTGCTGGCCTGGTCACCCCTAACTGCCCTCCCCTGCAGGCTTGATCGCCCCCAACTGCCCTCCCTTGCAGGCCTGGTCCCTCCCAACTGCCCTCCCCCGCTGGCCTGATTGCCCACAACTGCCCTCCCTTGCAAGGCCTGAAACTCCCAACGGCCCTCCCCTGCTGGCCATCTTGTGGTGGCCATCTTGTGTCCACATGGGGGCAGCTCTCTTGTGTGTTGGAGTGATGGTCAATCTGCAAATTACTCTTTTATTAGATAGGATGAGATATTTCTGAATACATGTACAAAAAAGCTAAAGTAACCTCATCTTACATGGGGAATTTCTAAAGTGTAACATGAAATCCCTAGTTGGAGCTTACCCTTAGACAATGTCTTTAATGTATATTTACTATTTCATAAACATTTTTATTCTTTTACAGTTGAATATCTGATTAAGTCTAGTTATCTATCTAATAATGTGCAGTTTTTGCACAGTGGTTGTTTGTTTGTTTGTTTTTAATTCGAGAGAGAGAGGGAGAGGGACAGGGAGATAGAAATATCAGTGACGAGAGAGAATAATTGATTGTCTGCCTCCTGCATATCACACACTGGAATTGAGTCCAAAACCTGGGCATATGCCCTGACTGGGAATCAAACCATGATCTCCTGGTTCATAGGTCAAAGCTGAACCACTGAGCCGTGTTGGCTGGGCAGTGGTAGTTTTATGAGACATATGCTTTTAATAGTACTAGTATTTTCAGTTTTCCATTTTCTATTCATTTTTTTTCCAAAATAAGGGAAGTATGTGATAATACACTCATTGTTACACAGACACTGTTGTAAGACAGTGCTGCTGAAACTTAACTTGGGTTTGCTGATAATACAAAAGTCTGAATTTAGCAATTAAAGGCAGTTTAGGGGGGATTAATATATAGTGGACAAAAATACACTTCATATGACAGTCAAATGTCTCTTTATAATGTATTATCTATAATAATAATAAGGGTAATGTGCTAATTAGATCAGATGTCCTTCCTGATGAAGCCAGGGCCGGAGGGAAGTCAGCCCGGGCCCTGGGTGCCTGCAGGCAGGCAGAGTGGTTAGGGGTGATCAGATAGGCAGGCAGAGTGGTTAGGGGTGATTAGGCAGGCAGGCAGAGGGGTTAGGGGTGATCAGGCAGGCAGGCCAGGGGTTAGGAGTCAGCAGTCCCGGATTGCGAGAGGGTGCAGGCAGGTCTAAGGGGACCCCTCCCATGCACAAATTTCATGCACTGGTCCTCTAGTTAAATATAATGATGTAAAAACAATTTTAAGGGAGGAAAATTGGAGGGATATGGATAGAGAGTTTCAGATTCTCTATTTTTAAAAACACTTCCTCAAAATTCAATAATACAGGATTTAGGATGTACTGGTAAAAAGCAAACAACTTTTTTTCCAGCATAGGAATGGCAACTCAGTGCACTTTCTTAAAATGTTTAAATTACCATTGTTATAGAAAAATTATTCAGACAAAACAGTTGATGGCTTAGACAATAGAACTTTCCTCACCTAGTTGCTAATTTATAACTATAATTCAAATATAACTAGTATTGGACTAAATAGAGCAAGTCAGGTCCCATAAACAGTTGTTCCCATTATAAAAATTCATATTGCCGAGACCGGTTTGGCTCAGTGGATAGAGCGTCGGACTGCGACTGAAGGGTCCCGGGTTCGATTCCGGGCAAGGGCATGTACCTTGGCTGCGGGCACATCCCCGGTAGGGGGCGTGCAAGAGGCAGCTGATCGATGTCTCTCTCTCTCATCGATGTTTCTGACTTTCTATCCCTCTCCCTTCTGCTCTGTAAAAAATCAATAAAATATATATATTTTTAAAAATTCATACTATAGGGGAAAAGTACATTTATTCATGGATCTAGTTCTTTGAGGGCAGAGATGTGTAGCCTCCTCTATATCCTAGCTCAGACCCTGGCTCATAAATGCTCAGTCAGTTTTGCTGAAAGAAAGTGTGGAGCAATCAGAGCCATGGGCTCTTTGGGGAATCTTGCCCTTCAGCTAGCATGGCAGCTATGTTTGGTTTCCACCAGGCAAACAGCGGTCCCAGTACAAACGGCTGCCAGTTCTTCATCACCTGCTCTAAGTGTGACTGGCTGGATGGGAAGCACGTAGTGTTTGGTGAGTGCTACTCCTGTCCTGATGGTCCCGGGCTCTTTCACCCAAAGTGAGACTTCCAAAAGAGCCAATCCCGCACTCTCATACCCGGAGGCCTTGCCTTGTTGAACTGCTCTCCGTGCAGTAGTAGGGGAAGTGGAAGTGTGAGGTTGGGAGGGTGTGTGAAAGGACAAAGGGGCCACCTGATAAAGTGTATAGCCACTTGAGTGATATGTATGTTTGAGGGGAAAACCCCTGGATGGTAGCATTTAAGAAATACTACACAGGCGGCATGGTGCAGTGGAGCTTTGCAATTGCTCAGATCTAAGATTGAGCCCTAATTCTGCTGCTTACTATCTGTGACCTTGGGTAAGTCATTTCACCTCCATTGAATCTCAATTTCCTGAAATTGGTATGGGGATCAAATGAGACAGTGGTGTGAGAAGGGACATTGGAAGCTGGAAAGTGCTATGCAAATGGAGTAGTAAAATCCAGTTCATACTCTTCCTACAGGAAAAATCATTGATGGACTTCTAGTGATGAGGAAGATTGAGGTAAGTCCTGTTTTGGTTTCCTCTTCCTCAGCCATTCTGGCCTAGTGCTACCTGACTAGTATCAAGCTAGAGAATCCTGAGTGACTTCGTCTGTTAGGCCCACTCTTCATCCGCTGCCTCTATTACAGGGACTTCCTCAAGGGAAGGGAGGAGAGACTACATGCCTCCTAAGTGATTTTGGCCTGTAATTAGCCTCTTCACTGCACACTGCGATTTGGGCTGTGCTGGCCCCTTCACCTACTTGATAAAACTCGGCACTGCATTCAAGATCCCGCCTGACCTCGTCCCTGCCTCTCTCCACGGCCCTCTGCCACTGCCACCTCCATGTTCCAGTCACATTAGGCTACTTGAGCTTTCCTCTAAATGTGCCATACATCCCTGCCTCCTTTTCCTTCTTGCCTCTGAGCCTTTGCTCATGCTGTTTCCTTTACCTGGAGTGCTCTTCTCCTTTCTTTTCCTCCTTCCTATTTATCCATCTTGGTCCAGGTCAAATAATCCCCTGTTCTGTGAATCCTTCTCAGAACTCCTTAAACAACATTTAATTGCTTCCTCTGTCCTGTATACACTTTCTTATAACTTATTACATATCATTGATGATATATTTTAAATGTACAGTTTTATTTTTTATCTGTATTATATGCTTTACCTGTCTGTTAGGACATGGACTGTTGTCATGTCAGTCTCCGAGCCCTCAGTCCCTAGCACAGGGGCTGGCAGACATCAGTAAATGTTTGGTGAGTGTCTGAATCTCCACTGTGCTTTCTGTCTTAGAATGTTCCCACAGGCCCCAACAATAAGCCCAAGTTGCCTGTGGTGATCTCACAGTGTGGGGAGATGTAATCCAGAGCAAGACGGAATCAAGTAAGTATGTCTTTCTCTTCCTGGTTTGGAGTCACCCCAGAGAAGGCACCTTGGTCTAACGGAGAGAACCTTAGGCTTGAAGACATGGGATTGAGCCCATTTCCTCTCTGAGTGACCTAGCAGAAGTCACTTCCCTTCTCCGAGCCTGTTTCCTCATCTGTCAAATGGAGATAATACCTCTCTCCTATGGTCACTGTGAGGACAAAAGAGAAAGGATTATCAGAGCACTTTCCTTTTCTACAACTTTTTAGTTTACAAAGTATCAAACTAAAAGCCATAAGGCCGTTTCTGATAGCGTTCTCAGACTACTCCTACTAGAAAGATCTGGCACCAGCTCTGGGTGACTCCCTGCTGCGTCAGCCTAAGTGGCCAGGAGATAGACTGTCATGCTTCTCATCAGAACTGATGGGCAATTCAGGTCCTGACTTTGTTTTTGCCAGCTTCACAGATAAACATGACACATTTCTCAACCTCAACTCCTACCCATTCTTGCCACTGCCGGCTCTGTGCTGGCATCATGCTATGCATGCAGAGGGGTGCAAAGAATTGAAAGATGCCTCTACCTTTTAGGAGCTTACAGGGAATAAGACATTCTGAGAGGTGATCACTAGTAATATGAGTGCATTGCTAAGTGTCATAAGAATTCAAGGGAGAAATTGATCCCTTTCAGCTAAAATGGTGGCGCACCTCTCTCTCTCTCTCTCTCTCTCTCTCTCTCTCTCTCTCTCTCTCTCTCTCTCTGTAAACCTGTAGCAAAGCTGGGAGAATAGTACATTCAACACTCATATACCTTTCACCTAGATTCATCAATAATTAACATTCTTACTTTATCATTTTGCTTTGACATTTTATTCTTCTTTCCCTCTCTCCTCCCCTCATGTTCCCATTCCATCTCCTCTCTGCTGCTTTCCTTCCTTCATTTCTCCTCATTTGAAAATTGAAGACTTCTTGACACTTTACCCATAAATACTTCAGTAAGCAACTGCTGAAACAAGGGACATCCTACATAACCACAATAGTATCTAATATACCTGTTCAAACTCCCCCAGTTACTCACAATGTAACTTTTGTACCTGTAGGAAAATTCATCTAATCAAGGTTCACATATTTCATTTGGTTGGTTATTAAGTAACATTATATAATCTTGTAAAAATTTCACACAAAAGTTAAAGTTCCCAACTCCCCTTTTACTACCCCAGCCCCAGCCTCAGTCCTCTCCCAGAGGTAACTTCTTTATCAGTTTGATGTGTATCCGTCAGGGCTTTTTTTTTTTTTTTTCTATCTAATTTTGGCAGATTTGTTTTTCTAAAATGGCATCATACTATATTGTTTTCTCATTTGGCATTATGTCTGAACACTTCCTCTGTTCAAGTAAAACTTCATTTAAAAAAACAAAACTGACATAATATTCTGTAAGGTGGTTGTAGCACATAGTGTATTTTTCCTCTTTCTTACTGATTTGAAAGTTATTCATTCTGAATCTTAGTTCTTTATATGTTGTGACTATTTTCTCCAGAATATATTTTAAGAAAAAAATTGGCAGTGTGTTGCTTAACTTTGGTTATATCCTTTGTTAAACAGAAGTTCTAAATTTTGATGAGGTCAAATTATCAGTCTTTCCCTTTTGGCTTTTATGTTTTATCTTATTTAGGAAGGTCCTTCTTACCTCAGATCCTAATATCTTCTGTATTTTTTCTAATATTTCTTTAGTTCTATTTGTATACTTCCAAAATTATCTAGAATTTATTTTTCTGAATTCTGCTTTTTTCCAAAATGGGGATCTAGTCAAATTCCAGACCACTTTAATGACTGTTTCTATCTCTATCTATAACTTTGAGTTCCCAGTATGTAGTACTTACAGGCATGCAGTAAAATGTTGTTACGTGAGTTAATAGGGACAGAGAATGTCAGGCATTTCGGGTAGGGAACTGGTGTAAGCAAATGCTGAGGCAGGAATGCACAAGTGTGTGCTGGGACTTCTCTCTCATCCAGCCAGATGGTCCCCTCCCATGCCCAGTTGTCACCTGAGCTTTCCTTTCTGCCAGGACTGGGGGCCCCTAGGGCACAACCTGTATTCCCCTTAAATAGCTGCTAGCCATTTCCTCCCTTTCCCCTTCATTTCTTTGCTGTAACTAAAGTTGAACTCAGAGGTCCTTATCCTTTTAAAGATTGACCACTGATCACTACCAGAGGCCAGAAGATAAAAAGAATAAAGTTTAGAAATTCATGTTGGGGCCTCTTTTCTATATTTTCTGAGTGTTTTACAGAAAGTTAGTAGAAATCCTTGTTGGGAGTTTTATTTCTGAGGGTGGTGATCATCAACCCTCCCCTCCTCACCCACTATTAGCAAAGATCATGTAAACCTTTGCCCCCTGAAAGCCCCTCTTCTCAACCTGCAACCCAAGCAGAATGGACTCCATGAGGTGACTTGCTGTTCCAGAGGCCCTCTCGACCAGTATTGTCCAGGACACACTCCTTTCTATGATGGTAGAAATGTTCTTCATTTGTATTGTTATGGTAGCTCCCACCCACACGTGACAATTGGACATTTGAAATGTGGCTAATGTGACTGAGCGACTTACTTTTTAATTTTATTTAATCTTTTATAAGATTTGTTCTTTGATTTTTTTAGAGAGAGGAGGAGAGAAAAATGTCGATTTGTTGCTCTGCTCGCCTACACACTCATTGACTGTCATATGTGCTCTGACCCAGGATCAAAACCGCAACCTTGGCATATCGGGAAGATGCTCTAACTGACTGAGCTGAAACACTTTATTTTATTTATTTATTTATCTATCTATTTATTGCATCTGAATAATTTTTTTTAACTTATTGAGACAGAGACAGGGGGGGGGGGGGGGAGGCAGACAGAGAGACAGAGAGAAACATCAATTTGTTATTCCATTTATTTATGCACTCATTGGTTGCTTCTGAAACACTTTGTTTTAGAGCTCTATTGTATTTTGCCTTAGATTCTGAGTTTGATTTTAGTGAAAGTGAAGTTTTCTGTACAACTTTAGATGTAGAAACCTTGGTTTTATCTTGTCCTGTGAAAGCTTTTTATGATCAATTTGATACATAGGTGAATCATGGCCTTCATGATTCTCCTGTCATAGTCTAAACTATGTTCCTTGCTACTTATCTTCACATAGGGGCTGGTGGAACCTCTGTTTTGAAAGCCTGAGAGTCTCTTGGAAAAGGGAGTGGCTGTTGGTTCTGGCAATCTTGCTAGTCTGAATTGCTGCTCATCTCCCTGTGACCCCCAAACCTGGTATTTGTGGCAAGCAGTAGAGAACTTACTTTACTTCATTGTTTCCCAAACTCCCCTAAAGAGAAGAATCACTTGGGGGCGTTTGAAAAAACCTACTAATTCCCAAATCTGTCCCTCTGGAGAGTTTGAGTGAATTAGTTTAAGGTGGGACCCAGGATTCTGTTTGTAACAAGCATTTCAAATGCTTCTTATCGGAAAAATGTGGGTAATGCTGCTTTCAGTGGTGCTGGAATGAATGTCTTTTCATATTTGCATCTGAGAAAAAATATATAATTAGCACAACATATCCTATATAATAAAGAGGTGATATGCAAATTAACCCTCAGGCCTTCACAAGATGTCTGCCTACAACCAGGTCAGCAGGGGGGTTAGTGAGGGACGACCAAATGACTGAACAGCAGGCTGCATGGGGTGACCAAGCCGGTTGGGGGAGGGACTTTGAGGGGCAACCAGGCCGGCAGTGGGGGGGCAGTTGGGGGCAACCAGGCTGGCAGGTGGGGCAGTTGGGAGCTACCAGGCTAGCGGGGGGAGGGAGTGAGGGGGGGCAGTTGGGGGTGATGAAGCCATCAGGTAGGTGAGCAATTAGGAGCCAGTGGTCCAGAGTTATGAGAGGCATGTCTGACAGCCCCCAAGGGGTCCCAGATTGGAGAGGATGCAGGCTGGGCTGCAGGGAGCGTGTCTGTCCCCCCCCCCCCCACACGCACAATTTTGTGCACCGGGCCTCTAGTAATTTTACAATTATTATAGCTCATAATGAGGCATTGAAGTTCAAATAGTGATTAGATTGGAAATTAATCATACCTGTGGATAGTGGATATGGTAATAGTTGTGAAAGTGCTATTTGTCAACTGTAATTGAAAAAAAGTTTCCAAAAAAGACAGGTCCCATGCTGCATATAAGGCTACACATTTGAAAAGCTCAATTCCTGCCTTCAGGGAACTCAGTGTCTTGGGAAACTGACAATTACAATACAATAAAGCACTGGACTGGAGGCTTTAGGACAGAGTGAGGAAAGTGTGAATGCCTGTGTCTGCCTGGCATGGTTGTGAAGACTGCAGATGAGGTGACGCTTCCACTGAGTACAAGAAAGAACAAGAGCCTGTCAGGTGGCTGAAACTGGGGAGGGCATGGAATCTGAAACTTGGAAAGCAGAGAAACAGCATGAGTAAAGCACAGGAGCAGGAGACAGCAGAAAGCGTGTAGGAGATTACAAATTGAATATGGCCAAAGCAGAAAGATAGGAAGAGCAAACAATAAGAGGTGAAGTTGGCAAAGACCAGGGCTAGTTGTGAGAACCAGTGTAGGCTGAGAGTTCATATGTTATCCTGAGGATGGGGATGGGCTTCAGGCACTATGTGCTTTTTTTTCTTTTCTTCCTGGGTGAGAGTCCATTGTGCTCCTGAAATTCTCAGAAGGGGGCCTGACTTTGCAAAAAGAACCAAATCAATGGGACCACTAAAGGATTTTGAGCAGGAGAACATTGTGATTGTATTTTCTTAGAAGTTGATTCTGGCAGCAATGTGGAGGATGGGGTAGAGGGCAGTGAGGTATCCACTGCTGTAGTCCAGGCAAGAAAGAGGAGGTTCCGCATGAAAACGCAGGTCTTGAGAGCACTAGAGATTTGGCAACAAATATTTGTGTTCCTGCTGGGTGTGTGACACTGTTTGTCTCCTGCCCTGAAAGTCAGAAACCCTGCCAGCTAAAAAGGGAGGGGAGAGGAGACTGTCTGGCTCCATTCCAAGGCAATCCAGTACAGCCACAGGCGCTTAGCAAGGATACATAAGAAATGTGTCATTAGGCAATTCTATTGTGCCAACATTACAGAGTGCACTTACACAATCCTCGGTGATAAAACCTACTATACGCGTAGGCTGTATAGCCCACTGCTCTTGACTGAAAACCTGTACAGCATATTATTGTGCTGAATGCTATAGAAATTATAACACAATGGTAAGTATTTGTGTACCAAACATATCTAAGCATAGAAAAGGCATAGTAAAAATATGGTGTAAAAGAGTAAAAATGGTACAGCTGTATAGGGCACTGACCGTGAGTGGAGGTTGCAGGACTGGAAGTTGCTTTGGATGAGCCAGCAAGTGAGTGTGAGGCATGTGACGGCCTAGGACACTACTGTGCACTACTGTGGACATCACAAACGCTCCACACGTAGGCTGCACTAAGTCTCTAAAACAACATGAGATTAAATCAAGCACAAGAGAATGATGCAATCAGGAGATGTGGTAAGCATGAGATGCTGCTGGTGAAGCACAGCACACTGTTTTACAGCAAACTTTCCTAAGGAGAGTATACTCTAAAATAGCAATAAAACTATAGTACAGTAAATACATAAAACATACAATGATGTTATTATCATTGTATGTGCTGTACTTTCATATGACTGGCAGTGCGGTACATTTGTTTACACCAGCAGCAGCATCAACACTAATGCTTTGCACTACAAAGTTATAGTGGCTACGACATCATCAGATATAGGAATTCTTCGGCTGTTAAAATCTTATGGGACTGCCAGCATGCATGCAGGCCATTGTTGACTGAAATGTTGTGTGATGCACGACTATACAAAAGGAAAGCTTATGTTGGAACCAGGTCTTACAGAAAGCGGTAGATCTGAATGTGTTGGCAAGATTTCTAAGGTAAATTATGTGACAACATCTAGAAATAGTATATTATGTAAACCATACTACTATTTAGAGTATTTCAGAAATTTTTATAGTGATATGTAGCCAAGTATTAATAATGTCTACCTCTGTAGAGATAGCAAAGAGACTTTTTCAATTTATATTGTCCTGTATATGCTTGAATTTCCTATATTAAGCACGTATCTTGTAATAAATACATACTGTATATATGTGGTTTAACTAATCCTACTCTCCCCAGGTGCATGTGACTAACATCAGTTTGAATCATTCCGTGGTCCCTTCATCTCCTTTTCCCTGGTCTAGGCAGTCAGTGATCCCCTCCTGTGAGCTGCTAGTATTTGGTTCATCTCTCTGTTTAACACAAATGTGTTTGGTTTTTCTCTAGACTGAGAACTCCTTGAGGCATGGGCCATGCCGACTGACCAGTGCCTGGTCTATGATAGAGTTTGGGTCCTGGAGCACAATGCAACTTATAAATGCATTTATACACTTTTGTACATTCTGCATTAGGGCCCATAGTTAAACTACTCTTTGAGCCTGCATTATGATATCAGGACTCCCTGTCCTCTGTGGGGGTGACAGGG
Source organism: Antrozous pallidus (assembly GCA_027563665.1). Taxonomy (NCBI): domain Eukaryota; kingdom Metazoa; phylum Chordata; class Mammalia; order Chiroptera; family Vespertilionidae; genus Antrozous; species Antrozous pallidus. The sequence continues at coordinate 182,586,767 of CM050508.1, forward strand.
GGTGTCGTCACATGTGGGGAGAGAGGAGTGTCAGAGTGAACTCACCCTGTTCTTTCAGTAAAACTAATTAAAAGGCCATAAACAGAGGGAGTGCAATTTCCTTTCTGTACAACCCTGGGACCAAAACCCACAAGTAAGAAGGATTGCCCTTTGTTCTACAGCTCCACAGAGTGCTATAGGTCTGGCAAAAGACACGTGCTTTGGTACCAGTACACCAGGAAACCTCATCACTGTCAAGCCATGGAACTGCTTGGGACCTAGTTTTCTCCTTTGCTTAATTTATAATGTATATTGCACAGAGTTGTAAAGGGTAAAAAATAAGATAATATACTTGGCAGTATATGTTGGTTTCTTCTTGGTTCTTGTGTAATATACTTTTTTTTTTTTTTTTTTTTTTTTTGCTTTCAACTTTGCTCTGGAGAATCAAAGGTCTGGCCAATGGCAATAATCAGACCGATTTTACACTTTTGGGAAGAGGACAGGAGTATAGAGAATAGGTGGGAATGTTGTCTTATAGAAAGTCCCCTTCCAATCCTCTGAGCTGCTAATCTCTTCCATTCCTTACAGACCTCCATGTATCTGCCATTGTAGGCCTGCACTTGCTCTGGGTGATGCTCATGAGTAGGAAAATGTGGATCGGCCCCGTGTTTGCTTCCTGGCCTGCTGTTGCCCTGTTTGATAAAAAAAAACCTTGGAAGTATCACAATTCAGCACCCAGGATTTTCCATGTTTTTCAACTGTAAATAAAGTTTGTGCTTTGTTTTGTTTTGTTTTGTTTTAGTATGTGTGTTGTTATAATGATAGCCCCGTCTCCTCACAACTTAGCTTTAGCCCAGTGTAGACCTGGTTCTCCAGCTGCAAGGCCAGTGTGGACCAGAGCCATGCCCTTGCTATATATAGTTTATGCCTCAAATTTATAAGCATTTATAGCATTCCTCCCTTAGGTCCAAGCTGATTGAGCAAAGAAGGCAAAGCCCCAATGTATTCCAAAGGTGTTCCCAGTAGTAGGTTTAGTTTGGCATTTCCGAAGCCTGTGGGAAGAAGATCACTAACTTGGGGTATTTGGATGGCAGACAATTGGGAAGAATGTTTCTTGATCATGGCAAAGTGGGAATAATTTAGTCAAAAATCTTGGTTTGAACTGTGAATCATTTGTAAAAAACAGTTCAGGTCCTGAGAAGTATTATCCCTATAAAATGGGGATAATAATACCCATCCACTTCATAGCATTGTTGAAATGGTCAAGTAAGAGGACAAGTAAAAGTGGATATGAAGGTAACTTGTCAACAGCAATATGCCTTGCAAATGTTAGTTTTAAAAGGAAACAACCCAATATAAAAAGTTTCCACAGTATAACGTTCAAAAGATAAAAAAGAGTTCCATGGTGTTCTTTTCATGAGGCAATGTCTATGTTCTCCCATTTCTACTTTCTCCTTACTTGAATAGGATGACTCGTAACTATTGGCAGCAACAGAGCTGAACTCTGACAATAGAACCTGGTTAAAAGTGCCATTTCAATGTATTGGCAGGACAAGGAAGCTAGAGTACAGATATTCACAACTCTACAGCTAATTAAACAGGGTTCTGGGGACAATGAAGAAAGAACCGTGATCACGTGACTATATAGGGTAGATTATAAAGAGATAGGAAGGAGAATAATGAGCTGGGATCCTAAGCTAATGTTCCTGTGATGAGTCATTCAGGTAAGTCAGTTATACCTGGCACCTGCATTCTGTGCCAGTCTCTGCCCTGGGCACTGGAGCTGCAGTGATGTGTCCCATGCTTGTGACAGAAAATAGGCACAGTTTTGATACAATGTGGTATTAGAATGTGACCCCTTATAAGGGCAGGAAATTTGGTCAATACTTGTTTTGTTTACTGCTGTGTCCCTAGCACCTAGTACTAGCAAGTGCTCAATAAACATTCAGTGCATGAATGATGATGGTCTGTACCAGATGCTATAGGAGCGCAGTGGAGAGACTGGGGGTGAGAGAGAGAAAAAACATTGGAGGTAAGTATTGACAGATTGTAATTGGCTAGGAGATGAGGGTGGAGAGGGCTTTCTAGGAAGAGGGAACTGTGTCCTTGGGCCAGAGTCTAAGAGATGGGGGACAAGGTGAAAGTTATTTTTCAAAGGAGATCTTGGAATGAACCCCTTTTCTTGCTTTTCACATCACTTAAAGGTAGGCACTGGAGTTGTCTGAACTGTGATCACCACGCTGGGCAGTGTGAACTCTCAGGGTGGGATGGGGGTCTAGCAGTGGAGAACTCCCACCTAGGAACAGGAGATGCATTTTGGCATCAATGGTATGTCATCCAGTGCTTCAGAGCCACTTCTGCAGTGGTGAAGAGGTGGCTACAAGAAAACTAGTAGCAAATAGCACATCTGTATGTCGATTGATCATGAGAGAGTACTGAAGTGATTATGTAATCATACTGTTAAGTAAAATTTTAAAGGCAAATGTTACAGAATTTGTATTTCTGCTTGAGAAGCCATCTCTTCAAACCTGTTATATAGGGAATCTTGTTCACTTTTTCTCCGCGGTGCTGCTGCCATTCTGTTTTTGTAACTCCGCTTTGGAAAAACTCAAGTCTGTAGGGCACACCTTTAAATGCCCTCAATGTTGGCAGAACTGTCTTTTGAGGAAACTGTTTTTTTTTTTAGCAGTCAAAGGTCACCTAGAGCTGAAATAGAGGAATAGCAACTCTAGAATCCACCTACTTCTCTCCATACACACTGTTGCTGCAAGCCTTTTTCATCTGGAATAGTGGCACAGCTGCAGACGACCTCTCTGCTACCAGTGCCTCATTCTCCAATCCACTTTCCACACTCTCATCCATTTAACATATTTATTAAGATACTCTGTCTCAGGTATCATGCTAGATGCTGAAGGAATTCATAGTCTGGCTGGGAAGATTTAATTAGTATTAAATCTTTGTTAAGAAGTATTAGGATAAAAAAAGAAGTGTTAGGATAGGAGGGTCTCTTAACCTAGTGATGTTTGAGACAAGTCCTAAAGGATGAACTGTTAAGCAGGCAAAGGAAAAGCAGGGAGAAAGGCAGAGTGTTACAAGTAGAGGGAAATAAGTGATAATCTGAAGGAAGCAATGGCTTGGAAGGTTGAACAAGGAATGTGAAAGAGTGGGAGGCAAGTTGAGAGAAGTCCTAGGCGGTCCTATAAACCATATTAAGGAATTCTGATAGATTTTTAAGTAAGAGAGTGTCATAATCAAATAGATGTTTTCTAAAGAACACTCTAGGTGTTGTGGTGGGGAATATTAGAGTAAGAAAGAGAGTGGCCAGGAGGCCACAGCAGTGCTCTATGCCAGTGGGCAGGCCATCTATTTTTCCTGTTTTAAATATATTTTTATTGATTTCAGAGAGGAAGGGAGAGGGTCACTCCCTATTTTTCAATGGCTCAAGATAAGAGTGGCTTTTAAATGTTTAGTTGATAAAATCTAAAAAAATATTTTGTGTTGTAAAAATTATTGAAATTCAAATTGTAATGTCCTTAAGTAAAATTTTTCTTTAATCACAGATTTGTTTACTGATTGGCTGTGGCTACTTTCAGGCTCTAAAGTTGAGTAGCTGAGAGAGGATTGTCTGGCCTGCAAAGCTTAAAATATTTATTATCCGGCCTTTGCAGAAAAAGTTTGCCTACTTTTGCTCTAAGCAATAGATGATGATGGCCTATAGTCGAGTAGTAGCAGTGGAAATTAAGAGATCAAAGATTCTTAGGACTGATTCAGAGAGGCTTTTAGAAAGTGGAATTGACAGGCCTACCTGTTTTCCTTACTTCCAGTTCTGCCCTTCTGCAACCTATTCTTCACTCAGCGGCCATTAAAAAAAAATTATGTCACGCCCTACTTGCAACTCTAAATTACCCTTGTCACTATTGCTCTTAGGATAAATTTCCAATAAAATATCATAATTTGACCCTGCCTACTTCTATAACCCAATGTCTTATAGTTTTATTGGACAACTTTTTTACTTGCATTTTCTCAGACCCATCTTGCCTAAAACCTCCATGTGCCTGGAATCAGCATTCCACCTCCACTCCACTCCCAAAATGTTTTGTGCTATTGCAGCACTGGAGTGTTGGGTGTTTAAATTCCTACCTTCATCCCTAGACTGAATTTAAGAAGGCAGAAACTGGCGAACTAGTCCATCCCCAGAAGATCATAGGCGCTTAATAAGGAATGAAGGTGGAGGGTTTCAGCAACAGCATGTGGCATCCTCAATTATAAATCAATTGTGAAACGTAGATAGTAACCCTTATTTCACGTGGCCGGTGTAAGGATAAAAATCAAGAAAAATTCCTACTTTGCTCAATAAACGTGAAGTTAAATCTGATTTGTGGCCAACACAAAAAGACGTGAATACTTAACAAGACAGTTCTTATGTGCCTTTTGGTAAGATGGATGGGAAGGCAGGTACTCCTGGAATATACCTCCGCCTGAACTATACCGAGCAGGGGCCGCAAGAGAGCCCGCGTGGTCCCTCCAAGGTGATTGCTCCGCCAAAAACTGACACTCTGAACGCATATATTTAGGTCTGTTTCAGAAACCCTCGGCTGTGCCGCGAGTACACGGCCATTGTAGAAGACGGCTCTATTCGCCGTAATGGTCTGAGGTCACAAGGACCGTATTCCGAGCAGGGAGGGTGGGAGGCCTCTCTACCTGGGGCTCAGGTATCGACAGCACCCTTCCAAGCCCTTCGATGACCGGGGCATTCCGGCTCAGGCGTTCGGCCGTGCCTTTCTTAAGGCCAGGACACCGCCGTGGACGTGCAGCCCGCCCGCCCATGCTACAGCCTCGTGAAAGTCAAGTTCCCTCTGCCCTCCTCTCGGGCACTCTATGGTTCTCGTGGAGACTCTAATTCTAGTTCCGGTCTCTATGGCGGCGGCGGAGGCAGGAACGGTTGTAGGTCGGCAGAATTAGCCGCCTAAGAGCCAATGAATGTGGAGGAGTAATGAAGCATTAGCCAATACAAGTCAAGAGTTGGGGTCAGGTGGCCAGATTGGCAGCACTCCTGACCAGTGAACGATGCTTGGGGCGGGTCGATTGCAGGGCATATCCCGCTCGTCCCGCCATTCTCGCTAGTTCGATCGGTAGCGGGAGCGGAGAGCGGACCCCAGAGAGCCCTGAGCAGCCCCACCGCCGCCGCCGGCCTAGTTACCATCACACCCCGGGAGGAGCCGCAGCTGCCACAGCCGGCCCCAGTCACCATCACCGCAACCATGAGCAGCGAGGCCGAAACCCAGCAGCCGCCCGCCGCCCCCCCCGCCGCCCCCACCCTCAGCGCCGCCGACACCAAGCCCGGCACCACGGGCAGCGGCGCAGGGAGCGGCGGCCCGGGCGGCCTCACATCGGCGGCGCCTGCCGGCGGGGACAAGAAGGTCATCGGTGAGAGCCGGAAGGGAACAGGGGTGGGGCCGTAGGAGAGCCTGGCGGTGGAACCGTTACCCGAAGCGGGGCGAGCCGGCGGGCGCGCGGCCGGCGGGGACCAACTCGGTGACGCGCGGCCGCCCCTCCCCCAAGCCTGCGTCCGCGAGGTCCGCGTGCCCGGCAGGCGCGCGCGCGCACCGCCTTCTGCGCCCCTGGACCCCGCGGCCGTGCGCCCCTCCCCCCCAGGCGGCCGCGCGCCACCGACCGCGTATGCGGCGGGGTCCCTCCCTTCCCGTGGGCCGCGTGCGCTGGGGCCCGCACGCCGTTGTTCCGTCCCCCACCCGTTCCCTTCCGCGTGTACCCTGAGGGCGCGGCGCGCCGCCTACGCAGGCCGAAGTGGGCTGGGCGGCTTCCCCTTTCCTCACGTGCTCTGCGCCCCGCCGCCCCCGCCCGCTGCCTCCGTGCGCACCCTGCCGTGGCCCGCGCCCCTCTCAGTGGCGTCCTCGAGCTCACCCACGTGGACCGCGGAGGCGCCGAGGGCCTGGGATCGCGGCTCCGGAGCAGGCTCTAAAGAGAGAGAAAGGCTGTCAGGTGGCCTCGGGCCGCCGCCGGGAAGTGCCCGAGGGACCGGATGCTGAAGCGTGGCGGTTTTTAAGAAAAAAAAAAAAGGGTGTCTGGTAATCGTGGTTTTTTTCCTCCTCCAGCAACGAAGGTTTTGGGAACAGTAAAATGGTTCAATGTAAGAAACGGATATGGTTTCATCAACAGGTGAGCTGACCATCCTGCCTCTTGCGCGCTCTGCTCCAAGCTGCATGCTTTGCAAATTTGGGATTGTTTAAGCATGCGGACGTAGGTTGCTGCCTCTGGTGTGTGAGTGGGATTGCTGTTTTCCTTTATGACTGAAGGGATTAGTGGATCTAGAGATTGTCTTTGTTTTGCAACAAATATGAATCTGAAGTTAACTTAAAGGCAAGTGCAATGAGTGATCCATCTCCTGGCAGGGCAAACTGATGAAACTAAGTTCTATGTAATTCTATTAGACTCCGGCCCATCGCGTTTTTATGCTTATTGTTTGATATGTTACTGAAATTGGTATTTGAAACTGTGACCCATTGATTAGTATATATGTTATTACAACTGGTTAACCTTTGGAGATAACATGATTTAACAATGCAATTATGTGAGGGAGGTCTGGTCAAATTGACTAAGGTTATAGTGCCTTTGTTTAACGTTTCAACATAACACTGTTTGAATGCCTTCTATGAATTTTATTTTAGGACTGCTTTGACAGCAAGAGCTGTTTTCATTTGCTCGTAGAGTAAGTAACATCTGGAATAAAATGGCCCGCCCTCAATAATTATTTCTTCTACTCCTTTGTCCCCAAATCATATCTATGAGATCAGTTTTATTAAAGCTTTGCTTGTGGCTTTCATAATCAGAGAGGCCTTAGTCCATACTAACAGCTTTCTTTGTATTTGAAGGCAAGGGCACAGACTACATCTTCAGGAATAATGCTTAGGTTTGGTGGTAGCGACGGTGGTGGGAAGGTGCAGTTTGCTCAGTGCTCTTTCACTGTTCCCTTGTGAGCTAGGCATCATTTTCAAGATGGCTGCCAAGGCTGGTAGTGCAGTTACATGGGTGTAGTGCACCCTGTGTGCTAGTAGTAGGCTCAGCATTTTACATAGTAGTCTCAGTAGTGACACCATACAGTCGTCTCAGCATTTTCTTAAATCCTCACTTTAGAAGGCATTAAACAACTAGAGGTTTAAAAGAACACAAGAAGTAATACCAAATGCTTGTGAAATGGACAACACTGCAGAAAACCAAATGGGCAAGATCAAGTTTAAAGACGAACATAATTGGCTGATGAAAAACCATTCATTACTCAACCATAAAAGTATTGTTTGGGAGAGCAAAAGAAATTGTAAGTATTGATGGTCTGCTTTCCACGTTTGCAGTTGTGGGGAAATATTTTGTTCCAAAATCTTTAGGAATTTTGTCTGTTCTTACACTGTCTGCCTTCTGAATGTGACAGGCCAAGGCTACATTTTTTTCATCAGTTTTTTGATAATGGGTTATCAATGAGGAAGGAAGAATACTTTGGTGCTTATATTTGAACTCTTTTTAGTTTATTGATCTCTTATTAGCATTTTAGTTAGTATTTCCATCTTAATAACCTTTAACAATAATTTTTGAATTTGTGTGCTTACTTTGGGAGAGTACATAGTCCTGTGCTCTTCCTGCCCAGCCTTGTATTCTCTGGGTCTAGGGTACATTTTTAGTAAGAATTCCAGGGGATTATGGCTTGTGGGAAATACCTTGAAAAACATTGCTTTTTAACCTTTACCCAATATAATCAAAGGATATCACTGGTGTGCACAAAAGGCACTGTAATTTCCTGCCCTTTCCCAGTAGATTGTGGTTTGTGTGTGTTTTTAAAATTGTAGCATGTGCCTTCTGTTTTTATGTATTTTGTTAAGTGGATATAGGTAATAATCTTTTTGAAGTGAATAATTGATATTCAAGGTGAAGGTAATTATTTACATTTCTAAGTTTTTATTTGATGAGATGCCATTGCTTGAATATTTCTGTTCTGACTTGCAATCAACACAATTGGTCATCCTCCAGGGCAAGTTAAATGTAAATTGGTTTTTGATGATCCTGTGTTTGGAATGTCCAAACCTCAACTATTCTATCAAATTAACTGGCTCAAATGTGCTCTATATTTCTAAATTAGTTGTTTCAATGATTCTGAGACTTTTGAATAAGACACTCTACAATCTGATTGCAGCTAAATCCAGGAGAGGTTTGCCTTGGTTAAGAGAAAATATATGTCTTAACTAAAGTTCTTGAGGCTAATTGTTAAGTATGTAGAGCCACCTGGAGACTTGGGGGGAGGGGGCACTGCCTTTTCATTTAGTTTTTCTGAGAAATTCATTTTGTTTGTGTACTAAGTCTGCAAAAGATAATTAGATAATGTGACCAATAGGGTCTTATTTACACTTCCCCCTTATTTTCAATTTTTAAATTTTACTATGGAAAACTTGACTCAAAACTGTTAAAGGCGACATTAGAAGGATACCAACATGGGTCAGTGGTTTCAGGATTTGAATCTGCTTTTTAAAATTAGAAAGCTGGTTTTGTCTTTTGCTTCTAGCTGTGGTGAATTGATCCATGTTTACCAAATTCAAAAGGTTGGCATGAATCAGTAAAAATTTATTTTCAATGGGACATGTATATTTAATAACGATTGTAATAGGAATACTTTTCTGTTCTCCTGGGTAATTTTTTATTGATTTCAGAGTGAGAGAAATAGAAACATCAAGGATGAGAATCATTGAGCAACTGCTTTCTGCACACTCCCTGCTAGGGATCAAGCCCACAACCTAGGCATGTGTGCCCTGACCTTGGATAGAACCATGACCTCCTGGTTCATAGGTCATTGTTGGTCAGGCTGGACAATACAGTGTCTTAAAAAGAAATGTGATTAATTTCTGTCATTTAGAATTCAGGAGATAGAACTGAAAATAACGAGAATTTTACCTTAAGGGCCTATAATCCCAGGCAGAGAAAAAGTTTTTCTGGCTATGAATATTATCACATTTAAACGAGGCATACCGTTATATTGAAATTTAACCAGTCCAGTAGAAGACACGGACTTTCCTTCCTGCCTGGCTTTTGGGTATGCATTTGAATGTATTACCCATGAGCTAAGAAACAGTACTTAGCTGTCCCTTTTACAAAATACTGTACTTAGTTGTAGCTGTCAAGTGTGTTCTCTCTTGGCAGGGGTGGGGGAATATGGGTGTCCCTTTTTGGTGAATTCACGTGTATAAAGGTGACTTCCTTCACACAATAATTATAAGTAATGTTTATCAAATATGTTATTTAAATGCCTTAAATGAACCAATCAATGTAACCCTCAAGCTTTTGAGGTACAAGTACCATTCTAAAGCACAGAGTAAATTTGTCCCAGGATGAGACTAGCTAGCAATTGGCAGAGCTGGGATTTGAACTGGATTTTCTGACTCTGGAATTTGGGAGTGTTCACTGACTGCTGTTCTATCTCTAGTCATCAATTTGGTGGTTGTCCACATAGTTACAGATAATTTCTTAGCGTGGCTATTCTTAGCTATTTAGTCTTTCAATAAACTAAATGGTGTCTAGCATGTCACTGGAGCTCCTGTGTGCTACTAGTCCTCAGATTTGAAAAGCTCTACTTTTCACTGCCTGTTTCATGTAGTTAAGAATTACATGAAACCAGTTTAGCCTACAGATTGGCTTTACAATTTAAAGGACTTGCTTAATAGTTAATATTGGAATGCAATTAAGGAATTAAAGGAGAGAACATCAGGCCTTAATTTTCACTTCTGAATCTTGTTGATTTTGTATGGTTGAGCTAAGAATGGGTTTTACCTTTTTAAAGGGTTTTTTAAAACATGCAATAGCGTCTGTGACCCCACAAAGCCTTAAAACTATATGGTGCTTAAAAGGAATAGATTTGGGGACAGAGGAGGCATAATTAAGTAGTTCCCAAGTTATGTCTTACAACATGACTTAGAACTGGGCTCTAAGGGCAATGAATTGTATATAGAGCACTTTAGGATTGATTTATATGCTGATTTATGTTAGCCACTGATCTGAATGAAGGCCACAAATCTTCCAGTGTTTACCAAGTTGCTGATATGTAAAACCTAGAATAGACAAGTAATGTATTCACTTTCTGCTTTCCTAGTAGGACCTGTAATTGCTGAGTCTCCTTCCCTTCAAATTTCAGCCCTTGGAAGCATATACAGTCTAGTTCACCTAAGGCAGGCAGAATGGTAAAAGATAATGTGGGGAATAGGAGTGTGTCTCTGCTAGGTGTTTGGAATGATTTAATAGAGAACAAATAAAACAATAAATGAGATTTGTGATCTTACAGTCACCTGTAGGAATTTGAAATTGGTGTTTGAATAGTTTGGATTTTGGAGCATGTACAGGGTATCCCCCCAAAAATGCATACACACTTTTAACAGTTGATAGCTCATTTTGATGTTTCTTTTCAGATTTAACTAATTAGAATTAGCTTCTATGGTAGGTCTTGTTTAAATGATTCCTGTGGTTTGGTAAAAAAAAAAAAAAGTTTCCTAAAATTTTTAGGATATCTTAAAATTACTTTAAATTTGAGTAGATTTAATAGTATAGAAATTTAGTGCTGGCTACATGTTTTTACTTTGGTTGTGCTACAGTAGGAACTATTAAAGAAACTTCTGTTGTTTTTAACTCCAGCAGGATTTCTTCCTTTTTGTTTGCTTGTTTTTTTAAAAATACATTTTAATTAATTTCAGAGGAAGGGAGAGGGAGTGATGTTATAAATATCAATGATGAGCGAGAATCATTGATCAGCTGCCTCTTGCACAACCCACGCTGGGGGATCTAGCCTGAAACCTGGGCTTGTGCCCTGACGGAATCGAAACGTGACCTCCAGGTTCATAGGTCAATCTCAACCACTGAGCCAAGCGACTGCTTTTTTCTTAAGCATTCTCCTAACTTAAACAGTGTCTTCTTTTTTCCTTTTCCTTTTCCTTTTCCTTCAGCCTCTTGCTATCTGTGGGGTTCCTTCTGGTTTTTTTCTTGAAGTCATACTGTGTTCTCATTTACTGAGTAACAGTACTATACTATTTCTAGATAGGTTGAAAACAGCCTGTCAACAATGTTTTTGTTTTTTGAATTTTTAGTTTTGTGTTCATTTTTTGTTTTTTGTGGGGTTTTTTTTTTTTCAGCAGTAAATAATGTCTTTATTAATAAAATAAGTGGAGTGCATTTGCTCTGCAGGAGAATGGGATGACTGATGTGTGATCTATAGAATGACACTGTTGGAATAGTAGCAATAATACAAAATACAGCAATACGCATAAAATTCATATCCGGTTGTAAAGACTTATTATGAAAAGAGAAATGTAACATCAGTTTTTTTATGTTTATCTATGTGTTGAAATGATAAGATTAATTTGCCTGTTTTTATTATAGCTACTAGAATAACAAACCTTGGGCGCAGTATTTGGCTTGTATTTTACTTCTGTTGGACAGCAGCAGTTTAGAGCCCAGAATGCAAGTTAAGATTATTTCAATTGGCGGCAGTATGGAGGGGCTTAGGTTGATTATATAGTGTGGCTTTGGTTAGGTTTTTAAAAAGTGATAACTAACATTAAATAGGTATAAAGTCTCCACTTTATAAATAAAGCAACTTGCCCAAGATCATGTAGTTAGGGATAGAATAGCCACCATTCCAACCTTGGTTTTTAATGGTCATAGTAAGGAGCTCTCAACCACTGTCCTCTATATTCTGCCTGCCCTCTTATGCCTCATCTGATTAGTATGGCTTAATGCTAGAATAATATATAATGCTAGAGGCACAGTGCACGGATTCGTGCACAGGTGGGGTCCCTCAGGGTGGCCTGCAGGGATCAGACTCCAGCTCTTGCCCCCCAGGCTCGCAGCACCAGCTTGTGCCCTCAGCCTCGCAGCTCTGCAGCCCCACCTGGCTCTTAGTTGGGACTGGTCACCATCTGGGGGGTGATTGGGCCCCCACTCACTCCTGACTTCACCAGGCATTGCCCACTCACCTGCTCCACCATCCCACTGCGGGGCCCATTGGGGCTGACAGCACCCTGTTGCCAATACCCACCATGTTCCATGCCGCCCTTTGGTGGTCAGCACACATCATAGGGAGCAGTCAAATTCCCAGTCAAACAATTGCTTGAGGGGACAATTTGTATATTAGGCTTTTATTAAATAGTATGTAGAAAACAGCAATTGGTAATTCAACTGCTGCATTGGATTGAATGGTAAGGGTTGGGGGAGGGTTGTTGCAGAGCCCTGGTCTAAATACGTGGAATAACTTTGCATGCTTCAGATGAGGATGTATAAGGTGTACATGTCATTCTTTCTAAAAAATGGGAGACACCAATATATATAATCTACCTCTAAAGCTAAAATATAAAGATTTCTGATTTCGTCCTTTATTGAGTTCTCAACATAGTAAAGACCAAGACTTGTGGAGTCAAAATTTTACTGTGAGCAGATGCTTCATTTTCCTGATTTGTAGAATGAGGAGTTAATAATAGCACCTACCTCAGGATTGAATGATACAGATAAAGCACTTGGCAAGGTATCTGGAACTTAAACCTGTAGAAATGTAAGCTGTTAATGTATCTATCTGGTTTAGTTTTCCCATTTTGCAGGTGAAAAAGATCCAGGGAGGAGGAGGCAGCTTTTCAAGGTTACACGGCTATTAATAGTAGAATGAGGGCTAATAGTCTTCCCTGTTAGCATAGCATTGTGGAATTTCTGGGTAGTTCATTTAACAAGTTACAGCTAGATTGATTCACTGCATCTAAACCATAGTATTCTATCGTGGCTAAAAACTGAATTTGTTGCTGTCAAATTTCCTTCTAAAATCAAATACACCTTCATCATGATGAAATAGTTCCCTCTCCCCCACCCCATCCACGTCTGGGGAATATAGCTCAAGTTCCTCGAGATAAGATTTGATCACACCACTTCAGAAAGTTACGTGATTTTAAACATAGGGGTTGTTTCTTTCTGGAATTTTCCATTTAATATTTTCAAACTGGATGAAGGGGAGCTCTACTATAATTCCTACCTAGTAGGCTAACATAATGAGTACTGTGTTTCTTGACATGACATCATTTGTCAACTTGTATTGGTTTCAAAGGCCCCCCCCCCAACACACCCCAAAGTCCTGAGGATACTCAAGTCCTATTACTTACTGTAACTTGGCTCAAAGGTTGCAAAAATCAAGACTGGTTGAAATAACAAACAACTTTTAATCTGGGAATGGATGCGGATGGCATCAACGACCCTTAGATTATGATTCCTTAGAAATTGACTAATGCGTTGAAGATAGTCGGAGAAAATAAAATTGAGACCACCCCTACCCCCCCCCAAAAAAAAAAAATTTCACTGTGAAGGGTTTAGCAGGAGCTTTTGCAGACCTCAACGAGCTTGTATAAAAGTTTGAAAATATGGACCCTCTCTCAACATCAAAAGATTTTCATTAATAGAGTAATATTCGTGGTGCATTTTCTGCACACAACAATTCTATGATGAATAAAAGAAACCACAGACAAGTTTCTGAAGAGTGACACACTAGAGCTTCAATTGAGCAGGTACTTCAGAAGGCATTCCTTGAAGAAGGCATTGTTATATGAGATGACAGCTCCATGCTGTGATTTCCCCTGAAGGACCTCCCAGTGGGACAAGGTGTGGAGATGGAAGACCCTAATGTTGATCCTGACCCTGTGTTGGGCCTAAGCTAATGTGTGTGTGTTCATGTCTTGGTTTGTTTTTTTAACAAGAGCATTTTAAAAACTTACCGTATAAGTATATGAAGAAAAGATATTTTTGTGCATCTATGCAATTTTTGTGTTTTAAGCTAAATGTTGTTATAAAAGTCTTAAGTAATGTCCTAGGCCAGTGGTCGGCAAACTCGTTAGTCAACAGAGCCAATTTTTTTAAACTTCTTCAAAATAGACTCGCCCAGGCTGTGGTATTTTGTGGAAGAGCTGCACTCAAGGGGCCAAAGAGCCGAATGTGGCTTGCTGCCACAGTTTGCCAAACACGGCCCTAGGCCTTCACATTCATTCACACTTAATTCACTGACTCACCCAGAGCAACTTCCAGTCCTACAGGCTCCATGCATGGTCAGTGCCATATACTGGCATACCATTTTTATCTTTTACACGTTATTTTTATGGTGTCTTTTCTGTTTAGATACACAAACCATTGTTTCTACAGTTGCCTACAGTAACATCTTGTACAGGATTGTAATCTAGGTTTGTGTAAAGCCACTCTGGTTTTTGCATGACAAAATCACCAAATGATGCATTTATCAGAATGTGTTCCTGTTAAGCAATGCATGATGTATAAAGTAAATGCTATACATAGCATTCATCAGTGACTCTTCTTTCCCCAAACCCTCTTTCCACATGCACCCTGGTTGGCTGAAACCAGGGATGTGGAAGCTTCAGGTGTAGAGGTCCAAGTGTTTTTCTAGGAGATGACGATCTTGTACTTTTTTGGGTTGGTCCAGAGAACTTTATTGCTAGTGCATGACAAGGTAGGGCTCTCTGAGCTCCTTCCCTCCTTCAAGGGGTCTGGGATGGAAACCGGTGGTCAGGAGATTCTCTGTTGAATCAATCTGGGGCAAGGACTCCCCAATAGCCCAGGGCCTCTTACTCACTAGAGGCCATGTGGACCATAAGGTTCACTACCTTTTTGCTGTAGCCCAGTTCATTGTCATACCAGGAAATGAGCTTGACAAAGTAATCAGTGCCCAGCCCCAGCATCAAAAGGTGGGAGAATTGGTGTAGCTGTAAAATTGCAAGAGTTGGCCTGCTTCTTAGTATATCACAGGATCAGGGACCTTCTGATGCCTACTTTACCACCTTGATGTCTTTGTATTTGGTAGCTTCAGATGGCAAGTCAGATTCACATCAACACGTTGGGGACGGGCACAGAAGGCTTTTCCAGTGAGCTTCCCATTCAGCTCAGGGATGGATGATCCGGGTGGCCCTGACCACATGGACTGAAAGGGTTGTCATACTTGTATGATTCACACCCATCTCAAACATGGGGGCATTTGCACAAGGGACAGCAATGATGACCTTGGCTCCAGCCTTCTCCATGGTGGTGAAGACACTAGTGAACCTCACAACATTTCAGCACCAGCATCACCCCATTTGATGTTGGCAGGATCTCATTCCTGGAAAATGGTGATGGACTTTGCATTGATGACAAGTTTGTGTTCTTAGCCTGTGCCTTTAAAGTTGCTATAGGTAGAATCATACTGAACATGTAGACCAGTTGAGGTCAATGAAGGGGTCATTAATGGCAACAATATCTACTTTGCCAGAGTTAAAAGCAGCCCTGGTGACCACATGCCCCATACAGCCAAATCATCCATTTGCTCCGACCTTCACCGTCGAGTCTCAAGGATGCAGCTGTCTGTTGAACAGGAGGAGCAGAGCGCCTCCTTGTACTGTTTTTAAGAAGATTGTCCTAACTAGATAAGTAGTTTTGGTAAATTTTCTGATATTCCTTCTATAACTCAAGTAAAATTCATAAACTACTTTTTTGTTGTTAATCCTCACCTGAAGATATTTTTGCATTGATTTTTAGAGAGAGAGAAAGACAGAAACATTGATGTGAGAGTTTGGCTGCCTCCTGTACACACCTGGACCAGGGCCTGGACCGGGGAGGAGCCTGCAACCTACGTACGTGCCCTTGACCAGAATGGAACCTGGACCCTTCAGTCCATAGGCTGATGCTTTGTCAACTGAGCCAAACTAGCTAGGACAGATAAACTACTTTTATTTCTTTTTTTTTTTTTTTACAGTGTATAGTGTTTTGATATAACTATTTGCAACTTCTTTAGAAGACGATGAACAGTCAGTGCTACTACAAATATGGATTGATAAAAAGAACACTGGCCCTAACCAGTTTGGTTCAGTGGATAGAGCAGACTCATGGTCCCAGATTTGATTCCAGTCAAGGGCATGTACCGTGGTTGTGGGCACATCCCCAGTAGGGGTGTGCAGGAGGCAGCTGATGTTTCTCTCTCATTGATGTTTCTAACACTCTCTCCCTCCCTTTCTCTCTATAAAAAATCAATAAAATCTATATATTTTTTAAAAAATATTTTTTATTGATTTTTTACAGAGCAGAAAGGAGAGGGATAGAAAGGGTCCCGGGCTCGATTCCAGTCAGGGGCATGTACCTTGGCTGTGGGCACATCCCCAGTAGGGGCGTGCAAGAGGCAGCTGATTGATGTTTCTCATCGATGATGTTTCTGACTTTCTATCCCTCTCCCTTCCACTCTGTAAAAAATCAATAAAGTATATATTTTTTAAAAAACCCTCTCCATGGAAGCTGCATATTTAGTAAATTTTAATGCATATTAGAACAGAAAAAAAAGCGAGATTCAGAAATCAAATACATTATACATTTGCTTACAAGAAAGTCTAGTAGGATACCACATAATTTTTACCTAGTCATCCAGCAAGCCTGACACCCTTCAACCCATAATGCAAATAGTGCCCCCTGTCTCTGGGACAACTTTAAATGCCTTTTGGTGGCCAATACTGTCCTCATTGAAAATCGCTCTTGTAGACTTTCCCCACGTTTCCTAATTTTTCTCTACTAATTTTCTAAATTTCTACAAATTTTTGTTTGTCCCCTTAGAGCAGGGGTGGAGAATATTTTTCCTGCCAAGGGCCATTTGGATGTTACTAACATCATTCACGGGCCATACAAAATTATCAACTTAAAGGTTAGCCTGCTATATTTGGCCAAACATTTAACTCACCCCTAATGCCTGGAAGAGCCAGACCAAATGGCCTGACGAGGCTGGACATTGCCACCCCTGCCATAATGTTGGTCTTGAAAGCTAATTAGTGATGGTTATAGGACTGTTCGTAGATGGGCATTAAAGTTGTCCTGTTAAATATCCTCATGTTAATAATATGCCAGATTATATGGATTCTTAGGTGTGTGCTTTGCTCCATGGATCAGCCAGGAGCCCCATAGTCAATAAGCCAGTCAATCTAGTTCATTGAAATCTTTGTTCCTTTGACATTAAACAGTAGAACTACTGTTTAGCTTTCTCTCTGGCTTACTAACAGAGTGAAGAGGTGGGAGAACACAACAGTCTAGGAATGTTTCACCTCAGGTGATGGTTCTTGCTTATGCTATCACTACATTAACCCCAACCCCCAACATAAAAATGCACATAATTTTCCACTTCTCACTTCTAACATCCATTTATCCACAAAGTCTTTCCCATTTTACTGCAAGGCATATCAAATACAGTTAACATACAGACCCTTAGCTCATTCCTCTTTTAGACTTCTGAAGTAGCTTTTAACTGGACACCTCAAATTTTCCATATTAGCCACTAGATTTTAACCTATATATATGCCTAAATGACCATTAGGAGGCATGCACTGACCACCAGGAGGGAGGTGCTCAATGCAGGAGGTGCCCCTGGTGGTCAGTGCACTTCCCGCTGTCCCTCTCCCCTGAGCCAGATGGCTGGCCAGGCCGAGGAACCCTATCCGTGCACGAATTCATGCACCCAGCCTCTAGTATGTAATAATTGTATCATGCCACATTCCTCTACCTAAAAGCTTTTACTGGCTTCTCTACCTGTATGACTATTTTCAGCTCATACTCTTAACATCCCACACAGCTATATCATTTATGCGCCAGCCAGTTTGAACTCAGTTTGCATTGAATTTACTTAAAGTCCTGAAGCGCAAATATAGTGGAAACTACTTATCAGTAGCTTGACTAGTGATTGATGTAAAATGGTACCTAATAGGTGAGAAGGGTTGTGTGTGCTAGTGGAAAGTTTTATTCGTCTTTACCTGCTTAGTTCTCCAGTGTAATGCTTACCACATGAATGATGTGGATATTGGTGGTGTCTGTGTTTGTTCTTAATTGTAGTGAGTGGTTTTTTAAAAAGTCAATACTTTATTTAAGTCATGACAGTATTGAGCAGAGTTCCCGTATCCCCCAGGCTCACACATGCACAAAGTTCTATTTCAGAACCAAAGTTGGTATGTTCACATGGACACATTATCATCACCTATACTCCATAGTTGACATTAGGATTCCCTCCTGGTGGTGTACATCCTATGAAGCTTTTAGTGGTCATTTTTATGACTTCAAAGAGAGTTAGGAATAGAAAATTGTGAAGAGGAAATGATTGAGAATTAAGTGAGAAAGAAGGAAGCTAGTAATGGAAGGAACCATGCACTAGAGGTAAGAATGGGATGTGCTGGAACATTAGTAATGTTTAGTAGGATAAGGAGTGGCAATAGATGTTTCTAGTCACTGCTACCTTCCTAATTCATGGCTTAGTGGGTCACCCTTTGTTTTCTTAGACTGTTTTATCCTTCCTACAGGTGGTGAGGTTAACAACAGTTGGCAACTGCTTAGTCTTTAAAGCAGAAATCATAGTGGCTTGCTAGTTTTGTTTTTACTATTTTGTTTCATTTTTTAATTTTCTGATGGCTGGTTGGCAGCCCAAAATCTCTTAATAATAGGAAAAATAGGGGGAAATGCATAAAAGGCATCATGAAATGTATTCCATTTTTAGCTTACTCAACTTGGTTCTCTTTCTTGCAGGAATGACACCAAGGAAGATGTATTTGTACACCAGGTGGGTGCTTGTGTGGATATTTATGCTTCTGACTCAAGGCTTTTGAGAAGAAAGGGGGGAGAGAGGGTGTCTTAACTAATTCATTTAATTCCCACGGGAAGAATGATAGGATGCTTAAATGTATACACTGAGACATACTGGCAGTAATATAGAACACTCAAGTCATCACACTTTTTAAATCTTAATTTTAAATCAGCAAAAAAAAACCCCTCTATTAATCTAAAGGGCAGATTACAGTAACCATGGGAGAGGTAGGACAGCTGTAAGACATTAACTTGAATGCTAGAAAACTAGCAGAGTAATAATTGGTTCTTTTGCTTGTTCTAAAGCACTTTGCATGGGTAAGATGTTTTTAGTTTTGGAGAAATTTGGCTGGCTTGGGTTTGTTTTTTTTTAATCCTCCCTAGTTTAAGGCTAAATGAAGAGGCAATATGGCAAAGTTGGTAAGCACTCAAATAATTTTTAGGTTGACTTTAGCATTTTGAGATGAAAGAACTAAGAGTAAGTTCTACATGTTAAATTTTCTCGGGTACCATTTAAGGAGAATATTTTGGAGAATACTAGTGCGTTAAGGACTTCGTTGTTAAGCCACTACCCAAAAAAGTGCTGATATCTCACTATCCCATGTATTACATCAAATACTCCATTGGATTTGAATATCCTCATGGGTGTTGTGCCTGTTGAAAGAAATATGCAGACTTAGGAACAAAATACAGCAAGTCTTGTTAGAAACACTAACGGGGTTTTAGGAAAGAATTTGGGGGTTTTAATTATCCATGCTTCTGCTATCCCCTGTGACTGCAAGTAATTTAAAGAGTTGGTTAAATATGAAAGGTTTGAAAACTATATGACAGTTTAGATGACAGATGAGATCCAAGTTTTTGGCCAAATGAGTGTCACCTACTTGTACGGACCCACAAATGTCACCAAACATGCTCTCCTTTTTATTTTGGAAGTGGCTTCAACATTGACTTGTTTCTTGGGACTTTGGCTGTTCAGGTCTTAGTGATGTACTATCAAAGAGACTGCAGTTCTGGGCAACTTTGCTTAATTGGCTTCAGATTGTTGGTTGTCCTGCCTCCTTTGGAATGGAAATGCATGAGTAATCCTGTAATGGTATCACTATGATGTAGTTGAATTAACATGGGATTTGGGGTCCCAAGACCTGGATTTAGAAAAGTCAACACTCTGCCACTTATTATCTGTGTGACCTTGGGCAAGTCACCTAACCTTTTAAAATCTGTTTTATCTGAAAAAAAATTTTAAAAAGGAATAATACCTCATACCATTTGTCATAATGAGAGTGAATAGGTAATATGGGAAAGAAATAACTTTATAGAAGTATTACCCACAAATGTGAGGTGCTATTTATTCTTCCCCCTTTTACTTTGGTCATAGCAGTTTAGAGAAAAAATAAATTGAGATTTATTGTATTGTGGGGAGGTAATAACCAGCTGTCCCATGCAATTAGATAATACAAAAAGTATTACATTCCGTTTGAAATATTATCACAGAATGGAAGGGATTTTGGTTGATACTTGTAATTGAGTTTGATATGGTAACACAGGGACAAAGTTGGTTTGGTCAACTTTGAAGCTTGCAAAACTAAACTTGCCTGTCATCTAAACTGGCCCTGTGTGGGCTAGCTTCTTCTATTAGGGGGATAGATTGATATCCTCATTTTGTTCAAATTAACAATGCTTTTGCTAAAAGCATTTAAATATATATGTATATATGTTGTTTCTTGAGTATTAAAACTACATGTTTTAGTTTGGAAAATAGTGGTAAAATGCTGGGACATTGTAAGACTAGAGTATTTTGGTTAAGGTTGGGGGTAGTATTTGTCCTTGTTTTTGTAAATTTATTGGTGATTTGGTCTTATTTAAAGCTAAAATAATATTGACTCTGGTACATTTTAAATGAAAAAGCACGTTATTCTCCCCTGTTAATCTATTTTTGGAATGTGATATTACTAGACTGCCATAAAGAAGAATAACCCCAGGAAGTACCTTCGCAGTGTAGGAGATGGAGAGACTGTGGAGTTTGATGTTGTTGAAGGAGAAAAGGTGAGGATGCTTTTTGTGTAAAGGTTTGACTTCAGTGTGGAAATATTTTGGAGGTCTCATCCGTTAGGATGGTGGCTCTAATGTGGATGGATGGGTCAGGTGACCACATGAACACAGGTGCATCAAGCCTAATGTATGTGCTAGCTGCATTTAGAGGGCAATCTCATCAGAACAGTGAGGAACTAATACTTAATCATTTCTATGCACCCCTGGCCACAGACCCTTTTTTATTATTATTTGTTTTATGTAAATTTTATTTAGTGTGCTTATTTCTGTTGTCACTGTCAATAAATATATTATGACTTTTTGTAGGGTGCGGAGGCAGCAAATGTGACAGGCCCTGGTGGAGTTCCAGTACAAGGCAGTAAATATGCAGCAGACCGTAACCATTATAGACGCTATCCACGTCGCAGGGGTCCTCCACGCAATTACCAGCAGAATTACCAGAATAGTGAGAGTGGGGAAAAGAATGAGGGATCAGAGAGTGCTCCCGAAGGCCAGGGCCAACAACGCCGGCCCTATCGCAGGCGACGGTTCCCACCTTACTACATGCGGAGACCCTATGGGCGTCGACCACAGTATTCCAACCCTCCTGTACAGGGAGAAGTGATGGAGGTAAGTTATGCCAAAAAGTAAAAGGGTCAGCCCTCTAACCAAAGGGTCATGGGTTTGATTTCTGGTCAAGGGCATATACCTAGGTTGCACATTCCATCCCTAGCCTGATTGGTCTGCATGCTGGAGGCCACCAATCAATGTCTCTCTCATATCGAGACTGTTGCTCACTCACTCTCCTTCCCTCCCTTCCACTCTCTAAAAAATCATTGGGAGCTGAAACTGGTTTGGCTCAGTGGTCCCAGGTTCGATTCCGGTCAAAGGCATGTACCTTGGCTGCGGGCACATCCCCAGTGCGGGGGGTGTGCAGGAGGCAGCTGATAGATGTTTCTCTCTCGATGTTTCTGACTTTCTATCCCTCTCCCTTCTCTCTAAAAAAATCAATAAAATATATTTTTAATGATAATAATAAATTAACAATAAATGGGAAAATATCCTCGTGTGAGGATTAACTTAAAAAAGATAAAAGAATCAACCCTATGTGATAACTTGATAGGACTGCATTATGAGCATATTTTCTTGGTGTCTTCTTTTAGAAGCACTTTTAATTCCTAATAAGAACCAAAAGGATTAATAACTTACTTATAGCATAATCACAATTGCTAGATGGTTTTATTTATTTTTAATTCCTGTATTCAAACTTTGGATTTCTCGTTAGGTTTTTACTCCATTATTGATCCAGCTGGCTTGATTTTCGTTGTCTTTTCAGGGTGCTGACAACCAGGGTGCAGGAGAACAAGGCAGACCAGTGAGACAGAACATGTATCGGGGCTATAGACCACGATTCCGCAGGTATGGTTTGTATTTAAAATTTCCCCAAGCATATTTTAGAAATCGTGCTTTTGCAATCTTCTGGATCATTTTTCTGTTAACAGTTCACATTTGCTTTTGTCAGATGCCTAAAGTCGGTTATCTTTGAGAATGTGTTCCTTACATCCTTTTTACTGGCTCTGGTTAAAAACAATTTGCATAGATAGCGTCGGCTTATTTGGGGTTGTTTTGTGTGTGTGTTTGCATTATTATATCTTTAGAACCTTTGGTAGGGAGAAGGGTAAAGGTGAGCATTACTTTTCAAGCTTGAGCAGTATCTGAAGGTAGTCTAATTTTCGTTTCTCAGTTTGGATATATACTTTTTGTTAGTCACTCCAAAACGGCAAAATGTAATCAGTCTCCAGGTGTGATTTCTAAACTAACAGTCAATATTCAAAACAAAACATTAATAATTACTCCTCCTAACTGATGATCATTTACATACCAGCCTTAACTGTAGATGCCAAAATAAGTTTTAAGAAACAAGTTTCTTACTATAAAAGTATCCAAAATACAGTATAGAAGTCTTCAAAATATATTGTGACTCTACAGGAAGGGAGGTTTCTGACTCGGAGTTTTATGTATTTTACCAAAGATGGAACATTCAATAAAACTTTAGGAATTAGGGACTCCAGTTGCGATTATACCATCTATAGATGTGCAGTGAGAGTTTTGTAATAGCCAGTGTGTGTGTGTGTGTGTTTTCTTTTACTAATCATTGTCCTGTTTTGAGTTTTTCATTAATGAAAATGGACCTGGCGTTATAGCTGTTCATTAAAATTTGAGATTTCTAATTCTCATACCTCTGGAATATTGCGTTAGCCTCATCCTTCATGTTGGAGCTAGATGGGGAGGACTGTTTTGTTTGGTTGGGGGTTTTTTATTTGTTTTTTGGAGGTCTCATCCGTTAGGATGGTGGCTCTAATGTGGATGGATGGGTCAGATGACCACATGAACACAGGTGCATCAGAGAGAAAGGGATAAAGAGATAGAAACATCAATGAGAGAGAATTATTTATCGGCTGCCTCCTACATGCCCCCCACTGGAGATGGAGTCTGCAACTTGGGCATGTGCCCTTGACGAATTGAATCAGGACCCTTCAGTCCACAGACCCATGTTCTGTCCACTGAGCCAAATGAGTGAGGGCAAGGATTGTTTTGATACTGATTGTTGGGCTTTGTTGATCTTGAACTACAGTTCAAAATATTTTAACCTAGACATAGATACCTTGTTGAAATACTATATTACAAATATCACAATGTCATGTTTTATTTAAACAGTGATAAATGTTTTTAAAGTTGGTCTAAAAGAGGCTCTCAGCAATCTATCCATTGCATCCATGGATACCAACAACAGAATCCTTCTCTTCTCCCCCCCCCCCCCCTCCTTGATTTACTTTTTTTGTGACACTATAGAGCTGCCTAGTTTCATTGATGTCCTTAAAAATAGAACATGGCCCCACTGGTATGAATCAGTGGTTGAGCATCAACCTACAGACCAGGTCACAGTTCAATTCCCAGTCAGGGCATAAGCCCAAACTTTGGCCTCAGTCTCCATATGGAGCATTCAGGAGGCAGCTGATCAATGATTCTCATCATTGATGTTTCTATCTCTCCCTCCCTCTCCCTTCTCCTCTGAAATCAATTAAAAATATATGTATGTTAGCCGAGACCGGTTTGGCTCAGTGGATAGAGCGTTGGACTGCGGACTGAAGGGTCCCGGGTTCGATTCCGGCTCAAGGGCATGCACCGTGGCTGCGGGCACATCCCCAGTGGGGGACGTGCAAGAGGCAGCTGATCGATGTCTCTCTCATCGATGTTTCTGACTTTCTATCTCTCTCCCTTCCGCTCTGTAAAAAAATCAATAAAATATATTTAAAGATATATATGTATATGTATTTTAAAATAGAACGTGAATTTTTTTTGTTGAGTGCTTAAGTTGTTTTTGTTTTGGGTATTGGTTTGTTTGTTTTTAGAGAGAGGAAGAGGGGGAAATCCACAGTCAGCTGCCTCACACGCCCCTTCTGGGGATTGAACTCACTACCTTTTGGTGTGTGGGACAATCCTCCAACCAACTGAACCATACTGGCTAGGATAAGTGCTTTGGTTTTACTGTTGGCCTTTTGGTTTAAGTTGACGTAGTCTCATTGGAATGGATAGACTAGTTGGGAGTGCTAGATAATTGCTATGTTGACACATAATTGCCTTAAAGTTTATAATGAGTCTATTAATGAATTCAGTGCTTCCCAAACTGTTTAACCAGGATGTTTTTCCCCCAAAATGATTGGCATATGACATATACATAGGACAAAATCCTGATTGGTGTATGCTCAAGAGCAAATTGAAAGAAATCTGAGATGAGTATTGCTTATGAGAAATCAGCATATTTGTAGACTGAAAATGCAGTAGAGGACAGTTGTTTAAAGTGGGGCCACCAGCATGGTTGTATTTTTTTAGCGATTTTGAACAACAGGCTCAGACTGGGCAGAAAGTTTGATTTGTCCAGCATTTGTTTATTCAAATGAAGATACTAGGGTTGGATTGGTTATAATGATAATGGTGAGCTTTTTATTGGATAAAGAAAAGAAAAATATTTAGGAAGAGTTGGAAACCTGGGTGATCAGATTAGGTATAGGTTAAGTCCTAGTAGAAATAAGGTATGGGAGAACAAGAAGGGTTAAAATGGGAAGGAATTATTGGAGATTGGAAGGCTTGAAATTAAGACGCAAATAGAAAATGATGGGTGGTAGAGTAAAAGCCCAGACTTTTGGGATCTGTCATAACTACAACAGGGAAGGATAGTAAATGGAATGTGCCTAACATGACATTTGAAGCCTTGGGGTTTTAGAAAGAAATGAGAATGGATTTAGAAGTCACGGTGCTGAGATGGGACAGCCACCATTTAAAGGCTGCAAGGGAGAAAGTCACAGCAATTTGCTAAAAACCATGAGTTCTTAGGGAAAAAGTATGGGGTTCTAGCCAGTTTCGCTCAGTGAATGGAGCTTAGGTCTGCGGACCAAAGGGTCCCAGATTCTAGTCCAGTCAAGGACACATATGAAGGAGGCAACTAATTGATGTGTTTCTCTCACATCAGTATTTCTCTCTTCCACTCTAAAAATCAGTGGAAGTATTAGAATAAAAGAAAGTGCGGGGAAAGGATTTCAAGAAGGCTCAGTGGTTGGGAGAAGTAGATTGGGAGATTAGGGGATTTACAGGTGGAAAATGGAATGCAGAGATCTAAACAGGGAATTAGAGTCCGTGATTATCAGAGCACATAAGAAGACATTCCAATCTTGGTGTTCTTTAGACTTTAGGGGGTGCTGTGAGTGTTATTGCCAAGTATTGAGGAGGGGCCAAGAAAACATCACTGTTGTCAATGTTTATGATCACCAGCAAAATAAATCATAGTGTCTTGTCTTGAATTGTGTCTTGTTCTGTGATATTGTTTGTGTTGCTGATATCTTTAATTTTAGGCCATTGAGGATAATTTCTGCAATGTAACACTTGAACTTTGTGGGTGGGTTTTGTTGTTGTTGTTGTTTTGTTTTGGGTTTTTTTTTTAAGTGTGTTGCTCAGTGGTTTATTTTAACATACTCACCAAGTTATGTACCCATTACCACTATCCTAATTCCAGGCATTTTTTCATGACCTTCCAATAAAGCATTCTTCAATTCCCCTCTACCCTAACTGCTGGCTTGCACTAATCTACTTTCTGTGTCTGGATTTATCTATTTTGGACATTTCATATAAATGGAATTATATGATGTAGCTTTTGCTTTTTTAACCTGGCTTTCACTTATCCTATTTTTTAAAATTTAATAAATCTTTATTGTTCAGATCATTACAATGTTGCTCTTTTTCCCCTGTCATAGCTCCCTTCCCATCCTCTGCCCTTACCTCCCCCCTCACTGTCCTCATCCATAGGTGTATGCTTTTTGTCCAGTCTCTTCCCACACACCCCCACACCCCTTTCCCCTGAGAATTGTCAGTCCACTCCCTTTCTATGCCCCAGTTGATATTCACCAGTTTATTCTGTTCATTAGATTTTTAATTCACTTGATTTTTAGATTCACTTGTTGATAGATGTGTATTTGTTGTTCATAAATTTTATCTTTACCTTTTTCTTCCTCTTCTTAAAGAAAACCTTTCAGCATTTCATATAATCTGGTTTGGTTATGAACTCCTTTAGCTTTTTCTTATCTACGAAGCACTTTATCTGACCTTTAAATCTGAATGATAGCTTTGCTGGATAGAGTTATCTTGGTTGTAGGTTCTTGTTAATCATCACTTTGAATATTTCTTGCCATTCCTGTCTGGCCTGCATAGTTTCTGTTGAGAAATCAGCTAACAATAGTATGGGTGCTCCCTTGTAGGTAACTGTTTTTCTCTTGCTGCTTTTAATATTCTCTATCTTTTGTTCTTGGCGTTTTAATTATGATGTGTCTTGGTGTGGTCCTCTTTGGATTCCTTTTGTTTGGGGTTCGGTACGCTTCCTGGACTTGTAAGTCTATTTCACCAGGTGGGGAAACCTTTCGGTCACTATTTCTTCAAATAGGTTTTCAGTATCTTGCTCTCTTCTTTTTTTCTGGCACCCCCATAATTCGGGTGTTGATATGCTTGAGGTTGTCCCAGAGGCTCTTTAAACTGTCTTCAATTTTTTTTATTCTTTTTGCTTCTTGCTTTTCGGGCTGAGTGATTTTTGCTTGTTTTTCAAATCTTTGACTTGATTCTTGGGTTCCTTTAGTCTGCTGTTGGGTTTCTATAAAATACTTATTTCAGTCAGTGTATGTTTAATTTCTAGTTGGTCTTTTTTTATATCCTCATATCCTCAAGGGTCTCGTTAAATTTATCGGCCTTTTTTAGGAGCCTCTTGAAAAACCTTATGACCATGGTTTTGAACTCTATGTCTAGTCGTTTTTTTCTCCATTTCTTTCGCATGTAATTTGTTACCTTGTCTTTGGACTTTGGCTGCTTTCCTGAGTTGGCTCAGTGGGTTGTGTGGTGTGTGTCCTTTAGAGGACAGTGGCTCAGCCTCCCTGTTACCTGAGGTGGACAGGACACTCTTGGTGCACCCCTTTATGGGCTGTGTGCAGACTCTTGTAGTTAAGCCTAGGTTGTTTCAGGTATCACTGGGAGGGGTTGACCTCCAGGCTAATTGGCTGTGAGAGCAGCTGTGCTCAGCCTGGATGGGGTGGAGTCTCCGGGCTGGGCAGGCAGCCTTGGTTTCCTGTCAGCCCTGCCCTAAACTGCTCCCGGGTCTCTGTGCCCCATGGCAATGGCTGCCCACACCTCAGAGAGAAAGCTGCCCGGAACTCTGCTGGACAGTCTAGTTTCTCCCCAAATGAGTCTGGACACCCAAAGACTCACTCAGAATGGGAAAACAAAGCAGTCCAGCATTTTTTGTTTGTTTATATATTTTATTGATTTTTTACAGAGCAGAAGGGAGAGGGATAGAAAGTCAGAAACATTGATGAGAGAGACATCAATCAGCTGCATCTTGCACGCCCCCTACTGGGGATGTGCCCGCAGCCAAGGTACATGCCCCTGACCGGAATCGAACCCCAGCCCCTTTAGTCCGCAGTCCCGATGCTCTATCCACTGAGCCAAACCGGTCTCGGCAGTCCAGCGTTTTTTTGTTGTTTTTTCCCTCCCGAACGATAGAGCCAGCCACGAGCCCTCTCCGATAACTTGCACGCCTGTGCAGCGCCTGAGTTTCAGCGTGCTTCCCCCTTACAGTCCAGCTTCACACCTCATTAGTCTGGGTTCCCTGAGACTCGCCTGGAATTGGGCCTCAGTGCAATGGGACGCCTTGGTCTCACTTCCAGTTCAAGAAAACCAGCCGGGTTTGCAGCCGCCAGTCCTTTCCATTCGTGCGCAGCTCCAAACCTCTTGACTCTGCGTATCTGCAACTCTGTCCTTCACAGCTCCCCGGAGTCTCGGTGTCCTATTATTTTTCCTTCTGTTTGTGGACTGTCCACTCAGCCAGCCCTCTGGTGGTTCTGATTGATGTCCGTTTTGTAGTTTTAAATGTGTTGTACGGGGCAGCAGTATGGGTGTTTACCTATGCCGCCATCTTGGTTCCTCCTCACTTATCCTATTTTTAAGGTTCATCCATGTGATAGCATTCTTTTTTATGGCCAAATTACATTCTATTCTTTGGATATCACATTTTGTTCATTAATCAGTTGATAGACACTTTGGTTTAACTTAATTTTTCCACATCCTCACCAACCCTGATTATTTTTCTATCTTTTGATTATGACCATTCTAGTGAGTATGAAGTGGTATCTCATTCATTTCCCCAAGGACTATACTTTTATTTACACGAAGAGGGCATCTTTTCTTTAAATTTGATTTCCTGCCTTTTAAGCCAGTGTTCATCTATAAAGGTTAAGTAGCGCTTGTTCCCAAACTTTGTTACTGCAAAGCCTGTTTTAAAATGTTATAAAATGACATCAAGTGTTAGACATTTCATGGTTAATTTTGTAATAGATTATGCTATTGATAAAAGTTTGCTTGTCCAGAATCTAGTTTTAAAGAATCATCTTCCAATTTACACTTCCCAGATCTTGTACCAAGTCATCCTTCAGTTTGGGAAATATAAATTTACTTTTGTTTTTGCTAAATTGCTTGCAGACCATTTAATAAACAGAAAGAACCAGATAATGGTGTTAACACTAGTGGGTGGTTAAAGAAATAAGGTTTTATCATTGCAAGCTTGCACAATGTTCCTTCCAGGGGCCCTCCTCGCCAAAGACAGCCTAGAGAGGACGGCAATGAAGAAGATAAGGAAAATCAAGGAGATGAGGCCCAAGGTCAGCAGCCACCTCAACGTCGGTACCGCCGCAACTTCAATTACCGACGCAGACGCCCAGAAAACCCTAAACCACAAGATGGCAAAGAGACAAAAGCAGCCGATCCACCAGCTGAGAATTCGTCCGCTCCCGAGGCTGAGCAGGGCGGGGCTGAGTAAAAAATGCCGGCTTACCATCTTTACCATCATCCGGGTAATTTACCTTAAATGGCCTGTAGCCTCTGAGCAGTCATGAGTTCATTTATGCGAGAAAAAAGCTCATTTCAGTTTGTATCTTGAATAATCAGGGCTTTTTCAAACTTTTCTGAATGTATTGTATTCTGTGATTTAACCAATTGAGAAAGTTTTGATAACCTTGCCCTAAGAAGTATGTTAATTACCTTGTGTTGTTCTGCATTTTTAAAAAGAAATGGGGTAGCTACTGAAATTAATAACCTAGATAATGATGGCCAATATAGTCTCTTTGGAGAAAGTGGTAACCTTGACAGTAATCAATTTCAAAAGCACGGTATTCTTTTTTACTTGATATCGGGAGGCTCGTTGGCTCTGAATTAACTTTTTTTAAGTACATTTTTATTGTATTTAATACAATAAGAGAGACAGAACTATCAGTGATGAGACAAACACTGATCTGCTGCCTCCTGCACACCATGCTCCCTTGGTGCATGGGATGATGTTCATCTCACTGAGCTACACCGCCTAGCTGGAATTAGCGTTTTTAGCCAGTGATGCTTTTTGGTTTTGTCCCTCTGCTATTTTTTGGGTGGCAAAGGTCATCCACCCCTGTTGTGAATCACTGTCCTAGAATAAACCAGTTTGACTTATGTGGACTGCTCCAGGTCACATCCCTACTTAATTGACGTGATCTGGAGCATTTGGTATATTGAAATAACATTGCACTGAATTATCAAGATAATCTTTTCTTATTTTTTTTTTCTCACAGTTTAGTCATCCAACAAGAAGAAAAACGAAATTCCAGCAATAAGAAATGAACAAAAGATTGGAGCTGAAGACCTTAAGTGCTTGCTTTTTGCCTGTTGACCAGATAACTAGAACTATCTGCATTATCTATGCAGCATGGGGTTTTTATTATTTTTATCTAAAGACGTCTCTTTTTGGTAATGACAAACGTGTTTTTTAAGAAAAAAAAAAAAAAGCCTGGTTTTTCTCAATACACCTTTAAAGGTTTTTAAATTGTTTCATATCTGGTCAAGTTGAGATTTTTAAGAACCTCATTTTTAATTTGTGATACAAGTTTACAGCTTGATTTTTTCAAAAAAGTCAACAAACTGCAAGCACCTGTTAATAAAGGTCTTAAATAATTGTCTTTGTGTAACTGTCTGTCATGTTTTATTTTGGTTTATAGTCCTTAGTAGGAACCTTAACTTAAACCTGTCTGAAAATAGATTGTGCTCTGGGAGATTTTCATGAAATACGTATGAGTGACGAGGCCCAACAAGCAAAATCACGCAAGTCCACAGTCCCTCCCATCACCACAGGACCCATCAGTGCACCTCCTGGTGACAGTTTATTTGGGAGTTACAGTGTTACAACCACTGGCATTTAAATTCATGCATGGGGAAGGCAGGTGGTATCCCTCAGCCCAGTCTGCACCCTCTCCAATCTGGGACCCCTTGAGGGGGTTGTCTGACTGCTCGTTTAGGTGACATCCCTCTCACAATTTAGGACTGCTGGCTCTCAACTGCTCGCCTGCCTGTCTCTGATTGCCCCTAACCACTTCTGCCTGCCAGCCTGATCACCCTCTAACCACTCCCATGCCAGCCTGGTCACCCCCAACTGCTCTCCCCTGGAGACCTGGGTCCCCTCAAATGTCCTTCCTTTCAGGCTCGGTTGCCCCCAACTTCTCTCCTCTGCTGGCCTGTTTACCCCTAATTCCCTTGCCCTGCAGGCTTGATCACCCCCAGCTGCCCTCCTTTGCAGGCCTGGTCCCTCCCAACTGCCCTCCCCTATTGGCGTAAGTGGCCAACTTTGACCACATGGGGGCAACCATCTTGTGTATTGGAGTGATGGTCAAACTGTGTATTAATCTCAGATAGGATAAGAGGCCTGTTGCATGATGCGTTGTGCCAGCTTGGTTGCCTTGCCGGGTGTCCCGGATCAGGGTGGGGGTTCCCTTGGGGCATGGGGTGGCCTGGGCGAGGAGCTTGAGGTAGTTGACAGGCCTGCCACGTCCCTAGTGACCCAAGTGGAGGCCCTGGTATCTGGAATTTATGTTCTGCACTTGAAACTAGCCTGGAGCGGAGTCAGCCTCCTGCTCGCTTCGTGGCCACAGCCATTTCTCAGGATATTTGCCTTCTGTAATTGAAACTTTGAGGCCAAGGCAGACCAGGGCTACAGAAAGCTTGGCTTCCTCCATTGCCAGAAGCAACCCTAGCCTCTGCTCTCTTAACAGTGGCTGCCGCCATTTCTGTCAGGATATAATTGAAACTAGCACTGAGTGGAGGCCTAGTCCGCCAAGGGCAAGTGGAAAGTTTGGCTTCATCTATTGCCAGGGAAACCCAAGCTTCCCTCCTATTCTCTGGCTGCTAGCCATCTTGGTTGGTGGTTTAATTTGTATATCACTTCTGATTGGCTGGTGGGTGTGGCTTGTGAGTGGAGCAGAGGTATGGTCAATTTGCATATTACTCTTACTAGATGAGGGGCTCAGTGCAGGAACTTGCACCTTGAAAGGAGTTGGGGTGTGAGGCTGAGGTAGGCAAAGGGCCAGTTCTTGGCCCATTCTCTGCCCCCCCCTCCCCCCAGTCCCTTCTGCTATGGTCCCCAGTCCCCTGTGCCAGCATCCCATTTCTGCACACTGATGGTGCTGAGCCTGCTTGTACCCATTGACTGCACAGAGCAATTGGGCCTGGTGCAGTGAGTGCTGGGCAGAACCTCAGCACGTGGGAGCAGAGAATTTTCGCTAACCAACAGATGCTCTTCCCCAATGACAGTAATTGGTGCCCCCGTTCACCTGCTCCATCCTGCCGCAGCTGATGCCTGCCACGTTCTGTGCATGCCTTTTGGTCGTTAGGTTGTTACTGCCGTTCCATTTGCATACTTGCCTTTTATATAGGATTGTAAAATTACATGACAATATCACGGAAATGTATTAGGGACTATTTTCAGGATCTGGGAGGAAGCAAAAGTATTGAACACTTAAAAGAGGTTTTTGTGTTCATGGAGGTTGAGACTTGATGTCAAATCTTTTTAAAGATTTTGTATTGATTTTTAGAAAGGGATATAAACATCCATTGGCTGCCTCTTGCACACCCCTACCAGGGATTAAGCCCGCAACCTTTTGCTGCACAAGACAGTGCCCAACCGAGATACCCCAACGAGGGCGATTCACCTATTGATCAAACAGTTTGGTAAATTCAAAAGAACCTTTTTGATGGTTCTTAGAAAAGAGATGTACAGGAATGTGTCACTAACTACACGTGTTCTGAGAAGTGCATTGTTGTTAGGTAAGTATCCTGTGAACATCTGACTCCAGCTTAGGTGGTCTGCCTACTGCTGCGAGTACAAACCTGTACAGAATGCTGTAGGTCAAGCATAGGCAATGAGAGCACAATGATAAAAGGTACAGTAAAAATATGGTATAAAAGATTTAAAATGGCACACATACAGGGCATTTCCTGTGAATGGAGATTGCAGGAATAGAAGTTGCTCTGGATGTTAGAATGCTGAATGAATATAGACTACTACTTTAGACTTTATAATAAACACTGGACCACAAACCCTCTCCCCTCCCTGCTTGCTCTTCTAACGGTCATGTAGAATGCCAATGCTGCTCCATGAACACTATTAGTTCAGTGGTCAGCAAACTCATTAGTCAACAGCAGAAACCTTGGCTCTCGAGTCCACCACAGTTGGACTGATTGGAAATACAAGGTGAAGATCATGATAGTGACTAAGGAGGGAAATAAAACTTTGCTTGAGGGTCAGGAGGAATCATTAAAGATGGGAGAGAGAAGGTGATCTGGGAGATTGTTGTGGCAATGTGATTTTGGCTATTGCATGTTGGAGCAAAAGTCAGATTAAGGAATTTTGGTATGCCTAGAAAATATGGAGATGATGTTTTGTTTTTTAAATATATATTTTATTGATTTTTTACAGAGCAGAAGGGAGAGGGATAGAAAGTCAGAAACATCAATGAGAGAGATCAATCAGCTGCCTCTTGCACGCCTCCTACTGGGGATGTGCCCGCAGCCAAGGTACATGCCCTTGCCAGAATCGAACCCGGGACCCTTCAGTCCGCAGTCCGACGCTCTATCCGCTGAGCCAAACCGGTCTCGGCTGGAGATGATGTTTTAACATGCAGAGGATCTATAGCTGATCCTCCAGATTTTAATTTTTGCTTCATTACCCCATCTGGTTCAAAGGGCTCTCTGGCATTGAATTGATAGAAGAAATGTTACCCTATGTAATAAAAGTGTACCTGGTAATAAGCTAACTAGACCAGACAACTTTCCAGCCGAAGCCAAGGCTGCGAAGGAAGCCAGGGGGAAGAAGGCCTACTCTTGCACTAGGCCTCTAGTATAACAAAAAATTCACAAAGTACAAGGAGGGACAGGCCGGCTCTGCACTACTGCAGAAAGCTCTTACTGAAGTGGCAGTGGTATATAGTACTTGAGGTAGCTCCTGTGGACCTGTGTCCTTATGCAGGATCTGAGGTCCTCCAGGAGTTTACAGCAGTGTCTGCTGGAGACATCAAGGTAGATCTGGGAGGGTTAAGGGATGTAATCTGTGCTCTCAAAATTGAGGTTCTGAGAAATGGAATCTATTGCCAAGCACACAGATAGTGACCCCATCAGAGATCCTGAGCCACATACCTTTTTAAAATTATATATATATTCACAAATAAAATTATATATATATTATTCAGTTTATTAATTACATTCCCCTTTTTCCCCCCTATAATTCTCCACCACCCAGTACCCATCTCACCCTTCACCCTCACCTCCCCCACACTGTCCTCTCCCATAGGTGCATGATTTTTGTCCAGTCTTTTGCTGCACCTCCCACACCCCTTTTCTCCTCCCCAAGAATTGTCAGTCCATTCCCTCTATGCCCATGATTCTATTCATCAGTTTATCCTGTTCATCAGATTTTTAATTCACTTGATTTTTAGACTCACTTGTTGATAGATGTGTATTTGTTCTTCATAATTTTTATTTTTACCTTTTCTTCCAATTCTTAAAGAATATCCTTCAGCATTTCATATAATATTGGTTTGGTGGTGATGAATTCCTTTAGCTTTTTCTTAGCTGTGAAGCACTTTATCTGACCTTCAATTCTGAATGATAGCTTTGCTGGGTAGAGTAATCTTGGTTGTAGATTCTTGCTATTCATCACTTTGAATATTTCTTGCCACTCCCGTCTGGCCTGCATCGTTTCTGTTGAGAAATCCGCTGACAATCGTATGGGTGCTCCCTTATAGGTAACTGTTTTTCTCTTGCTGCTTTTAATATTCTCTCTTTGTCTTTTGCTCTTGGCATTTTAATTATGATGTGCCTTGGTGTGGTTCTCTTAGGGTTCCTATATATTGAGGTTCGGTGCGCTTCTTGGACTCCTAAGTCAATTTCTTTCACCAGGTGTGGGAAGTTTTCGGTCACTATTTCTTCAAATAGGTTTTCATTGTGTTGCTCTCTCTTTTTCTGGCACCCCTAGAATTCGGATGTTGGTGTGCTTGAGGTTGTCCCAGAGGCCCCTTAAACACGATCTTCAATTTTTTGTATTCTTTTGGTTTCTTGCTTTTCCAGCTGAGTGGATTTTACCTCTTTGTATTTCAAATCTTTAACTTGGTTCTTGCGGTCCTCTAGAGTACTTTTAGGTCTTTGTATAATATTTTTTATTTCAGTCAGTGTATGCTTAATTTCTAGTTGGTCCTTTTTCATATCCTTGTAGGTCTTGTTCATTTCCTCGAAGGTCTTGTTCATTTCCTCGTAGGTCTTGTTCATCTCCTCCTAGGTCTTGTTCATTTCCTTGTAGGTCTTGGCCTTTTCTATGAGCCTCTTGAAAAGCCTTGTTACTGTAGTTTTGAACTCTATGTCCAGTCGTTTTTTTCCCCTCCATTTCTTTCCATGTCTCTGCATTGTGGCTGCTTTCCTGAGTTGGTCGATTAGCTTTGTGTGGTAGATGTCCTCTAAGGGATAGTGGCTCAGCCTCCCCAGTTACCTGAGGTGGATACGGGTTGCACAGTCTTGTTGAAGTTAAGCCTAGTTTATTGTTGCCAGCACTAGGGGTTTGACCTCCAGGCCAATTGGCTGTGAGGTTCAGCTGTGCTCAGGTTGGATGGGCGGAGTCTCCGGGCTGAGCAGGCAGTGTCAGCTTCGCCCTATGCGGCACTTGGGACTCTGTGCCGGGTGGCAATGGCTGCCAGCACCTCTTAGAGAGAGCTGCTGCCGAGCTCCACCTGGTGCCAGACAATTCAGCCTCTCCCCAAATGAGTCTGCACACCCAACGTCTCACCCAGGGTCATAAAACAATGCAGTCTGGTGGTTTCCCAAACGAGAAAGTAAGTCACAAGTCCTCTCTGCGCAGTCACGCAGCTCTGCTGTTTTCAAGTTTATGCACACTGCACATGCTCACCCTCTCCACAAGCTTCAGACCCTTGCAGCACCCGAGTTTCAACGTGCCTTCCCACTGTCCAGTTTTACCCCGTATGATTATGGGTTCCCCAGACTTCGCCCAGAACTGGGGAATCAGTGCGGTGGGACGTCTTTGTCTCCCCCATTCAAGAAAACCGGCCAGGTTTGCAGCTGCCTGCCCTCTCCACTGGCGCACACACAGCTCCAAACTTCTGACACCACAAGTATCTTCAACGCTGTCTGCCCCTCCTCTGAGTCACTGTGTCCTATCTTCACTTTTATTTGTGGAATTTTCACTCGGCCAGCTTTCTGGTGATTCTGGATGATGTTTGTTCTTTCATTAAGTTGTAGTTTTGAAATTGCTGTGTATGGCAGCAAGATGGGTGTTTACCTATGCCGCCATCTTGGTTCCTCCCACATACCCTTTCATTTCTTAGACAAAATTCAGCTCCATTATGATCTTGTGGGACCATGATGGTATATGTGGTCTGCTGATGAAACAGTATGTAGTGCATGATTGAAATAGTTTGTCTTAAGGAATGGGAAAGCAAATATACTGGGGAAATAGAACTTCTGGCAGGTGGGGAATTGGGTTTAGTTAGGGTTTTGCTACTTGACTTCAACAGAGGAAGAAAAGAGCAAAACTATTGAAAGTGAATGTAAGGCTATAGTTGATAGTAATGTTCCCAGCATCCCCTAATCAGGGATGGGTCTGATTAGCCAAAGCCAATAAAAGCATAGCTTTCTCTGGTGACTGGAATTGGTCCAAGACTTGGCAAGTGTTCCAAATTGACTCACTGGAGGAGTTCTATTTTAAGGGAGTTGTTGGTAGTGGTCCTAGAATGGCATGCTTAACCTTGAGATGTAGTGTAGTTACTCGTGGTGACATGTAAGTTGTGGTCATATGAGTGGAAGATGAAGAGACTGCTGGAAGTGGAAAGGTCAGAAATAGACAACGGTTTTCAAAGAATCCTCTGGGCAATGAGATGGCCTCACGTGATGATAGAAGTAGTTCCATGGAGAAGCCATGACGGTGACCTTGAAATGACAATCTTCAAGGAATGCTGCTGGATATCAGATATAATCTGAGTGTGTGGGCTTCAAAGAAGTTGATGTTGAGGCCGTATGAGGGAGGAAAATAGTGTAGAAGTGGCAATGCTGTGACAGAGACAGCCCACCACCAGGCATTATAGTACTTGGGTTAAAAGAAGAAAAAGATATCACTGAACGGGCTCCGAGGGAAGTGTCCTAGGGGTGAGTCTGGTTAGAGGTAGAATAAGAAGGTGAAGGAATATCCAGAATAGGCTGGCTTTCAGAGGACACAGTGGAAGGTTTGGGAAGGGAGCAATATTGGATCAGAATTGGAGTAGGAGAGAGTTCATGGGAATTAAAGTGACAGCTGACTGGGGTGGGGGAAGCTTTAACATTTGGTAGAGGCAGGCAAACAGGAATGTAGCACGGGACAGGCTTAGTCCTGTGGCTCTGCTGGAGGAAGGACTACTCATACTGGTGAGGCTGGCTTGTGGCTGGGAAGGAGCAGTTTTAGCAGCTCTGCCTCTCCCTGCTCAGAATGGCCCCCCAGGGAGAGGAGGGCCAATTTACATGCCTTTAATCTGGCTGCCTGCTTATAAGTCTATAAATGTACAGAAGTGAGTAGATTTACACCTATTCTAGTGATGTTTTAGCCCTTTGCAGGCTTAGGGCAGCTAGCTGGTGATAGGGAATCTGGATTATTTTTAAATAGAATGCTTTTCACTTCAAAAATATTATGCCCTAACTGGTTTGGCTCAGTGGAGTGTTGGCCTGCAGACTGAAGGGTCCCAGGTTCGATTCTGGTCAAGGGCATGTACCTTGGTTTTGGGCACATCCCCAGTAGAGAGTGTGTAGGAGGCAGGTGAATCAATGTTTCTTTCTCATTGATGTTTCTAACTCTATCTCTCTCCCTTTCCATTCCTCTCTGTAAAAAATCAATGAAATAGGCCGAGACCGGTTTGGCTCAGTGGATAGAGCATCGGACTGCGGACTGAAGGGTCCCGGGTTCGATTCCAGTCAAGGGCATGTACCTTGGTTGCAGGCACATCCCCTGTGGGAGGTGTGCAGGAGGCAGCTGATTGATGTTTCTCTCATCCATGTTTCTGACTTTCTATCCCTCTCCCTTCTGCTCTGTAAAAAAATCAATAAAAATATATTTTTTTAAAAATCAATAACATATTTTTTTTATATTTCTTTTTTTTTAATGTATTTTATTGACTTTTCACAGAGAGGAAGGGAGAGGGACAGAAAGTCAGAAACGTTGATGAGAGAGAAACATCAACCAGCCGCCTCCTGCACACTCCCCACCGGGGCTATGCCTGCAACCATGGTACATGCCCTTGACTGGAATCGAACCTGGGACCCTTCAGTCCGCAGACCGACGCTCTATCCACTAAGCCAAACCGGTTTCCGCAATAAAATATATATTTTAAAAATCTTTTAAAAATATTACTCTGGGGCAAAGAAAAAAGTTTAATCAGAAATGACCAATTTAGACATTGTTGCAGAAGTCGTGTAAGTAATGAGACCTGGACCATAGACATGATAGCAGGAAAAGGAGGTCCAATTTAAGATGTTTTCAGAATGGAGTTGACAGATCTTTGTGACTAGCTAGATGTAGGGATGTGGTATGTCGATGCAAATAGTGCCATCTGCTGGAGTAGAGAAGCAAAGGGATATGCTCAGTTTTAGCTATATGGAGTTTGGGGTACCTCTGGGCCATCCGTGGGGAGTATGCAGGAAGCCGATCTGGAGCTGAAGCCAGGTTGAAGCTGAATGTTGGACATTCATCAGGCAGCTATTGAAAGCTATGGTCAAAGATGAATTCACATTACTCGAGAAGCATCTGTGAAGAGCAGAGGGTGGAGGCCCCGGCTTTTGAAATAAGGCCAAGAACAATGATGCATTAAATCAAGAATCATGGACATCGTAGAGTTCTAAAGAATAAAGTAGAAATGGTTCAGCTGGCATCAAAGCCGAGAGTTCCAGGGAAGGTGAGCTAGGCCCCAGACGGCAGCAGCTGGAGGGTGAGTGGAGCTGCTAGCCCACAGTCTTCCCCGTTTCAGTAACAGCTGGTCCTCCTGACAGGTCCCAGCCCCTCAGAGTCAATCCTGACATCTCACTTGTTCTCACATTCCACGTCCCATAAGTCTTTAAATTCTATCGGTTCTACCTTTGAAACTCCCAGAATCTGAGCACTTTTCACCGCTTCCAATCACATGGGTCCAGGCCTCCATCATCTCGCCTGGATTATTGGCATAGCCTCCTCGGTGAGCTCCCTGAAACCTTCCTTCCCATGCCCGCCTCTCCCGCAGTAAGCTCTCAACATTAGCAGTAGGGTGTCAGACTTTTTTTTTTTTAATATATTTTATTGATTTTTCACAGAGAGGAAGGGAGAGGGATAGAAAGTCAGAAACATCGATGGGAGAGAAACATTGATCAATTGATCAGCTGCCCCTTGAACACCTCCAACTGGGGATGTGCCCGCAGCCAAGGTACATGCCCTTGACCGGAATTGAACCTGGGACCTTTCAGTCCGCAGGCCTACGCTCTATCCACTGAGCCAAACCGGTTCGGCAGGGTGTCAGACTTTGGGTCACTTCCCTGCTCAGGCCCTCCGGAGGCTTCAGTGTCACTTGCACCATGTGCCCCGACCTGTCCCATTCTCAATCTGTTCCCCCCCAGCCTCCTCCACCCCCGCCTCAGGCCTTCCCACCTCGCGCCAGGCACACTCCCACCTCAAGACTTTGACACTTGCTTTCCCCTCTCGCTCAACAGGATGACTGTTTCCCCAGATAACAAAATGGCTTTCTCCCTCAGACCACTCTGACCATCTGTTTAATGTAGCAGGCCCTTCCCACACTCAGATCTCCCAGCCTCCTTACTTACCCTGCTTGATTTTCTCCATAGAGCATACCCTCACCTGCTTATCTATATTAACTTTATTCTCTCTCATAGAAGTTATGCTCTGTAAGGGATTTTATCCATGTTGTTCACCTGTTGATGTAGCCAACAAGACTAAAAGAGTACAGAAGTAAAGCTCACAGCCCTAGCCAGCGTGGCTCAGTGGATAGAGCATCAACCTTTGGACTGAAGGGTCCCAGGTTCGATTCTGGCCAAGGGCACAAGCTTGGGTTGCAGGCTTAATCCCCAGTAGGGGGTGTGCAGGAGGCAGCCAATCAATGAATCTCTCTCATCATTGATGTTTCTGTCTCTCCCTCTCCCTTCCTCTCTAAAATCAATAAAGAAATAGTAAAAACAAAACAAAACAAACAAACAAAAAAAAAAACCCACACAGGATATGTCGAAGTGGGATAAAGGAAGCAACTGCTGCCACTGGAAGGACAGATGCGTGATTGGGGCCATATTAATTGACATATTAGCCAAATAGGATGATTGTGAGAAGGAAAGGACTGTGGTTATCATTCATACTGGGATGAAATTGCCCTGGGCAACAAGGGAGTTCCAATAATTTAAAGATAGGTAAACTTTGGGGAAGGGTTTTTTTAGGAGGAGGAGACATGTTTAAAAGGCGAGGGAGAAGGAGCCAGCTAAGAAGACAGCTTTATGTATACGGTACAACGAAATGCCTCACTTTACCCTGGGCATAAAATTTGATATCTATAAGTCATTTTCAGACACCAGGAAGGAACATGATTTGGGGTCAGGAAACCTGAGCTCCACACAGACAGTGAAATCCCACCTTCCAGAGCCTCTTGGTGGAGCTCACACAGAAGTCAGTATGGCACGTGGAAGTGTTTCTCAAAGTGTGGTCTGTGGGCCCCACTCCAGAGTCCCCATCAGACCGTTAATTCAGATGCAGGGGAGGACCCTCCAAATGAGCACATTACATAAGCCTGGAAGCATTCAGATAGTACCAGCTTCCTAAAGTTCTTGTGAGGATGACATGAAAATCAGTAAAATAATACCTAATTAGTAGCTGAAGTGACTCCCAAGGGATATAAAGGCCTGGTGCTTCCTACCACCCCAATCATTTTAGCTTTTCTCTCCTGCGGCCTGAGCAAAGCGCCCTCCCTTCTTTGCTGCCTCATTCCTTTCTCCACTACCTTGCTCTCTCCCATCTCCTCTGCCTACCTCCCATCTCCACTGCCTCGCTCCCGTCTCCTCTGTCTTGCTCCCTCCCTTCTCCCCTCGACCCACCTGCTTACTTCTCAGCTTTGCTCCCTTCTGCAGTGCTTGGCTTCCTTCTACTCTATCTCCTGAAGCACAAATATGCAAATTAACTGCCATCTTGGTTGGGTTAATTTGCATACTTGCTCTGATTGGCTTGTGGGCGTGCATTGTGGGTTTCGTGAAGGTATGGTCAATTTGCATATTACTCTTTTATTAGATAGGATTTTATAACTTCTGCCCCAGACCTTTTTGTTCCTAGAGTATTTTAAAGCAAAGTCAGCCATTATATTATGTCAGGGTGCATTTCTAAGAGATAAGGGTTAAACAAACAAACAAACTACAGTGTCATTATCACACAAAATGAGCAACAGAATTAACCGTAATTCCTTGACATTATCTAATACTCAATCCCCACCCAGATCTTTGGATGCAGACAGCAGTTGAGTCCCCTGGCCAGCTACTCCAGTGCCCGGGTTTACTCCCCTTGCTACTTGGACATTCCTTAGGGGCTGAGCATACAAATATATTCCTCCCCAAACCATATTTGTTGGCCAATTTCATTCTTAAGGGGGCAGTGTATGCAAAAACAATGGCTGAAGCTTTAGGATCAAACCCTTTGCCTCTGGCTAATTCTTGAACCTGGAGGTTGGGACAGTAAATCGGATCTCAGTCCTGAGGCTTGGGAAGTGAACCCCACCACAGGCTTGCAGCTCAAGTGACCTTGACTAGACATTTGAAAGAAGTTGCTTCTGGAGAGTCCTGGGGGATCAAGCTCCCCAAACTCTTCTAGCTCCAAACCCTTCTCACTTCTCCCAGGCACCCTCACATTGCCAGCACCTCAACCTCCGGCCCCTCTCCCCGCTCACACACACACTGTTCATCAGTGTATGAGCTGGGTTGTGTGTGGTGAACTGACTCCACCTCTCCAGGCTCTGGCCTCCCTTTAGGAAGGACCACACTGAAGTGTGCTCCTGCCTTGCTCTCAGGCCGGCCCTGGGTGCAGAGCTGGGCTCACTCACAGCCTGTCCCTATAACCCTCAGGAAGCAGCTAGGGCAGCCTATCCCCACCTCTTCCTACCAAGTCTTATCTCTGCAGAACCTGGTTTTATCCTGTTTTAACAAGACCCAGAATGGAAGTTTCACCTTGGATACACCACCTAGGAGAACACCAGTAGGCCCTTAACTGTTACCCCTTGCACTCCCGCCCGCATCCTGGCCTGAGGAACGCAGACCTGAGCCGTGCCTCTTGCCTCCTTTCTTTTCTCTAAAGCTGGTGCTGTTTCTGTCCGTGAGGATGGTGGGTAGGGTGGGGTGAGGGGGCGCCTGGGTCCTTTGCTCAGTGACAGTCCTGAGCCTCTGGTAGACCCTGAACCGAAAGAGACCACACAGTTTCCTGGCCAACTGCTTGGTGGCCAAATCCCCAGCCTGGGACCGAGGTGGAGCCTTGGGCCCCACACCCCACGCTGTCAGCCTGCACCGGTGCCAGGAGCCTTCTGTGACGCTCAGTGTCCAGGTTCCAACTGGGGGTGAGTCAGGGCTGCGCGACAGGAATCACACTCCAAGTGGTTTCAGCAAAAGGTCTGTTTATTGGAGACTCGGGGAACAACCTGGTCTCAGGGTCTCAGGGTCTCAGGAAAGGCAGAGGGAGACGGGGCTTCCTCACCTCTTCTCTGCAGTGCTTTGCTCCTCTGAGACCCCCTTCCCCAGCCCGGAGAAAAATGTGGCCCCGACTTTAGGCCTCACAAAGGTGCTGCTGACCGCCGCAGTCCCTCGGGAGCTGCCTGAGCTCAGATGCCCGGTCACCCCAGGCCGATTACATGGAGGTGTTGGGGGTGCAGCCTGGGCGTCAGAGGCCAGAGCAGCTGAGCTATAGCTGGGGCTGGAACTCAGGCCAGAAGACTTTCGTACTCATCCATGACTGGAGGGGTGGCCGTCCTGTAAGCCATTTAGGGCCACACTCGGGCCCCTCTCTGGCACCCCCTCTGGCCAGAGGCTGGATGGGCTTCATGCTATAGCCATTCCCGAGGCTCCACATGGATGTGCAGCAGCTGTCCAGCCAGGGCCCACACCGATGATCCCACAGCGGCTCTCCCCTTCCCTCTCCTCTTCCCTCTCCCCCTCCCTCGAGCATCCACAACAGTCATCTTGTCAGGATTCATCTCTCAGAGTCAAGCTCGGAGAAGGCTGGGTTGTGTCCTGGGATCTGACTAGGTGAGAGAGGTGGTCACAAAAAGTGGTGGAGGAACCAGAAGGAAGCTGGCTGAGGAGGGCATCGGGCAGGCAAGGGACCATGGCATCCGCTCTTTCCGTGTGGGAGAGAGAAGGCGGTGGCCAGAGAGAGGCTCGGGGTCCGGGAAGGACTTTTAGGGTGAGAGAGGCCTGAGCAGGAGGGGAGAAACAGGTCTGGGTGCATTTTCCCTGCCCTCCTCTGAAGCCTCTCCCCCTTTTAGACTAAGGGGGTGGGTACCTGACCCAGGGGCAGACCTAGGAACAGGGGTGGGACTGCATGTCTCTTTAGGTCCAGGGCTCCCTGACTGGGGGATGCTGCCCAGTGCTGGGCCAGGCCTCAGAATGGGGTCACCCATTGGGAGGTCCTAGGGCCAACCCAAGGCCAGGCTGCGGAGGTTACTGGGCAGGAGTCCTGGTCAGCCTCGGCCACTATGTAACCCACTCTGGACCTGTCTCCCCATGCTATGCCTGACAACCCCAGGGACCAGCTCTGACCTCTCTGAGCTAGCTCCCACCCCAGCCATGCCCGGGACAGATCCAATGACACCACACTTGGGGCTGGGTGTTCACTTCTCTTTCCAAAAAGTACCAAACACACAGTATGGGTGTGGCAGGGACACAGCCAGGCTGGGGGCCTGGGCATTACACACCCAGGGGGGCCTTGGAGGAGGCAGACAACTTAAGAATTGGTCTGAAAGTCAAAAGAGAGGACAGTTGGTTAGTGGGGTGAGCAGCAGAGGGGGAAGGAGGGGCAGGGGCTGTGGGGATCAGGCCTAGGCCCAGGGCTGGCCAGTGGGGTCCGACCTGGGCCCCCACAGCAGCCCTGCCTGGGGCTGTTCCCTGGGGCGGGGGGAGGAGAACGCAGTCTGTGTGGGTGTCCATGCAGAGCTGGGCATGCTGCAGAGCTGAGACCTGAACTCAGAGGCAGTGGGGCCAAGGGTCTTGGTCTCTCTGAACCTGTTCCCTCATGTACAATGTGGGGACGTTCGTCATCCCAGCACCGCCTCCTTCATGCAGTGGCTGTGAGGGGCCCAGGGCTCTGGCCACCCCAGGGCGCTGGACACCAAGGTCCATCTTCATTGCTCTGCCCCCAGGGCCCAGCACGGTGTAGACGCTCATGTAGCCCTTCAGTGAGTAATAAGTCTCCAGTGAAAGGGCGGGCACCTGGACTGTGGGGACACACCGGGTGCCGTGGGACTGTGTGGACCGGCCCATGCCTGCACCTGGGCCTGTGTGTACACGTGTGGCCTCTCTCTGAGTATCTGGGTCTCGGTCTCAGAGCGAAGGGTGGATGCCTATGTTGGGGACAAGCTGCTCAGAGCCCTAACCAAGCTCAGGGGACACCCTGTATCCCATGGGCCCTGCTCAGAGCGCTGCCGGGGCTGTGGGGTGCTGGGGGCAGAATGCTGGCTGGGGCTGGTGGCTCAGACGTACTCTCTGGCTGCCGCTGAGGGCCCGGGCCGGTAGGGCTGTGGGCTGCTGTTGACTCTCTCAGTCTCTGGGCACGTACAGCAAAGGAAGGAACCCCCCAGCATGGCCAGGCCAGCAGAGGCCCAGCCCACGAACAAGGCTGGGCCAAACTCGTACCTGCAAGGAGTAGGGAGGATGCCATCA
This sequence comes from Antrozous pallidus, assembly GCA_027563665.1. NCBI lineage: Eukaryota > Metazoa > Chordata > Mammalia > Chiroptera > Vespertilionidae > Antrozous > Antrozous pallidus. Next base: position 182,631,284 of record CM050508.1, read on the forward strand.
GGTATGCCATCAGTGTCACCAGGGGCTTCCTAGCCTGGGCCCTGGCTGGGGTCGGGCAGGTGTTGGGAGCTGAGACTGGGGCCTCACAGGGGTGGGGGGGCCTAGCAGCCTCTCCGGATGAGCTGGGATGAGCTCATTCTTCCTCTGTGGCCACCCAGCAGGTCCACACTATACAGGGTGACCCAGACCCATGGGAGGCTGCTCCGTGCAACCCTGGCCCCTTCCTCATCTGGCCAGTCCAGGGGTAGGCGAGGGCCTGCAGGTCCTGTTGGCAGAGCAGGCCAATCCCTGCTACCTCTCTCAGTCACGGTCTGACCCTTAGAACCCCAGCAAGGACTCCCCACTGCCCTCTGAGAAGGGCACTCCAGGCTCTTCACGGCTGGGCCCTGTGCACCAGCTTCGGCAGTGCCCTAGGTCTACCTGCGTCCGTGCCTTTGCCTGAGGCGCCCCCTCCTGGAGATCTCCCGTTCTGTGCCTCCTGTGCTCCGCCTTCAGGACCAGTTAAGAAGCTGCCTCCTCCAGGGGACTTTCCCAGGCGCCTCTGGGCTCCCCCTTATGGCACGGACTCTCACTAGGTAGCCATTCAGTACCATGCTTTTCAAGCCATACACCTGAGGTCTCATTTTTCTCCCCTCTCCAAACCTCTGCCTCCTCCAGGGAGCACTCCCAACTGCTACAGCCCAGGCATCTTTTCTCATCCTCCCTCCACCCCCCAAAACTCCTCCACCCACCCCTTACTCTCCCCACCCTCTCAAGGCCTGTGGGATGACTGGGATCGAGATTGTCCCATTCTCTGCTCCTGGCAGAGCTGAGGGGTGAGGGAGGAGCCACAGGGGCCCAGGTTCTTCAGATCCCCACTCAGCCCCCATGCCCTTGGCCTCACGTGCCCTGACCCTTCAGCCTTTGAAATATCTCCGACCCACTCCTCACCTCCAGCCCCCTGGCCCATGCCTCTGCTCCAGACCTTTGCAAAAGCACCTACTGGTCTTGCCCCTCTCCCACCATTCTCCACACCTGGGCTGGAGGGACGGTCAGCTGCCTGAGGAACAAAACCTTCCCGTGGCTGCAAGGCCCTTCGTGATTGGCCCTCCAGCTTCACCCGCCCTGCTGCCCACCCAGAGTGACAGCCGCCTCCTGCAGAATAATAATGGGGGAGTGGCGGCGTGGTGCTGAGTCCCTTACCTGCATATGTCATTGAACCATCACAACCCCGGGTCCTAGCTCCCTTTTACAGGGAGGTAACCTGGCACAGGAAGATTAAGGAACTAGCCCGTTACACAGCAGCACGTGCAGAGCTGGGACTGAAGCCCAGAGCCAGGCACTTAGCTTCTGGGTGTCCTTACAGGCACCCTGTCCTTTGGAGGGCCCAGCCACAGGGAGCTTCTCAGTGACAGCATCTGGAGCCGGCCCCTGTGCCCCCTCCATGTGCCCTGCAGGATGTAGGCAGTGGGGAGGGAGGCCCAGCCTGACCTCTGGCCCAAGCCGTGTCTTGGCACTCACCTGGCATTGATAGGTGTGCTCGGGTTGAAGAACTCCTGGGTCACCAGGGTGGCATACCATGAGACTGCAGTCAAGGTGCAGAGGCCTACGGACAAAGGGGCAGGTGCTCAGGTCTGCCCCCTGCTGGCCACAGTGAGGGTTATCTGTCATGGCCAACCTGGTGGAGAAGGAGCCTGGGCACTCACCTGCCAAAAGGAAGAGGGCCCCCCCAGAGATGGCAATGCGGCCCTTGGCGGTGGGGTTGCTGTCTCCGACCCGGGTGCACTTCATGCCGACGACACTGAGGATCATGGCCACGAAGCCCAGGAGCACAGCCACCACCATCAGGGCTCTTGCTGACTGGATGTGACCTGGGGGGCAGGAGGGGCTGAGCTGATGGGAGGGGGGTGGGGCGGGGAGGTGGGTGGACGGGGAGCCCCGGATGGGAGGCTGAAGCTGCTCTGGGACTGCCATGGCAGGAGTGAGGGTGCAGTAAAGTGGGACGGGGTGGAGCTTCCCTGTATAACCCGTCCTTCTTTGTTCCCTCTCATTTTCAGGCTCCTCTGTGGTGACCAGGCCGTCCTCTCCTCAGCCGCTCTCTGGCTGGGACTCCTGTTGGGGCCTGCCCCACCCAAACAGCAGAGGCAGCTTCTCCTGAGACCTTTCAGATTCGGCAAAAGGCGGAGTGGAGGGCAGCTGAGGCCCAGTTCAGCCCAGATGGCCCTTCGGTAGGGATGCCAGCCCCCATTGGCCATTGTGATTATTGCCACCTTCCCCTTTGCCCTCTGAGTCACCCATGGCAGGCCTACACGCCTGTTGCCCGGGTCACTTTTGGGCTGGGGGCAGATGGCTGGTCGCTGGGCTCTGGCCTGTGGGCCCCAAGCCAGGGACAAAACTGCAGTGGTGCCTGCTTATGAGCCAACTTTGTAAGGCTCAATTCCAAACCCCGGGAGGAAGCAGAGATCAACTTGAGGGCTGGAGCACATGCATGTGCACATACATGTATGCATGCACGTGTGTGTGCCTGTGTGTAGGGGTGTGTGTGTGTGTATGCATGTGGGTGTACTTACATGTGGATGCTTTCCTAGCTGGCAGGGCCAGTATGTGAGTGCGCACCAGGTGTACAGAGCATGGGGAGAAGGAGAGGAGAAGGTCTTGACCGAGCCTTTCTGAGTGCCAGGCACTCACCTCACCCGACCCTCCCACCAGCCTCTGTCATAGTTCTCCCTTTACACATGAAGACTTAGGAACACAGAGAGGGAGGGCCAGTGGTGTTTTCAAGGTTACAGTGGCAGAGCTGGGATCTGGACCCCCGGCTGCCTGAACCTAGACCCCTGCCCGCTGTGGGGCACCCAGCTGGCCTAGATTTTCAACAAGTTCACAGGGCGGGGGGCGGGGCTGGGGAGTGGAACCCAGTGCGGGTGGAGGACTGTACGGAAGCTTGCTCAGGACCTCCCCTCCCCTCTCGCCACCCGCTTCCCCACTCCCAGCCCAGCTGGCATGAGGCCTACCTTCCAGGGCGAGCAGTGAATCGTAGAGCTTGCACTGCACCTGCCCGGTGCTCTGGGACGCACAGGACATCCAGAGCCCTTCGTAGAGGCCCACGGCGGTGATGATGGCGTCGCCCGCGTAGGAGGACTGCTTCCACTGCGGGAGGGCTGTGCTGGCGATGATGCCCACCCAGCCACCCAGGGCCAGGAAATAGCCCAGGAGCTGGAGGCCCGAGTTGGCCATGGCCCAGGGGAGGGGGCTCAGGACTGGGCCAGGGTCCCTGGGGCAGCTGGGGTCATGGCCAGGTGAGCCAAGCTGCGGGGCGGGCTGAGGTGCAGCAGTGGTGAGAGGCTGAGCAGAGGTGGCAGCCCAGCCTCAGCAGCAGCAAAGGCAGCGGCTGGGGCTCTAGAATGCAGGGGGAGGCCTAGGCGCTGGCACGGGCCAGGGGCCCGCCCACAGCAGCCTGCTAAGTCAGGGCAGGTCCCAGCAAAGCTCCTGCCCAGCCCCCTGGGGGAGGGAGTTGGCTGTGGAGCAGGTGGGTGCTCCTGCCCCACCCCCAGGGACAGAGAAGGGAAGGGCGGGGGGGGGGGGGGGGGGAGTGACCCTGTTGTCCTCAGGGCCTTTCTGCCAGGAAAACCCCTTTAGGAACCTGATGTCAGAGCCTAACATTCTCCCAATTCCTACCGAGCTCCAGCCCCGAGGGGAATGATTTTGCTCTTGGGTGGCTGAACTGACCCGGGACCTCTGTGCTCTCTGCCTGCGGGACAGAAAACAAATGGAATCCCTCGTGCAGCAGGTAAGACCAGAGGAAGACACCAGGAAGAAGAACTTTTTGGAGAGGACTCTGAGGCAGATTTGGAGAGACGGGTCTGGGGAAGGGGTGTTGGAGAGATGGTGTCCTGGGTACCTGGGGGCCATGTGTATAATAAGGCCAGGGGAGGCCAGACCAGGGAACATGCACTGTGGAGTCTGTTTACAATATGAGCAGGGCGGAGAGGGACCCATCAAGGCTGGGCCAGACCTGGCTGCCGGTCAGCAAGGGGCCTGGCAGAGAGGTAGGAGATAGCACCGGCCTTCTGGCCTCAGCCTGAAGGAAGGCAGACTGTTCAGCTCCTTAATCCCCTTCTGGCTGGCTTAGCAGCTCCTGCTGGGGCCAGAGGCACTGTGCCCTGGCCCCCAGCTCCAGAGCAGCCTGTTGGGGAGGGAGCTGTGGCCTCTGTACATTCCTGGGGTTCAGGCTTCCCCCTCTTTCCACCCACCTTCTCCTCTCCCTCCCACCCCAGCTCCGCCCTCTGGAGCAAGAGAATATTTAACTCTCCTGGACCTCATTAGCAATCCCCTCACGTTCACTTGAGTTTGGCTGTGGGTACAAGGGGAATGTCACAACCCTGCTCCCACCCCCAGCCACCCCCTTCATCTTCAGGGGCCACCTGCTTTTGCTGGATTGAACTGGGTGAATGCAGGGTCCTGCTGTTGACCACCCCAGCTTCCTCCCCCGCAGCCCTGGCCTCCTTCCACAGGGACCCGTCCCCAGCCTGCATCCTTGCATTCTTCACGTGGCTATGCAAACGAGAGGGTGCCAGGCACTGCATAGACAATGGCTGCCCTGTGTGTCCACCCAAGGCGTGGGCCCCTGGTATGGCCTGGAGCCCCCGTCCTTGGAAGCTGGGGGAACAGCCAGCCCTCTGAAGGGTCAGGGGTGGGTGCTGTTTGGCCTGCGGTTTGGAACACTGGCCCCCCCATGGCCCTTCCTGCTGGGAAGACCAGAGCCACCTAGATCTGTGTACTTGGGAAGGTCTGGGGTCTAAGCAAGGGGTGGGGAACATCTGGCCCGAAGGCCATAGAAGGCCCGTGAACTCATTTGGTCTGGTCCTGCCGAAGTTTTAGGGGTGAGTTAATTAAATGTTTGACCAAATGGAGCAGGCTCGTTTTCGAGTGGATTATGTTGTATGGCCCGTGAGTGATGTTATAAATACCCACATGGCCTGGGTCAGAAAAAAGGTCCCCCACCCCAGGCAGGAGCAGCTGTAGGGAAGTCAGTGCTGAGTTCAGATTCCTCTTTCCCCACAGACAATGCCGAGACAGCCCAGCCAGGGCAGCTGAGGTCACTGCTGGAGCCCAGAGTGGACACGCCTGGGCACCCACTGAGCACCTGGCACAGGTCTTTGCACTTTAGTATCAAGATCACACAGAAACCAAGTGTGAGAGCCACACAGGCCCCCAACCCACAGCTGCCACCGTCCGTGGCTGAGTGAGGGAGCCGAGAGCCAAGAGGCCCGTGCGTGGCCGTCTCCACGACAAAGGCCTCGGCTCTGAGGCCGGGGCCAGAGACGTCTATGATCCAGAATGACGCTCACCCACCCCTCAGCCCTCTGTCCATCTCTTCTCTTTGTTCTTCGAGGTCTTGAGTCTGTTCTATCCAAATGTCCCCTGTGGCTTTCCCTCACCAATGTTCCAAGGCCTTTCAGGGCTCAGTCCGGCTTCTCGAGTGGCGTGCCCTACCTGGCTGAGCTTCTCCACCCAGGGCTGGCTCCTCCCAGCAGGGGCCTGCCCACTCCAGCCCAGTGACTCCCAGGCTCGCTGGGGAGCACCCAGCCGCCATTAAGAGCTAACTGGGAACTGCCCAGGGGTGTCACACCTCACTGTTTAACAAGTGTTTTCACATACATTACAAGAGGCCTAGGGTGAGCTTTACCTCTGCCCCTGAAAACTGTGTGACACTAGGAAGTCCCTTAGCTTCTCTGGGTCTGGTTCCTCATCTGGAACGTAGTGCTAATACCCCTTGCCCTGTCTGGTTCATGGTGGTATTTACAGATCAGACAATGGGTGAGGAGCACTTTTGGAAAACACAATGTGCTTGAAAAATGTGGCCAATGAGAGCTGTGTTCCCAAAGACTCCCTCCTGGCAGGGTCTCCCCTTTGTGCCCTCATCTCTGGTGTGGGTGTACCGACTGTGGCCGAAGACCTAATGCCACGACTGCTTGGCAGAGCCTGGTGGGTGTGGGTGCATTGACTGTGGCCGGAGACCTACTGCCACGACTGCCTGACAGAGCCTGGCAGAGAGTGGGCGCCGAGTAGGTCTGTGCTGATCATGACCGGTTGGCTTGAGGATGACATGTTTTTGCTTCCCTCCCAGTGGAACGCTGGCGCCCTTTCCCAGGTCCTCTCCTGCCGGTCTGACTCAGTTGATTGCCATCCAGCACATTCTCTGCAGCCACCACCTGAAACACTGGAGCTGCTCTTACTGCCCCCAACTCAGTCCGACTCCCCTGCCCAACCACAGGCTTGGAATGGAGAGGGCTTGCCCCAGGCCACACAGCTAGAAAGTGGTGCAGCAGCAATGCCTGTACCCCCTCCCCCTCTACCCCTTTCTCCCCTTCCTACCACCTCCCTCCCCCTCACTACTGCCATCCTGCCTGCCCAGCCAGGTCAGGCGCCCTGACCCCAGATCCCGGAATGCCCTGCATATTTCCACTCACAGCACTTGGTGTGTTGTTTGCCTCCTTCAGAGGACTGAGGACGGTGCGAACCGCACGGCCCTATTACCGGCTCATTGCTGTGCCCCACATCTAACCAACTCACAACAACCATGAGCACAGGTTCTCTCAATGCTGAGAGCTCTGCCAACTGCTGGGTGCCAGAGACCATGATGCGCGTGCACACCTTCCATGTCTGCTGAGCTGCCTCCACCTCCTCTAGTGCTTGCAGGGCACGCTCTTCATCTGGAGCAAACGCCCGCATGGCCGACGTGCCTTTGTGTGCGCATCACAAACATGGATGAAGCAATCGCAGCCGCATCTTGCCCGGACCCTGCGTCACTAGGCCTTTTGTGATTTACTGAGTCTGCTGTCTCCATGTGGTTAACATCCGTTGAAATGGTAAAGATTATCTGCCTTGATGTAGAAGCTTCTGGAAGACCAGAATCAGGCAGGTGTAGTTTTCTGTAATACTGGGAATTTACTATGTGTTAAGTATTGTGCCAACTGCCTTATGAGCATTCCCTTGTGAACATTCTTTAAAAAAAAATATTTTTTATTGCTTTCAGAGAGGAGGGGGAAGGGAGATAAGAAACATCAATGATGAGAGACAGTCATTGATTGGCTGCCTCTTGCACGTCCCACACTGGGGATCGAGCCTGCAACCCAGGCCTGTGCCCTGACCTGGGAATTGAACCGTGACCTTCTGGTTCACGGGTCAACACTCAACCGCTGAGCCACCCCAGCTGGGCTTCTCACAAACACTCTTGCACATCCTGGGAGGTCGGGACTGCAGGCCCAGGTGCCTGGGGAGGAGACGCACTAGATCAGGCAGCTCCCAGGGGTGGAGGGAGTCTTGCCCCCTGAGCACGTGGTGAAGCCCATGTTCTTCCCACTAACATGGCCCTCTCTCCATAGGGCGGGCAGCTCCCTAAACAGGTCCTGGGACTTCAGGAACAGAGACCATCCGTACGGGATCGCACAGGAGCATACTCACACGCCGTGCCCGTCTGCCAGCTTAATACACAACTGCTCCTTCTCCTCCCGTGTCCCTCCAGCTCACCTCCTTGGCCCCACGGAGAGCCAGACTCCTGGGAGGAGCCCTCTATACCCACCTTCCCTTCTCACTTGAACTCACTCCGTCCCGTCTTTCCCACACTGCCTTCCCAATACATCGCTTGCCCCGATCTCCACGTCGCCAGATCAAGTGGGTTCTCTGCGGCTCCGGGAGGCTCAGCCTCTCAGCAGCACCTGACAGCAGTTCCCTCCTCCTGAAGCTCTCATCGGCTTGTCCCTCTCGGGGGGGGGGGGGGGGGGTCGTCTGCTCCAGTCTCTGTTGGCTCCCAGTGTCTGAAGCCCCTGACACCTCCAGCCAGGCCCAGTCTTCCGACTCTCTCTACGCTGACCTCAGTCCCTGACTTTGAACACCATCCAGATACTGATGATGTCTCCGACACACAGCCTCCTGCTGCCCTGAACTCAAATACAGCCAATTCCCCTTTTGGTATTTCCACTTGGACACCTAACTAACGGGCTCCTCAAACTTCAGCATACTGTGTGCAAAACCAGACTTCTGGTTTCTCCCCCCTCCCTCCTGCAGCCTTAGGCTCCTTTTCCTCAGCCATCCAATCCGCCAGCCACTCCTGCTGGCTCTAGGTGAGGTCCAGAACCTGAGCTTTTTCACTGCTCCATCCCCTCCACACCAGCTTCACCTCCTCTGGGACCACTGCAGCAGGCTGCTGTCCCATCTCCACCCTCCCCACAGCCCATCCTCCACACACATTTTTCCTGAGGCCTTCAAAGTAAGTCCATGCCGTCACTCCTCTGCCCCAAACCCTCCATGGGTCAGGTCTCACTGAGTCAAAGCCCAAGCGCTTGTGAAGGCCACGGCCCTGAGATTCCTTCTTCATGCTGCCCTCCTTCTCGCCACTCTGTGCTGCCGCGGTGCCTCCTGGTGGTTCCTTCCCCCTCAGGGCCCAGTGCCTTCTTCTCTACCTCAGTCACACACACACACACACAAACACACACACACACACAATACACACACACACACAATACACACATACATACACACACAAACACACAATACACACAACACACACACAAATACACACACAAACACACACACACACAATACACACACATACACAAACACACACACAATACACACACATAACAATACACACAGAAACACACAAACATACACAAACACAATACACACATACATACACGCACAAACACATACATACACACAACACACACACATACACACACACACACAATACACACACACAATACACACATACATACACACACAAACACACAACACACACAAACACACATACACACATACACACAATACACACACACACATACATACACACATACACACAATACACACACAATACACACATACATACACACACAAACACACAATACACACAACACACACACATACACACAATACACACACATACACAAACACACATACATACACACACATACACACAATACACACACAAACACACAACACACACACAAACACAAATACACACACACACAATACACACACATACACACACTACACATACACAAACACACACACAACAATACACACAGAAACACACACAGAAACACACACAGAAACACACATACACACAATACACATACACAAACACACAATACAACACACAAACACACACAAATGCACACACATACACACAAACACAAACACACACACACACACACACACTCTTCCTACCTGTCTGCCTACTAAAAGATAAGCAGAGGGCAGGGACTTGTTTGGTTTGCTGCCATATCCCCAGGACTGGAAGCCCAGGTTACTATTGATTGGCACTGGGTTGTGTCCAATCAACAGCCACTGGCTGAGCGAATAAATGAGCACAGAGTGCAGGCTCCCAAACTCACTGCCCGCAGCATCCAGCCCAGGAGGGGGGTGGACTGTGCCAGAGAGGCGGAGTCTCCAGTTCCTCTCCTTCTCTGTCCCGAGGTGTGTGTTGTCCTGCACCCGGAGGCCTGCGGTACGGGCCTGAGGCCAGGCAGCACAGCAGGACCCACACGGGGCCAGCGTGCCCCAGCACTGCTGACCGCTGCTCCCTAGAGCAGGATTAATGCTAATCCCTGCCATTCATCCAGCGCATTCCAGCTCACCAAGTGCTGCCGTACCTGGTACTGCATCTGGACCATACAACTGCCCCTGCTGGGCAGAGAGGGGGCCGAGGTTCCCGTAAGAGACAATTCTGAGGTCCCCAAGGTTAAGTTCTGGCCTGAGCTGCACAGGAAGTGGCTAAGCAGGGCACTGGGCCTGGCCTCTTCCCACTGTGCCCGTGTCCTGCCCAGAGCAATTTTTACCCAGCGAGACCTCTCCGGCAGGTGGGCATGTTTCTATTCTCTGAACAAACTACTGGATAAAAAACCACAAATCATTTATTCTCTGGTTGTCTACACAGACACTTAAATACCGTATCACTGTCGCGCGGCTGCCTGAGCAGGCACCGTGGTGGCTCTGAGCCTGCGTCCTGAGCCCTCAGCCATGTCCGGGGCAGCAGGCCATCCTGCCACGTCCACTCCAAGAGCAGTAGCACCGTGCGGGCGGCTGTGAGCAGGGTCCTTTCGCTGGGCAGCAGATGTGAGTGCCCGCTGCGCTATGGCCCCCAGCGGCCCGCCAGTCCAGGCCGCAGGCCAGAGTTTCCCACGGCGGGTCTAATCCCCAGTCCACAGCGAGCTGGATCCAGTCAGAGCTCATCCTTGGGCCCTGACTCACTGCTGGAGACAGATTCTTCTGCAGCTTGGGGGGGCCCCTGCTGCGCTTCTTGGGGCTGCTCCTGAGGGAGGTCCATCTCTTCTGGGCTGAAGAGCATCTTCACCAGGTCATCGGCCTGTACCCTGTCCTGCAAGGACAAACCCCTGCTACTCAGGGAGGCCTCTGGACCAGGTACTCACCACCGCTCAGGGGCTACTTCCTCAGTGGCCTCTGAGCTCATCTCCTTCCCAACAGGCCCTGCTCTCTGGGCAAAGCCAGCTGGAACCAAGAACCAGGGTCATTCCCCATCATCCCCCGCCCGGGAGCCCCAGTGCAAGTAGGGAAGAGAGCGAGGGAGGATGAGGCAGTGACCAGATGACACAGTGCACCTTCCATGTCTAAGCCACCGGCAAGGGGACCGGGAGAGGTGGAAGCGGAACAAGGGCGTCCAGGGCTCAGCAGCGCCAGCTGCCCTCACCCGCTCGCTGTGTCTGGCGTCCAAAGTGAACCACAGGGCGATGGCACAGCGCTGCCCCCTGGTGACGGCCTTCACTCCGTGCGGGTTTTCGGTGCCCGAGGAAAATCCCACGGCTCTTCCGCACTGGGGCTGCACTTCTGCCTGACGGGCACAGAGGGGAACACAGCACAGACTGTGATCTGTCTTCCGAAGGGACATGGGGTCATCACGTCCACGCGTGAGGGGGCCTCCTCAGCCCAGCTTCCCAAAGACCAGGCTGAAGAGCAGAGGTGGCCAGAGGAGCGACCAGCACAGCAAAGCCCCGGGGTGGGGGAGGGGAGCGCTGCCACCAGAGGCCAGGTGGCCGTTCTGCCCTGCACTCTGAGGGTTTCTGTCTCTCAAGGATGGGGACCAGGACACACTCACTGTTACGGTCTTGGCATCCAGTTCAGTGAAATAAAAGTTTCCTCCGTCGAAGTCTCCGTTTAGGTACAGAATGGCACTGGGGAAGGCAGAGAGAATCTCAACAGACTTTCCCTCCTCCCACTCCCCAGACAACCCACAGGCCCAGGGCCCTCAACTCCAAGTGCTCTCAACCAGCAGCTAGACGGGCCTTTCATAGGGAGAAAGCCTTCTAGAGCCTTCTTTGAAGCCTCACAAATGACTCCAACCTTCCCATCCCTACCTCCTTGCCCCAGAGAATCCACATGCCCTTCTCTGGGGCACTTCTGCACTAAGCCCACTCTTCCTGTCCTCATCACACTACCCAGTAAAGATTTCCTTGTTGTCTGGCTTCCTATCCAGAGGTCTGGGGACAAGGATTTGGGCTCTGGAACAGCCGCTCCCAAACCTGTGTGTACGGGTAGCTGTGGGGGGAGGGGGCAAAGAGCAGGGCACTGGGGCCTCAGAGGGCGAGCTGGCACCTGTAGTCCCGGAAGGTGTAGGCAGGGGGCTCCTTGATGCACACGAGGGCCTCGGCGTTCAGGATGCAGTTGTCCACGTGGACCGGGTGGCTACTGTCCTTCCTCTCAGCCTGTGTCTCTGGGACCCAAGTAACACGTGTGAGTAGCGCTGAGTGCCTCAGGAGATATCACAGCTCTCCCGTTGGCACTGGGGGTCGGGTGGGGGTGGGCGGAGTGCTTCCCAAAATGAGTCTGGGTCTTGGGAATGCCCAGTGAACAAGCGGGTCTCCAGCTGAGCTGTATCAGCCCAGGGGCCAGGACAGAATCACGAGTGCCCAACACCATCACTGAGAATCACTGGCCTAACCAAACGCTTGTAGTTTGGCTTCTGAGGACCTCACCAGCCTGATCTGATTGCTCCCCCTTAACCTCCCTCTCCAGAATGGCAGCTTTCTTAGTTCCCCCAGCTGCTGGGTTGCTCAATGCTCCTTTGCATATCCTGTTCTCTCTGGCTTGAACAATCCTGTGCACTCCACCACCTCTATTCATTCTGCACAACTATCATCACCTCCTCCAGAAAGCCCACCTGCCTGCCCAGGCAAATGACTGTATCTGCCTCGGCTGTATTATCACACTAGGTTGCCACTTATTTGGTGACGTCCTCAGCATGCAGTCAGGGCCCGGGCCCGGCACGTGTGTGAAGGCTGCAGAGAGGGGACCCACCTTCGATGGCAGTGCGGCACACCAGGTGGGAGTAGGAGAAGTAGAGGGGTGTGTCCAGGCGGAAGTAGGACTCCATGACGCGCCGCACTTTCTCCGTCACGTTGTAGTACAGGTGGGCACTCTGCAGAGGAACTTTCCCTTCCTGTCCCAGCTGCCAAGGAGACCAGTGGTCAGCGGCCCTGAACGCCCCTGGTGGGCCAACAGGGACCCGAGGCCCCAGGCTCCTCATCGCTATATCAAAGGTGCAGTCTCTCTGCTTCCCACACACAACACCCCGACATCTTCCGCTTTCCCTTGCCCTCATACTTCTCTTTAAGAATAATCTGTGCCCTAACTGGTTTGGCTCAGTGGATAGAGCATCGGCCTGCAGACTGAAGGGTCCCAGGTTCGATTCTGGTCAAGGGCATGTTCCTTGGTTGCAGGCACATCCCCTGTGGGAGGTGTGCAGGAGGCAGCTGATTGATGTTTCTAACTCTCTATCCTTCTCCCTTCCTCTCTGTAAAAAATCAATAAAATATATATATTTAAAAAATAAAAAAAAAACAATTTGTGCACGTCACGCACTAGCGTGGGCCCCTGGAGTCAGCCGTTCCTCAGAAAGCACTCACAGCTTTGAATTTTGGTCTTATCTTGCTTGCCTCATTTTATTACTCTTGGTCTAACAGCCAAACTTCCAAAGTGGAACTCACTCGGCTTAATTTACCCTCTCTCCATGGCAGCCGGAACGTGGACAGGCAGACATCTTTACCTTTTTCTACCACCATCCCGTTCCTGCCCAAACCTGGCCTCCCTTCCCCCACCCCTCGCTCTAGAACACTGAGCACTGACTCTACCTTGAGGGCTTTGAAGACGGTGACGCCATAGAACTTTTCGTTGGGGGTGTGTGGGGAGGTCTGGCCCCGGTAGCCGTCACCTGATGTTGCCGCTGCCTACAAGCCCAAAGACAAGTGGGGTCAGCCAGGGCAGCGGGCCGCCTCTTCTCAGGCCCCAGCCTCGGGGCACCGCGTGGGGGGAGCTGGGCTCTGGGGAGAAGGTGTGGTCACTGGCCCCTCACGTTGGTCAGCCTCTGCAGCTCCCGGCACTCATCATCAGAGATCACGCCGTCCATCACTACCCGCTGGGAGCCGTTCAGGACTTTGGAGTTCATGGTGAGATGGATGCCTTCGTAGAGCAGGGGGCCACCTGCAAAGCAATGACAGACCAAATCCGGCAGCCACTCTGCCCAGGGACTCCATTGGATACTGCTTCCCCGTCAAGAACAGAAACTCCAGTTGTTTCCTGTTCACCAGGGAAGTCTCCCACTGGGTCACAAAGGGAGGGGCTCGAGAGGAGAGAAGTTGGAGCTGGAAGATGGGAGATCCAAGTCCTGGTCCTAGCTCTACTCCCGACCAGCTGCTGGCTCTTGAGGCCTTTGCATTCCTAAAACGAGCTCCTGAATCAGGAAGAACTGGGTTCGATTCCTGCATTAATGAGCCGTGTGACATTGGCAAGTTTCTTAACCTCCCTGAGTCTTAATTTTCTCATCCGTAAAGTGGCATCCACCTCACGTGGCATCTGTTTGATATAAATAAAAATACAAATTAAATCCTTAGCATAGTAGTTGGCACGAAGTATATGCTCCAAAGTTTAGCTGCCATCATCATCACCATCATTCATTTAATAGGAGGATCTTACAATCTGCCCACCCCACCTCCTGGGGAGTGAAGAGAAGCAAGACAAAGACAACTGGAAGCACTTAGAAAACAAAGGAAATCCGGACACATTCTTTTCACATGCCACTCTTGTTAAATTAGTCACTTTTCAGAGAGCAAAGGCCAATGCTCTGGCCCACGACGGCTATTTCTCGGGAGTCTCTCTGAGCTGGGAACATACTAGAGACTCAATCCAACTCCATCTATTTACTGAGACCGCAGCGTACTAGGCAGGATAATGAGTTAACTCCTGAAGATAGCACCTGTTTCAACAATTACACCAATAACCAGCATAAGACAGACCTTGTGAAAATACAAGGAGGGAGGGGGGTCCCAATTCGCCAGGGGAGGCTTTGCAGGGTGTATGTGAGACGCCTCACAGGCAGAGATGAGAGGAAGTAACTTAGGAGGGATGGGCATGAACAAAGATTTGTGGGCAAAGAGGGCTCCAGGAACGGGGGAGAAGAACATATGGTTAAAGGTCAGAATCCCTGTGTTTGGAAGACTGTCTGACCCTGGTGTGGAAAAAGGCAAGGACAGACAAGAAGAGGGAAGACAAGGGCAGACAGCGGTGCTGGGCCTGAAGCAGGTGGCGGCAGTGGGAAAAGAAAAAGGCCGGGCTGAGAGGAGAAACAGAGCAGAGCCCTGGGTAGGCCTTCCTGGAGGACTGGAGGGGTGGCCTCGGGGGGGGGGGGGGGGGAAGGAGAAGAGAACCAGGGGACACCTGCAGCTGTTGGGACTTGGTGACAAGATGCATGGTAGACTTTGGGAGAAAACAGTTTGGAAGTAGTGAAACAGGGTACGTTTTGCCCTATGAATACTTCCTAAACTAGTGTCACTATGACAAGAGTCTAATTTCTTTCACAAAAGCCAATTCTCAGTGCCCTTCCCAGATGGAAGTCTTGTTGGCGAGTTAGGAGGGACACTGAGGCCCTCTTTGTGAGGCCTAGATCCTGAGGCTGGCTCACCGTGCGCGCAGGGCATCCGGGGCACGTCCCGCTCGTGCGGGGCAGCAGCCTTGCTGCCTCCAGGACGGCCGCGGGCCCCGGGGCTCTGTCCTCTCACCTTCCCGGGTCAGCCTGCTCACATCCAGCGACTCCTTGGTCTTCTCTTCCACAAGCGTCTCAATCTCCTTCATCAGGTTTCCAATCTCCTGGGAGATGCGGGCGGCTGTTTCCCGTTCTGACCTGTGAGCACAGCTGCTCTGAGGACTGGATTCCGGGTCTGGCCCCAGCTCCCACCCCAACTTCCCAGACTGGACCTGCCCACCCCTTTCCAGGAGGTCGCATCTGCCTGGGCTCAGAAGCCTCAGTGCTTCGTCAGACCGATCCAAGCATGCACTTCTCAAAGGTCCTCACTTCTGTTTCTCTTGTAATCTCTTGGGAATCACCTCTTCTGGAGTCCATGAGTCCTAAGGACAGGTCAGGAAAAGTGAACAGTGTGGAGTGACCTACTTAAGCTTCCAGGTCTTGATGCATAGAACAGGGTCTACGGGAGAAGCCTCCTTATCACCTTCATGGTCCCAGGAGATGAAGTGAGAGGTCTATGAACTCTAGTCACCTCTGGCTAGCTGCCCAGAATTCCCCTTTGTTGTTTTCTGTCTCTCATCCATGGGTTTCAAGATCCCATGTTTGGCTCACTCCCTGGAGTCACACAGCACACCACTTACCCCCATCCTTTGCCCCCTCACATTCCCTCATCCCCCAGCTCCTGTGCCCTGGCTCACCGGATCAACAAAGGGAATCCCAAAAACATCATAAGCAAAGAAAAGCAGTTCTTTCTCCAGCAGGCTTCGCTGTCGGTACTCCTGGGCACTCTGAAGGACAAAGTAGAAGAAAGTCCTGGAACCTGGCCCTGTCCGTTAACTCTCGGGGTGCCCCCGGGCTTTCTACATGTCACTCCCACAGTGAACCGAGGCTCCTCTCCATCGCTAGTGTGTCCGTTCCCCAGTCTGCGACCAATCTCACTGCTGTGCTCTCAGGCTCCTCCTGCCTGGCTCAGGAAGAACCCCTGCGGGCGGCATAACCAGGCTTCCCTTGAAGGGCAAAGCACCCCCCCACCCGAAACGCCCATTAATCTCCAAGACAGAAAATCTGATGATTCTCTGGAGATGTGAAAACGCTTCTCAAAGGAGAGTTCCTTCTTGATTTCTGCAGCTTAGTGCTCAGAAAGGAAACCTCAGGAAGTGAATAACTTGACTGTTACTCCCTGCATCCTTATAGCCGCCACCTTTGAGATCGATACTACTATCCTCATTCTACAGATGAAGACACCGAGAAGCAGAGGGGATAGGTGGTTTATTTTAGGGGACACTTTAGGAAATGGTAGAGCAGGGACCTGCATTCAAACCTTGGTCTTTCCAATCCTAAAGCCCACGAGCTTTTCATTACACCACTGCCTCCCCTCAGACTGGGACTGGCCATGCCCCTCCCTGGAGAGGGGCAGCTGCAGCAAGAGCTCACAGCAGGGCTTACCCAGGGCAGGCAGACTAAGTACCTTCCGGGCCACATCTTTCCCTACGTGCCCTGCTAGTCTCCACGCAGCGGAAGGAAGGAAAAGAAAAAGAAGACATTGTCAGTTGAAATAAAAGATGAGGGCAGTAAGGAAAATGTTACTGAGTCCTATACCTTCTACTACTATATTTACCCAAGAGGAAGATAGGAATTTCCTCCTGTAGAATTTAAGTGATTGACTTCCTTTAGACACCAGCTATATAAGTTATCTCATCTAACCCTCCCAATAGTTTTCTGAGGCTGCTAGGGAGCAGATCCCCCTTCCACCATTTATTCATTCCACACCAACCGACTGTGTCAGGAACTGAGCCTGCACTGGGATAAAACAGATTTCGGTCCGCACTAACAGCCATTCGCCACTGTGCAAGTTAACTCATCTCTTGGTGCCGACATGTCCTCACCTCTAAAAGGGAAAGAACAGCTCCTACCTCACAGGGTGGCGGTGATGATTAAGTGAGGTGATGGGTGGAAGGCACCCAGCATAGCGCTTGGTTCAACAAATGCTCGTCACCTTCTTCCCAGAAGGGGAGTTCCAGTTAAAAATGGTAGTTTGACCATATGAGCTTATTTTCCTCTCTACTCTAGACTCACTAATATGACCTTAAAGGGAAGGGGAAAAAAAGAAAAGAAAAAAAAAAAAGATAGGCTAGCAGTGCCATCTCAAATCCAGATGACCACCATCTAGTGGCCAAAGCGGACAACTGCAAGGAACCCTCTCCCTGTGGGAGGCAATGGCCAGAGGACTGTTTCTGTTGGAGATCTCAGGGTTCCAAGCTAGGAAGAACCTTGGTATTTTTCTTCAGGGTAGGCTGGTGATCCCACCCTCACTAAATTATTTGAGAGTCAAAGGAAATAAACCGGGAAAGAATTTTGTAAGCTGTAAGATGCCACACGCATTCGAAAGGTGACGATTTTGGGAAGGCTGTTACTACCACATCATCTACTTCCTTCTCCCAGGGACCAGAGGAAACATGGCTACCCGGCGGGAGTCCCGGCAGAGGAAAGTGTCTGGTGTGTCCCTGAGTTAGGTGGACAGCACCGCGCAGGTGTCTCCCAACCTGGAACTTGCTGCCTAATTAGATAGGAAGAGGAGGGAAGAGTGAAAACACCCACCAACACTCTGCCACCTAGTCAGTTCCCCTCTTGTAGCCACTGCCTCACTCAGGCCTCTTGACTCCCCTCTGCACCCCCACAATAGCTTCCAGCTGGTCTCCTGCTTCCAGCACCTCCCCATTCTGAGTCACTCACTGTCACATCCTGTCAGGCTACTGCTCAAAACCACTATCTCATGGAATAGAGTCCAAGGTCCTGGTCAGGCACTCAAGACGCCTTAAACTCTGACCCTCCCTGGCCTCACTCTGCTAATTCTCCATTACCCACCTTTCATTCCTAAGGGACAATTGTCCATGTTGTTTGCACATGCTGCTGTCTGAACGGACCTTTCCTGCCTCAATCCCTTACTTTAAAAAAAAAAAAAACAACACATTTTTTTATTGATTTCAGAGAGGAAGGGAGAGGGAGAGAAAGATTGAAACATCAATGACGAGAGAGAATCATTGATTGACTGCCTCCTGCCGCCCCCTATTGGGGATTGAGCCTGAAACCCAGGCATGTGCCCTTGACTGGAATCGAACCCGGGACCTTTCAGTCAGCAGGCTGACGCTCTATCCACTGAGCCAAACCAGCCAGAGCTCACTGACTCAGTTTTCTGTTATTATTATTATTGTTATTAAAAATATTTTTATTGATTTCAGAGAGGAAGGGAGAAGGAGAGATAGAAACATCAATGATGAGAGAGAATCATTGATCTCCTGCCTCCTGCATGCCCCTACTGGGGATTGAGCCTGAAACCCCAGCATGTGCCCCTTAACTGAAATCGAACCCGGGACCCTTCAGTCTGCAGGCTGATGCTCTATCCCCTGAGCCCAACCAGCCAGGGCTCACTGACTGAGTTTTTTTTTTTAATGTATTTTATTGATTTTTTACAGAGCAGAAGGGAGAGGGATAGAAAGTCAGAAACATCGATGAGAGAGAACCATTAATCAGCCGCCTCTTGCACGCCCCCCACTGGGGATGCGCCCGCAACCAAGGTACATGCCCTCAACCGGAATCGAACCCGGGACCCTCCAGTCCGCAGTCTGACGCTCTATCCACTGAGCCAAACCGGTCTTGGCACTGACTGAGTTTTTTAAAACCAAATGTCAACAGCATTTTTGTGAGGCATTCTGACTCACCAGCTGTTTTTTCTCCCTGCTTCCACTAGAGCTTGTACTCAGTATCACTATTATATGCACTAGAGTTCTACAAATTTTGGATTACATGTCTTTCTGTACCAAGAATGCCGTAAGGTGTGTTTTAGATGGCACTGAAAAAGACACGAGAACAATACATTCATAACTAAAACAACTCCAGAGTATCAACAGCCATGAAAAGAAACATCAGTCTCCCTCCCACCCCTAACCTGTAGGCCCATGCCTCAGGGGTGATCCCGATGAACATTTTTTATCCGTCTGTACAGAGAGATTACAATTTAAAATTTAAGGCAGCCGAGAACGGTTTGGGTTAGTGGATAGAGCGCCGGACTGTGGACTGAAGGGTCCCGGGTTCGATTCCGGGCAAGGGCATGTACCTTGGCTGCGGGCACATCCCCAGTAGGGGGCGTGCAAGAGGCAGCTGATCGATGTTTCTGACTTTCTATCCCTCTCCCTTCCACTCTGTAAAAAATCAATAAAATATATTAAAAAAAGAAATAAATAAAATAAAACTTAAGGCATATATATGTATTTTTAAAAGACAAATAGGATTTAATATGTTTATTTTTTAGATATTTAATTTTTTTTCTTTACTTAAAATCATATCTTGGAGACAATTTTATATTGGTGCACAGTAATCTCTGCTCATGCAATACAATAGTCTTGTAGGTCACTGAATGAGTGCATCGTAATTTATTTAATCAGTCTCCAAATCGATGGCAGATAGTCTGCTTCCAGTCTTTTGCATTCAGCAGAAATGTTCTGGTGCATATCTGTGCATACTTAGCTTTGTATGCCTGTTCGGTACAGCTGCAAGGTAAATCTCTGCAGTCCCATTGCCAGTTAAACGAACAGTCCAATTTACAGTACCACCAACAGTGCAGGAGTGTGCCTGTTTCTCACCCCCTATATTTCTCCAATATATTTGCTGTATAAATAACTGAGTGGCCTCTAGAGTAACTGTAGCTGTCTACTCTTTTTTCGACAAAGTGAAAAACTGGTCCAAAGTTACAGCCTGTGTCCGGCTGGGATGGGAGAGGCCAGCAGGACACGGGTGATTGAAAGCCACGGTGATAAGACACCCGCTTCAGGAAGTGGCTGAGTTTGGAGGTGAAGAAAGCAGCCCCCTGCTACATGTGTTCCAGCACAACACCGTCCACAGTCCTTTGTACACAATCGTCAGCTCACTATCTCATTTGACCCTCATCCCCATTCTGTGGTGAAGACAGAGCAAGAGCCTTAATCCCATTCTACAGAGGGAGAAACAGATGCAGGGGGGCAATGCAGAGTGCCTATGATCTTCATGATGTGGAGGAGCGAGGATTTGAGTACAGACCAGTGACTTCAAATCCATCTAATTGGCCCTAGCTGGTTTTGCTCAGTGGATAGAGCATCAACCTGCAGACTGAAGAGTTCTAGGTTCAATTCCGGTCAAGGGCACGTGCCTGGGTTGTGAGCTGGATCCCCAGTGGGGGGCGTGCAGGAGGCAGCCGATCAATGATTCTCTGTTTCAACTCTTTCTCCCTTCCTCTCTGAAATCAATAAAAATATATTTAAAAAACCCAACCATCTCAATGCTCTGGGTTCAGGAAGGAAAGGGTCCAGGTTCTGTGCAAGGCATATACACAAATATCAAGGTTTATAGTATCCAATTCAGTAATTTAAAAACAGCCAACTTTTCATGTTTTAAATTATAAATATAATACCCATTCACTGCAGGGAATTTAGAAAACATAAATAAGTGAATTACAAAAATCATCCATAATCTTACTACCCAGAAATAACCATTACTAACATTTCAGTGCATTTCATTTTGGTCACTGCATTACACAGATTTTTCTCCTTGTTTTGGAGGGAGATGGAAAATAATGCCAAAAGAGAGAGAGTTCAGACAATGGCAGAAAGAAGGGATGAGGAGGAAAATGGAGACAGAAAGCTTGTGAGTGGAAAAAAAGAGCATGATGTTAAAAATGATTAATCTTGGCCAAGTGGTATCAAGTCTCAAAGTAGGGGTGCCAAATAGGGGAAAGGCGTACTGCTTGGCAGTTCTGCTTTTCTTTGACAACTCAGAGAACATGCATCTGGGCCCAGATCATGCTAATTACTTATGCTAGTTAGGGCTCCCGCAGCTTCTCCATGCTTCCTTTGCTCCCTTATTCTCTCAGTGACAAGTGCTCAATGTACTCTCAGCCGCCCAGGCCCCCAGTCCCCACTGTGCATAAGCAGTGCCAGCTCCCCTCCTCCACCCCACTCTGCCCTTTGGTCTGGGTTCAGCTGGAACGTTTCTCACCTCTCGGGGGCCAATGGATCTGGCTTGCTCTTCTCCAAGCATGGCAGTATAGTAGGCAAGATTTTGGTTCATCACCTCATCATTGGGGAAGAAGAGGAGATAGGTCTTCGCACATTCAATAGCCTGTGTATAATTCCCAACTGCAAAGGGAAAGAAAAGTGGCTGAGAGAGATCTAATTCTGGATGCCAGGAACTACCAGTGTTCATTCTCGGCACAGATTTGGGGAGAGACATAGAAGAATGATATTGAAACAAAAGAATTTGAATCCTCTGTGTGCCTACATTTTTAAAAATTCACAAGTAATTCAAATACTAGCCCCCAAATTAGACCAATTTCAGGAATATTCTGTCTTCCTACCTTCTTTTCCCTTTTCAGAAGAGAGGGGAAGATTATAATAGCATATTGCCTCTTTGTTGGTATGGGTTAGTTTATAGTTGAACTATAAACATCATATACTCATGAATATGCTAAAATGCTTAGCACATAGTAGGAACTCAGTAAAGATCTGCTGACTTGTTTTTCTGGATATTGATACACACACATACACACACACACACACACACACACACACAATCACACACCTGCCCCAGTGCATCAGTGCTATACAAGGGGGAGAGCTGAGAAAGGTCCTGTGAGCTCGTTTAAATGTCCTATGATCTGGTTGCCCTAGCCTTGCTGTAACAATTCAGTTGCAAAATTAGATTATAAATGTCATAGAAGGGATGAGAGGGAGTCCGAAAGCCTCCCTCTCCCAGCTTTTCAGGCTGCTGGTATGGGCTTCCTTGGCTGTGGCTTGTGACAAGGCACCCAGGGATCACCTGGCAGGGTGACTGCCAGAGCCACAGACAGAAGCCAGAAGAGTTGAAGCACAGCAGATTCAAGCCTTGCCTGCCTTACTTTTGGCTTCTGATTTAAACGCAGCAAAGAGGAAAGCTGGCCTTACTGTTATAGTAGGCAAACTGCAGATAATTATAATGTGACGGGAGGAAGTCTTCGAAGGGCTTCTCTCGACTTGGGTGGGAAGCCAGCTCCGTGACACAGTTCTGCTTGCAGCTGAGGACCTGGATGTAATGATCTGAAAAGAATCAAAGAGGGGGAATAAGGTCAATCTTCAGGTTTCAAATTCCAGTGAAGATGAGCAAATTCAAGTGGAAGCCATCGTCAGCCAGATTCCCAGGTTTCAGAGGATTAGAAATGAGAGTGAAGATGCGGTGTGTGCGTTATCACGACACTGTCCGTGGAGCTGGGGGTGGGGTCTGAGCAGCGCACCGGTGATGGCCTGGAAGAGGTCAGCGTTGTACTCCAGGTAGTTGTAGCCGTCATAGTCGTAGGGTCCTTCGCAGAGGGCCCGGCACTCCGCCTCCGCCTCGAAGTACTGCTGCAGCGCCGCCTCGAGGTGGGGCACGGCTTCCTGCGGTTGCTCCTCCGAGTAGAGTCGCACACCCAGTCGGAACTGGTCCTACTGGGAGGAAGCAGTACTCAAATGCAGGCCAGAGAGCCCTCTCTCCTCCCCGCTCCCCCATCTTCAAGAGGGTCCTCATTTCTTGCTCATCTCAGGTTACGAATGGAGAGGGTGGCCGCCATATAATAAAGACCTTTTGTAAATGGTCTTGACTTGCTTCATTTGAAATGTAAAAGCATTTAACTAAATCTAGATGAAAGATGTGGGAGTTCGTTGTCATTTGTTTCACTTTTCTGTTGGGCTGAAGTTTTCAAAATAACAGTTTAATGAAAAAAAAATTGAATTCTTCAATGTTAGAATGTGGTCTGTGGCGACGGCAGCAATCTCCCAGCAGTGAGGGAGTTGGGCACAGCGGGCAGCTGATTACAGACTCTGCCTTTGCTGTCTGTGGCACACAGCTCCCATTCCTGTGGACCACAGCCATTTTCATTATCGCAGACTCACTGAAAAAACACCGCCAGACCTGTGTGTAGGTGTATAATCCAAAACTGTGTAAGGCTGTATAAGCACTAGGTGTATAATCCAAAACTGTGTAAGGCTGTATATGCACTAGGTGTGCGCAGTTTACTTTTAATAGCAAACCCTACATAATAATAATAATAAAAAAAACCTGTGACTCGTAGATTAAGATAATCGATGCATGATATGGACTCTCATGCAGCCATTAAAATTGTGTTTTACAAGAAAATTTGAAGACATAAGAAAAGGCTCATGATACAATGTTCGTTCAAAACGGATGATGAAAAACACACACAGAATATGACATCAAATTATGTTTTTTAAAGTCACATACAGAAGACTTAAAATATAGGCCAAAATATCAACTACTGGTTTTCCTAAGATGGCAGTATTATAAATGATTACGTTCTGGTTTATACTTCACTGCAATTTTCTAATCGTATACAACGAACATACATTACTTCTGCAATCAGAAAACAACTCAAGAATGTTGGGGAAAGGTAAAGAGATCAACCAAAGGACTTGTATGCATGCATATAAGCACAACCAATGGACACAAGACACTAGGGGCGTGGGTGAGGGCATGCGACAGGGGTCAGGGGAGGCTGGAGGAAGGTCCATGGGGAAAAAAAGGAGATATATGTACTACTATATGTAATACTTTAAACAGTGAAAAAAGAAAGAAAAGACTCTTGCAACAAGAAAAAAAAAAACCCTCGTATCACTGTAATAAAAAGAAAGAAGGAGACAAAATTTTTCACCATATGAGGTTTGGCCTCAAGATCCTTGAAGTCAGCCTCCTTCACCCCAGACATGGTCTGGTAATAGTCTAGGTTCTGACGCATCTCCATGTGCTCAGGATTGCCCACGAAGAAGGTGTGCGCTGCTGCTACCGCTTTCTCCAACTTGTTTATCTAAGAATGAAGCACAAGAACATGTTTCTTACATCCAAACCCTGAAGGTCTGTGTCCACATGTGCGGTCCACAGTAAACAGGAAATCTCAGCCTTCCTGAGCCGCCCACTCAGTGTGCCCGCCCCCGCCCGCCCCAGAAAACACCTATGGCAGGAACTACACACCGGAGATTTTCAGAAGCACAAGGCCGTGGGCAGGATTTCAGTTATTTCCCAAATCAGGATTAGGGGCTCCAGAAACTACAGGACGTAATGCTTCAACAGTGTAATCATTCTATTTTAAAACAAAGGTCATATTGTAAAAGGAACACTATAGAAGACTGACTGCCCAAATAATGCATTCTCAAGATTTAGATGTACTGACTGAGCTGAAGAAAATCCAAGGCTTTAAGAATTTATTTAAGGGCCGAAGCTGGTTTGGCTCAGTGGATAGAGCGTCGGCCTGTGGACTGAAGGGCATGTACCTTGGCTGCAGGCACATCCCCAGTGGGGGGTGTGCAAGAGGCAGCTGATCGATGCTTCTCTCCCATTGATGTTTTTGACTTTCTATCCCTCTCTCTTCCTCTCTGTGAAAAATCAATAAAATATATTTAAAAAAAAAAAAGAAGAATTTATTTAAGGTTAGAGGAGAACAAGCAGTTAACAATCAGACCACGTCTAAAAAAGAATGTGCTTAGAAAAAGTGTCTAGTTTGTTTGTTTTGTTAATCCTCACCTGAGGATATTTTTTCATTGATTTTTCTTTTTCTTTTTTTTTTACAGAGAGGAAGAAAGAGGCATAGAGAATTAAAAACATCGATGAGAGAGAATCATGGATCAGCTGCCTCCTGCACACCCCCTACTGGGGATGTGCCTGCAACCAAGGTACATGCCCTTGACCAGAATCGAACCTGGGACCCTTCAGTCTCACTGAGCAAACCGGTCAGGGCTCTTTTTTTTTTTTTTTTTCTTAATAGAGAGAGGCACACACACATCGATGTGAGATGACACACGTCGACTGGTTGCCTTCAGCACCCCGATCAGGGGCCGGGGATCCAGCCTGTAACCTGGAACTGAGGCATGTGCCCTTGACTGGAGTCAAGACCCAGGGTTTCATAGACCCTGCAGTTCAAGGACCAGTGCTTTATCCATCCACAAGCCAAAATGCCCAGGGCAAAGAAGTTTTTTTTGTTTTTTGCATAAAATGACACATTCAAGGAAAAGATGGGTGGCTGAAAAACACTAAGCTCCTCTACAACAAGCATGTCAAACTCGAAACCCGTGGGCCCCATGTAGCCCACAACAAATATTTTTGCAGCTCAGCCAATATAATGGTATGTAAGAAACATTTTAATAACAATTTCATAACTTAATTTTTACAATACCCTTTATACATAATCCTATATAATAAAAGGGTAATAATGCAAATTGACCCCAATGGTAGACAACCAGGAATGACAGGTCACTATGATGTGCACTGACCACCAGGGGGCAGATGCTCCATGCAGGAGCTACCCATAGGTGGTCAGTGTGCTCTCACAGGGGGAGCTCCGAGCTCAGCTCAGCCACAAGCAAGGCTGATGGCTGTGAGCACAGCAGTGGTGGTGGAAGCCTCTTCGGCCTCCTCCACAGTGCTAAGGATGTCTGACTGCGGCTTAGGCCCAATCCCCAGGAAGAGGGCATAAGCAGACAGGTGGACATCCCCTGAGAGCTCCCAGGCTGCCAGAGGGATGTCTGACTGCCAGTATAGACCCAATGCCCTGGGGAGCGGGCCTAAACCAGCAGGTGGACATCCCCCGAGGGGTCCTCTACTGTGAGAGGGCGTAGGCTGGGCTGAGGGACTCTCCAAGTACACAAATTTTCATGCACTAGGCCTCTAGATTTTTTTTTTTTTTCACAGAGAGGGAGAGGGATAGAAAGTCAGAAACATTGATGGGAGAGAAACATCGATCAGCTGCCTCTTGCACACCTCCAACTGGGGGTGTGCCCGCAGCCAAGGTACATGCCCTTGACCGGAATCGAATCTGGGACCTTTCAGTCAGCAGGCCGACACTCTATCCACTGAGCCAAACCAGTTCGGCTAGGCCTCTAGATATTAATAATGAACTACAATGTTTGCTAATGACTGATGACTATAATCGTGTTGCATTCATTTCCCTTATGCACCTTATGTGCAGGCACACCATTTCTTTCCAATATTAGCAGTGAATATTTTAGCAGCCGATTGCCAAGTCATTGGTCTTGTACTGACTTGTTTGGTGTGCGCCACAGAAAATATTTCGCTTCCGGAGAACAAGAAAAATAGGCTTATTTGTGTTATGCTTATTAATTTGTGCAGTGATTCAGTGTCTGGTAAGTTAATGTTCAAGAAAAAAAATTAATTTTTATTAAAATGTTCTATTATTTTATTACTCATTGATTTCAGCTCTTTGTATTCAGCATGTCTCTATTAAAAAAAAAACCCTACGTTTCTATGAAAATTGAAGATTTTGGCTTTTTTTGCGGCTCACATAAACTTAATCTTGCTTATTTGGCCCGTGTTAGCCTTTGAGTTGGACATGCCTGCTCTACAACATCCAGACATGGCATCTTCAGACTTAAAATCCAGGACTCAAGATGGTTATACAAATATCTGAGGGGAGGGAGGGCAGGGATGTGCTACTGGCCACAGTAATGTCCACAGCAATGGACTCCAACATATCAAAATTACACAGGTTCATATGTAGAATCCAAACTAAACCACTGATGATTTAATGATTAACTAATGGGCAAATGAATTAAAAAATGTAAAGTATTTAATATAGAACCTGTAACCCTAAAATAGCTGTGACCCTAAATCAATAATCCCCATCTCTGGATCTCAGTTCCCTTAATTATAAAATCATAAATTCTCTTAAGTCTATTGCTTTATGGATTTACTAGAGGCTCAGTGCATGAAATTTGTGCACAGGATGTGTGTCCCTCAGCTCAGCCTGCACATTCTCTGATCTGACATCCCTCTCACAATCCAGGACTGCTGGTTTCCAACCACTTGCCTACCTGCCAGGCTGACTGCCCCTAACCACTTCTGCCTGCCAGCCTGATCATACCCTAACCACTCCCCTGCCAGCTCAATTGCCCCTAACTGCCCTCCCCTGCTGGCCTGATAACCCACAACTGCTCTCCCTTGCTAGCCATCTTGTGGCAGCCATCTTGTGTCCATCATCTGTGACTTTCATGGGGGCAGCCACCTTGTATGTTGGAGTGATGGTCAATTTGCATATTACCTCTTTAGTATATAAGATTCTCTCCCATCTCTCAACATTGCTCTTGCTTTCTCTGTTCTCCCCCATCTCCTCACTCCACCCCCAGCCCTTCAGTTTCCTTCTCTCATGTGAACAACTGCATTCACCTCCCAATGGTTTGCCCTGCCACCACTTTCTCTTTCTTCTAAGGCTTATTCCATGTGGCTTCCAGGATTAGCATTCTAAAACCCACTTCTGATGCTGGCTCCCTGAAGCCTATAGAATTCTCTTCCCAATCTGGCCTCACTCCAACTGGAAGAAAGTGCTCTCCTCTAGCAATATCTAGAATCAGCTTCAAATGTCACGTCTCTTTTTTTTCCCCAAATCTCTGTAATTTCTCTGAGACAAAACTAGATTTCCCTCCACTGTGCTCCCACAGCCCTATGTACATATCATTTTAGTAATCCTCATTATAGTGATTCTTTTTAAAAATATATATATTTTATTGATTTTTTACAGGGAAGAAGGGAGAGGGATAGAAAGTCAGAAACATCGATGAGATGAGAAAGAAACATCGATCGGCTGCCTCCTGCACACCCCCACCGGGGATTTGTCCACAACAAGATACATGCCCTTGACCGGAATCAAACCCGGGACCCTTCACTCCGCAGGCCAACACTCTATCCATTGAGCCAAACCGGTTTTGGCTATAGTGATTCTTAACAGCAACGCAAGACAAACAAAAAACCATAAAGTCAAGCATTTTAGTTACTTGCACAAGAACTGGAATGTAGTAGGTATTCAATAAACGTTTGTCAAAGATTTTTTAAAAGTGCTGTTAAGTGACATGACTAAAGATAGCCCAACTGTTTTGGATTCAAATCCAGTACTCTTCTGAGTAATTAGGACGAATGGAGCAGAACTGTGCACACAAAACATTTGTGGAGAGGTGGAAATCTGAGGTTCCAAAGGTTTTCTAAGTCTCTCTTTAGGTTGAATTGAAAGTCTATCAAACTATGGACATAACATATGAAACACAGCTCCTTCCTTTTTCACCCAATAAAATGGGGCTAATAAGTAGTACCTACCTTACAGGATATTGCCAGGATCCGGGCAAATGAATTAATGAACGCAAAGTATTTAAAAATAGTGCTTTAGCCAAGACCGGTTTGGCTCAGTAGATAGAGCGTCGGACTGCGGACTGAAGAGTCCCGGGTTCGATTCCGACAAGGGCATGTAGCTTGGCTGCGGGCACATCCCCAGTAGGGGGCGTGCAAGAGGCAGCTGATCGATGTCTCTCTCTCATCGATGTTTCTGACTTTCTATCCCTCTCCCTTCCGCTCTGTAAAAAATCAATAAAATATATAAAAAAAATAGTGCTTTAAGTATGTGCTGGCTATCATCATCATCATCATCATCAAGCAAGCCAGGAGCGCTCCAAATCCATGTATACTTGGACTTAAGGCTCTCTGGAACTCCTAAAATAACTCATTTCTTTGGAAACCTGACAGCTAGCCAGAGGGTCCCCCACAGGGCGGAGCCAGACAGCCCCTACTGGCGACGTGGCAACCTCAGGTCTTGAGAGAAAGCTGTGGCACTCAGGCAGCAGGAAAAGCATCACTGAATAA
The DNA here is from genome assembly GCA_027563665.1 of Antrozous pallidus. Lineage (NCBI taxonomy): Eukaryota > Metazoa > Chordata > Mammalia > Chiroptera > Vespertilionidae > Antrozous > Antrozous pallidus. The sequence continues at coordinate 182,659,986 of CM050508.1, forward strand.
CGAACCGGAAGGAAGACAGAGCAAAAGGTCCGGGCTTCTCACTCGGACAACCACAATGAAATCAGGCTGAGAAACGCGAGCTGCCACTTTGATTCTTTTTAGGAAGCCTGTCGGGGAAACGCGGGCCAAATTTTGGTTGATGGGTGCCTTAATCCTAGGCTGGACCTTCTGATTATGCGAAGGGGGCTAGGCAGGTCTCCCAGCAGAATCCTTGCCTCCCTGGGTCTGGGGAGAGCTCCCGGGCCGAGACCTCCTTTCCTCTCTGTGGATACTTCCCGGTCTCTCCCCCCCCCCCCCCGCCCCGCCCGCCAAGTTCCCCCGGGTCGCCTTCAACTGTGCCCAGAAGAACCCCAGCCAGCGGACAGGTCTGCACCTTGAAGTAGGCGACCTGCAGATAGTTGTAGGGGCTCCGCTTGTGGAACTCCAACTCCAGCTCTTCGCTGAGCGAGTGGGCGCCCGGCGGCCCCAGGCAGCGGCGCAGACAGGCAGCGCGGCGCAGCAGGCCCCCGAAGAAGCGCAGATCGTGCAGGGCAGCGCCCGAGGCCTGTGTCAGGCTTGGGGGCGACTCGGAGTCCAGCTCCCACGGGAAGTCGGCGGCACACTGGGTTCGGCAGCGCAGGCGGAGGGCGCGCAGGGCGGCCCGCGAGCGCAGCGCCCGCTCCATGCTCAGTACCACCCCGGGCCAATCCCCGCGCGCATAGGCCGCGGTCCCCTCGGCAAAGAGCAGATCCGGCGCCAGCATGTCCCACTCTGCCTCGGATTCGGCATGGGCTCGGGAGGCAGCGGCGGCGACGGCCAACAGTGCGGTCAGCAGCTTCAACACGCGTGCCGCCATCACCTCCTCAGACCTAACCAGATTGCTCGCTCCCCGCCACGGAGACCCGAGTCCCACCCCCAGGCAGCCCCGCCCCACCCGACTTAAGCCCCGCCCTCAGGCTGGGCGCTGCTAGTACAGAAGGCTTTCAGGGCTCCACCCCTCAGCGGAACCCTGTGCGTCACTCGGAGTCCCGCCTCCGAGCTCCGCATCTCTGACGCCATTGGCCAGGGACCAAGGCAGCTCCGCCCATGGGCATTTGTGCGCATACTCTCCACTGGTGGTAGGGAAGGTTAGCTGCTGCCATGGAGGACGCAGCGACGCTTGGGCGATCTGAGGGAGTCCCTGAAAGCCAAGTTCCTTCGGCGACCGGTCGGGGAGGTATGCGGGGCGGGAATCAGAAGGGGAAGAGAGCCCCTCACGGGGCAGCTAGTCTGCCGGGCTCCGCGGGAGGCCGAGGGCGGGCGCTCACGGCCTGTGTTCCCGGGTGTGTGTCGCAGGAGCCCTGGTGGAGCTCACCCCGAACCCCGCCGGCCTGGCCCTGGTGAACCCCTACCTCACCCACCGGGCCGGGGACCCCTTAGACCTCGTGGCGCTCGCAGAGCAAGTACAGAAGGTGAGGAGGCGCGGCCGGGAACGTCAGTAACCATGCTCCTTCACTGCTGGTCCTGCGTCTTACGACTCGGACCCCACCGCCACTCAGTGTGGGATAGCAGTGTTCTTGTCTCCATTTTACACACAGGAAAACCTGATTGTCACGGCGAGTCTGGTCTCGAACCTGATCTGAGACCAAAGGCTCCTTCAACTGCAGTTGCATGCCCACAGTCTCCCTTGGTAGGAAGGTTTGCACAGCACTGTCAGTGTTCATGATTCCTTTTGGGCCTTAGGACAGCCCTGTGAGGTAGGCAGGACAGGAGTCGTTCTTCTCATTTGACCCTTGATAAGTTTCCTGGGAAGTTTCAAAAACACTGTAATGCAGGTTCTGCAGCGATGTTTCCCCATATGATCTTTTTCCTGTGACCTGAGAGCTTTTAGAACTTAACATCTAGAAGGGCAGTGACTCTTATATTGGCCTTTCTCCTACAAGCCCAGTGTGTATACATTGATTGCTAAGAGTGAAGGAGGAATGTGACATAACGGAAAAAGCACTGGAATTTACACACGAGTTTTAATCCCACTTTTGATGTTAACTTGTGCTATGACTTGAGGCAAATTACTTTTCTATGCACCTCAGCTTCCTTATAAGATGCAGAGTTTAGACTAGAAGAGCTCCTCGATTCAAAGCTCTGAAAAAGCAAATTCCGTCTAATCTCTTACCAAGACTTCCAGTTACAGAACCTTCTTCAATTAGTACTGGGTCCTGCTGCTCTAAAGCTTATGATAGTGCCCTGGCCAGGTGGCTCAGTTGGTTGGAGAGTGATCTCCTACACCAAAAGGTTGTGGATTTGACCTCTGGTCCAGGGGCAGATGGGAGACAAATATCTGTCACACCGATGTCTCTCTCTTTCTCCCTCCCCCCCGATATTCTCAGCTCCTAGCTGGTTTTGCTCAGTGGATGGAGTGCCAGCCGGCAGACCAAAGAGTCTTGGGTTCGATTTGGTCAAGGGCACATGCCAGAGTTGTGGGCTTGATCCTCAGTAGGGGTAATGCAGGAGGCAGCTGATCAATGATTTTCTCTCATCGATGTTTCTTTTTATCATCATTGACATTTTTCTCTTACTTTCCCTTCCTCTCCGAAATCAATAAAAATGTATTAAAACAACAACAACATATCCTCAGGTGAGGATTAAACAAATAATAGCCATGGCTGGTGTGGCTCAGTAGTAGAGATCAGCCCACTCACCGCAGGATCCTGGGCTCCATTCCCTGTCAAGGGCACCATTCCCAGTAGGTGGGACATGTGTGGGAGGCAACCAATCAATGTGTCTCTCACATCTGATGTTTCTTTCTCTTCTCTTTCTTTCCCCCTCTAAAAGTCAATGGGAAAAATATCCTCTGGTGAGGATTAATAAAAATAATAACAATAATCCTGTATAATAAAGGGCTAATATGTAAATAGACTGAACAGGGATGCAACAGGTTGCTATGAGGTGTGCCGCTCAGCCAAAACTGGGCTCCCAGCTGGTGAGTGCAGTGGTGGTGGCGGCAGTGCTAAGGATGTCCAATTGTCAGACATTCTCCCCCTTCCCCCGTCCTGGACTGCGAGAAGGTGCAGGCTGGGCTGAGGGACCTCTCCCACTACCCCCAATGCATGAATTTCGTGCCTTGGGCCTCTATTAAAGTTTATACTATACATTTGGCCTTGATTATGTTCAGAGATTTTTGTATAATAATGTGCTCAAATTCCCTCACCATATATATCTCTGTACTTAAGGGTTTTTTAATTTTTTTAAATTAAGAAATATTCAAATGTTTAGGAAAGCTCTTTGATTCACACTTTGTGCCTTCTCTTTTTGAGACAGGTAGGGAGCAAAGGATAACTTTTCTGGATTAGAAGAATATCATGTGTCTGTTTAATCAGATCACTCTTATCTGGAGGGAGGCTAGGCTCCCAGGGCCAACTTTTAGGCAATCATTTTCATGGGTTACTAAGTAACCATCATGTTTATTACAAGGTCCTGAAACAAAGAAAGAAGGGATATAGTTTTTGTTCTTCAGCCTATAGTCTAGTGAGATACAGAGGATGTAATATTGTGCTGCCTCATTGTTTGAGAAGCTGAAACAAAAACACTAGAGACAAACAAACTGAATCAAGAACATTTACTGCCTGTGTACCGAAATGTACTTTCCAGTAGGACTGACCTCTGACGTGCCTTTTAAGTATTAATATGTGTGTAGAAAGCTCTGAAATTTGTAATCAGACTGATCTGTGTTCAAATCTTCAACTGCTATTTATTAGCTGTGAAACCTTGGACAGGTGGTTTCACCTTTCTGAGTCTAACTCCTAAAATGAGAAAGTGAAGTTATCATATCCAACTGCATAAGGCATTATGAAAATTAAGTCATAATATATGTAAAGGGCCTCAGAAGGATTTGGGCCAGAGTTTGTGCTCAGTAATTATGGGTACTCTCTGTTTTAATTAGGCTCTTATATTTGCAAGGAACAGATTTGCTGCCACCACCTTGAGAAAAATGAACTACTTTAGTTCTAGAAACCAGCTACTCTGTCATTGGCCATAAGGTACCCCATTGTCCTTGGAACAAAATGAAAGTTCTTTTGTCCCTCTTTTGTCCCTCCCATTCCCACCCCCACTAACTGCTCTTCAGCTGCACTGGCTTCAGAAATGCCTGGAAGCTTAGCCAGTTTTTTAAAAGCCTGGCCCTTTCATTCAGATCCAAGTCAGTGTCACATCCTGAGGGAGGCCTTTTGTCTGCAGAAGGCTATATCCTACCCCATCCAAATTGCTAATGAGTGCCTCTGCACAGGGGTTCCACTTCCTACAGTCCTCACCGCTCCCTGTCATTAAACCAGTTATTTCATTTGTTTTCTGTGATCCGCTTCTATCACAGGATTATGGCTGTTTCCTTCGTAATAGTGCATATCATTATTCTAAGTACGTGTAATATTACCTTTAATTTTCTTTTTGGTGTCTGTATTACTCACTACAGGGCTGTGCTGTATAATATGGTAGCTACTAGCTATACAGTGGCTGTTGAGGTCTTGGAATTTATGGTTAGTGCAACTGAGAAACTAAATTTTAAATTTTACATAATTTTAATTAACTTAATAAAAAAACCTGATAGTTATTGGAAACTTTTACCTGTAAGTATATTTGGAACAATTTGAATATGTGAATCAACTCAACTGTAAGCTTTATGAAGTCTAAATATAGATCAAGTATTTCCAATGAAAATTTAGCATCCAAAATTGATAGGTGCTGTGAGTATAAAATATAAATTTAATATGAAATGTAAAATATCTTACAATTTTTATTTTATTATTTTTAAAATATATTTTTATTTCAGGGAAGAAGAGAGAGGGAGGGAGAGATAGAAACATCAGTGATGGGAATCATTAATCAGCTACCTCCTGCATGCCCCACAGTGGGGATCGAGCCCTTACCCCGGGCATGTGCCCTGACCAGGAATCAAACCGTGACTTTCTGGTCCGTAGGTCGGCGAAGTTAACCACTGTGCCATGTCAGCCATGCTTAATTAACATTTTTAAAAATTTTAATTACATGTTGAAATGATAAGCTTTTGATATATTGGTTAAATAAAATGTTATTAGAATTAAGTTTAATTACTTTTAACACAGCTACAAGACAATTTAAAATTACATATGCAACTTGTTTCATATTCTAAAGGACAGTTGCATTAGATTTGAAAGCTAGAAGAGATGGTGTAATCTTGATGAAGGTAGAGACCTCTCTCTCACGTTTGTCAATGCATCCAGTGCTTAGCATGGTATTTGACACACAGTAGATACTAAATATATATTTGTGGAACAGATAAATGATTGACTCAACTAACTCAATGGTTTCTGTTCACTCACAACCTGACTTTTACCTTAAGCTCTCTAAATTAACCAGCAAATTCTGTTATTATTCTTTAGTTCAAATTCAAGTTTGCCTCCTAATTTCTTTTTCTTAACTTAATTGTATGCCACTGGAAATTAATCAGCTTTTCTTGAAAGTAAGCTGAAAGTTTTTGACAGATTTCTGATGCCTGAGTGGTAGTCCTTCCCAATACATTAATTAGTCACACCATCTTTCCTGGCTTTTAAGTTTTTGACAGATTTCTGATGCCTGATAATCCTTCCCATTACATTAATTAGTCACACCATCTCTCTAGCTTTTAAGTTTATTTTATTTATTTTAAGCAATTTCCCTTACTTTCACACATTTTTCTAGCACATGACAGGCAGTCTTATGTGTACATTATAACTTTGTTTCAGGTCTATATAATATACATTTTAAATAACAATTATGAATGTAAATATAAGTTCAATTGAGGAATTGATCAGATGAACAGATACTCTGTATATAGCTAGATTCTTATATAACAGGTGATAAGAGCCATATCATACATGTCTTTGGATTTTCATTGAAAACCCAGCCCTGATTTCAGAAATGTTTAAACATGAGAAAATAAATGGAGGCCTAAGGAATAAGCAGGGTTAGTGGGGTGGAGGGATGTATTAGATGGAATCAGATATACATGATCAGTATATTTGATAGAGAAATTAGGGTATGTTGGTAGACCAAAGAAGTCCAGTGTGATTAGAACAGAGTGAAAAGGGTAGGAAGCTGTGTGAAGTAGAAAAAAAGCATTTAATTCTGTTGTGTGGGGTCATGTCAGGGCTGGCTTCTCATTAGCAGTGCTGTTTGAACTGGGCTTTGAGATGAATGAGAATTTGTGGGGGAATGGTGAGGTTGGGGAAAATATTTTAGGCATAAGCGAAGATGTTGATGCAACTCTTCATAAATGGGATCTAAATAAGAACATCACAAGTTGATCCTTTTTCGACCCACAGTTCAGTTTCTCTCCCTTTTAGGCTGATGAATTCGTCCGGGCAAATGCCACCAACAAGCTAACAGTGATAGCTGAGCAAATCCAGCATTTGCAAGAACAAGCCAGGAAGGTGAGTCATGGCTTTTAGGCAGGACTTCATTTTCCTCATTTAGTGCATAGGATTGACTTATAATCATGTAGCTTGTCTTCAGTACCTTCTAGAAATAGAGAGGTATTGAGCAAAATAAAGTAAGTCCAAGAGGTTAAGTGTAAGCTAAGTTTTTTTCACTCGGAGAAAGTTCAGTAAGATAAAGCATTTTGAAGGGAAAATATGTTTTCAGTTATAAAAGCAATGTACTTACTACAGAAAAGGAGGAAAGAAATATAAAAAGCACTCAAAGCCACTAATGCTTAACATTTTGAAATATATTTCTTCTAAAGGAATTTTTACAGCACAGTAAAATTATAGTCTAATTTTTATCTCTGCAGAATCATCTGATCCCAGCAGTGATTTTTTTTGCTATGGGGGAGGAAGCAAGATCTTAAATATTAAACAGTTTCTAGGTTTTAATTGGGATGATCACTGAATATGAGTGCCTGTTACCTCCAGTATCTAATTTGTTACCTCTCTGTGGCTCTTAGGTATTAGAAGATGCTCGCAGAGATGCTGACTTGCACCATGTAGCTTGTAATATAGTGAAAAAACCTGGCAACATTTACTACCTTTATCAACGGGAGAGTGGTCAGCAGTATTTTTCTATTATTTCTCCAAAGGTAAGAACATTTATTTTTGCACAAAAAGTCTACTCCTAGTCTTTGAGAAATTCTTGGCATGTGTGTGAAAATATAGGCACAGGGGTTGGTAAAGGGTTTCCCAGAAAATGGGAGGTTGTGTGAGCCCCAATATGATTCTGAAAAACATACATGTGCTTAAATTATTTCACAGCCATTATGTCTGCAAAGGGAGGAATCCGTAATGTGTAATGTTAGGCTTTCCAGGATGATTCTGATTGGTCTGAAGAGAAAAAAAAAAAATTGTGGCAAAAGTAAGAAATGTCTTTACATCTTATCCTGTCCAGAATTGACTCCTTTTCCTTCTCGTAGGAATGGGGAACGAGTTGTCCACATGACTTCATTGGTGCCTACAAACTACAGCATGACTTGTCCTGGACTCCCTTCGAGGACATTGAGAAGCAAGATGCTAAAATCAACATAGTGGACAAGTTGCTAAGCCAGCCAATGGCCCTGCCTCCAACGCCTGACCTCAACTTCCAGGGACTATCTCACTGAAAATGGACTCTGACAAACAGCCATCACAGCAAGGACCTGTCACCTCCTTGTTGCACCCATTCTCTGACTTTATGGGAGGTGGCAGGAGAATTGAGGATGTGTAAGTGAATCATGAACTTCTTGGAAGGAGACCCGGTGTGATTGTAATGCTGTCATTACTAGTTTTATTTGGGATGATAATGAATCACATTGGTCTTTTTTGGGGTCCTCTCTGGATCAAATACCCAACCAGTCAGTTTCAGCATAGTGGCATATCCTCTATTCTCCTAAGTCAGAGCATTAAGAAAGAAGAGTTTTTTCTTCCCATAAAAAGGTTGGCAGGGATTTCCATAGGGGACTGGTTTTAATTTTTAAGGTAATTAGTCTAAGATTGGGTTTTGGCTACTTTAACAGTTGATGCAGTCAAACTTCAAATTCATCAGGGAGCTCAGCCGGCATTGCTCAGTGTTGAGTGTCTCCTGTGAACCAGGAGGTCATGGTTTGATTCTTGGTCAAGGCACATGCCTGGGTTACGGGATTGATCTCCAGCGGGACAAGCAGGAGGCAATGGGTCAATGATTCGCATCATTGATGTTTCTATTTGTCCCTCTCCCTTCCTCTCTGAGATCAGTAAAAATGTATTTAAAATAATCCTATCTAATAAAAGGGAAATATGCAAATTAAATGTCATTTCGTCACAAAGATGATAGCGCCCATAGCCACAAGATGGCGGTGCCCGCCAGAGTCACCCTGTCCGAGCAGCCTGGCAGAATGCTTGCTTAGTCACCACGCCTGGCTTGGGCTGGCCCCCAGAGCCAGAGTGGACATGGACAGGGGGCCGGCCTGCAGCCTCCCTGGCCAAGTGCAGGCCTGGAGAGGAGATGGCAGGCCCGCCTCCCGTGGAAGCAGCATGTGTCCCTCCTGCCTCCCGTGGAATGAACTTGGGTCCCTTCCGCCTTTCGTGGAATGAACAAGGGTCCCTCCCGCCTCATGTGGAAGCAGTGCGGCTTCCTCCCGCCTCCTCTGGGCACCAGCAGCTTGCTTACGCCTCCCACAGAAGCAGCACAGCTCCCGTGGAAGCAGCACAGCTCCCGTGGAAGCAGCCCGGCTCCCGGGGGCATGCTGTGGTTTCTGCCAGCTCCTGCGGAAATGGCGGACAGCCTACTATACACAATATTGTGCTATGGGTTACTAGTAGTAATGATCAATTCATTAGGGAACAAGAATGTTGTGTAATGGAGGATGATAAACAACCTGGCTTGGCTGCCCTAGAGTGTGTGATTCTGGTATTTCTGTGCTATTGGTGAGGTTTGACTTGCCTTTCTACTCATTCTGCTTTGCTAGAGTGACTAGGAAATCTGAGGAAGCACAATGGCCAGATTTGGGGAGGGTCAGCCTCTCAACTCAGAGTCTGCCTTTAGATCCTTGGTACATGGGTCTCCCCAACATGGCAGCTTTCTATCCCCTCTCCAATCCATTCTGCAAAGATCAGCTTGATCTTACCTAAAGTCACACAACTCATAAGCAGTGAAGCACCCTTCCCCTTCACAAGAGTGTTTATTAAGGAGTTGGAGCATGGGAGGACGGAGCACCTAAGTGCCTGCAGCAATTAGGCCTTTGTAGTCTCAAGCAGCATTTGATTCAGTTGTCCGCTCCCTGCTTGAAAGGTTTATTTCCTTCATTTTGACTTGGAATTACCATCTATCTGCTTTTCTACTTCACCAATTGTACCTTTTCAGTGTCCTGGCACTCTTTAACTGCTCTGGGCCCAGCCCTTGGCCCTGTTGACTTTCTCTCTAATCCATCCCCTTGACTTTAAATACCATATACTGTTGACTGACACGAGGGTCCAGCCCTACTCTTTCCCTCAAGTTTCACACAGACTGTTTATGCAAGAGCTTTTTTTGACACTAGAGGCCCAGCTCGTGATGGAAATCATGCAAGGTGGTGCCCTACCTCCCGCCATGCAAAGAGGCACCCTGTGGGGAGCCGGGACCTGCGCCTGACCCTCAGTGTCCCCCTGTTCCCCTGCCTGTGTCTGCTGCAGGGTCACCCGAGCCGCAGTACCAGCTCAGGCAGGCTCCCCTGCCTCTGTCTCGGTCTCCGTTCCCGGCTTCACCTGCATGCACATACTCCTCTTGTCTGGTTGTGACCTGTTATGGAGTCCAGGCATAATTTGCGTATTATCTTTTTTTTAGATAGATCATTACAAACTTAACCATATCCAAAATGGAAGTCTTGAGTTCTATCCAAAAACCTGTTTCATTACCAGTTTTCTCTGCATATTTCCATCAGCACCTATCTCACACTGTTGTCAAGGCCAAAAATCTATGTCATCCTTGATTTCATTTGTTCTTCCCATACCATTCAGCAAGTCATCATAGCTCTATCTTTATTGATTGTTAAATGCAATTTTTCATACATATGAAGGAAAACTTTATTTCCTTCTTGAGTCATTTGTAGGCCAACCTTAAGCAGTTCCTTTTAAAAACCATTTCCTTCCTTTCTCTTACAACAAGCAACATACAAAGCTGCTATGGTTTGCTTCTTTTGTTGTTTGTTGGTTTTGGGTCATCATAGCTCTATCTTTAAAAACAACCCAAATCTGACTGCTTCAGACCACTTTCACCACTACCCTTTTAGTCCACAACACCCCAAATCTGACTGCTTCAGACCACTTTCACCACTACCGTTTTAGTCCACAACACCAACATTTCTAACATACCCTAGTGTCAGATCCTTGTCTCCCCACCTTTATTCTCACACTTCATTCTATCTCCACAAAGACTGTCAGCATCATCATTAAAAACTATAGAGCAGGTCACAACACCTCTATATAAGAATAACCCAACAATTTCTCATTACACTTAGAATAAAATCCAAACTTTTTACCAAGGTGTGAGGTGATTTGCCACTGTATTCACCGTGTTCCTGCTGACATTCCCGTCCTAACACACCAAGCTTGTTCCTGCTTCAGACCCTTTACATTTGCTGTTCCATCTGCCTGGAATATCCCTCAAGATCTTTGCATGATTTGCATTTTCTCATCATTTAGGTCCTGCTCAAATACTACTTCACAGATGACCCTATCAGAAATACCAACTTTCATGTCAAATCACTCTGCTTTGTTTTCCATAGCCCTTATCATGACTAGACCTTATTGGTTGCCTTTCCCAAAAGGACAGAAATGGCGTCTGCCTTGTTTACTGCTATATCCTTAGCACCTAAAATAGTGCCTGTCACATAATAAATACTCTAAGAATGAACGGATGAATAGGTGGGCATCTGGAGCTCTGTATTTATTTATATCCTCAAAGGATCTCAGTCAATGTAGCTAGAAGAAATACAATATGAGCCACATGTGTGGTTTAAAAAATTTTTTCGTAGCTATATTAAAAAAACAAAAACAGCCGAGACCGGTTTGGCTCAGTGGATAGAGCGTCGGACTGCGGATTGAAGGGTCCCGGGTTCGATTCCGGTCAAGGGCATGTACCTTGGCTGTGGGCACATCCCCAGTAGGGGGCGTGCAAGAGGCAGCTGATCGATGTCTCTCTCAACGTTGTTTCTGACTTCCTATCCCTCTCCCTTCTACTCTGTAAAAAATCGATAAAATATATTTAAAAAAAAACAAAAACAGATGAAATTAATAATACATTGCACTAACCCAGAATATGCAAAATATTAACATTTCAATAGATAATACTAAAAAATATTAGTTGTTTTAATTCTTTAAAACAATATTAAAACTCTGGTGTATATTTTGCACATAGAGCATGTCTCTATTTGGACTAGTCATATTTTAAGTGCTGAAGAGCCAGATATGGCTAGTGGCTACCATATCACAAGAGTAGATTGTCTAACCTTACTATTCTTATTCTTCATTTTCTGTGAGAGTCAGAATGGGGAGAAGCTAGGAACTTCTGGAAGATGGAGAAGGGGGGCTTTCTTAGCTACTCCTGCTTTTCTCCCTCTTCTGAAGGAAGCTTTAGGGAAGTTTCAGCTAACAAATGCATGATCATGTAATAATAATAATAGAGCTTTTACTCTGTGCTAAGTGCTTTACATAATACCATTTACAGACTAGAATATAGCTTCATGAAACAGTAACTTGTTCAAGTTTACACAGCTGGTCATTGTTAGTGCTGGAATATAACTTGGTTAAAAGTTAAAGCCAGTATTATAACCATTATGCTACAGTTTTGTTTTTTTAAAATATTTTATTGATTTTTTACAGAGCAGAAGGGAGAGGGACAGAAAGTCAGAAACATCGATGAGAGAGACATTGATCAGCTGCCTCTTGCACGCCCCCCACTGGGGATGTGCCCGCAGCCAAGGTACATGTCCTTGCCGGAATCAAACCCGGGACCCTTCAGTCTGCAGTCCGACGCTCTATCCACTGAGCCAAACCGGTCTCGGCTATGCTACAGTTTTTAATTTACCACCTTAATGGACCACATGGCATGGATGAATTAAGAGAAACACAAGTGACAGAAGTCAATCTGGCCCTTAGCTTGAACTTGCAGCACACCTTTAGTTGCCTCCATCCTGGTTCTTCCTTTTAGTTTCTCAGACACCTTAGATCTGACTTTCATGTCAGCCTGTGTTCAGGTCTCAGCTTCACAAATTATTAATGCTGTAACCTTCAATAAAATCAATGAATCCCCTATTTCCTTCTCTAGAGAATGGGAATGCTAATATCTTGGGCATTTGAGAAAATCTAATAAATGATGATAATGTCTGTAAAATATTGAGCACACTGCCCTGTGGCTAGTAGCCACTCAGGTTTCTTTCCCCTCCAGGTTTCTAGGAGCTCCTAACCCCGCCCCTGCCCTTTGCATATCCTCTCTAACTTAGTGGCAGGGTAGGTGGGAGAATGTGAGGCAGGTGTTAGAACTGGTGCCTGGGGTCCTACCCAATATTAACAAAATTCTTTCTGTAGCACACACTTCATCCAAGTGGCCAAATCTAGACACTAGAGAGGCTCTTATCCCTCTCATTCCGTCTCACCTTGGCTCCCAGTCTGGCTGCTTCCCATTCCCTTCAGTTTCTGACCAATAATGCAGCATTGCTCCGGCCCGCAGCTCATCTCTCCTGCAGTATTACACAGCCTTCCTCCACACGGCTGCCAGAACAATCTTTCTAAACCGACCTAACTGTGTCACTTTCCTACTTAAAACGTAACTACCCTCGCTGGTTTGGCTCAGTGGACAGAACATCAGCCTGTGGTCCCTTGGGCTCATCCCCAGTAGGGGGCGTGCAGGAGACAGCCAATCAATGATTCTCGTCATTGATATTTCTCTCTCTCCCTCTCCCTTCCTCTCTGGAATCAATAAAGATTATATATATATTTAAACTTACTGTTTTCAGGACTGGGTGTAAATTACTCAGCTTGTCTGTCCAACCAATACGGGGGTGGGGGGTGGAGACTTGCTATATGCCTAAACGTTCTTAAGGGCACAAAGATACACCAGTGCACCGCACAGTGCAAGCCTTGCCCACACGGACCTTACATCCTAGGGACCTTCTAAGTCTGGACCCGAGATATCCTTTTACAGGCTTTCCTTCCCAACTCCCAGCCCACCTCCCACTCACCCTGCATTCTGTTCTCCACCTGCCAAGCCGCACCACACTCGCCATGACCGAAAATAGTCCCCTCCCATCAGATCCCTCCAAGCCGTACCACACTCACTACAAGACCTAGGGCTCCCCCGAAAATTGAGGCCCCTCTTTTGGCCGCTAAAGGCCGGCTGCCCCTCCCCTGTCTCTCAGGGATTATGAGCTAAGAGCCAGGGCTAAGCCTTGGGGGCCAAGTGCCGCTGCCTGCCCCTTGCGTGGCTGGTCCCCCTCCGCTGCACAGGAAGCAGGGAAGGAGTGCGGGCCCCACTCCATTTAGGAATGTCCTGTTCCCAGGTGAGTAGAAGCAGCAGCGTGTGTCCCTCAGAGTGCGGTGAGTGACCAGGTCCCTGGGCGGAAGTTGTTCGAAGTGCGGGCACCCAGCCTCAGCGCCATCTCTAGCGCCTTTTCCCAAGGGAACTCGAGTATCTCCGGGGGGTTCGGAGGGACCAGCTCAAGGGAGGCCAGCTTTCTGTTATTGAGGGATGTTGGCCCTGAAGGGTGGAGTGGGGTGGGGGCGTGGAGGAGGAGGGAGGGTGTCCCTAAATAGAGTGAAGATGCCCTGTGTCCTGTGCCCCACACCTGCTGGACCCTCCACTTGGAGCTGCTCACTTCAGTGCTGCTCTTGGGGTTTCCTGGGGAGGAACCGGCTTGGCCATTCCTTCCTTTCCCTTGGAAACCTCAGGCATTTCTCTTGTTCACCAGTCTCATGGCTCGTTTTCTTCAGACTCCTCCATTTCCAACCCCTATCTGACCAAAACCCCTCCTTACTCAGCATCATTGCCTATCCACAGACTGCAATTCAAGGTCACATCTGGGCATCCCTGCTGACTTGCCTCCAGTCAAGTGAAACCTTCCCCCAGGCTTAGTCTCTCTCTCCCTTTGCACCTGCAGCAACTGGATATCCCCTTGTCCAACCGAATACGTGCCATGCTGCCTTCATTGTCCCTACACATGTCTGCCTCCCTACCAGACTCGGAGCTTCCTGAGGGTGCAGCCTGGGGCCTGTTCTCTCCTCCAGATGACATAGGCCTGCACAGAGCAGAATGAGCAAATATATATTTTTATTTTTTAAAAAGTTATTATTATTTTTAATATATATATTTTATTGATTTTTTGCAGAGAGGAAGGGAGAGGGATAGAAAGTCAGAAACATTGATGAGAGAGAAACATCAACCAGCTGCCTCCTGCACACCCCCTACTGGGGATGTGCCCTTGACCGGAACCGAACCTGGGACCTTCAGTCCACAGGCCGACGCTCTATCCACTGAACCAAACCAGCTAGAGCCAAATATATATTTTTAAATAAGTAAATGGAAGATCATAAGAATTGGGTCTATGTCATGGGTGGTGAAGCAGCTAGATTGTTGAGAGTTCATTTGAGAAGGCTTCTAGGAGGACAAACTGACCAGGCTCTGGTGCAGGGAGAGATGCAATTTGGTGCAGTGAGAGGATCTCAGGGAAGCACCAGTGTGCTGTTCTCTGTTAATCTGTCAGTCATTGAACAGCTTCTATTGCCAGGCCTCGGGGTGGGCACAGGGAAACTTGGTCTGCACTCACGTCGCTTCTCCTGTAGTAGAAGAGGAAGACAAGATATATTGCCTGTCTGATAGGCAATGCCAATACAGAATGCCAAGTGTGATATGGGTGCACAAGGACATGTGGCAGTACAGAGGAGGAGCACCTAACAGGTTTGGGATGGGTTGGGGTGCCAGGCTTCATAAAGAGCACCACCACCCAAACCAAGACCAGAGGAAGGGCCAGAGAAGGGATTAACAGGCAATAGGGACTAGAGGCTAAGAGTTGAGCATGGCCTCATTATGAAAGTCTTGTATACCAAATGAAGGAGTTGGAATACTATGCCATCCTGAGGGCATTTGAAGCTAGGGGAGCAATGCCTCATTTATGACCCCCTCCTCTGAGGAACCTTCTCTAAGCCCCTTGGCATGCTGCTCCCCTCTTCTATGCTGCCTCAGCATCCTGTTCACTTCAGTGCAGGGTTGAATCTTCTGCTAGACCGAGTTCCTTGAGAAATGAGACCAGGTCTTAGACTCTGTGTCCCAAGCACCAGGCACCAAATCTTGCTCATGATTAAATATTTGCTGAGTGAATAGGTTATTTCTTTTTTCCTCTCTGGATTTCTACAGCCCTAACTCTCAGATCCATATTCTTTTACACCTGGGACATTTTCATTATGCTAAAAATAGCATTGAATTGGGAAAGAGGAGACCCAATTCAATCCTGGTTCCACCACTTAGTTGGATAAGCTGCTTAACTATCCTGAAACTTCCATTTCCTCATCTGTCCAATGGGGTACCACCAGGAACAGAGTAAGTCTCCACATGTATGCATGAGTTATTTTCCTGCATAGCCAACAGAGCCAAATATCAACAGTACAAGGATTGAAATTTCTTTGGAGAGCCAAATTTTTTAAACTTAAACTTCTTCTAATGCCACTTCTTCAAAATAGACTTGCCTGGGCCGTGGTATTTTGTGGAAGAGCTACACTCAAGGGGCCAAAGAGAATGTGGCTTGTGAGCCGCAGTTTGCTAACCACGGGCCTAGAAGTTCCATGGAAACAAGGACCAAGGGTTTTCGCCAGCACCTAGCTCAGTCTGAGTTTACAGTGAATACTCTTGGTCCTGAGGTTGGTAGACAGCAGAATACAGAGGAACCTTACAGAAGTCTAAAGTCTTAGTCTGCCACTTCCAAAGCGTGTCAGTGCCCTTGGGCAAAGTTCTTCCCCTCGCGGTGTCTTCTTTGCCTTACCTGGCAAGTAGGATAGTGATCCTTACCTGGTAGACCTCACGGGGCCAATGGAAACCACAGAGGTGAAAGTGTTTTATGAATGAAAGAAATAACATAGTAGATAACTGAGCATTAATTTTAAAAAACAGTGAACTAGTGAAGATGAGATGTGTCTAATAATTGGCACCTGGGGACTGCCGTGAGAGTCGGAGATGCTGGGATGCTGCTCTTCCAGGCAACAGTGGGCTAGGCTGGGATAGAGGTGTTTGGGTTTGCTGGGTTCAGCCTTGAGGCCCAGGAGAGACCAGGATGGAGGGATTCAGGGGGAGGGAGTGTGCAGCCAGTCTTTTGCCCCCTCCCCTCTTCTCCTATAATTCTGGTTCACATAGTTTCCAGTCTTAGGTGTTGAATGGCCCTGGATGAGAAAGTCTGAGGAGTCCCAGTGGCTTTGGTGATGTGGTCACTGACTCCCTTGGTGAAAGGATGGCCTGTGGGAACAGTGAACCCCCACCACTGCCTTGATAAACTCCCAATCCCAAACTGCAAGTCCAGCCCTTCCCAGCTGCTGACATCTTGGTGACAGGGTTTATGTGAAAGGACCCTGATTTCTTAGCTCTTGTCCAGACCAGAAGGGTCTGGGACTGTACAGATATGTTGAGTGGAGGCAGAGTCTCAGCTTCCTCACCTCTAAAATGAGTAAGGATTTTCCTGGTCATCATGGCTCAGCGGTTGAGCCTTGAACCATGAACCAAGGAGTCACAGTTCAATTACCAGTCAGAATTTATGCCCAGGTTGCAGGTTCGATCCCCAGTGTGGAGTTGGGTAGGGGCGGGGGTGCAGGAGACACTTGATCAACAATTCTCTCTCATCATTGATGTTTTATCTCTCTTTTCCTCTCCCTTCCTCTCCAAAATCAATAAAAATATACTGAAAAAATCAGTGAGGATTAAATGGGGAGAATGATACAGCACTGTCTCCTGAAGTTGTCAGAAGAGAGCACACAGTGGAAAGCACCTTGTGAAATAGTCTGTGCTACCCACATTCATTTTCTCTGTTTCTCACCTCTTCCTTCCCCTTTTGGAGCTGGGCCTGCTGCTCTGGTTGGGGCCTGTCAGAACCAGCACCTTGAGGCAACTCACCTGCAGTCCTGTCCTTCTGAAAGCGTGAGCGTGACCTGCAGGACAGAGAAGGCTGAGTCTGCAGCGGGTCCCTGTTGTGCTTCCTTCCCCTCAGGTAGCCTCTCTCTCCTGGGCCACTCCTGGGGTATGTGTGTTACCCCTTCCCAGTGCTTTTTATTCCTATGGGGATCATCAAAGTATTGAAAATAGCTTTGTAATTAAAAAAAAGAAAAAATATCATCTATGACAAAGAGCTCAGTGACAAAAGGCTCATCCCTAAGAAGGGGGGAAGGACCATACTTTTGTACCCAGAGTCATGGGTGTCATGAGGGTCAACATATGCCTAGAGGGAGGTTTGTATTATGAGGTAAGGGATGTAGCCAGAGAGGCATGGGAATTATGGTTGTGCTGGTTCACTTGCTTCGTTCTTAGGCTTTCCCAAGACACTCAGCTTCAACTCCTTTGTCTTTACCTCCTGTGTCTCCTCCATCTGCTTACTGTCTGCCTCACTCCAGCCAGTCGAACAGTGTTTGGAGGGTGAAGTTCTGGGAGAAAATCTAGGGGAACAGGAGCTACCTGGTTCTTAGGAGCTTCTTTTGGGACTCTGACCTTGGAATCCGTTGCCCCTCTTCTCTGGACCACAGGTTAGTGCACCAGTTTCTTCCTGACCAAGGACCAGAGTCACCTCCAGATGAATGAAATTTCCTGGAGAGATGTTGCCAATATCTTGTCGCTGGGCAACATGATCATGGGGCTCTTCTCCATCTTCTGCAGCCTCAGCAAGTAGGTCTGGGGCTCAGCAAAATCTCAGCCATGGGCGTGAAGAAAGAAGTGGGGAATCTAGAGAGCCAGGCACTGAGGGCTGGGGATCAAATGAGGACAGAAGAAAGTGTGGCAGGTTGGGAGTCAAAGAGCCAAGATTCTAGCTTCAGTTCTATCATCAACCTAGTATGTGACCTTGGCTAGGTCACATCCCTGAGCCTCAGTTTCTCCATCTTTAAAACAAGGAGCTCACACTATGATCTCTATAGTTCCTTCCAGATATGGCAGTCTAGAAATTTATTTTTATTTTTTTGAGAAAATCAGGATATTCTGCTTTTGTAGTTTTTACCAAGCATGTCAAACTCATGGCAGGCAGGTACATGCTTTGGCTGGCCATTGGCTGCGAGTTTGACGTGCTTGCTATACAATTATTGGGTAGGTAGACTACCATTTAAATGTTTAAATTCTTAAATAAGAACACATGATCTGGTGGAATATTTAAAATTAGCACTGCTCTGGAAAATCCAAGACATGTATGTGAGCCTCAAAAAGTTGTAAGCAAATGATATTTTTATAAATTGAATCATATTTCAATGCCTTGGCAAATTGGCTCTTTTTAGATTAATCCTTTATAATGCAAATAATATCCTCCTAATCTGTTTGGATATCTATAATCATCACCAGATGGCTTTTCTGTATATGTGTCTCATGGTATTTAAGTTTCCTCCCAGTTTGAAAATTTTAGGATTCTCTAAGTCTGGATTTGGGGAGTCTCATAAAGTAAGGCATACCTGCAGCAGAAAATCTTTATTTTCTTAATTTAGCCTAATCTTTTGGGAGAGTGTTTTTTATGTTATTATTATGGGCCCAGTTCCTTTAAACACAGAGGTATAGGTTTAACCAAAGGAAATGATGAGGTTGTTTGGGGACAGCTGAGGTCTGGGGTCAGGATTTCTGTTTGCTTCTACAGGGCCACCCAAGCATTGCAGTCAGAGCGTAGACTTGGGAATGGCCTCCGAGGGCAGGTTTGCCAGAGGCTGTGGTGGTTGTTTTCAGAGGGTTCCGGGAGCATGTGCTAGACAAAAGCATAGAATCCTCAAATGTAGGATCTGAAAGAACTCTTGGGAGTCATTTACAACATCAAAATACATTAGATAAAAACTAATACAACTGCAAGGAGAAACTGATGACTCTACTATCATAGCTGGATATTTCAACACCCTTCTGTCAGTAATTGACAGAGCTAGCAGACAGAAAATCAGTAAGGGTATAGTTGAACTGACAGCACTATCAATCAACTAGGTCCAATTGATATTTATAGACTACTTCATCCAACAAAAACAGAATACGTATTCTTCTCAAGCTCACCATGATAGAGCACACTCCGGGCTATGAGACACACCTTAACAAATTTAAAATAGAAACTATATAAAATATGCTCTCAGACCATATGGAATTAAACTAGAAGTAAATAACAGAAAGATAACTAGAAAAATCTCAAAATACATGGTTAGACGCAGTCTTAAATAATAAATGAATAAAAGAAGCTCAAGAGAAATTAAAAATATATTTTTAACTAAAAGAAAATGAAAATATAACTTACCAAAGTTGGTGAGATGCAGTAAAAGCAGTACGTAGATAGAAATTTATAGCATTGAATTCATATACTAGAAGAGAAATCTGCTCTGAAATAGACTACATCAAGAGAATTAGAAAACAGGCCTGGCCAGGTGGCTCAGTTGGTTGGAGCATCATCCTATGCACCAAAATATTGCAGGTTTGATTCAGGGCACATATAAGGTTGTGAGTTCCATCTCCTGTGGGTGCACAGGAGGCAACCAATTGATGTTTCTCTCTCACATGGATTTTTTCCCCCTCTCTTTAAAATCAATAAAAACACATCCTCGGGTGAGGATTTAAAAAAAAAAGAAGAAAGAATTAGAAGACAAGCCACAGACCAGGAGAAAATATTTGCAAAAGATAAATTGGATAAGGGATTATAAACCTCAACAATAGCAAAATAAACAACCCAATTAAAAAGATGCACAACAACATATGTAATCAGGGAAATGTAAATTAAAACAAGTGAAATACTACTACATACCTCTTACAATAGCCAGAGTCCAGAACACTGACAATAGCAAATGCTGGTGCGGATGTGGAACCACAGGAATTCTCATTCATTGCTGGTGAGAATGTAAAATAGTCCAGCCACTTTGGAAAATAGTTTGGCATTTTCTTACAAACTAACATACTTTTACTATATAACCTAGTAATCACACTCCTTGGTATTTATTCAAATGAATTGAAAACTATGTCCAAAATTCTATACTTGGATGTTTATGGTATTTTATTCATAATTGCCAAAACATGAAAAGTAACCAAGATGTCCTTCACTTGGAAATGGATAAAATAAATCTGTAGTACATACAGACAATGGAATATTATTCAGTGCAAAAAGGAAATGAATTATCAAGCCATGAGAAAACATGGAGGAAACTTAAATGCATGCTATTAAATGAAAGTGGCCAATCTGAAAAGTTATACATTCTGGGGAAAAAATATGGAGAGAATAAAAAGATCAGTGGTTGCAGAAAGGATAGGGGCTTGGGGAGGACATGAATCAGTAGAGCACAGAGGATTTTTAGGATAGTGAAACTACTTTATATGATATTATAATGATGGGTATATGCCATTATACCTTTGTCAAAATCCAAGAAATGGACAACAACAAGAATGAATCCTAAGGTAAACTATGGAATTCGGCTGAGTATGATGCATCAGTGTAGGTTCATCCTTGGTATGTACCAAGAGCCAGAATATAGCATTCTGGTGAGTGATGTTGATAATGGGGAGGCTATGCATATGTGAGAGTGGGTGAATATGGAAAACTCTGCACTTTCCTTTTAATTTTGTTATAAACCTAAAATTTCTCTAAAAATAGACTTAGGAAAATTGAAAAGAAGGAAGATCTAAAATCAATAACCTGAGCTTCCACTGTAGGAAACAAGAAAAAGATGAGCAAATTAAATCTAAAGTAAGAGAAGGAAGTAAATAATAAAAATTAGAGAACTCAATGAAATTGAAAACAAGAAATTAATAGGGAAAATCAATGAAATAAAAAATTGGTTCCTTTAAAAGATCCATAAAATTGATAAGCCTCTAGCTAGGCCAACCAAGAAAAAAAGAGAACACAAATTACCAATATCAGAAATGAAAGCGGAACTATCACTACTGATCTCATGAACATTAAAAGTATAATAAAAGAATGTCATGAACTCTATACCCACAAATTTGATAGCCTAGATTAAATGGACCAATTCCTTAAAAGATCTAAACTATCAAAACTCACAGTAGGAGAAATACTAGATAATACGAATAGGCCTATATGTGTTAAAGAAATAATTTAGTACAAACCCCTCATTAACAGATGGAGGAACAAAAAGGCCTAGAGGAAGAGGGGAGTGATTTATCTGAGAATTCACAGTAATATAGTTGCAGAAGCCTTGGGCCATTGAATATACCCGAAACTTAGAATTGGAAGGGACCTTTGTGATTACCTAGGAGGTTTGGGCATCACTTCAAGAAAGTGGGTTGAGAGTATAGAAGGAATGTAAGTGTGTGTGTGTGTGTGTGTGTGTGTGTGTGTGCGCGCGCGCGCGCGCGCGTGCACTCACGTGTGCATGGTATATAAAGCTGTGTATATAAGAAAGGATGTGAATGGGGGGAACTTGCAGGGGTGTGTATGTGTGCAAATGTAGGAAGTGTCTTAGTGTACTGGAGATGTGTGAAGTGGTTGTCCAGTGGAGACTATGAAAGCTGTCCTGTTTGGGCCTGCTGGCCAACCCTTTAGGAAATCCAACTGTGCTTCCTGGATGGTTCTGATCAGCTTCCTAATGGACATGGCAGTCAGGACAATCACCAGACATCTCAATATCTGCTCCAAATCAGGTGAGTCCAGGCCTCAGATGCCTAAACCCTGACTCCAGAAGCTCCCATGTCAAGTCAGCTCCTTCATCGTTTAATACTGACAAGCCTTTATCAGTCATCAGTCCTATTCACATCCCTTAAGTATAGCAGAAGCAAACCTAGAGTTGGAGCTGGAGCCCCTCAGCCTAGATCTAGCTCCTTTGCTGGCTCACTTGCTGATCTCTGGTTATCCTTAGCCTGGCTCTCAGTTTCCTTGTCTGACCTGAACTCCTGTTCAGAACCAATCCAAGAACTGGGGTGGGAATGGTGGTTGTGATGTGGGAGAGAGGGGAAATAAAAAATTATTCCAAGCAGAGCAGTTGATAAAAAAATACAATAAAATGCTTTTGTGTCAGATTTTGCTTGAAAAAATGGTTCCATAGTTTCTTAATTTGTATCCAAGTGTAGTTCAATCCTTGCATGTTAAAGGGTGGAACTAAGACCTGGGCCAGGAAAGACTTGCCTAAGGCCACATGGTCATTCTAAGGGGAGCCAGAAGAAGACCAGTCTTTGAACTATAGACACCCAGGGGAATAGATGTTGCCTTCTGGGACTCCAGACCCTGCTTGTCACCATCTCAGCACTCCCACCAGAGGGAACTAACGTACACGATGTATAAGTGTAAGTTCTTCTAACCTTGGCATTCTGGAGCAGGAGCTGAGCTGAATGACTTTGCTGTCTTCACCGCCTTTGGCCTGGCCTCAGCCCTGCTCCTGGGCGTGGATGGGCCTCTGAATGGGTTCCTGGCCATCATCTATGTGTTAGCTGCTTCTTTCCGCCTGTGTTTTTATTCATCTGGTGAGTGAAAGCCAGCCTTATGGCTTAGCTAGGGAACCATGGAGGGGGAGGAGCTGTTGAGTGCAGTAACTGACTCTTCTCCTTCCTTTTATAAAGTCCCTCTTCCTTCCTTCTGCTGTGCCCCAGGCCCCTTGAAGGCTGTAGGCTGCACTGGAAGAGTCCTGGTCTGGGGTGAGGGGTGGAGGTGGGAGGTAGGGGGTGAGGTTAGGGCCCTCAGTTCTTGGGCCAGCTATGCCTTTTTCTCACTAGGTGACCTTTGGAGGGCAATTGCCTAAGATTCCAATGCAAGGGAGTGCAGATGCAGCCTAGATCTAGGGCCCTTCTACAGAGGCTGCCTGGGGCCAAGGCACATCCCTGGTCCTAGCCGCCTGCTTTACTAGTTAGTACCTTGGGGATACAAAGCAAAGCCCATGCACCATCTTCATGAATAGCTAAAT
This sequence comes from Antrozous pallidus, assembly GCA_027563665.1. Classification (NCBI taxonomy): domain Eukaryota; kingdom Metazoa; phylum Chordata; class Mammalia; order Chiroptera; family Vespertilionidae; genus Antrozous; species Antrozous pallidus. Next base: position 182,682,968 of record CM050508.1, read on the forward strand.
GCTTTACACCCTGCCACTGTCCTGAGATTAAGGGGGTTTGGAGTGAGGAGTAGGGAAAACCCAAAGGGACAAGGGCTTGCTTCATGCAGATACCTTGAAATCAGCCGGAAGCCACTAATCCCCATCTTTTCTTCCCCAGGAGGCTTTTCCTTCACATACAAGGGTCTGCCCTGCCCCTATGCTTCCTGTGTTCTGGCCTCCACCTCCCTTCTGACCAAAGGCAACACGTTCATTCTCTCCTGCATGGGCTCACTTATGATTCTGTTCATGATGGACCAGAGCTACTACCCGTATGATGAAGTCCTGGAATCTGAGAACTGGAAAAAAATAGTTTATCTTGGAGGTGAGTGGGGGTGAGAGAGGAGAGGGTAGGAAATACTCATAAGAAAGCTTCATGAAAACTGAGTGTTGTATTTCTTTCTTCTTCCAGGTGTCATCATGCTGCTCTTTTCTCCATTCTCAATCATTGCCTTTTACTGCCTAATGTGGTCGCTCTCCTACATCTTCTTTCCAGATGTTCTGTGGGGCAAGACAGAGTGTCTTAGGCAAGAGTGTCTAAGACACTGAACAGCTCTTCCCACTCCTTCTGGCTTCTGCGTGGTTTGTGCCAGCCTGTGGGCCAAGACTTGCCTTATCCTCATTAAACCTTTCCTTGTCCCTGTGTTGTGCTTGTGGTAGGTACATGGTGTCTCAAACCAGAACAACCCGCAGTAGGGCCAGCAGCCTTCCCTTCTTTCCCTTTATTCAGGGATCTGCATCCCTTCAGGACAATAGTCGTTCATGTCAAATGGAACAGAATTTTTTCCAAGCGCACTTTGGGCCAGGTTTGCATTCCAGCTCTATTACCACGAAGGTTAATCCCTTGGAAAGGAAACTCATCAGAATTGGTATAGCTCCAGTAATGGAGTGGGACTCAGTTCACTAAGGCATTTCTTTTTCTTTTCTTTTCTTTTTTTTCTGTTTCTTTTGGTTTTGTTTTGCTAATCCTCACCTGAGGATATTTCTCCATCAATTTTTAGAAAGAGTGGAAGGGAGGAAAACTGAGAGGCAGAAACATCTATGTAAGAGAGACATACCTATTGGTTGCCTCCTGCATGCACCCTGACTAGGTCCGGGATTGAGCCTGCAAATAAAGGGCAAGCCTTTGACCAGAATTGAACCCAGGACCCTTCCGTCTATAGGCCAACACTCCATCCACTGAGCCAAATTGGCTAGGGCTCTGTGTTTCAATTTTTAAGAAATCTGTTTTTATTGATTTCAGAGAGTGGAAGGGAAAGGGAGAGAGAGAAATAGAAACATCAACGGGAGATACATTGATTGGCTGCCTCTTGACGTCCCCTACGAGGGATCAAGTCCACAAACTGGGCATGTGCCCTGACTGGGAATCGAACCATGACCTCCTGATTCATGGGACAATGCTCAACTAGCCATATAGCATTTCTTTAAAAAAAATTTTTTTTTTCACTTACAGTTGATATTCAATATAACATTAGTTTCAGGTGTACAACCCAGTGATTAGAGATTTATATAGCGTACAAAGTCTAGTCTACTAGATAAGTCTAGTCTACTACCCACTTGGCAGCATACATAGTTGTTACATTATTGACTATATTCCCTATGCTCTACTTTATATCCCGTGACTATTTTGTAACTACAAATTGCACATCCTTTCACCTTTTTTTTTTTTTACCCAGTCCATACCTCCCTGCCATCTGGCAACCATCTCTATATCTGACTTTGTTTCTGTTTTGTTTGTTCTTTTATTTTGGTTTTTAGATTCCACATATAAGTGAAATTATATGGTGTTTGTCTTTCTATGTCTGACTTATTCTAAACATATCATTTAGGTCTATTCATGTTGTCAAAAATGGTAAGATTTCATTGTTGATAACTGAGCAATATTAATGGACACCTAGATTGCTCCCATATCTTGGCCATTGTAAATGATTCTGCAATGAATTTACATACTCTGGCTCCATAAACCAGAGCTAGTCATAGGATAACCAGGTTGCCCAACTTGGAATTCTCTAATTATTTCAATAGTCAAAGCTTCTTTTGCCTTTTGCTTCGATGTAGAGATTAGTCATATTGGAAGCTTGAAGGATCATTTGGATTTTAGGCCCTCATTATATGCTTTTTTCCTAAGGTCTAAAATACTGAACTCTAGATATTCAAAATCCCACTTCATATTCTAAAATCTAAAGTGAATAGAAATAAACAATATTGTATGGAACTCTAAAGTTACACCTCAAAAAAGAACATAGGCCCTAACTGGTTTGGCTCAGTGGATAGAGCATCGGCCTGTGGACTGAAAGGTTCCAGAACTGAAAGGTCCCAGGTTCTAGTCCGGTCAAGGGCATGTACCTTGGTTGTGGGCACATCCCCAGTGGAGGGTGTGCAGGAGGCAGCTGATTGATGTTTCTCTCTCATCGATATTTCTAACTCTCTATCCCTCTCCCTTCCTCTCTGTAAAAAAATCAATAAAATGTATTTAAAAAAAAAAACACAATAAAGAACATAGTTCCACTGAAAGCAGCAAACCCCAGCACTCTCTTGTCTTTTACCTCCAGGTGGTATACACAGGATTGTTGGCTGTCCACCTTTTCCTTGGCTGGGCACCAGAGCACTTTTTGCCTCAGGACTAACTTACTGAAGTTTGCAGAACAATGTATATGGCAAATATACATTCAATCTGAATTTAGGATTTAAGAATAAAAACCCAGAGAAGTCCACATTGCTCTGATTTGGCTCCATACTACAGGAACACAGTCCCTCTCCCTCCCTACTGCTCTCTAATCATATTTCTACCACACATTTTTTCAGAATTAGATGACTGTGTCTGTGTCTCACTATATTGTAACTTCCTTCATAAAAATGCTTTTGGATTTCTTCTGTCTCTCAAAAAGGTTTACTTTGGAGATAAATTGATTTAGTTGCACATTCCAGAGAGCTATATACAACATTAGTGTAATGTAGTACAAATTTTATAAACATCCATGAGCTCAGACATTCCATCCTGAAGATCCTCATCATAAATCCGTTTCTAGGCCTGGTAAAGTCACTGCCAAATGAAAAAGCAATGCCTGCCCTGTCCTGCTGGTGCAGGCCTGCTGTCCACATTCGCAAGATGAGAGGACCTTGGCTTACAGCTTTGACCCTGAGTAGCAGCTGACGGGGAGGGAGGGTCAAGGGCACAGATGGCTACAAATGGAGGATCAGGGGGCTACAGAGTTTCAGCCCCAGGAAGAATGAGAACTGGAAGCAGCCACATTCTTTCTCCCTCTCTCTTCCACTCCCCTCCTGAAGGAGCAGGGTTTCCTCTGCTCATCTCACTTTCCCTCTCCTATAACACTGATCCATTTCTTACGGCTAGACACCCCCAACTAAAGTATGAGCAAACACACATTTTATTAGTATTTTATTTGTAATTTTGGAGATTTACAGTTTCACAAGAAACACTGATTTTTCTCAAACAATAGAAAAAGGTTTAAAAAATAAGAGTATTATCTTAGGAGAATAAAACAAGTCTCTTCAGCAAGCATTGGGCCAATTCAAATCGGAGGAACCAGTGAAGCAGAAGTTACATATGGGTAGTTCAGGTTTTATCCAGTTTTAGGAATAATGCAAATGCCTCCTTGTCTAGTTCTGTCAGGCTCCACATGGGCCAACTCAGCTTAAAACTGGTACCGGGCTCACAGACAAAGCCTCAAGGGTCCCCTCTCGTTTGAACAGGGACGGCTCACTGTCCAGGAGGCTGCATCTGTTTACAGAACTCATCAAACTGCTGCTGCTCCAGTTCGGTCATGACTCTGTTAAGGGCATAAATCTAATGGGAGAAAAAGATGTGTTAGCAATGGAGGCAGCTGCTCAGCCATCTTCAGACACAACGGGCGGCGCCACTGGAAAGCGCCAGAACTGCACCAGTGAGGGACCAGGAGAAGCACACACTCATTCCATTTGGGGAATCAGCAAAGCAGCGGAACAGGTGACTTAATATGGCCTTTAAAGGATCTATAGGATTTGAACAGAGACTGGGGAAGGGACTTGATAGGTGATGGGGGGAGGAGGGAGTATTATGATTAAATAAATATAATGGAAAAGTATAGGATTTATTCTGGAAACTTCAAGTATGCTAATATGAAGGATATTATACAGGAGGGTTGGGGAACTGGAGAAAGCAAGAAGAGTATGTCAGGGACTTAAATGCCATGCCAAGGAACCTGGACTTTATCTGGCCGACTCCAGAAAGCCACCAGAAGTAGGCGTGCAGGGAAAGTTATCTTTGGGAAAGATAACTGGAGACCATGTGAAGGATGGAGTGGGGAGAGGAGGAATTACAGGCCACATAGGGGGCATCTATTACATCAGTGAGAACAGGACCCAGGGCAGACAGTGGGCTGGAACAAAAAATGCAATAGATATTCTAAGGTGAAGAGCAAGGCCTCTATCTTATTCCTCATCTTTCTTTATCCTCGTAGTCTCAACCTGTCCACTAATGAACAGACACATCACGTAACTTCCCAATTTGTAGGACAGAAAAAAAAGAAAAAAAAAGAAGGGAATGTTTGTATTTAGGAAAAGTAGATTAATTAAAAAGACAAGAAAGGGGCAAATAAAGAAATTGAGAAGCGAGACACATAGAAAATAAGAGCAGAATTAATGGAAAAGCAGCCCAATGTACAATAGAGAGGATCAGCAAAAGGTGGTTCTCTGAAAATGCTAAAGCAAACCCCCAACATGACCGATCAAGACAAAAAGGGAGTAGGCACAAACAATGCTATTAGAATTAAAAAAAAAACAACACACACACATATGATGTAATAGAGATTACAGCAAACATTATGAACTTGGTGTCAATAAGTTTGAAAAGGTAAATGAAATAAATTCCTAGAAAGTAAAATGATCAAAACTGACTAGAGTAAGTAGTAAGCTTGAATGATTCTAAAATCTTTTTTCATAAAAATTTTTTTATTGTGATAAAGTCCTCTAATCTTTAAGGAAAATGGAATTCCACAGTGACAAAAAATAGTCACAAACAACTCAAATAATTCTTAAAAAATATAATACTGGCCTGGCTGGTGTAGCTCAGGTGGTTATGGGCGATAGTTTCACCTTTTTATTCACAAACAGATGGTAAGTGTTAACTGACCAAGAGACACATTGGTGGGTGCAGAGCTTGGGTCTCTCCTTCTCCCGGCCAAATGCAGAACATCTGTGCTGGGGTGTCTGACACTTGCTCTCCCTCACTGACCCCTCCCTCACATGTCCCTTTTCTTTCTCCTTTCTTCCTTCCCTCAGGTCCCTAGCACAAACGCTCTGCCCCAGGAGTCATCTGGAGACCTGACACCAACTTGGCATGCGATTACCGGCTGTCACTTCCACCATTCTGGACCTCAACGATCACCTCTCCAAACCTGGAGGACACCTATTTTGTCTGCAGGCAGGTAGGGCTCGCCATCACAGTTCTACTATTTCTCTATTCTACATCTTATCCAGCAGATGACAGGTGTACAGGCCTTCTCCTCAATCTCACCTCTGCTCTTTGTCTTTGCTTCAGCTCCTGCTGGGCTGATTTCTGCTTGGCCTTCTCAACTCTGCTGACAGGTTCTTTAACTTTAGACTTTTCTTTACGTGCAGGTGGATCCATGACTTGGCTTCTGAATACTTCTTAGTTCTGATCTGGATGGTACAGAAAGAGGGAACAGAAAGGAAGGGGTGGGGGGTGGGGGGTGGTAGCCCGGCGAGGAAAAGAAGGAGGGGAAAAAAATAAAGAGTTGCAGTCACTGGCCTAACCAATCCCTTAGCTCCGCCCTTCCCTGTGTCAGCTGAGGCAGAGTGGCCCGATGGAAAGGTGCTGCATTTGGAGGAGTGAGACCCGTCTCCCAACGCCACGACCTCGCTGGGCGTCCCCACGCACATCTCCCCATTCTGGGCCTTAGTTTTCTGTCTGCAAAATGAGACAACAGTCCATTCCCTGGCCTCCTTCCACGAGCTCCTGCGTGAGGACCAGGTGGAAGCCCGTGTGAAAGCGTTTCACACACTCGTGCGCGCTGTTCCCGACGTGGAACTGTTATACCGATGAAGACACCACGGCCACATCTGGGGCAAGCCAGCCCGAGTGTCGCAGGGGGAGGCTCGAGACTCGCGCCGGCACCAGCCTCCGGGCCAGGGCTTTGCCATCTCTGCCCCGCGGGACAGCTGCGTCCCAGTCCGGCCCGCAGGACCCCGCCCTCCGCCGTCCGCGCCGGCCAAGTCCCCGCCCCCCGCCGCCCGGTCCAGCCCGGCCCGGCCCGGCCCCACAGGAGCCTCCCCTCCCACCGCTGCGGGCTCCGGCTGCAAAATGGCGGCGGAGGCGGGCGGCGCTCGGGAATCGGCACCTTCCCTCCCCGGCCTCAGGTCTTTGGGGCCCTGCCGTGTCGTGGGCACCGCCCCACGAGGGGGATCCTCGCCCTTCCCTACCTCCCGGCTTGGAGTCCCGAGCGCAGCGCCTCAGACTGGGCGGGGCCTGGGCGGGGCCGGCGCTCTCCTAGGCCCCGCCCCCAGGCAGGCCGCGCGTGCGCAGAGGGCTTATCTGACTGCCTCGCTTAGGTTTTAAGGTTGGGACTGGGGTGGGGGGTCAGAGAGGAGGGGTGGTGGGAGGGCAGAGGGGCAGGAGCGGTTTAACAAAAGTTTTTCTGGGGAATGTTTTGTGGGACAGCTGCTAGGCTTTGAAGGGTGAGATCTGAAACCTGGGACTAGAATTGTAACTTGTTGAGTCTCATTTTCTTAATTCAAAAAGCAGGGTTGGGGATTGCTGTCTTCTTGATTTCAAGCTTTGATATTAGGAAGATCAAGTGAGAACCCATTTGCCACAGTACTTTGAAAAAGGAAATCGTTCACAGTCCAGAAAAGAAAAAGCTGGCTGTCATTTTTCATTCATTAGATTATCAAGGATTGAAGAAAATGGTAGGTAAATGCTTTGACAACAGAAATCCTGTTCAGTTCAACAACAAAAACAACTAACGATAATAGCCACCTCTCTTCTGGGCTTTTATGTTCCAGGCACTGTTCTTAGAGCTTCACATTTCTTTCTTTTTTTCTTTTATAAGGAAATAATTTTATTCAGGAAATGTTCTACAGCTTTGACAAATGCAAAACATTTCATTTTCAGTTGATGTAACTATCTTTCTTGGCACAAATCAAAACCAAGAAAGGCAACCTTTATAAGTGTTTGTGTCATATTTATTTTGCATATTCAGTAAATACTTTTTTGTTCCCATCATTTTTAATTTTTTTCAATTTATCATCTTTTTTATTTTTTTTTTAGCTTCACGTTTCTTAACTCATGTATTTCTCATAATAAGTTTTTGTAATAATGTATCCTATCTAATAAAGAGGGAATATGCTAATTGACCATGTCTCCATTACAAAGATGGCTGCACCCACAGCTGAAGCCAAGTTCCCATAATGTCTTAACAAACAATCAGCAGGGACCTGAGGCTACACCCTCCCCCACCCCCTTAGGGCTTGACAGGGAACCTCAGGCCATGCCCCCCACCCTGGCGTCAGGCCAGGGGACCTGAGGCCATGGCCCCTGCCCGGCAGTGCTTGACAGGGTACCTCAAGGTTCATTTCCTGTCCTGGTGCTGGGCTAGGGGACCTTAGGCTGCACCCCCCACCAGATGGGGCTTGACTGGGGACTTCAGGCCATGCTGGGGACCTCAGATCACAATCCCCACCAAGCGGGGCTTGATAGGGGACTGCAGGCTGTGCCTCCCCATCTAGTGGGGCTTGACAGGGGACCTCAACGTGCACCCTCAGTGATGGGTTGGGGGAACTCAGGCCATGCCCTTTGCCCAGCAGGGTTTGATGGGGGACCTGAGGCTGTGCCCCCCTGCCTGGCGGGTCTTGACAGTGGACCTCAGGCCATGCCCCCCACCCAACAGGGCTTGATAGGGGGTCTCAGGCCATGTCCCCCACCTGGTGGGGCTTGACGGGGTCTTCAAGGCAGGCCCCTTTTCCTGGTCTGGGCTGGGGTACCTTCTGGCACTGGGCCAGGGGACCTGAGGCTACGTCCCCAGCCTGGCAGGGCTTGACAAGGGTGGGATTGCCAAGTCTGGATCTAGCCCAATGAGGGCGGGGGTCAGCCGGGTCTGGGTCTCACGCAATTTTGAGGCACATGTTAGTGGGCAGGGACTTGACTCTGGTGCACCCCAGACTCTGACAGGAGGAATGTTTTCATATACATTTTACTTATTTTCTTTCATCTCTGACACTTCTATTATAGATAAAGGGCAAATAGCAATATTAAATTATTTCCTCTAATTAATCCCCTTTTATTTTTTATTTATTTTTTAAATATATTGATTTTTCACAGAGAGGAAGGGATAGGTATAGAGAGCCAGAAACATTGATGAGAGAGAAACATCGATTCAGCTGCCTCCTGCACACCCTCTACTGGGGATGTGCCCGCAACCAACGTACATGCCCCTGACCGGAATTGAACCTGGGACCCTTCAGTCCACAGGCCGATGCTTTATCCACTGAGCCAAACTGGTTCCAGCTAATTAATCCCCTTTTAATGTGCACAAGTTTCATGCACTGGGTCACTAGTCTGTATAATAATATATGATTATTATCCCCAGTTTATAAATAGAAGAACAAAGGCATGGAGAAGTTAAGTGACTTGTCCAAGGTCACACAGATAGTTAAGTGTCCCAGCAAGTATTTCAGCCAGGATTGTAGGTAAGACAGTGAAAACATATCAGGCCCATTACTTTTGTTTGTTTTGAAACAAATGATGGATGTTAAGCAAACAGGGTGTAGTCTAGATGGACACACAATTTCAAAGTGTAAATTGTCACAATTTGTTGGAAATTAGTTTAATGCTACATACTGAAAGCCTTAAAAATGAGCACAACCTCACAAATGGACAAATACTGCATGGTTCTCTTTATATGAGATGTCTAAAATAATCAAACTGCTGGAAAGTAAAATGGTGATTGCCAGGGACTGGGAGAGGGGGGAAAAGGAAGTTGTTCAATGGATCGAGAGTTTTGCAAGATGAAAAAGAGATCTGTTGCACAACAGTGTGATTATAACAATGATTAAGATGGTAAACCTTAAGTGCCCTTTTTATCAGATTTTAAAAAGAGAATAGCCCGGCTGGTGTGGCTCAGTGGTTAAGGGGTCGACCTATGAACTAGAAGGTCAAGGTTTGATTCCCGGTCAGGGCACATGCCTGCCTTTTGGGCTCAATCCCCAGTGTGGGGTATGCAGGAAGCAGCCAATCAATGATTTGCTCTATCATTTTTCCCAGAGAAATTCTTGCACGTGTGAGCCATGAAACATGGGTCAAGAATGTTCAAAGCAGCACTGTTTGTAAAAGCAAAAGGCCAGAAACAACCCACATTTTTACCACCAAGGGAATGGATGGTCTGTTGGTATATTCATGCAACGGCCTGCCACACAGCGGGGAATGAATGTGCTGGAGGGAATGGACAGTCGGTTGGTATATTCATGCAACGGCCTGCCACACAGCGGGGAATGAATGTAGTGAAGCTCTGTGAATTAGCCTGGATGAATTTCAGTGTCTTAATTTGCACTTTAAATTAAGCAGAGTGTTTGAGACAAATCTTTCCATAGTTAGGAAGTGATCCCAGGAATCAGAAATGGTGAGGAGAAAAGGAAGAAAAACCAATAAAAGGTGCATTATTGAGCTACTGATGACTGTTGGCTACTGGCTCATCCCACTGGGAACTCTCTGAGAGTCGTGAAGAATACAGTTCAGAACAGTCCCTCCGAGGTGTGAGGCTGGAGCTTTTCTACTATCTCCTGTCCCCCAGGTTGATCCCCTGAGGTGTTAACTTTCCTGAACTCCTGAGCTGCACACAGATCAGACAGCCTTCCCAAGCGTGGTAGGGAGCCCGAGTGAGATGAGCAAAGAGCTGCTGTGGCCTTTGGGGTGGCGTGCTGGCAGCTTGTTGGCAAGTGTCAGTTACCCTGAAATCCAATGGGTTGAGGGACATGGTTTGAGCCACCACAGGTATCAGCTGGGCTCAGAAATGAATGTTTACTGAAAAAAGGAAATTATGGAGAATTAGGTATAATGTGCTCCATTTTTATAAGGCTCAAAAATACATAAAAGTATATATATCTTATTATTTAAATATTATGTGATATGTGCTTCTTGTAAAAACCATGAAGAGTAAAGGTGAAGGTTTCCTCTTTCTCCCCTCCCATCAATATCCAGAAAGAACCATTTAAAAAATGTATTTAAAGATTGTGTACAATAGCTTGTACACAATCTTGTATTGGTTATATTTCAGATGTACAATATAGTGATTTGACATTTTTATACCTTACCATATGTTCACCCCACTAATTCTAGTAACCATCTGTCACGTGTGCATTTATCACAATATTATGGACTATATTCCCTTTCACCTTTTTCGTCCATCCCTCCACATCATCCCTTTTGGTAACCATCCTGATAGTCTCTATTTCTAATAGTCTGTTTTTGTTTCGTTTGTTTTGTTTTTGTAATTCATTGTTAAGGATACAATTATGGATGTTATGAATATACGATTATGGATATGATGAAAGCTGCAAAGACAGGCAGGAAAGGGTTTATCGCAGGTTGGTAGACAGCACGTCTGTTTGCCAGAAAGCACACGCCATGGTGCAGCTGGAGATAAAGGCAGTGAGTTAAAGAAGGTGGCTAACTGGTAGATGTCTTTGAAACCGATCTTCAGTTTTCCTCAGATTTGGAAAGTAAATGGGAGCAAGCTTTTCAGAAAGGGTGCTTTAGGGTCAAAACTTATGAAAAGGAATCGCTGTGCAGTTAGCTGGGGAGGGGAAGGGTGTGAGGGCCAAGGTCCCTGACACCCGGTGGCACTTGGAGTTTCCCTCATTTTTTCAGGGAGGCCTCTCTTTGCTCTGTTCCTTTATCAGGGGCAGACAGGCAGGGTGGAGCTTGTGGTGTGCAGGGGCAGCTAGAAGGGAGTCTGTGGGACAGAGAGGGAGTCCTGGACTGAGGGCTGCGGGCATTAGAATGAAAGGAGAGCTTTTCCCAGACCCACCTCCAGAGCCCTTCCTGACCCCTCTGCCTGATGCCTGATCTCCCTGGATGGAGGGAGGGAGGGTCTGCAGCTTGGAGACTCCAGCTCTGCGGCACAAAGGGCCCTTGATTCCAAAAGTGGTGAGTGCTCCTCCCTTTCCCCTTCTTCATTCTTTTTAGTTCTTTTACTTTCTCAGGATCTTCAGGTTTGTTGGAGAAACTATCCCCTTTCTCTTTACTCATGAGAACATTTAAAAATATAAATATATACATACTTTTATTGGTTTCAGAGAGGAAAGGAGAGAGAGAGAAACAGAGAGAGAGAAACGTCAATGGTGAGACAATCACTGATCGGCTGCCTCCTGCATGCCCACACTGGGGATTGCGCCCACAACCTGGGCATGTGCCTTGACTGGAAATTGGACTGTGACCTCCTGGTTCATAGGTTGATGCTCAACCACTGAGCCGTGCTGGCCGGGCACAAGACATTTTAAAGGATGAAATGAGGCAATGGGAAATGGGAAGCATAAAAGGGAAAGAGTGACAAGGAGCCTGGGTGGATTTTGTCTAAAGACTCTCATTCAGGTATTATTGTCATCATCATTATTATTATAGCTATCATTAATTTAGTCCTTACTATTAGCCAGGGCCTGTGCTGTGTGCTTTCAGACTGATCATTTGTAGATTTGCAGGGTCTTCTGAAGTTGCATGGAGTTATTAAGGGAAGTTCTGTTGTGATGCTTTTCCTCAGCCCTAGAAGCAACCACTGTTTACTATCCACATTCTTGCCTTTTTGCTAAGCATCTTCTCCCTAAATTGTATCATACTATCCATAGTTTTTAAAGTTACTGTTTGGGTCACAGTGAAAGGGAAATATATATATATATTGATTTCAGAGAGGAAGGGAGAGGGAAAGACAGAAACATCAATGAAGAGAGAGAATCATTGGTCAGTTGCTTCCTGCACACCCCTACTGAGAATCGAGCCTGCAACCCAGGCATGTGCCCATGATGGGAATCGAACCCAGAACCCTTCAGTCTGCAGGCCCATGCTCTGTCCACTGAGAAAAACCAGTTAGGGCCCAAACGCTGTTAAAGATTGTTTTAGCATGTGTGTACAAAATGCTGTGTGGTATATTTCATTGCAACGATGTACAATGATTAATTAATCATTCCCATTTTAATGAACTTTTGGGTTGTTTTTAATGTTTCCTTTTCATAAGAAGCTTTGTGATGAGCATCCTCACCATCAAATCCTTATTTATTTCCATAGGATTCTTTTCTGGAAGTAAAATTACTGGATTAGAACTTTTGCATATTTATAAATCACTTGATGCTTATTGCTAAATTACCCTTGCGAAAGTTGATTTGTACTGGGCAAGAGAGTCCTTTTCCCACATGTGTAATAACTCTGGGTATTGTTTTTTCTAATATTTGATAATTTCAGAGAAGACAAAATCATGTCTAACTGTGGTCTGAATCTGCATTTCTCCGGGGCTGGTTTGCCTCGATGGCTGCTTAGCAGTGACCTGATGACGAGCTTCAGGGACACTCCCTGGCTGCAACTACCGCGGTCGCCCTTCTTACACAGTGACAATCTGATGAAAAGACTTCATTTGCCTTTTTATTCTTAGAATATGGTGCAAATAAAGTCACATATATTTTCTATGAGTTCTTACTGTCGCCCTATCTACAAAGCAGTACTCTCATTAACTCCATTTCATGTGTGAATGAGAGAAGACTTGGGGGAGTAAACTGGACTGTCTAAGGTCACCCAGCTGGTAATGGCAGAGCCAGGGCTTGGCCCCAGGCTGACCGTAGAGCCTGGACTCTTAATCCCAATAAGCAATCCGAATTTAGGAAGATGGGGCCATGGTGGGGGAGGGCTCCTCTTATTTGACTTCAGGCAGCGGCTCAGTTTGGAGCTCTGTGCTACTCTGGGCATGTCTACTCAGGGTGTGTTTCAAAAGCACCTTTTAACTGAGGGTGTTGGGGTTTGGGGTAACTCCAGGGGATCCTGAGCCCTGCCTGCTTCCACCTTCAATAATAATTGATAAGGTAGAGAGCTTTTCTCATTTACCTAACTTCTCCTGTTCAGTTTCTGAATAGCTGGCAACCTGCAGGAAAATGAGTAGGACTGAAGCCAAAAAAACGTATCTTAACCTCACTGTGTCCTAGTGTTATGTGGCCATTTGCAACACTGAGAGAGTAGAGAAGTATGCTGTATGAATCATGATTAGAAACAAAAACAGCCCTGGCTGGTTTTGCTCAATGGTTAGAACATTGGCCCTAGGCTCAAAGGGTTTGATTCCTGGCCAAGGGCACATACCTCAGTTGCAGGTTATCCCAGGCCCCTGTCAATGTTTCTCTCTCTCTCTCCCCCTCCCCTCCCTCTCTTCTGTCTCTAAAAAAATCAATGGGAACAATATCCTCAGAAGAAGATTAAGAAGGCCCAGTGGGAAAAAAATAAAAAAGCTTAGTGGGTTTTGTTCAGTGGTTGAACTTCAACCCATGACACCCCCCCCCACCCGACACACACACACACACACACACACACACACACACGCCTGAGTTGTGGGCTGGATCCCCAGAGGGGGCATGCAGGAGGCAGCTGATGGATGTGTTTTTCTCACATTTATTTTTCTATCTCTCTATCCCTCTTTCTAAAATCAGTAAAAGCATATTTTTAAAAAGTAAGATAAAACAAAACATCCTTAAACCAGTGTGCTCTTTGCCACAACAAAACAAAACAAAACAAAACAGAATTGGAAATGTGTTCAAAGCTTAAGTCATCTTCAGTTTCCCAGCCTCTTTTGACAGCCCAGCTCCTCCAAGTCCCAGCTTTGTCCAGTTCCCAGACCTGCGGGGACCTGGCCTGATAACGGTCACCTCACCCCTCCTCTTCAGAAAGGATTTGAAGTCTTGGAGAGAACGTAAGAGATGATCTCTTCCTGAAGTATTTTATATACTTCTTCCCCAATGGTGGCATGAAAAGTTTGTTTCCTGCTATGGGATTTCTAGGCAGTCAAGTAGGCAGGAAAGTTTTAGAGTAAGGAGTCCTTTAGGGTTTCCCTGTGGTTAATGTACTCAGTGCCCACACCTCTCATGGGTCACAGCATATTTATTGGGTACTTTTTCTGTCAGGCATTTGTGGCAAGTTAAAAAAAAATGTTTGTTTGGTTTTTTTGTTTTTGTTTTTTTTTTTAGAGAGAGAGAAGAAGGAAAGGGATAGAGAGATAGAAACATTGATGAAGAACATCGATCAGCTGCCTTCTGCTCGCCCCCTACAGGGGATCACCGAGCCTGCAACCCTGTCATGTACCCTGATCGGCAATTGAACCAGGGACCTCTTGGTTCATGGATCGATGTTCAACCACTGAGCCTCACCAACTGGGCTGTGGCAAGTTCTTTACCTGCCTTTGAACCCACACGGTCCCCATGAAGAAGGGTCCTCCTTAATAGATTTAGATCTGGAGATCCACAGATGTTGCACAACTCTCCAGGGACGCAGAGCTAGTACCTGGGGGAGCTGAGGCTTGAACCCAGGTCTTTCTAACTCCAGATCTTGAGTTTGTAAGATTGGTGTCTTCATAAGGAAATGGAGGGACCTCACTGCCTTGGTTTGTTGTTTCTTGAGAGTCAAACTGAAAAGGCTGGCAGGGCAGAGCTCCAGGCCCCACTGCGGGTGGAAAACTGGCCTGGAGCATTTCTCAAACCTGGCCTGGGACCCTAATGCAGAAAGAGGTCACTACTCTGGTGCTTATTAGGTTAGTTCTGGGTATAAATTCTCAGTCTTCCAGACTCCTCCCTGTGCCTTCCAGGGCACACACAGGGTCTCACCTTGGTTCTCACGCATGGCATTTATAGACTTAACCATGATGCCAGCTTTCCTGCTGAGCGCTTTCCTCCTTTAATGCTCACAATAACACTGCAAGAGGGCACACTTATACCTTTTTTAAAGGTGGAGGAAGAGAGTTTCAATGAAGCGAAGCCACAATGTTGCACGGTCCGGGTGAATTCTGGTCCGGGTGGTTCCAGAGCACCTGTTATGCCGCCTCCACTTCCGCCCCACCTCCTAGGTTGTAGCTTTGCCACATCAAGCTCACGAACCTTCTCTGGGGTCTCCCTGTCTGTCCTCCTAGTTCGGATGGAGACAGCAAGTTCCTCTGGCACCTGGCTCTCCAGCTGCCTCATCACCCTGGTCTTCCTGCAGCTGCCCACACACCTGTCAGGTAGGAGTTCCTGACCTCCTTCCCTGCCTGGGACATGTGACCCAGGCTTTCTTTCTTCAGGGGTTCTGTTCTAACCCCAGTCCTTTCCAATGCCCTTCCCAGACTCGCTAGGAGCCTTCCCCACGTGATCTCCATCTTCATCCTTTGCGGAACTCTCGGAACTCTCGCATCCCTCCCAGATTGCCTTGTCCCTTTCTTGTTTTCCCTGCCCAGGGGTCTCCGGCCAGTTCCACCTGGCGCCGCTAGGGGGCACAGCCAAGCTGCTCTGCCCTCTCTCGCTCTGGTCGGTCCCGACGCTCACCGAGGTGCAGTGGCTGCGGTCCTTGTCCGGGGGGCGCTCCCAGGTGGTTCACGTGTCCCGGGATGACCAAGTCCGCGAGGAAGACGTGGTGCCGGAGTTTAAGGGGAGGACGGCGCTGCGGAGAGACGCGCAAGAGGGAAACATCACGCTGGAGATCCGCCACATCCGGCTGGAGGACCGAGGGCCGTACCGCTGTCGGGTCCGGATTGCGAACCTGAGTCGAGAGGGCACCGTGAACCTGCAGGTGGCAGGTTAGTCACTTTCCAAAGGGGGGCGGGCTATGGATGCGTGACTGGCAGAGGTGGGTTTGGCCAGGCACCAGCTTGCAGCCAGGTACTGGCTCATCCCTTTGCGGTGAACCGCGTGCGGCGGGGAGAGAGCCGGTCTTCAAAGCAACTAGCAGCCCCGGCCCCTGCTCACCGGAGCGGCCCCGGGAGCCAGGAGAGGGCCCTGCCAGCGGCTTTCCTGTCCAGTTCTAGGCTCCGACCCTTACATCCACGTGAAGGGCTACGACGCTGGGTGGATCCAGCTGGTGTGCAGGTCGGTGGGATGGTTCCCACGGCCTTGGGCCGAGTGGAGAGACCCTCAAGGCAGGCTGCTTCCGTCTGAGCCCCAGGCCCCTTCCCTGGACAGTGCTGGGCTCTTCGAAACAGCCGTTTCCAGCAAAGTCAGGGACAGCACGGTGGGCAGCGTGTCCTGCACCATCCGCAACGAGGCCCTGGGCCGAGAGAAGACCGCAGCCATGGTCATAGCAGGTAAACGCTGGGGCGGAAAACGGGCTCGAAGCTCCCGGGGTGGCTCCAGAGAAAACTCTTACCTAAGTGGAAACTTTATAAAGAATTTTTGAATTTTTTTTAAATACTAAGGATAACACATTCATTATGGATAATTGTTAAAAATACAAGATATTTTTAAAAAATATATATTTTATTGATTTCTTACAGAGAGGAAGGGAGAGGGATAGAAAGTCAGAAACATTGATGAGAGAGAAACATCCATCACCTGCCTCTTGCACACCCTCTAGTGGGGATGTGCCCGCACCCAAGGTACATGCCCTTGACGGGAATCAAACCTGGGACCTTTCAGTCCGCAGGCGGATGTTCCATCCACTGAGCCAAACCAGTTTTGGCACAAGATATTTTTTTAAAAATCAAAAGAAAAAGAAAAAGAAAAGGCCTGATTTCATAAACTGGAGAGAGCCACTGCTAACATTTTGGAGCATTTCTTCAGACTTTCTTTCATGGGTGCATCTCTGAGTGTGTATTGATACATATGTGTATTCTTCTGCCTGGGCGTTTTCCTTCTCCACTTACAAGGCCGTGAACATTTTTTGCCCATGTCCTTAAGCAGTTCTCTGCAACAGATTTTTAAGGGCTGCATCGTATTTCGTGGTGTGGGTATAGCATAGTTAAAATTAATCAAAGCCCTATTTCTTGATATCTGGATGGTTTAGACTTTTCCTGTAACAGTGCAGTGAACAACTTTGCACATAATTTGGGAACTGATTCTCATTATTTTCTTAGAATGTGTTCCTAGAAGTAGAATTAATGGATCAAAGGGTTAGGAACCTTTTAAAGACCCTTGAAACATGGAGCCATGTGGCAGAGAAGCGTGGTTTTAGAGCAAAGGAAGAAAGTGTTGCCTGGAGTTCTCTCTCTCTCACCTCTCCTCTCTTCCTATTGCCACTGCCTCTCATTGGTGCTAAGCACTTTCTATCCTCCTCTCTTTAAATCTGTCACAACCCAGTGGGACTGGGATTATTATAATCCCCATTTTACAGATGACAAGCCAGACTTGGAGAGGCTCAGCCTCCTGCCTAGGATCCCATGGAAGACGAGCGAGGACTCACACCCAGTTTAGACTGTTTGCCACTTGCCATAGTGCTTCCTCTGCTCCTTTTTTGTCTCTATGTCTTCTTTCCTTTCTCCTGCCTAGGTTTTAGGACACTGCTGTAGCCCCACAGAAGTAGCTTTGCCCCCACTGATACAGCTCAGGGCAAAGGGGTCACTGATGGCTGTTCCACAGCAGAGTGAGGATTTGAAGCAGAAGGCAGGTGGTGCTCAGAGCAGACTGCAGGTGATTGCTGAGGGAGCACCTCCAGTTCTTCCAAGATAACTTTTCCACGGAATGGTAGGGCAGGAGGAAGTGGTGATTGGGAAGCTGAGTTTAACACATTGTTTTCAGGCAGGACCATCAAAACCACCCCTCAGAGATGACCATCTGGCTTTAAAGTCATCCCTGAGTCATCCAGGGTTTGAGGTACTTAGAGAAGCAAACACCCTCACTATCTTGGTGGGAAGTCTCTCCCTGGAGGTGACAGAGACTGTCGGGATGTGCCTGAGTCACCTCCCACATAAGGTGGGGTCCTTGGCCTGGAAGGAGCTCTGAGAGACCTCCTGAGGGCCGTCATTGGTGGTTCTGTTTCAGCCCCCTCTCCGGGGAGGATCTCCCCTTCAGAAGTGGCTCTTGCTCTGGTCGTGCCTGTCCTGGGGCTTCTCACCATGGTGGGCATTTACCTCATCTGGAAGCAAAGACGATCAAAAGGTAACCAAGTGATAAAGGAGCCCAGGGTGGCAGGAAGTGGGACTGTAGCTTCCCAGGAAAAGGCTGCGAGGAAGGAGACATAGATGTGTGCTGGTTATCCATCGGTCAGAGGCTCTGCAAATTGTCTGGTAGAACAATGCTCTGGAGACTCATAATGCAGAGAAGATCAAAGAAACTCCAGAAAGTTCCCAGGAAGAATTATGAATTCTCAACTTTTGAGAAATTAAAAATAACTGATCATGCCAATCCTCTAATTAATGAAAAAAATCCAATTCTATCCATTGGATAAAACCCTCATAAATATAATTGCAATTCACAGGATCTCAAGGTTGTATGACACCTTGAAAGACACATAATCCAACACCCCTTTCCCTACCTGATGGTTTGAAGATCCTCTGATCCTTTCAAATGGTCACATACCTGCAGTGACAAGGAGCCAAGTCCTGCTTAGGCAGCTTGTTGTCCCCGGACAACTATGGCTGTTAGAAAAAGCTCTTCCTTAAGCTGTGCTGATGTCTCTCTCTCCCCTTTCCAGAGAAGCTTCTCTATGAACAGGTGATGGAGGTAGGTAAGTGTCCTGGGATGGGTGGGGATGTTTCTCTGTTTTACTCACTTTTATGATTCCAGTGTCCACTAATCTAAATTCTGAGCCGGAAAATCCTAACATCTGTTGTCCTTGGTGGCAGTGTTTGCTGCCTCTGACTTGTGATAGCTTATCTTTCAGTGTGTTTGTTGAGTTTTGTCTGTGGACTCATTGCTTGATCTTATTCTGTGTGAGTAGTGTAGGTCTAAGCTTTTATTCATTCAACAGATAATTGATAATTGTCTGCTAAGGGCCCTGGACTAGACTAAATGCCGGGAATACAATGGTGAGTCATAGCAGGCAGCTTTTGCCACATGGGAGCTTTCGTCCAGCCAAGGAGGTCTACATGAATGAAATAATTGCACAAATCAATGTAAAAGTACAACCATACAAATGCCACGAGTGGAAGTTCTGGAGGCTACAAAAATTATGACCAGGAGGAACCAAGCAAGCTTCAGGGACAGGAGAAGAGTCCCCAGAGGAAGTGATTTCATCTGGAGAAGGGGGAGTTGCGAGGGGAGGGGGAACAGAAAACTATCCACAGAGAAAGAACAGCTAGAGAAAGAAACAAAGTGCAGAAGTGAGGGGGAAGCCGATAGGGGACCAAGCTGCAGACTGAGACAGGGAAGGCCGTGGGAGGTTCTGCAAGGCATGGGGAGAACTTTAGTCTTTCTCTCCAGGGCAGAGATAAAGCAGTGAGTAGGATATCTTGATCAGAACTGTGCTTGGAGCAGCTTTCTCTGGCTTCAGTGTTGGGAAGAGACCAGAAGGAGCAAGACAGGATTGGAGGCCATTTGAGCTACTAGTCCGTCACCCAGATGAGAGATGATGAGGGCCTGGATTAAGGAGGTGGCAATGGTGATAGAGGTGAACAGGTTTAAAAGCAGGTAAAACCAGTAAGAATGAGGGACCTTCAAGGTAATGGCACAGAATCTCATTTTTTATTATTACTTTTCTCCCTCTAGAAACTCTTCTTTCAGACCATGCAAAAGAAAAAGGTAATTATATGAAGGGGTAGGGAACAAATAACATATTCTTTCTCCTCCTACATAAATGCTGACAGTCCATGATTACATATACTTTATGCAGGTATATATACACACACATATTCTCCATTAATATTATTGGAATTTACTTTCCAAGGGTGAGGGGGCTCTGGGGTAGGTGGCACTGGGTGAGGGGTTGCTCATGGTAAAAAGTCATAGGTCTGAATTATCATGAGCTCCTTTTATCAGCCTTTCGACCAATCACCTAAAAAGGTCTCTATTCAATTTACAATCTATGAATGTGCTCATCTGGGATGTATGAGAATCTCAAGGATCCACACAACATTTGCATTTAGACAGGTGATGTGATACAGTGGGAGCCCCACAGGCTTCCGAGTCAGCGACACCTGGTCAGATCACCAGTCTGACTTGGATGTGTCACTTCACTGCTATGACCTTTGGTTTCCTCTTCTGTAAAATGGGATTAAAAATCCCCTTGCCTGATTGTTTTCAGGGTTTAAAGAGACAACTTGAAAAAAAAACAAAACTCTTCTATTATAGTGCCTGGTACTCCTCTTCCTTATTGTCATTTTATCTTCATTAACTGGGCCATTGAGGGTAAAAGTTGGACACCCAGGGTACAAAAAACAGGCAGTCTCTGCCCCTTAAAAATCTAGCTGAGACTACAAGTCGCTGGCTCAGAAATGGTACACACTCGATGAGTTTGGCCTCTCCTCTCCTCCTCCCTTACATGTCCCTGACATTTTAGTCCAGCGAGTGAAAGTGTGGGGGTGCACGCAGCAGCGGCCCTGAGCTGCTCTGTCCAGGAGCAGAAGGCACAGGGTGGTGCAGCGGCCAAGGCCTCTGATTAGGAGTCAGACACACTTGGGCTTGAAGCCTGTCTCCTTGGCCACTTACTAAACGGATGACCTGGGCAAATTTCTATGTCCTTCTGAACTCCAGACCTGGGAACAATAATTCTATGCACCTTACATTGTCAAGAAGGTTCAGTATCTACATCATTATGAGAACAGGACACCATAAATAGAGGCTAAATAGTAGTGGAAATATAATATGTCAATATTATATATATAAACAATATAATATATACATAATATAATTAATCATTAATAGAATGGTTAACCGTTATATAATTATGATATTAATAAGATTAATAACATTAACATAAACATAAACCAACAGCTTCTGACAGGCCATCATATCCAGCTTCATTGCTCCAGTGCCTAATGCTGAATACATGCCCAGCCCTCAGCCCAGGACTTGGCAGTGGACTCAAACGTATCACTTCAATTCTCTGGCAGGGGCAACGCTCCCGGAAGCATGTGAAGCATATACATACATCCCAAACCATCTGGAATCTCCACATCTGTGACTCTCTCTGTAGGACTTCCGGAGAGTTACTGTAGAGAGTGATAGAGCCATGTCCACAAGCCAATGCTAGGCCTTCGCTGTAGATATTATAAACAGTAGGATATAAAAGGGCAGCAAGGCACACACTCATGTACACATGGTTACAAACATATGGAAACACTCATACAGACAGCGGAAATGAAACCAGATGAAAAGGAAGGGGAAAGGAAGGAGGAGCCAGACTGGGCAGCCTGTTCTTTGGGAAAGCGGCACCAGCCCCTCTGGCTTCCCCACTCTTCCTTTGGGAGGTGACTGCACTAGCAGCTGATAGGGATGTCATCCTTTCCACGGTGGGGGTTGGGGGGAGGAGCCTCCCTGGGCTCAGGGGTAAAGCAGAGCATCTGCTCACTCAGGCCTTTTTCTCTGTTTTTCAGGAAGGCTCCATAAAGGCCTCAGTAAGTTCCGCTCCTCATCCGTGGCACGGACCTCCTTCTGCCAACATCTTTGTTGAGGATGGGTGTCTCGGTCTCATTTCCTGGGGCAGAAGAGAGCGGTCAGGGTGCTTTAAACCATGGGGTTGGAGACTTCTTAGCTGTCAACAGCCTCTCTTCTCAAATGTTCCCTGCTCCCCTTTCCTGCACAACAGTTATCTGGTCCAGCGGTCAACAGCCTTTTGAAGCTCACGGACCGTCACTAGGTCCTAGTCTCTAAGTGGGAAACATTAATCAAGAAGAGATGTCGCCCCTGTAGGTGAAGCCATCTGGAAAACCTTTTATCACCAGGCATGGCATTCCCTTAGGTGGGATCCCAGGCAAGGGTCCTCATTAAACTGAACATGTGGGGCAGCGTTTCTCCATCTCATGTGTGAGACCCTCTCTAGTGCAAAAAAAGACTCTTCAGACATGACATGTCTACTTCATTTTACCTTGATTAAATGAACACAAGAAAATCTAATAGAAATTCAGTGATAGTTTTTGTTTGTTTGTTAATCCTCACCCAAGGATATTTTCCCACTGCTTTTCAGAGAGAGTGGAAAGGAGCGGGGGAGGGTGTGTGTGAGAGAGAAACATTGATGTGAGAGAGACACTTTAACTGGTTGCCTTCCAGGTGCCCCCACAAGATGGGGTGGGGGCAAACCACAATCCAGGTACCTGCCCTTAACCATGATTGAATCTGCAACCCTTCGGTGCAGGAGCCAACACTCTAACCATTGAGCAACACCAACCAGGGTTCAATGATAGTTTTAAATGAACTTATATTTTATTCTTCTCTCACAATATCTACATATATTACATATATTATCTAGATGCGTGAGGTGTGTTATTCAATGAGTCATAGTCAGGTTTGGCTCACTTGGGAATTTGCTGGCCCTCTGCAGTATCTCTGGAGACTCCTGGTGCGGGGCTGGGATGGTCAGGGTATTGCTTGTGAGGATCCTATGTGGGAATGTGGTTGGGAGGGGATCGCAGCATTATGGGAATGTGGAAGCCCTCCTTCTGATTGGTCAAACTGTTTTTATTCTTTAGAGAAACTCCGGAGTGAACTGAGTAAGTTTCCCATGTTGTTTCATACTGAATTCTCTCCTGCTGATTCTATATTTTCAGTGATAGCTCACCCTTCTTGTTTCTTCTTTTTATAGAGTTGAAAAGAGCTGCAGCTGACTCAGGTGAGATGCACTTGCTGGGTGCCTGACTCACACCTTCTGGGGTTCTCCTTGTCTTCTCTTGTTCACAATCCCTGTTATGTCTTTCAGGCTGGAGAAGGGCCAGGCTGCACTTCGGTAAGTCACACCAGGCAAACCCACCTGCATTTCAGAGCCCAGTGCTCTGTTTCTTTGGAATGCAGACTGACTTTTTGTTTTGTCTTGTTTTTGTTTGATTTTGTTAATCAAACCTATTTATTTTCTTATCAAAAATTAAAAATTTTTTTGTGATTTCTTTTGGGGGGGGCCTCAGTTAGACTTAGAAAGTTTATTGGTTATTTGTATGTCTTCTCAATGACTTGTCTGCTCTTATCCCTATTCTGGCTACTATTTGATATGTGAGGATTCTTCCTGTATTAAGTGTGGAAACTCTGTCCTATTCCTCCTGAGTTATTTTTCTGAGTTTTTCATTTGCATTTTAATTTCCTTATATTATTTTTTGATGCGCGAGTATCTTGTTTTTATTAGTCCAATTTAAAAAATCTTTTCCTGTGTAGTTTCTTCTGTGCTTTCAGGTTTTAGAAGTCCTTCTTACCCCATAATTGGGTAAATAGCCAGTGCTCCTCTGTCTGTACACACATTTGCCACATTCTTCTTGCTCTTGGGGGTTGGGGATTGAGATTCTCAGAGAAGAAGGGGGAGGGTTAGGCAGGTGCCCCGACATTGTAGACTACAAAAGGTTTTGTAGTTTTATTCTAACTGCACATCTCTTTTAATTTATTCCTAAATATTTGCTTTTTTTTTTCTTTCTGCTGTTTCAATGAGATCTGTTAATTTCCCTGCTTGGGTCCTTATCAATTTTCCAACCTGTTCATGCCCCTTTTGTTCATTCCCTCTTCCCTCGGGCAGGTGGAACTGATGAGTGGCCACTTGAGAGCACACCAGGTCACCTTGGTTGACATTCTGGGAATTCACAAGTCCTTCTCACACTCACTGTCTGGCTTATTCCCACCACCTGGACAAAACACACATTTTACAGATTTAACTCTCCAAGAAGTGTCTGTGTCTGTACCGGGGGAAGGAGGGAGACTCACCATGACCTTCCACAATTTTAAGGAAGAATCCCTCTCTCTCTATTAACATTTACTAGTGAAAATAATAATTATGAGCAATAATTTCAGTTAACAAAATGAGCATCACACATTGTGTATGAAGGAGGCACTACCTCATGTGTTAGCTCATCAGATATGCACAACAGCTCGACAACGCAGGGTCTGCCATTGTCCCCATTTTACAGATGAAGAGACTAAGGTTTGGAGATGAGTAGCACGCCCCAGGTCACATAACTAGCATGTGGCAGAGCTAGGACTTCAACTTCCAGTGTGGCTTCCAGGTCTGACATCCGAGCCGGGGTCTATTATCCTACATTAGCTCCCTTTGGACCCTTGAAGACAAAGGCAGCATTTCCTAAGGCAGTGGTGGGCAAACTCATTAGTCAACAGAGTGGCAAACCGCAGCTTGTGAGCCGCATGTGACTCAAGAGCCTCAGTTTGCCCACCGCTGTAAGGGATTAAGGCAGCTTCACAAAGGACAACTTTCTCCTGTTTTATTGAACACATGACCAGGAGATTTAGGAGACCGGAAGATACTTTTCTTTGGTTCCAGTACAGATGGGGTAGAAGGAATCATAAACTTAAATTGGGCCAACAGCTAGCTGACAACGATTTGGCTCAGTGGATAGAGTGTCTGCCTGGGGACTGAAGGGTCCCTGTTTCGATTCCCGTTGAGGGCATGTACCTTGTGGGCACATCTCCAGGTGTGCAGGAGGCAGCTGACCGATGTTTCTGCCTTTCTATCCCTCTCCCTTCCTCTCTGTAAAAAAATCAATAAAATACATTTTTAATAAAATAAAACGGGTCCAACGACAGGGGTTGCTGACCCAGAGGCGATCTTTCCCTCCCAACCACCTAAAGACCCCGTAAGACGCAGCCCTCCCAAACCTCTCCTCTGTGCCTCTTTGCAGTGGCCGTGACCCTGGACCCCGACACCGCGCACCCCAAACTCATCCTGTCCGAGGACCGCAGGAGCGTGAAGCTTGGAGACAGAAGGCAGCCGGTGCTGGACAACCCCCAGAGATTCGATTTCGTCGTCAGCGTCCTGGGCGCCGAGTCCTTCCTGGCCGGCTGTCACTACTGGGAGGTGCACGTGGGCGACAAGACCAAGTGGATCCTGGGGGTGTGCAGCGAGTCCGTGAGCAGGAAGGGCAAGGTCACCGCCTCGCCCGCCAACGGGCACTGGCTGGTGCGGCAGAGCCGGGGGGCCGAGTACGAGGCGCTCACGTCCCCGCAGACCGCCCTGCGCCTGAAGCAGTGCCCGCGCTGCGTGGGCATCTTCCTGGACTACGACGCGGGCATCATCTCCTTCTACAACGTGACCGACAAGTGCCACATCTTCACGTTCACCCACGCCTTCTCCGGGCCCCTGCGCCCCTTCTTTGAACCGTGCCTCCACGATGGAGGGAAAAACACGGCCCCTCTGGTCATTTGTTCGGAACTCCAGAAATCTGAGGAATCCGTGGCCCCCAAGCCAGACGGAAAAGGCCACGCGAACGGAGATGTGGCCCTGAAGGTGGACCCTTCCCTCCGGCCCTGGTCCCCTGACCTCGGCCCGGCGCTCCAGGGGCTCAAGGTTCCTTTTCTGTAGGGAAGTGCCTCCTTAGATGCTCCCCAACCATCCACCGGGGCCAGGGCTCTGGGTTTCAGACTCCTGGCCCCACCCTGGCCTCGGGAACAGCTCATCTCCTTCCCCCAAATCCAGACCCATTTGTGGTTCTATTCGTGCCATCTGTCTCCTTCCGGAGACTTGAAATTCCCATTGCCTTGGGAGAATTCTTGAAAACCACGTGAACAATCAGATCAGGACTAGATGGTAATGGAGAGTGTGTGTCCGAGATCCGGGGTTCTCCATTCGAGGGGCTGTTGAAGAGAACTTCATTTTATTGCATCCTGAACATGGGCTTGTGATAGTTGTGATGGTGTTGGGCCCAGTCCCTGACTTCTTACTTATGTCATCAAGGATTGCTTTTCTCTCTGTTTGAGTTCACACCTCTAGCCCCCAAAGTCAGCTTTTTAAAAGTAATCACACATTCTTTCTTCTGGACTATGGGGTAGGGTGGATCAGGGGGTACAACATGCCATCCCTTTCTAGTTCCTTGATGCTGTTTACAGCATAGTGTTGTGGTACCCAGAGCTAATGTACGTTTCCAAAGCTAATTTACTTATTGATGATGACCAGCTACGGGCACTTTAAGTTGGTAGCTGTAACCCTGAAAAGCCCCAGGAGCAAACCCGGGAACTGGTGAACACAATTTCAACACAGCAGGCATCTGACTGAGGCCTTGGAAAGACAGCTGTGGGTAAGCTTGTCTGCTGCGCTGGTCCTTTCGAATACCCTCCTGAGATTTAGAGAGGCTCCGCTAGAAAAAGTGGCCATTTTAACCACAATATAGACAGTTTTCTGCCACAGGACATTATACTGGGAGACTTGACTATTTGTGTAGCAGAAGCATGTCAAACTCAAAAGGTAACACGGGCCAAATATACGAGGCATGAGGCTCCTGGGCAGCGAGTTTGGCATGCTTGGTGTAGCAGACTCCTAGGTCAGAGAGTGTTGATTTCAGAAAGGAAGTTGATAGGCCAGTTGTGAAGATGAATTAATGAATCAGCTTTTTGATGTGGATTTCAGAAAGAAGCTTTAGTCACTTTCATGTCATACCACAGAGGTGATATGACCTGTTTTTGGAGATATTGGCTATTTGTTTTCAGATGGGTACTCAGTTCTGGCCAACAAAAAGTGGATCTTTCTGTCAGAAGTTCACTCTGTCATTTTGTAGTGCCTGTATTACTCAGGGCTCTTCATAGAAACATATATGTGTGTGTGTGTGTGTGTGTGTATATATATATATATATATATATATATATATATATATATAGTCATTTGTTCTCACTGTATATAGTGAGAGAGTGAGAGGGAGAGATGATAAGAAATTGGCTCATGTGGCTATGGAGGATGACAAGTCCCAGATCTGCAGGGTTAATCAGCAGGTTGGAAGGGTCCAGGGGAACCAATGGTTCAGTTCCTGTCTGAGTCTGGAGGCCCAAGACCCAGGAGGGCCTGGGGTATAATTCCAGTCTGAAGGCCATCAGGCAGAATGAATTTTACTAGGGAAAGAGTCAGCTTTTTTGGTTCTATTTATGCCTTCAACTGATTGGCGAGGCCCACCATGTTAGGGAAAGCAATCTACTTTACTCAAGATAATAATGTTAATTTAATCCAAAAATACCTATACATAAACATCCAGAATAATATTTGACCAAATGTTGGGACATTTTGCAGTCCAGCCAAGTTGACACTCAAAATTAACCACCAAGTAGAATTTTTCTTTCTTAAAAAAACACAACTCCTTACAGGATGTTTACTATTATTATTATTATTATTATTATTATTATTGATTGACTGGGAGAGAGAGAGAGAAGGAGAAACATCCATTGGTTGCCTCCAGTATGCATGCTGACTGGTGATTAAACCTGCAACCTGGGTATGTATCCTGACTAGGAATTGAACCCAGCACCTTTTGGTGCATGGGATGACACCTCAACCAACTGAACCACACCAGCCAGGGCCCAAGTAAGTTTTTATTTGCTTTTGTACAGTTCTTAAATAAAAGTTTGGTATTCATTGTTGTTATTTTCTTTATTTATTTTTTTAAAATTTTAAATATTTTATTCATTTTTCACAGATAGGAAGGGAGAGGGATAGAAAGTCAGAAACATCGATGAGTGAGAAACATCAATCAGCTGCCTCTTGCACACCCCCTACTGGGGATGTGCCCGCAGCCAAGGTACATGCCCTTGACCGGAATCGAACCCGGGACCTTTCAGCCCGCAGGCCGACGCTCTATCCACTGAGCCAAACCGGATTCGGCTCATTGTTGTTATTTTCATTGTGAATAAAAAGTTGTAGGAAAAGGCTTTGGGCTGAAAGAGGAAAACACATTTTGAGACTGGTTTCCATACAGCCTTGAATCCACTCAAAGGTGCTATTTCAACAGTTAAAAATAAAGCTACAGTTAAACACAGTTAAGCTGTTCAAACCACAGTTAAAAATAAAGCTACAGTTCTATTTCTGATAGAGATATTAGCTATTAATTTTCAGATGGGTACTTGGTTCTACCCAACAAAAACTGGAGTCTGTCTTCTTAGCATTTTATTTAAATCAATTTATAAACGAATAGTATATTTATAGTGGGGCATTGATATTTCAGTCATCCATATTCAGTTTCAAATCCACTTTCCTGTGCATCCCAATCGTAAAACTAACATTGTCCACACTGGATGCACCCAAAAGAATTTACCACCAGGAAAGAGACCTGACATTTGTGGGGGCAGAGCTTGCTATAGCCTTCTGACAATTCTGCCAGAAATTTTACAGGGGAGGAAAATGCTGCTCCCAATGGCTAGGTGCGAGAACTGGAATTAGAAATCTGGTTGACTGAGCTCTGAAGTCAACACTTTTTGCAGTAAAATAACATGCAGATATGAGATGCCTGTAGAATTTTAGCTTACTTATACAATTAGACTTTTTTTTTTTTTTAAGTAAAACCTGAAAAAAAAAATCCTAATTCTGGATATACATTGGTGGGCTTGTTCCGTCAGGATTGATGAACAGTCAGATTCAACTACAAAGGACCCAGAAAAATCCCTGTACAGAGGTGTTAAGGACCTGGAGGTCCTAGGACAGGGAAGGCTTAACTTCTCTGATCAGTGGATTGAGCTGGTTGATCTCTAAACCCCCTTCCAGTTCCACAATCCTTTGACTTTAAATGATGAACCTCTATGAACTTCGACTGAGACTCGGGACTCTAGGCTTAGCGGAATGTCTTCAGGACCAATAAGAGGCACCAACTAACTCACCCAGGTCATAGGTTAGCTCTACAGAGTCTACAAGTCCCAGGCTTTTTACTCCGAAGCACAGAAGGAAATCTGACGACCTTAGCGGGAAACCCAGGGTCCAGGCGCGTTTCCAAACTTGGCACATTTCTTCTCTGAGGCTGCGATTTCTTCAGGACTACAATTCCCAGCAACCCACCACCGAGCTCACAGCTGATTGGCGGTCCCGCTCGGGTTTCTTGCGTTATGGAAGCAAGTAGAGCCAATGGAAGAGAGAGGCAATTCTCAGGAGCCAATTCTGGAGAGGCAGGGTGGGTCCTCTCTGGGTTCCGGCTCCGGCTCCTCTCCGGCTCCCCGAGGCAGCGCTGTCCCTGACCGAGCGGCGGGAGCGAGGTGGGTTCGGGTAGGGCCCGCGGACTCCGGGGGCGGCAGACATGTTTTCGCGGGGACTCTGAGCGTGGCTCCTTCCATCGCTCCGGGAAGCCGAAGGTTGTGGCTTTGCTCCCCGGACCCAGTGGGGGCAAATAGGGCCCTGTGATCCCGACCCCTGTCCTCCCCGGCCCGCGCGCCAGCCTGCTGCCTCCAGCCCTGACCCTTGGGCCCTTCTCCTGTTGGCTTTTGAGGACTCCAGCACCCCGGCACTGACCATACCTTTGGGGTCAGCCCCACCTATCCCACCGCTCCGCCCCCAAGCCCTACAGCAACTCCGAACCCAGCCCCTGTCCCCCAGAGCGCTCGTACCCTCGGACTCCGCCGCCTCTGCGGCCGCGGTCCGCTGACACCTCTGATTCCAGCGTTTGCGCCCTGTCTCCTGACCATCTCCTCTGACACCCTCCCGCCCCCGACTCCTTTGATCCTCCTCTGTCTCTGACTCATTTTTCAGCCACCTGTACAGTTCCCTCTTCTCTGGTCTTTCCAAGCTCTACAGCTTCTTCCCCCCAGTTCTTGACCCTAAAGAACCCAAACTCCGGCCCTTCACCGCAACTTCCAGCTTGGTCTCTTCCCTCTAGTCCTGGCCTTTGGACTTCAGCATCTGACCAGCCCCATTTTCTTGGCCCTTACTGTTCAGACCTGGCTCCTCCTCTACTGCCAGAGTCCCTTCCACTTTTGGTCCTCCTTGTACCCCTGAGCCTCCGGGGAAGACAACCAGGGTGGGCCCCTTTCTCACCCAAATCTCTGAAATGTGATAGGAAAGTCCCTTTGTACTTTACCTGCCACTGTCTTTTCAGTAGATAGTGGGTTCCCCTTGTCTGTGAGGCCCCATCATACCCACCCTGCAAGCCCTAGCTGGAATTCCACCTTTTTCATGAAGCTGCTCGTCCCTCATCTCTTTAGGGAAGTATGCCCCTATCTTTTGAGATCCTGTGGTAGTTTTTTCCTCTCTCTTTCCACCCTCCTTTCTCCCCTTTCCCTCCCTCTCTCTTCCCTTTCCCTCCGCTCTCCTTTCTTCCCTCTCCGCCTCCCTCTCTCTCCCTTCAATGCTAGTGTGGCACTGGCTTTGGAATGATGGGAATAGGTCCTAGTTCTGCCACTCTCTGAGCCTCAGTTTCCTCATCTAAATTAAGTTGTGAGAATGAAAGGAGATGACTTATATATAGTGATAAGTCCATAGCCTAGCACTTGGAATGAACTTAAAAAAGGTTAACTATTATTATTATTATTACTAGAGGTCCGGTGCACAAAATTCATGCACGGAGGGGGGAGGGGGGCGCGGGGATGTCCCTTAGCTCAGCCTGCATCCTCTCCAATCTGGGACCCCTTGAGGGATGTCCGACTGCCCATTTAGGCCCGATCCTACATGGGCAGTTGGACATCCTTCTCACAATTCAGGACTGCTGGCTCCAAAATGCTCACCTGCCTGCCTCCCTGATTGCCCCTAACCACTTCTGCCTGCCAGCCTGATCACCCACTAACCACTACCCTGCCAGCCTAATTGATGTCTAACTGCTCCCCTGCCAGCCTGTTTGCCTCCAACTTCCCTCCTCTGCTGGCCTGGTCACCCCTAACTGCCCCCGGCAGGCTTGATCATCCCCAACTGCCCTCACTTGCAGGCCTGGTCTCTCCCAACTGCCCTCCCCTGCTGGCCTGATCACCCACTACTGCCTTCCCTTGCAGGGCCTGGAACCTCCCAATGGCCCTTCCCTGCTGGCCATTTTGTGGTGGCCATCTTGAGTCCACATAGGGGCAGGATCTTTGACCACAAGGGGGCAGCCCTCTTGTGTATTGGTCAATCTGTGTATTTCTCTTTTATTAGATAGGATAGAGGCCTGGTACATGGGTGGGGGCCAGCTGGTTTGCCCTGAAGAGTGTCCCAGATCAGGGTGGGGGTCCCCTTGGGGTGAGGGGTGCCCTGGGTGAGGGGCCTGTGGAGGTTTGCAGGCTGGCCACGCCCCCCAGCGACCCAAGTGGAGGCCCTGGTATCTGGGATTAATCTATGTCAACAATTGAAACTTTGTAGCCTGGAGCAGATCCAAGCCTTCTGCTGGCTCCTTGGCAGCAGCCATTTCTGTTTGAAACATTGTAGCCTAGAGTGGAGGCTTAAGGCAGGCTGAAAGCTTGCTGTTGCTAGGGAAACTCGAGCCTCTGTTCTCTCCAGCTCAGTGGCTGCTCCCGTTTCTGTATCTTTTATAACTGAAACATTGTAACATTGGAGGCCTAGGCAGGCAAGGCAGGAGGAAGCCAAGCTTTCCACTTGCTCTCAGTGGCGCAGCCATCTTGGTTGGGGTTTATTTGCATAACCTGCTCCTGATTGGCTGGTGGGTGTGGCAAAGGTACGGTCAAATTTACATATTACTCTTTTATTAGATAAGATTGGTTCCTGTATAATGTGCATGGTGCCATATGAGGCACTGAGGAGTGGATACAAAGGAGACTAAGGCACAGTCCCTGTCCCCCTGGAACTTAACCTTCTACTGTACAAGAGTTTCTGGAGTTCATGGCCCATTTCACTGCCTGAACCATAAAATGTTTGAGGATAGTAACCACAATCCTAAATCTTTTGGATCTTATTTTGGCCCAGCATTCAGACCCGGGCAGAATCAGCTTAGTAAAGTATACTAGCAAGTTCTCAGTTGCAGGATTCGAAGTGAGTACAGGCTGGGTGGCTTATGGCATGGAGCCCTTGGTGAGGTGCGCAGGGGTGGGTAGTGACTTAAGGACATAGTCAATCACATTTAACATTTGAGCACTGGGCCTTGTGCTGGGGAGAGATTACCAAAATGATTGAGTCCTGCCCTCAAATTACTTATAAACTTCTAGTGGAAATAGACACGTGAATGGGTACACTGTAATTACAAATCACTGTAAAAGCAAGTACAAGATTCTGTCAGGGCATATAGGAGGACATGGGCGGGAATGAAGAGATTGCGGAGGGACAGAGGATGAGGATGGACATGGGTTCTGGAAGCAGGCCTAGCCTTCATTTATTCAACTCATTCAACAAATATTTACTAAGGATCTACTCTGAATGCCAATACTGTAGGAGCTGAAGTTACATTAGTGAATAAAACAAAGACCCTGGCCCTGCTGGGACTTACGTTTCAGCAGAGGGTAGGGAGGCAGATGATATATGAAAGACATATAAATCAATGCAATGTTAGATTGTGAGAAGTACTGTTGGGCACAGGGACTGGAAGTTGTGGTTTTTAAGGGTGGCCAGGAAGCAGTGAATAAGTATGAAGGAATAAACTTTCTGGTGTTTAGCTGCATGCTTCAAAGTGAAACAAGCCTGTCTTTCACATTGCTTACCAGTCTCTAACAGAGGTTGGTAAACTATAGCTGGCCTCCTTTTGTGTATAAATAAAGTTTTATTCAGACACGGCCACATTTGTTTATGTATTGTCTATGGCTGCTTTTATAATACAACAGCAGAGTTGCAACAGAGATTCTATGGCCCCAAATATTTACTCTCTGGCCCTTTACAGAAAAAGTTTTCTGATCCTACTTAAAGATTTGAGGCTCTGTCCATATTTCATAATTTAGATTATACACAGTCTTGTACCATTTTTAAAAATCCTCACCCAAGGATATGATTTTGTTGATTTTAGAGAAAGAGAGGGAGGGAGGGAAGGAGGGAAGGGGAGAGAGAGAGAAACATTTGTGTGCCAGGGAAACGTTGATGAGTTCCTCGTATGTGCCCTGACTGGGGATGGAACCCATAACCTGGGTATGTGCCCTGACCGGAAATCATACCCAAACCCGTCACCTTTTGATGTATGGGACAACGCTCCAACCAGCCGGACCACCTAACCAGGGTATTTTTTTACCATTTTTTAATTAAAAAAATTTTTTTTCCTAACAAGATCACTTAAAGGATCTTTTCCATTCTTATATTCTCCACAGGTCTAGGAAACAGTGCCTTCAACAACTGTAATTGTAGCTGTTGTATGCGGAATGGCTCGTACATGCCACCCACTACACTGAGCATGCTTTGGCATCTTCTCTAATGCAGTGTGGGTAGGTCATCACAGTTTTAGCGAGGTGGGAGCTGAGGCCCAGAGTGGTTGAATAACTTGCAGAGTTTTAAAGATAATATGTGTCATCACTGGATCCAACCCTAAATGTAGTCAGTGTCCCTTCTGTTACTTTATATTGCTATTTTCCAAAAATACTTGCTGACCTGAAGGAAGTATCAATCTTTCATTTTATCATCAGTGCGCTCTCATAGTGTGTGCTTCCCTCCCTCATCCCTTTGTTCTTGTCACTCCACTGCATCTTTAGCAGCCCACTCTGCCTTTTGAAATGTTATTTCTCCAAGGCCCAGAGGAAACACCACACTCTCCTCTTATAAGAAGTACTTTTTCTTCCCTTAATTCTCTGTTCTTGGCTGTAGGACTTCAAAAGAATGTATGCAGCTTAGCAAGCATTTACTGATGTTTGCATAAGTAGGCCCTGTGCTAGTCACTATGTGCATAGCTATGTGTAAGGGGAGTGTGGTTTGTGTGTATGTGTTTGTATAGCTCTGTGTGTGTGTGTGTGTGTGTGTGTGTGTGTGTGTGTGTATGTGTGTGTATGTGTGGTTTGTGTGTACATGTGGATAGCTTTTTGTGTGTGTATGTGATTTGTGTATCTTGTCTCTTGTCTGTGTATGTAGCATGTGAGTATATGGCTGTGTAGATGTGTGTGAGATTGCATGTGGTGTAAGAGTATAGCTGTAAAAAAAAAAAAAAAGAGTACAGCTGTATGTGTGTGAGAGTACGTAGCCAGGTATGTGGCTGTATTTGTGAGAGGGTTGTGAATGGTGTATGTGATATGCATGTGTGTGGCTATATGTGCTGTGAGAGTGTGGTATAAGTCTGTGTATGTGTGACTGTGGTATGTATGTGTAGTATGAGAATGTGGCTGAGTGTGTGGTATGTGAGTATGGCTGTGCATGTGGTGTGAGCCTGTGTGTGCATGTGGTTGTGTATGGCGTTTGAGTGTGGAAGTGTGTACTGACCAGTCAGGACAGATACATTCCAGACCCTGCAGTAGATCTTAGAGGTCTCATGTTAACTGGTTAGTTGCTGGATTACAACAAAGTGAGGTCCGAGGAAGGGAAAGGAAGGGTACAGAATGCCTAAGAGGATTCAGAGCTGGGTCTTGTAAACAGCCAGGAGAGCCTCAAGAATTAGAGTTTCTATTATGTTCATTTTGAAAACAGGCACATAGATGGGTACTTTTAAGGAAGGTTAAAAAAAAAAGATTTAAACACGAGTTTCAGTTAACTTACAGTTAGGCAGAAGACCTGAACTCATTCTAAAATGGAAGTCCTTCACTTGCACATAAATTATAGTGTGGACTGTTATCGTTTAGTGGTATGAAGAAGAATTATATTATTCAATTGCACAAATGTGATCTGTGGTGGTGGGCAAAGTGGTTCCTTTTCATTCTGGTTTGGTAGCCTTAAATATCTGGAAGTTTGTTCACTTCAAAGTTAGTAAGTAAAGGTATTTTATGAAGTTTTCCCGTTAATTGAAATTACTTCTGATGGCTGGTTCCATCGGGAAGGTGTATACCTCTTCAAACAGAACAAGATTCCCTGTGGCCTGGCCTGACCCAAGGAGTAAAGGTGTTGGCTGTTTGTGTTCGTTCTCAGGATTCAGAGATGGGCAGTGAGAAGGAGCAGAATCCAGAACAGCACCTGCCTGAGGAAGGGGAGCGGGGTAAGCCTTGGAGAACGGATGACCCAGAGGGTTTTCGGATTCCAGATGGGGAGAAAGAGCATGGGCAAGAGATCCTGTCAGAGAGGCGACAAGGGATCCATCCCAAAAAGCCCTGGCAGAAAGCCACCGTCCCCACTGGAGAGCCAGGGGACCCCATTGTCCATTCAAGACTTGAGGCCGATGAGAAGCCCTTTATATGTGCTCAGTGTGGCAAAACCTTCAATAACACCTCCAACCTGAGAACACACCAGCGGATCCACACGGGCGAGAAACCTTACAAATGTTCTGAATGTGGCAAGAGCTTCTCGAGAAGCTCCAACCGCATCCGGCACGAACGGATCCACCTGGAGGAGAAGCTCTACAAATGTCCCAAGTGTCAGGAGAGCTTTCGGAGGCGCTCGGATCTCACCACACACCAGCAAGACCACCTGGGCAAGCGGCCATACCGCTGTGACATCTGTGGCAAGAGCTTCAGCCAGAGTGCCACGCTGGCCGTGCATCACCGGACCCACCTTGAGCCGGCACCCTACATCTGCTGTGAGTGTGGGAAGAGCTTCAGCAACAGCTCCAGCTTTGGGGTGCACCACCGCACCCACACAGGCGAGAGGCCTTACGAGTGCACCGAATGTGGGCGGACCTTCAGCGATATCTCCAACTTTGGAGCACACCAGAGGACTCACAGAGGGGAGAAGCCCTACCGGTGCACTCTGTGTGGGAAACACTTCTCTCGGAGCTCGAATCTCATCCGCCACCAGAAAACGCACATGGGAGAGCAGGCTGGGAAAGATTCCAGCTGAAGGAGTGAGGGGGAGAGGGAGCGAGAGACCCCAACTTAGTGTAGGAAGATCTTTAGGATCTGCTGCTGTCCTTTGACCTCAAGTCCTTCACCCCACTTTGAAGAATGGTTTCCTATTGCCTCTGAAGCCAGGATCTCCAGAAAGTCCTGAGAAGGGACTCTGAGTAAACATCTTTGTCCCTTTCCAAGCCCACATTTTGCCTTGGGAAGTCAGAGGACCTGGTCTTGGCTTCATCTCCTTGGGGTGAAGAGAAATAGGGTAGGTTTAGTACGTGCTCACTTTATTAGGGCAACTGTCCCTGGCCTTTGAGGAAGTACCTGCGGAGATGGGCACCACATTGTGTATGAACCCACTGCAGTGGCCTGCTAGTTCCGTCCACTGTGCCCCTCCTCAGCCTGGAGAGGAGGTCCTGCCTTAGAAATGGAGGGGAAGCCCTCAGGGAGCCATGATCTAGGGACCTTTACACTCCCCACGTGTGTGACTTGTTATCCCGGCCCCAACCTGCATCTGTTCCCTGAGTGATCAGCAGTAAAACCCTTCAATAAAAAGGACCTGTGTACTTATTTGGGGGCATCAAAGAAGTGGGGAGCTGGTCTCTCTGCAGCTACACTGAAAGAGAGTTGAATTTCAAGAAAGACAAGACAGGTGGTTGCTCCGAAAAGCAAAGGGAAGCGGCTAAGTCTCTGGGCCTTTGAGGAGAAAAGGAAGAAATTAACATTAATTGAACATTCACTATATGCCATAGATTCTACTAGTCACATTTCTTAAAAAATTTTTTTTTAATTTTTAAAAAATACAATTTTTAAAAAATATATTTAAAAATATATATATATATTGTTTAAAGTATTACAAATAGTATATATATAATTGATTTCAGAGAGGAAGGGAGAGGGAGAGAGAGAGAAACATCAATGATGAGAGAGAATCATTGATCGGCTGCTTCCTGCACGCCTCTCACTGGGGATTGAGCCTGCAACCCAGGTGTGTGCCTTTGATCAGAATTGAACTCAGGACCCTTTAGTCCACAGCTGACACACCATGCACTAAGCCAGTTTGGCTAGGGCTACCAGTCACATTTCCATTAACAAAAAATACATATTTTTATTGATTTCAGAGAGGAAAGGAGAGGAAGAAGGAGATAGAAACATCAGTGATGAGAGGGAATCATTGATTGGCTGTCTCCTGAATGGGCCCCCTCCACTCCCCAGGGATTGAGCCCATAACTTGGGCATGTGTGCTTGACTAGAATTGGACCCTTCAGTTCTCAGGCTAACACACTGTCCATTGAGCCAAACCAGCCAGGGCTCCCATTTCCGTTCTTTATTTCATTTAGTTGTTACAGCCACCCTCAAAGGGATAAAATGAAACAGAAGTGAGGAAAGGGGAAGTCACTTGCTTCAAAGTCACATGGCAGGTATGTGGTAGAACCAGAGTTCAAGCTTGAGCCTCCCTTGATTCTAAGATGATGTTCTTTCACTACATTCAACCTTATTGGCTTTGAAGAAGGAGCCTCTTAGGGGGCTGGCCTGGGTCCAAGGGATTGCCTGGAGGTAGGAGCTAGTGTGGCCTCTTGATGGGGTCCTGGACTATTTGCTCTGTAGGAAGTTAGTGCCACCTTTTCAGCTTTAGACAATTAAAAAAATATATATCTTTTTATTGATTTCAGAGAGAGAGGAACATCAGTGATGAGTGAGAATCATTAATTGGCTGCCTCTTGCACACCCCACACTGGGGATCAAACCCACAACCCGGGCATATGCCCTGACTGGGAATCAAACCGTGACCTCTTCAACCCCTGAGCCACACCGGGCAGGCTCAGGTTTAGACTCTTATTGAGCACTTGTTTGTGTCTAGGAAGAAGACAGTGGCAGGGATGAAGGTCAGGATAAGATGAACTCATAATGAGAGTGTGTCTGCCTTTAGGAGCAATAATTGAGTGCTCAAATCTGGGACAACTTAGCAGGAATCATTTTCGCTTTCTGCCCCAGTTTAGGCCTGGTTCCACACTACAGATTTCAGTGCTTTCTACATATAAGTTTAGTGTTTACCAGATTTCCTCCAAGAAATACAAAAGACCCCTCTCGACTTCTTTCCAATTCGGGGTCCTGCTTCTCTGGAGTGAAGGGTCCTCTTCATATGTAGGCAGTTGACAGAATGAGACTGTGGCATCAGGCTTG
This sequence comes from Antrozous pallidus, assembly GCA_027563665.1. Lineage (NCBI taxonomy): Eukaryota > Metazoa > Chordata > Mammalia > Chiroptera > Vespertilionidae > Antrozous > Antrozous pallidus. The sequence goes on from CM050508.1 coordinate 182,720,729, forward strand.
GAACTGACACTGCCCATAACCTGATGTAGCACATGGGAACTTGCCACCCACCCAGGAAGGGATGTGCCCAGGAGCTTTCCACTCTCCATCTCACTGAATTCTCACGACAGCCCTGTGAAGTTAGACTTACGCACATTTGACAATGGCAGAAACAGGCTGACAGAAAATGACTTAACCAAGATTACATGGCAAGTAAATGGCAGGGTCAAGAACTGAACCTACTTTTGCCCAAATCCAAAACCTGTATTTTTTTCAACTATAAAAGACTTCCTAAATGATTCCCTGACATTTGTATGGCTCTTTACAGTTTACAAAGCACTTTTATTTCACATACATTTCCCTGCTTCTTGAAAATCATACAAAATATTTTAAACACAGAGTCAAACAAACTGACATGTATGAATGCTCCCACACCTTAATAATAAAGATCGCCATCTATCAAGCATCTGCTGAGCAACAGTTATTGAACATCTCTTACCTTTGATCTCTGTAACTATTCTGCAAGGTAACAGTATCCACATTTTCAAGATAAGAAAATTCTGAGAGGTTAAATGATCCAACCTAATGACCCAGCTGGGATTCAAATCTGGTACGTCTGATTCCAAGGCCAACCACTATATCCATGACCATGCCAGGTCTGCCGGTCTCCTCTCAGTCTGGGGAGCTTGGTATAACCCTTCCAACTTTAGTGACACATATTGTGACTTTTTGGGAGTCTTTGCTGCTAGTTAAGACCCAGGACCAAGGTACAAGGCATCTGCTTTGATCATGGGACATAATTTGCTGACAATCTCGTTTGCCCTTTTTTGACCAAGTTCATGGGCTGGGGTTTCTGTGTTGTCCAGACTTTTGAGTCTTGACTAAATAATTTATTCACTTTCTGGCTTCCTTTTTAACTTTATTTTCTTCTTCATTCTCTTTTCTCCTCCTCCTCCCCTTTCCCTCCTTCCCTTTTTTCTCTCCCTCCCTCCTCTCCTAGCTCATAGGAACACAAGGACCATAAAGACAGGGTCCTTGTGTTCTCTGAGTGCTGGAGGTTGCCACACAAACCCATAGTCCAATGTAGGATGACAGCTGTGTTACAGTTGTTCCCAGAGAAGGGCCTGAACTTGGCCTGTGTTGGATATTGGGACCCTGGAGTTAATAATAGTCCTTCTTTCAAGCGACCCAGAGGAAGAGAACCTTCTTTCTGAACAAGGTGTTGGCGATCATAGGTGGGGATGGCTAACCCTTTGGAGGGGAGGAGAAGGCTGAGATGATAATTGAATTTGTCTTTTTAAAAATATTTTAACCTTTATAGTTCAGTTTATTAATTACATTGTTCCCCCCCTTTTATAGTTCCCACCACCCGGTACCTATCCCACCCTCTGCCCTCCCCCCTCCCCACTGTCCTCTCCCATAGGTGAATGATTTTTGTTCAGTCTCTTGCTGCACCTCCCACACCCCTTTTCTCCCCAAGAATTGTCAGTTCATTCCCTCTCTATGTCCATGATTCTATTATATTCACCAGTTTATCCTGTTCATCAGATTTTTAATTCACTTGATTTTTATATTCATTTGTTGATATATATATATATATATATATATATATATATATTGTTGTTCATAATTTTTATTTTTATCTTTTTCTTCTTCCTCTTCTTAAAGAATATTTTCAGCATTTCATATAATATTGGTTTGGTGGTAATGAATTCCTTTAGCTTTTTCTTACCTGCGAAACACTTTATCTGACCTTCAATTCTGAATGATAGCTTTGCTGGGTAGAGTAATCTTGGTTGTAGATTCTTGCTATTCATCACTTTGAATATTTCTTGCCACTCCCGTCTGGCCTGCATAGTTTCTGTTGAGAAATCCACTGACAATCGTATGGGTGCTCCCTTGTAGGTAACTGTTTTTCTCTTGCTGCTTTTAATATTCTCTCTTTGTCTTTTGCTCTTGGCATTTTAATTATGATGTGCCTTGGTGTGGTTCTCTTAGGGTTCCTATATATTGGGGTTCAGTGCGCTTGTTGGACTCCTAAGTCAATTTCTTTCACCAGGTGGGGGAAGTTTTCGGTCACTATTTCTTCAAATAGGTTTTCATTGTCTTGCTCTCTCTCTTTTACTGGCACCCCTATAATTCGGATGTTGGTATGCTTGAGGTTGTCCCAGAGACCCCTTACACTATCTTCAATTTTTTGGATTCTTTTGGTTTCTTGCTTTTTCAGCTGAGTGGATTTTACCTCTTTGTATTTCAAATCTTGAACATGGTTCTTGTGGTCCTCTAGAGTACCTTTAGGTCTTTGTATAATATTTTAAAATATATTTATTGATTTTTTTCACAGAGAGGAAGGGAGAGGGACAGAAAGTCAGAAACATCGATGAGAGAGAAACATCGATCAGCTGCCTCTTGCACAATCCCTGCTGGGGATGTGCCCGCAGCCACCGTACATGCCCTTGACCAAAATCGAACCTGGGACCTATCAGTCCACAGTCTGATGCTCTATCCACTGAGCCAAACCAGTTTCAGCTGTATAATATTTTTTATTTCAGTCAGTGTATGCTTAATTTCTAGTTGGTCCTTTTTCATATCCTTGAGGGTCTTATTCATATCCTCGTAGGTCTCATTCATTTCCTCATAGGTCTTGTTCATTTCCTCGCAGGTCTTGTTCATTTCATCATAGGTCTTGTTTATTTCCTTGTAGGTCTCGGCCTTTTCTAGGAGCCTTTGGAAAAGCCTTATCACCGTGGTTTTGAATTCTATGTCCAGTCGTTTTTTTCCCCTCCATTTCTTTCACATCTGATGTCTCTGCATGGTGGCTGCTTTCCTGAGTTGGTCGATTAGCTTTGTGTGGTAGATGTCCTCTAAGAGACAGTGGCTCAGCCTCCCCAGTTACCTGAGGTGGATATGGGTTGCAAAGTCTTGTTGAAGTTAAGCCTAGATTATTGTTGTTAGCACTAGGAGGGTTTGACCTCCAGGCCAATTGGCTGTGAGGTTCAGCCATGCTCAGGTTGGATGGGCGGAATCTCCGGGCCAAGCAGGCAGCGTCAGCTCCGCCCTATGTGGCCCCTGGGACTCTGTGCTGGGTGGCAATGGCTGCCAACACCTCTGAGAGAGAGCTGCTGCCAAGCTCCACCCACTGCCGGACAATTCAGCCTCTCCCCAAATGAGTCTGCATATCCAACGTCTTACCCAGGGTCGTAAAACAATGCAGTCTAGTGGTTTACCAAACGAGAGAGTAAGTCACGAGTCCTCTCTGCGTGGTCACGCAGCTGTGCTGTTCCCAAGTTCACACGCACTCTGCACAAGCTCGCCCTCTCTACAAGCTTGCAGACCCTTGCAGTGCCTGAGTTTCGGTGTGCCTCCCCACTGTCCAGTTTTTACCCCGTATGATTGTGGGTTCCCTGGACTTCGCCCAGAGCTGGAGAATCAGTGCAGTGGGACATCTTTGTCTCCCCCTTTCAAGAAAACCGGGCGGGTTTTCAGCCACCCGCCCTATCTGTTGGCGCATGCATGGCTCCAAACCTCTCTCCGCGTGTATCTTCAATGCTGTCTTCCGCTGCTCCTCCGAGTCACAGTGTCCTATCTTCACTTTTATTTGTGGAATTTTCACTCAGCCAGCTTTCTGGTGATTCTGGATGATGTTTGTTCTTTCGTTAAGTTGTAGTTTTGAAATTGCTGTGTATGGCACCAAATAGGTGTTTACCTATGCCACGATCTTGGTTCCCTCTCAATTGAATTTGTCTTAAAGAATGCATAGGTGCCCTCACCCAGTGGTTGGCAAACTTATTAGTCAACAGAGCAGCAAATCACGGCTCGCAAGCTGCAGTTTGCCGACCACTGCGCTAATTGGTTTGGCTCAGTGGATAGAGCGTTTGCCTGTAGACCTCAGGAGAGCTGGTATGCCCTCACCTCATTTTCTTTCCGCTTTCACCAGCTATAATCTGCAGGAACCCAGCTTTGCTGGTTGTAGACTATACAATGTTCTACTGTAGACTCGTCAGATAAACACAGGAGACCCAGTTAAATGAAAGCCACAATACTCTGATGCCACTGAGCACAGCATACTTTTTTTTTTTTAAACTAAGTTGGAGTAGGGTGAAGAAATACCTAGTAAGGGAGGAAATAAAAGTATTGCATTTGAACACCTCTTTTTGAAGAACTTGACACTGAAGATTTAAATAAAATGGTGGCTGGATGAAAAAGATTTGCCAGATTTATCAAATAACAATATAGGAGTTCCAGTTACATTGAATTTCAGGTACACAGTAAATGATTTTTAGTATGTCTAATGAAATATTGTGGGCATTCTCTAAAAAAATTATTTGTGCATATATTCAGGGCATGCTTAGTCTATAAAATATTTTTTGTTGATCTAAAATTCAAATTTAACTGTTTGTTCTGTATTTTATCTGAGAAATTTGAATGTGGGTTCAACATACTTTCTTATTTGAGAAATCTTGAGCATATTTAAAGATAAAAATATCTGGAGAAGTTAATAATGCAAGTGAAAGAAGGAAGATTGATTTATCAAAGAATGGAAACTTCTCCCCTGCAATGAAACAGAGAGAAAGGAGAGGGTGGTGCTGGTCAAGCAGATTGGTAGACCTGTAGATTTTGGAAAGATGCTGAAGCCTTCCTTTCAAGGCTTCCACTCTTGTATCCCAGGACCCCTCGGGGGATGTTGGACTACCGGTTTTGGCTTGAGTCCCGCAGGCCAGGCCAAGGGACCCCCTCCTCTGCCTGTTAGAGGGACCCCGCTCACTCTGCAGACACCCTTCAAGCCCTGGCACTGCCCAGGTGCAGCCAGCTGGAGGGACCGTAGGAGGTTGGCTCCAGGGCATGTCTGGCGTGTCTCAACCAGTCCCATCCTGCCCAGTCACCTTCTAATTAATTTACTTTTAATGTGCACAAATCTGTGCTCTGGGCCTCCAGTTTTCTTTATAAAGCAGCAAGTCAATCATGAGAGCAAAAGGGGATTAGGATGAGAATGAATAGGAAGAACAAGGGAATATGAACTTATTGCAAGAGTGAACAAAGCTGATTTAGAAAATAAATTAATATGCTGGTGATATTGGCCAAATTGGGGGTCCTTTTCCCCAATGAATTTTCTGAGACTTGCATGGGAGAATGAGTGATTTTTATTTGTGTGGAATTCCATCCCTGGGTTTCCAAGGTGCCATTTCTCTTAGTCCAGTCATAGAAGAAATATAGCTGAGGTTTCAGTACAGCTAGAAGTAAAGCCAGTCTCAAGAGTTTCCTTTCCATATTGGGCCTGGGTTGCAGTTCATTAGTTCATTGTGTGTATATGTGTGTGTGGGGATGTCCACATGGCTGTGGGCCATGTAGGCAAATGCAATAGTTCCAAGGATCCCGAAAGCACAAGAGCAACAAGGGGGTGAATTCCTTTCTTCAGGGGATTAAATATTCCAAATTTCCATACACTTGCAGTGGCCACACCCATTCTGGCCAATCATATCTGTCTCCAGGTGTGATTACTAGAAAGCACCGTTGCTAGTCCCCCCAACTTTACTGGACATGTGTCCACTTTCTCTTTGTTAGACCCCTGTTGAATGTTAAGTGTAGTTTCCTTGTGAAGCCACCTAAATTACATGCCTATATCTGTCCATCCCTTTGCTCCTTTCCTGTTGTTAATAATTAGGTTAAATTACAATGGTATCATTGGCAGTACTGAAGGCACAGTTAATGTTGATATCAAAAGGGGATTAGAATGGTACTAAACTACCTAAAGCATGGTTTTGCCCAGTGTCATTCAAGTACTCAAGGCAGGTATAAAGTTGCCTGATAGATTATTTATTTATTTATTTAAAAAATCTTTTTTTTTGTTGAAAGCATTACATATGTCTCCTTTTTTTCTCCCATTGACTCCTTATAGCCTGCCCCCTGACCCAGGCCTGCACCAGCCTCTTCGCTGTGTCCATGGGTTATGCATATATACATGGAAGGTCTTAGGTTAATCTCTTCCAACCCATCCATCCACCCTCCGCCTTCCCTCTGATATTTGACAGTCTGTTCTATGCTTCTATGTCTCTGGACCTATTTTGTTCATTAGATTCCACATATGAATGAGATCATGTGATACTTATCTTTTTCTGACTGGCTTATTTTACTTAGCATAATACTCTCCAGGTCCCTCCATGCTGTCTCAAAGGGTAAGAGATCCTTTTTTACTATTGCATAGTATTCCATGGTGTAAATGTACCACAGCTTTTTTATTCACGCATTTACTGATGGGCACTTGGGCTGTTTCCAGATCTTAGCTATTGTAAATTGCACTGCTATAAACAAGAGGTGCATATATTCTTTCTGATTGGTGTTTTGGGTTTCTTAGGCTATATTCCTAGAACTGGGATCAACTGACAGTTCCTTATTTAATTTTTTGAGGAAACTCCATATTATTTTTAATAATGGCAGCACCAGTTTTCATTCCCACCAGCAGTATACTGGGATTCCTTTTTCTCCTATCTTCCCCAGCACATGTCATTTATTGATTAGTTAATGGTAGCCATTATGACAGGTGTGAGGTGACACTTTATTGTCATTTTAATTTGCATCTCTCTGATGATCAGTGACTTTGAGCACTTTTTCATATATCTCTTGACCACCTATATGTCCACTTTGGATAAATATCTATTTAGGTCCTTTGCCCATTTTTTTTCAAATTAAATATTTTTAAAATATATTTTTTATTGATTTTTCACAGAGAGGAAGGGAGAGGGATAAAAAGTCAGAAACATCTATGAGAGAGAAACATCAATCAGCCGCCTCCTGCATACCCCCTACCAGGGATGTGCCCACAACCAAGGTACATGCCCTTGACCGGAATCGAACTGGGGACCCTTCAGTCCACAGGCCGATGCTCTATCCACTGAGCCAAACCAGTCTTGGCTCCTTTGCCCATTTTTAATTGGATTATTTGTCTTTCTTTTGTTAAATTGTATGAGTTCCTTATATATTTTGTTTATTAACCCTTTATCAGGTGTATCATTGCCAAATATGTTCTCCCATACACTGGGCTCCCTTTTCATTTTGTTGGTGTTTTTTATTTTTGTTTGTTTGTTTTTTTTTGCTGTGCAGAAACTTTTTATTTTGATGTAGTCCCATTTATTTATTTTCTCCTTAGTTTCCTTTACCCTAGGAGATGTGTTTGCAAACATTGCTACGAAAGATACCTGAGAAAGAAACCAAGATAGCGGCATAGGTAAACACCTAGGCCTTTGCCCCACACAGCAATTTCAAAAATACAACTAAAGGAAAAAACAGACATTGTCCAGAACCATGGGAAGGCTCGCTAACTGGAAGTTCTGAAACTAGATGGACACAGAAGTGCACAGGGATAATCAGAGCCTCTGCAAAGCCTAAGTAAGGTAGGAGACTCGCGTGCACAGAGCCGGAGAGGACGGGGTGTCTAAACGCCTGGCAGGGGTGCTCTAGTGGAAAGGAGACAAAGCTCCAGGATGCGCTGAACCCAGTTCAGTTTGCACTCAAAACCCGGGGGACCCAGGCCCTTACGGGGAGAATCTGGACTGCATATGGAATTCCAGGGGAAGAGCCAAAGGCAGAGCTACGGAGGCGTGCGAGAGAGAGCGCGCAGCTACAGAGGCTTGCGAGAGAGAGAGCGCAGAGAGGACGAACTGGACTGCTGGTGGTGTCTGGCAGGAGAAAAGAGCTCCGGGCAGCAGCACTGTGAGGTGGAATCTTGGGGGAACAGCCAGAGGCGGAGCTCCAGGGGTGTGAGTGCTCCCGGTGAAGGCGATCTGTTGACTGTGTGGCTGGCATCTGGCAGAAAGGAGAAAGGAGTTCCGACTGCATGGAACCCAGGTGCCCGGCAAAAATCTGAGATTCTGGATTCATTGGGGACTGGACAGTCTAGTGGCAGGCAAAACTCGAGGGTGCCTTTCTCGCAGAGGTGCTTGCTTAAGGCGATTGCCCGAGGCTAGGACCCAGTGACCTCGTGGGTGGGGGCTGACTGGAAGCCAAGGCTGTCTGCTCCACCCTGAAACTCCACCCCACTCAGAAACTCTACCCCATCCAAGGTGAGCCCAGAGACTTTGGCAAATTTGCAAGTCTTGGCACATAGGGCTGTCTACCAGCGTAGACACAGCTGATCCTCACAGCTAGTTGGCCTGGAGGTCAATTCCTCCCAGTGATACCAACAACAGTCAAGATTTATCTGCAACAAGACTGTACACACAGTCCACAAAGGGGTGCACCAAGAGTGTACACCTCAGGTACCAGGGGAGGCTGAGATACCTAGCACACAAAGCTACCCTACCAACTCAGGGAAGCAGTGAAAATGCAGAGAGAAAGAAACAGATCACAAACTAAAGAAATGGAGGAAAACAAACAACTGGATATAGAGTTCAAAACCATGGTTATAAGGTTTTTCAAGAGGCTCATAGAAAAGGCTGATAAGTTTAGTGAGATCCTCAAGGATATGAGCAAGACCCTCGAGGATATGTAAAAGGACCAACTGGAAATTAAACATACACTGACTGAAATAAAAAATATTTTACAGAAACCCAACAGCAGAATAGAGGAACACAAGAATCAAGTCAAAGATTTGAAATACAAAGAGGCCAAAAACAGCCAGGAAAGAAAAAAGAAAAAAGAATCCAAAAACTTGAGGATAGTGTAAGAAGCCTCTGGGACAACTTCAAGCGTATCAACATCAGAATTATAGGGGTGCCAGAAGAAGAGAGCAAGATATTGAAAACATATTTGAAGAAATAATGACTGAAAACTTCCCCCACCTGGTGAAAGAAACTTACAAGTCCAGGAAGTGCACACAACCTCAAACAAAAGGAATCCAAAGAGGACCCACTAAGACACATCATAATTAAAATGCCAAGAGCAAAAGACAGAGAATATTAAAAGCAGCAAGAGAAAAACACTTAATTACCTACAAAGGAGCACCCATATGATTGTCAGCTAATTTCTCAACAGAAACTACGCAGGCCGGACGGGAGTGGCAAGAAATTTTCAAAGTGATGAATAGCAAGAACCTACAACCAAGATTACTCTATCTAGCAAAGCTATCATTCAGCATTGGTCAGATAAAGAGCTTCACAGATAAGAAGAAGCTAAAGGAGTTCATCAGCACCAAACCAGTATTATATGAAATGCTGAAAGGTATTCTTTAAGAAGAAGAAAAAGGTGGCTGCTTCAAACTAGAGCATGGATGCAACTGGAGAACATTATGCTAAGTGAAATAAGCCAGTCAAAGAAAGATAAGTATCACATGATTTCACTCATTTATGGAACAAAAACAGATTCAGAGACAGAGAAGCATTGACTGTCAAACCTCACAGGGATGGTAGGGGAAGGTGGGGATAAGGGGAAGAGATCAACCAAAGGACTTGTATGTATGCATATAAACCTAATCAATGAACACGGACACCAGGGGGGTGAGGGCATAAGTAGTGACGGGAGGAGGAAGGTATTGGAAGGGGTAATGGGTGATGAGGACACATATGTAATACCTTAATCAATAAAGAAATTTAAAAAATTAAAGAAAGATACCTGAGATTTTGCTGCCTATGGTTTCTTCTAGGTTTTTTATGATTTCATATCTTACATTTAAGCCTTTTATCCATTTTGCGTTTACTTTTGTGTATGGTGTAAGTTGGTGATCTAGTTTCATTTTTTTTGCATGTATCTGTCCAATTTTCCCAACATCATTTATTAAAGAGACTCTCTTGAGTCATTGTATGTTCTTGTCTCCTTTGTGAAATATTAATTGAGCATAATGGGTTGGGTCGATTTCTGGGGTCTCTGCTCTGTTCCATTGATCTATATGTCTGTCTATTCTTGTGCCAGTAACAGGCTGTTTTGAGAACAGTGGCTTTGTAGTATAACTTGATATCTGGTATTGTGAGACCTCCAACTTGGTTTTTCTTTCTCAAGATTTTTGCAGCTATTCAGGGTATTTTTTGGTTCCATATAAATTTTTGGAGTATTTATTCTAAATCTGTGAAATATGCTATTGGCAATTTAATAAGGATTGCATTGAATCTGTAGATTGCTTTGGGTAGTAAGGACATTTTATTGAAGTTAATTGTACCAGTGCATGAACATGATATATTCTTCCATTTGTTTATATCTTCCTCTATCTCTTTTTTCAACATCTGTAGTTTTCTGATCACAGAAGTCTTTTACCTCATTGGTTAAGTTTATTCCCAGTTATCTTAATACTAGAGGCCTGATGCACAAAATTCATACAAGGATAGGCCTTTGCAGCTGCCCCAGCTGCTGCCTCCACCCTCACAGCCCCAGTTTCATCTGGAAGGTCGTCTGGATAGTCGTTCTGCTGTTAGGTCTAATTAGCATATTATCATATTAGCTCTTTATAGTATTTTTTGTTGCTATGGTAAATGGGATTATTTGTTTATTTTCTCTTTCTGAGAATTCATTATTGGTATATAAAAATTCCATCGATTTCTGGGTATTAATTTCATATCTTACTACATTGCTGAATTCCTTTATTAAATCTAATAGTTTTTTGGTGAAGTCTTTAGGGTTTTCTATCTATAATAGCATATCATTGTGAATAATGAGAATTTTATTTCCTCCTTTCCAATTTGGATGCCTTTTATGTTGAATAAGGGTGGTGAAAGCAGATATACCTGTCTTGTTCCTGTTCTTAGGGGAAATGGTTTTAGTTTTTGCCCATTGAGTATGATGTTGGGTGTGATAGCCAGACTCAGAGTAGGGAGTAGGATAGAGGAGAAGGACATGGTTCGTCATGCTTAGACCAGGCACAACAACCGAACCCCCCTTTAGCTGTTTATGAGATTTACTCAACCCTCCCTTGCCCGAGGACATCCTGCTGCCATAACACCGCAAGGCCAGATACCGGATCAACAGAGCCCACCAGCAGCTTGGGAACAGAACTTAAAATTTTCCAATTCCCTGTACTGTAACTGACCTTGTGCTACCTTTCTTTGTGTGAAACCAGCCAATCACAAATTGCCAAGTCTCCCTGCGTTGGAGATAAAAAGTGCTTGCTACTGAGGCTCGGGGCTCACATTGCTCACTGCTGTGACCGTTGAGACGTGGGCCCGGCTCGAGTTCGTAATAAAGGCTTCTTAACTTTTTGACCTGGCTCCTAGGTGGTCATCACTCGCAGGTGGTCCATAACATTGGTTGTAGGTTTGTAATATATGGCCTTTATTATGTTGAGGTATGATCCCTCTATTCCCACTTTGCTGAGAGTTTTTATAAAAAGTGAGTGTTGGATTTTGTAGAATGCTTTTTCTGTATCTATTGATATGATCATGTAATTTTTGTCTTTCAATTTGTTTATATGATGTATCATGTTTATTGATTTGCTAATATTGTACCAGCCTTACATGTCTGGAATGAATCCCACTTGGTCATGGTGTATGATCTTTTTATTATATTGTTGGATCAAATTTGCTAATATTTTGTTGAGGATTTTAGCATCTATGTTCATCAGAAATATTGGCCTGTAATTCTCTTTCTTATAATGTCTTTATCTGGTTTTTGACTTAGGATGATGCTGAGCTCATAAAAGGAGCTTGTAAGTTTGAGGAACATAGGTGTTAGTTCTTCTTTGATTGTTTGATAAAACTCCCCTGTGAAGTCATCTGGATCAGGGCTTTTGTTTACTGGAAGTTTTTATTTATTTATTAGTGACCAAGTGCATGAAATTTGTGCATATTAAAAGGGGATTAATTAAAGGAAATAATTTACTATTGCCATTTGCCCTTTCTCTATAATAGAAGTATCAGAGATGAAAGGAAATTAGTAAAATGTATATGAAAACCTTCCTCCTGTCAGAGTCTGGGGCTCACCACAGGACCCAAAGTCAAGTCCCCACCCACTCACATGCACCTCAAAATCACATGAGATCCAGACCTGGCCATTCCCCACTCCCCAATTGGGCTAGATCCATACCTGGCCAGTTCCATCCTTATCAGGCCCTGCTGGGCAGGGGGCATAGCCTCAGGTCCCCTGGCCCAGGGCCAGGATTTGGGGTATGGCCTGAGGTCCTCCAGCCCAGACTGGGGGTGGGGGCGTGCATGCCTTGAGATTCTCTATCGAGCCCCACTGGTTGGGGGGCATGGCCTGAGTTTCCCCATCAAAACCTGCTGGGTGGGGGGCATGGCCTGAGGTCCCCTGTCAAGCCCCACATGGTGGAGGGGAGGTGCAGCTTGAAGTCTCCCGGCCTGGCACTGGGGTGGAGGGAGCAGCCTGAGATTCCCTAGTCCAGCACCAGGACAGAAGGCATACCTTGAGGTCCCCCATCAAGCCCTGCTGTGTGTGTGGTGGCTGCCTGAGGTCCCCTAGCCCAGCACCAGGACGGAAAGCGCACCTTCAGGTTCCCTGTCAAGCCCTGCCATGTGGGGGGTGCATCCTGAGATCCCTTGTCAAGCTCTGCCGGTTGGGAGATGGGGCCTGAGCCTTAGGTCCCTGCTGATTGCTCGTTAAGGCTCTTTATGGGAACTTGGCCTCAGCTGTGAGTGCAGCCATCTTTGTGATGGAATGGTCAATTAGCATATTTCCTCTTTATTAGATATGATTATTGCTTCAATTTCCTCAATTGTTATTGGCCTATTCAGTTTTCTGATTCCTTCTGATTAAGTTTGGGGAGATTGTATTTTTCTAGGAATTTGTCTATTTCATCCACATTGTCCAGCTTGTTGGCATATAGTTTCTCATAGTATTTTCTTACAATTCTTTGTATTTCTGTGATGTCAGTTGTTACTTCACCACTTTCGTTTCTGATTTTAATTATTTTGGTCCTCTCTCTTTCTTTCTTTCTTTTTTTTAAACCTTTAAAAAAAATCTTTATTGTTCAGTTTATTAATTACATTGTCCCCCCCCTTTTTCCCCCTATAGCTCCCCTCCACCTGGTACCCATCCCACCCTCCGCCCTCACCTCTCCCCCCACTGTCTTCTCCCATAGTTGCATGATTTTTGTCCAGTCTCTTGCTGCACTTCACACCCCCTTTTTCTCCCCAAGAATTGTCAGTCCATTCCCTCTCTATGTCCATGATTCTGTTATATTCACCAGTTTATTCTGTTCATCAGATTATTAATTCACTTGATTTTTAGATTCATTTGTTGATAGATGTGTATTTGTTGGTCATAATTTATATTTTTACCTTTTCCTTTTTCCTCTTCTTAAAGAATATCTTTCAGCATTTCATATAATAATTGGTTTGGCGGTGATGAACTCCTTTAGCTTTTTCTTATCTGCGAAGCACTTTATCTTACCTTCAATTCTGAATGATAGCTTTGCTGGATAGAGTAATCTTGGTTGTAGATTCTTGCTATTCATCACTTTGAATATTTCTTGCCACTCCTGTCTGGCCTGCATAGTTTCTGTTGAGAAATCTGCTGACAATCCTATGGGTGCTCCCTTGTAGGTAACTAACTGTTTTTCTCTTGCTGCTTTTAATGTTCTCTCTTTATCTTTTGCTCTTGGCATTTTGATTATGATGTGTCTTGGTGTGTTCTTCTTTAGATTCCTATATATTGGGGTTCAGTGCGCTTCTTGGACTCCTAAGTCAATTTCTTTCACCAGGTGGGGGAAGTTTTCAGTCACTATTTCTTCAAGTAGGTTTTCATTATCTTGCTCTCTCTCTTTTTATGGCACCCCAATAATTCTGATGTGGGTATGCTTGAGGTTGTCCCAGAGGCCCCTTACACTATCTTCAATTATTTGAATTCTTTTTGCTTCTTGCTTTTCTGGCTGAGTGGATTTTGCTTCTTTGTATTTCAAATGTTTGACTTAGTTCTTGCGGACATCTGGACTGCTTTTAGGTCTTTGTATAATATTTTTTGTTTCAGTCAGTGTATGCTTAATTTCTAGTTGGTCCTTTTTCATTTCCTCATAGGTGTTGGTCATTTCCTCATAGGTCTTGTTCATTTCCTTGTAGTTCTCATTAAGTTCATCGGCCTTTTCTAGGAGCCTCTTGAAAACCTTATTACTGTGGTTTTGAACTCTATGTCTAGTTGTCTTTTTTCCTTCATTTCTTTCACACCTGATTTCTTTCCATGTCTCTGCATGGTGGCTGCTTTCCTGAGTTGGTCGATTAGCCTTGTGTGTTAGATGTCCTCTAAGAGACAGTGGTTCAGCCTCTCCAGTTATCTGAGGTGGACACTCTTACTGCAATCCTTTATGGGTTGTACAGTATTTTTGAAGTTAAGCCCAGCTTGTTGTTGTTAGCCCCAGAAGGGTTTGACCTCCAGGCCAATTGGCTGTGAAGGGAAACTGTGTTCAGGTTGGATGGGCGGAGTCTCTGAGCTGAGCAGGCAGCGTCAGCATCAGCTCCACCCTATGCGGCGTGTGGGTCTCTGTGTTGGGTAGTAATGGCTGCAGGCACCTCCGAGAGAAAGCAGCTGCTAGACTCCACCCATTGCCAGACAACTCTGCCTCTCCCAAATGAGTCTGCACACCCAAAGTCTCGCATAGGGTTATAAAACAAAGCAGTCCGGTGGTCTCCCAAACGAGGGAGCAAGTCATGAGTCCTATCTGTGCGGTCGTGCACTTCTATCCCCAAGTTTACGTGCAAACTGCTGTTCCAAGCTACGCGCACTCTCCTCAAACTGGGAGACCTCAGCCGGGTCCGGGTTTTAGCTTGCCTTTCCTGGACCCTGGACCTCGTGTGGAACTGAGGGATCAGTACAGTGGGACGTCTCCGCCCTCCCCGTTGGGGAAAACCAGCCGGGTTTGCTGCTGCCTGCCCCTCACCACTCGCGCCTGCAAGGCTCCGAACCTCTCTCCGAGTGTATCTTCAAGGCTGCACACCGCTGCTCTTCTGAGTCACAGTGTCCTATCTTTACTTTTATCTGTGGAATTTTCATTCAGCCAGCTTTCTGGTGATTCTGGATGATGTTTATTTTGTTGTTAAGTTGTAGTTTTGGAATTGTTGTCTGGGGCAGCAAAATAGGTGTTTACCTATGCCGCCATCTTGGTTCCTCCCCTCTCTTTGTTTCTTGATGAGTCTGGCTAAAGGTTCATCAACCTTGTTTAACTTTCCAAAAGCCAGATCTTGGTTTCATTGACCCTTTTTTTTTTTTTTTTTTTTTTTTTTTTTTTTAGTCTCTAGGTCATTTATTTCTGCTCTAATCTTTATTATTTCATCCTTCTAGTTATTCTGGGCTTTTTTGTTGTTGCTTTCTTTCTAATCCTTTAAATTGTAGAGTTAAATAGTTTATTAATTTTTTTTTTTGAGGTAGCCTGCAATGCTATGAACATCCCTCTGAGGATTGCTTTTGCTGTGTTCCAGAGATTTTGGGTTGTTGTGTGTTCATTTTCATTAAGTTTTTTATTCTTCTTTTTAATTTTTTTCTTTTAAAAATTAATTTATTTTCTAAATACAGTTGGCCTACAATATTATATTAGTTTCAGGTGTACAACATAGTGATTAGACATTTATATACCTTACTAAGTGATCTCCCTGATAAGTTTAGCACTCATCCCACACGATACATAGTTATCACAATACTAGAGACCCGGTGCATGAAAATTCATGCAGTGGGGGGAGAGGGCACCCCTCAGCCTGGCTTGTACTCTCTCACAGTCTGGGACCCCTCAGGGGATGTCCACCTGCCAGCCTAGGTCTACTCCCTGTGGGATCCTGAGAGGGAAGTTCATAGCATTACAGGCCTATCTAAAAACAAAACAAAACAAAACAAAAAAAACAAGTAAAATTAATAAAGTATTTAAATCTACAATTTAAAAGATTAGAAAGACAACAACAACAACAAAAAAGCCCAAAGTAAATAGAAGGATGAAATAATAAAATTAGAGATAAATGATGTAGAAACAAAACAAAACAAAAAAAGACACAAAAAACAATACAAAAGATAAATGAAACCATGAGCTGATTCTTGGAAAAAGATAAACAAGGTTGATGAACCTTTAGCCAGACTCATCAAGAAACAAAGAAAGAGGACCCAAATAATTAAAATCAGAAACAAAAGCGGTCTAATCCCACGGGGAGTGGACCTCAGCTGCAGTTGGGCATCCTTAGTGCAGCCGAGGAGGCTGGAGAGGTTCTCACCACCACTGCTGTGCTTGTAGCTGTCAGCCCGGCTTATAGCTGAGCCAAGCTCCCCGCTGTGGGAGCACACTGACCACCAGGAGGCAGCTCCTGCATTGAGTGTCTGCCCCCTGGTGGTCAGTGCACATCATAGCAACTGGTCATTCCACCATTAGGATAAATTTGCATATTACCTTTTATTATATAGGATAGAATTAGAGGCCTGGTGCACAAAATTCATGTATTGGGGGGGGGGGTGTTCCTCAGCCTGGCTTGCACGCTCTCCAATCCAGAACCCCTTGGGGGATGTCTGACTGCCTCTCACAATCTGGGACTGCTGGCTCCTAATTGCTTACCTGTCTGCCTGCCTGATTGCCCCTAACCCCTCTGCCTATCTGCCTGATTACCCCTAACCACCTCTGCCTGCCTGATCCCCTAATCACCTCTGACTGCCTGCCTGATCACCCCTAACTACTACCCTGCTGGCCTGATCGCTTTTAACAGCCTCTGCCTCACCCTGCACCCAGAACCCAAAGATTCCCTCTGGCAGGCTGCAGGCACCCAGGACCCGGGCTGGCCATAGCCACAAGGGACTGTGGGCAGGCAGCTTTGCCTGGGCCGCAGCCGCAGGTGCCTGAGACTGCGGGGTGGGTGGCTTGTCTCCCTTACAGGGCTGCAGCCTGGCTGGTCCCCATGCCTCTCTTGTGAGCTCATTTATACCTGGCTGGTTCCCATTTCTCTCTCCCTAGTGTTGAGTGTCTGAGCTGTTACAGCATGGCATGATGATCACTTGCATATTAGCTCTTTATTATATAGGATTATTGACTATATTCCCTTTGCTGTGGTACAGACACTTTGGCAAATAGGCAGTTTCCTATAAATTTAAATATACTATAAGACTTAGCAATTCCACTCCCAAAAGAAATGAGAAGTTATAATCCCACAAACAAACAAAAACCCTGTACATGGACATTAATAATGGCTCTGAAAACATGACTATACTGTTGGGAATGATTGACTCTAATTACAGGAAGCTTTTATTTCTTTCTTGATCTCATTGTAAGCCATTGTTTAATAACATGTTAGTTTACTTCCATGTGTTTCAATGTTTTTACTGTATTTGATTTATAATTTCCTTTTATTATGATCTGAGAAGGTTCTTGATATGATTTCAATCATCTTGAGTTTGTAGACTTGTTTTGTGTCCACAATGTGCAGTACCAAAAACAGACACCAGAGAGAGCAAGAGCCACGAAAAAGAAACCTGAAAAAGAAAGGGGCAACCTAATTGGGAAAATAGCCTCACAAGCTGGGAGAAGAAGTCACATCTATCAAAAAAGTTTGGCGAGGTCCCCAGAATCTCCAGCCAGCTGACTATTATTATTATTATTTTAAATAAAAGTTAGTTGTTTTTAAAATATATTTTATTGATTTTTTTTATAGAGAGGAAGGAAGAGGGATAGAGAGTTAGAAACATTGATGAGAGAGAAACATAGATCAGCCGCCTCCTGCTCACCCTCCATCGGGGATGTGCCTGCAACCAAGGTACATGTCCTTGACTGGAATCGAACCCGGAACCCTTCAGTTCGCAGGCCAACTCTCTAGCCACTGAGCCAAACCGGTTAGGGCCAGCCAGCTGATTATTAAAGGTCTTCCCCTGCCTCAAGCCAGTGTATTAAAAAATCAGAAAAATGATGTATGAACAAAATGAGAATGTCAACAAAGAGAAACTATAGAGAAAGAACCAAACAGAAATCATGGCACTGAAGAATACAATCACTAAAATGAAAAATTTATTAGAGGTTCAATGGCGTATTTGATCAAACAGAAGAAATAATCACAAACTCTAAGACAGATTGTTTTATGTTATTGAGTCAATGAAACAAAAACAAACAAACAAAAAGAATTAAGAAGAGTGAAGAAAGCCCAAGATACTTATAGAATACAATAAAACAGACCAACACAGGCATACCTCGAAGATATTGTGGGTTTGGTTCCAGACCACAACAATAATGTGAATATTGCAATAAAGTGAGTCATAATATTTTTTGCTGGTGGAGTGTCTTATCTTTAATTTGTAAAGAAAAAAAAAGCAGCATCTGTGAAGGCAATGAAGCAAGTGCAATAAAGCAAAGAATGCCTATATATGCATTATGGAAATTCCAGAAGAACAAAAAACTGAGAAAAGAAAAGAGAACTTATTTGAAGAAATCATGGCCAAAACACTCCCCAAACTACTCATGAATCTAAAATTATTTCAAAGTAAAAAATTAAAAAGACACAGACTTTCTGAAATAAATGGTGTTTGGGAAATTGGTTACCTATTCGGAAGAAAATAAAATGAGATCCCTGTCTTGCAATATAAGTCTATTCCTAAAGTATTAAAACCATAATACAAATAGAAAAGTATTAGAAAACACAACATGTGTTAGAAGATTATCTTTGTGACTGCAAAATAAGAAAATATTTAACTTGATCCAAAAAAGAACAGACCAAAAGGAAGAAAATTAATATGTCTTTAAAGCTAGAGAAGCCTAACAGTGGTTCTCAACCTTGGCTGCACATTATAATTACTTAGAGAGCTTTGAAAAATCCCGGTGCCTAGGCTGCACTCAGACCGATTACATCAGAATCTCAGAAGAAGGATGAACAGCCCTCTCAGTAGTTTAAAAATATCATAAAAGAGCTTAAGCATCCACTCGAATTCTGTGAGAGAAGTTTCCTTTCTTGCACCCTGGGTGAGGCTGAAATGCTGATCAGATGAATTGCAGAAGGGTGTAATTTGAACCCAGGAGAAGGATATGGACTAGAAGTCCCCTGTTGTTATGGTGACTATAACAAGGGCTCACTGTATCCACCCGTGGCTCAGGTAGACTCACCTGGAAGCCTGCAAAGCTCAGGTGCTGCTCCCCAGTGTCAAATCTCTGACTGATAATGACATTATTAGCTGATAAATTGTCAACCCAATAGCCTCAACTTTTTAAAGATGTCAACCTCAGCCTTCCTGAGCAGGTAACTATGAATTGTTGAGCCAGTCACCTCAATGTGGCCGCTGTGGATGGTAACTCTATCATGGTTGTGAATTGACCCAGTAATCTGAACTCCCTGGAGATGCTAGAACTTCTTTCTCTGTGAGTTATGTGGTTTTTCAAACCTAGAAAGGCTTAGAATTAAATTTAGAGATGATAAGGAAATCAAACCTATCCTATTAATACTTATGGGTTTGGAATAAGTGTATGTGTGGTACTTAACGTGTACTTTTGAAATAACATGATATATTGAATAATTTGGTAGATTAGCCTAATTTGATAGGTTAGATTTATGAGGTGTAAGAAAATTTAATTATGTTTGTAAGTAGTGTTGGCGTATTTGACAAGTAGATCTGCTAGATTGATATGCCATATATATATATATATATCTATATATAGATATATATATATATCTATATATATATATATATCACAAAATTTTTGTTAAGTACCTGGAAAGGATTTGCTCATTAGGAGTGAAAGTTGATTGATTAGCCATATGAAGGATATAAAATAAAAAGAGAATATATGCAATTTACAGTTTAAAATGCTTAATAGAATTATATTTTATAAATTTAAAAGTGGGATGAATTGTTTAACAGAGCTTAGAATTAATTGCTTAACAGAGTTTAGATTGTTCTACCTGAATTACTACCTGAAGTATTACTAACTTCAATAAACTACCCCCTTAAACCTAATTATTATTTTTATATAAATATAAGCAATTTAGAAATAGAATAGTATACTTGAAATTGAACTTGTAAGACTTAAATAAAACCAAGGTTTTGAGTGTGTAGATGGAAAATTTAATATTAATTTAAAGCCCAAGATGCTGTAAATACTCTTTTTAAAAAATATATATACATTTTATTGATTTCAGGGAGGGAGAGGGAGAGAGAGACAGAAACATCAATGATGAGAGAGAATCATTTATCATCTGCCTCCTATACATCCCCTACTGGGGATCGAGCTCAAAACATAGGCATATGCCCTTGACCGGAATCAAACCCAGGACCTTTCAGTCTGCAGGCAGAGACACTATCCACTGAGCCAAACTGGTTAGGGTGTAAAAAGTCTTTTGTGCTCACAAATCTGTTCCTAGATAAGAAAAAAAACAACAACAACACATGGACACTATTATTACCTGCATCTAACAGATGAAGTAACTGAAGCTCAGAGAGGGTAAGAAACTAGCAATCAACTCCTGTGCCTGGCTTGGAAGCCTATGCTCTTAGCCAGTGTGCATGTGGCCTCCTGCTGGACCACCCCTGAAAAGCCAACACTTCAGAACAACCAATTAAAATGCTTTGAAGTGATTCACTCAATGGAAGCCAATATGTATAACTTGATTTTATAGCTAAGCAGTCCATCTCAGCTCAAAGAAAAGTACTTTATTGCCTCATGTAATGGAAAAGTCTGGCTGCAGGCAGGGTGCTAGACTCAAATCCTGGTTCTCTCTGTCCATCTGTCCTTATTGGTTCCACTCAGACAGACTGTCTTTTCTCTTGTGGTGCAAGATGACCACAGCTATCTCTCTGGGCTCAAGTACAGCTAAAACATTGGCTGCCTCTCTCCCAACTGTTCTCAGAAGAGCATTGCATCTCCTTGACGCTGATTACCTCTGTAACCGACCACTGTAACTGGAAGAATGTGATGTTTTAACTGCCCCTGCCTGGGGTCACAGGATGACCCCTAGAGTTCAAGGTAAAGTCAACTCCACCACAAACATATGGGCTGAGAGTAGGGAAGGAGCTGCCCTCCTTGAGAAGCTTGATTGGATTACAGGCAACAAGAACAACTCTCTGCTACAGTGGGAAAATGTGCCTCTCCCACTTGAAGTTCTTGGGGGTACCTCACTATATCATTCCCATTTACTGCTGACAGATACTTCTCTACTCTGCCAAACATCATAATACACTATAACTTAACTGTGTAGCCTTTGTTCTTCCCATTTTGAGAGCAAAGATATCTGTCTTGCTTTTCTTTGTGTTCCCTTATTTCATTCAAATCTGTGTTCAACGAAACTTTCTTAGGAAGGCCTTCTAATAAGCTTATCTAGAACTGGCCCACCCACCCAAATCTGCCCCCACAAACCATCATCCTCTATCCTTCAGTTTCCCCTTTTTTCCTCATAACACAAATCACTATCTGGTACTTTATTAGACATCTGCTGATTACTTGTTGGGTTTTCCCCACCAGAACGTAAGCTCCATGAAGGCAAGTCTTCGTCTACCACTGTATCCCCAGCAAGGGAGAGACCAGAGCTCCACGGCAGAAAACAGCCTGTGCTGGGAAACCTGCACCAGGTGGCTTAGGAGATGCCAACTGTCAGAGCCAGATGACCTTGCAAATGGAAGACCCTTATATGAGAAACAGAAAAGGAAAAGAAAAAAGCCTGGCAGGCATGGCTCAGTGGTTGAATGTCAACCTATGAATCAGGAGGTCATGGTTCAATTCCCAGTCAGGGTGCATGTAGGAGGGGGCATGCAGGAGGGGGCATGCAGGAGGGGGCATGCAGGAGGCAGCTGATCAATGATTCTCTCTCATCATTGATACTTCTGTCTGTCTCCCTTTCCCTTCCTCTCTGAGTTCAATTTAAAATAGCCTATCTAACAAAAGAGTAAATGCAAATTGACCATACATATGCTATACCCACCAGCCATTCCCACCAGCCAATCAGGAGCAAGTATGCAAATTAACCCCAACCAAGATGGCTGCGGCCACAGAGAAAGCAGAAGGGAATCTTGGGTTTTCCTGGCGATTGGGGGAAGCCAAGCTTTCTGCCTGCCCTGGCTGGCCCAGGCCTCCACTCAATGATACAAAGTTTCAATTATAAAAGATAAATAAATTCCAACAGAAATGGCTGTGGCCATGGAGCAAGCAGGAGGCTTGGCTTTGCTCCAGGCTACAAAGTTTCAATTGTAGAAGATAAATAAAACCCAGATACCAGGGCCTCCACTTGGGTTGCTGGGGAGTGTGCCCAGCCTGCATACCACCACAGGCCCCTCGCTCGGGCTGCCCCACACACCAAGGGAACCCCTATCCTGATCCGGGACACCCTTCAGGGCAAACCAGCTGGCCCCCTCCCATGTACCAGGCCTCTATCCTATCTAATAAAAGAATAATATGCAGGCTGCCCCCATGTGGTCAAAGATCCTGCCCCAATGTGGACACAAGATGGCCACCACAAGATGGCCAGCAAGGGAGGGCAGTTGGGAGGGACCAGGCCTGCAAGGGAGGGCAGTTGGGGACAATCAAGCCTGCAGGGGAGGGCAGTTAGGGGTGACCAGGCTGGCAGAGGAGGGGAGTTGGGGGCAACCAGGCCTACAGGGGAGAGCAGTTGGGGGGGACCAGGCCTACAAGGGAGGAGCAAACAAGCTGGCAGGGGAGCAGTTAGGCATCAATCAGGCTGGCAGGGGAGTGGTTACGGGGTGATCAGGCAGGCAGGCAGAAGCAGTTAGGGGCAATCAGGAAGGCAGGCAGGTGAACAATTGGGAGCCACTAGTCCTGGATTGTGAGAGGGATGTCCCAGATTGGAGAGGGTGCAGGCTGGGCTAAGGGACATGCCCCACCCTCCGTGCACAAATTTCATGCACCAGGCCTCTAGTATCTATAAT
This sequence comes from Antrozous pallidus, assembly GCA_027563665.1. Lineage (NCBI taxonomy): Eukaryota > Metazoa > Chordata > Mammalia > Chiroptera > Vespertilionidae > Antrozous > Antrozous pallidus. Next base: position 182,743,391 of record CM050508.1, read on the forward strand.
AATAAAGGTGTAATATACTAATTAGACCAGATAGCCGAACAACCTTCTGGTTGTCCTTCCTGACGACCTTCTGGATGAAGCAGGGGCTACGAGGGCTGAGGCAAGCTGTCAGGGCTGGGAGGGCCAAGCCCCCTTGCACAAAATTTGTGCATCTAGTTTACATAAAGAAGAAAATGGAAGACCCCTATTTGCCTTCTATCTGGTAGATTATATGAGACAAGTGACTATTATATTAGCCAGAGACAAGGCAAGAGAGGAGGAAGAGCAAAACATACAAAACAAGACCTAAGTTAAAGAGAAGAGCCTAGGTAGGAGATGATAAGAGGTCCGTCCACACTAGGGCAGTCCTCGGGTGACATGGGACTTGATGTACGCCATTTTGTGGTTACATCCCATCTCCCATTTATTTATATATAAAAAAGTTCTGTCATTTTGACGTATGTATGTATGTGCTTTATGTTTTTAATTACTTATTTACCACAAGTAAAGATCAGGAATTGTTATCTTTCTTTAAAATTTTTCTTACTGTTTCACTTCATTACTGTTGTGTATGTGCTCCATGTGAGTGATATAAGTGCTCATGTAGTTGGGTTCTGACTTCTGGTGAAAACCGTGTTACGTAGTTGTGGGAATGGATCTCTGATGTAACTTGAGGACCTACTGTATTTCTATTTTGAAAATCCGGCTAAATTTTAAAAGAGGGCATACATGATTTTTGATGTAGTTTTACTTTGTTATTTTGGGAGAAAAACTCTAAAAGTACTTTAAAAATATGACTCTAGGAAAGATAACAAGGGATGAGTTGGGCAATCACAGAACTTTCCAGCCCTGGGGCCTTAGGTGTTTCTAAAATGACACTGAAACTTGGACTTCCATCTGCTAGTGCTTCCTATAAGATTAAAGCCTTCAGACATCTTTCTCAGCAAAGATAGCTGGTGTGTAATTTTGCAACAAATATACAGTAACTTTTATCTGCTTTTATTTACATATAGTAGGGCAAAGAGAAGATAAGATGCAATGACTCAAAGACAGGTTTGAATAGATCCCTTTCATGGAATACACCCTGTACTTATTTTATGCAAAATGTAAGTGTATAAACAAGGAATAACAGATATTGAGACATCCAGTAGCTATCCCATCTGAATTGTATAATAAACCAGTTTATTACATAAGCAGGCACAATAGATAAGATTCCCATTTTCTAGATGAGCAAGTTGGAGCTTTATACTTATTTAACCTAAACAAGCTTATCGGGAAAGGTGTCAAAGATATATGTATTGTTGAATTAATGAGCTTTTTGGGGGGGGGCAGGAAAGTTAAAAGGAAAAAATAAGCAAATGAAAGAGATCCTTGGGAATTTACAGAAATACTGGGTATGAGGACTAGACTTTCTGAAAGGGGGAAGGGAGAATATAGAGTAACTCCAATTAATACCTGCACTACAAATGCATTATCTTATTTCATCTTAATATTACAACACAGCTGAGAAAATTGAAGATCAGAAAGGTGAAGTGACTTACCCAAAGTTATTCAACTAAGTGGCAGAGTAGGGATCTGAAATCAGCTCTATCTGACTCTGGAAACCATGTTCTTTCCAAGATACCACAGAGCTTAGGAGAAAACTTGGCCAAGAATGTATGTTCTGGTAAGTAACAGTTGAAGGAATGAATAAATGTTTCATAGAGAACATGACAGTTAATTTGTTCTTTTTGAGAGACCAAAGGCAGACTCGGAGAAATAAGAGCGTGAACAAAAGGTTTTAGAGTTAGATGATTAGGAACCATCCAGGGAACACTGAGTAATCAGCGTGGCTGGATCTTGGGGTGTTGAAGGAATGTATTAGGGGCTAAGGTCTCCAAAGATCAGAATGTGAAAGATCTTGTCTGCTAGATGAAGGAATTTGGGTTTCACCATGAGACATTGGAGAGCATTAAGCAGTAATATGGTCAGACACTGACTTCAGAAAGTCATTGTGGGGTACAGGGTTACCAAATGGATTTCTTGTAAAAGAGGGGTGGTCTCCAAAGCAGTATGTTCTCTGAATCCCTGAGAGGCTGAGCTTAAAACCAGCCCTGACTTAGTTGTTCACACAACAGCCACTAGCAGGCAGCAGTGTCTCAAGAAACTGATGAGCCTGAGCTCCAAGTAGCAGCTTCTCCAGCCAATTCCTGGGACCATGACAGGACATGATCACCTGGTGGGCAATATGAGTAGGTGGGAGGGCAATCTGTGTGGAGGGAACCCCCAAGGCTCATAAGGGAAGGAATACCGGTATATGGAGGTCAGAGGACAGAGTGACCAATGGCTGGGGGATGGGTGGGAGGTAGTGGTGAGAGATGAGGCTGCATCTGAGCTAGAAATTGATCATGAATGGCCTTGAGTTTCCAGGTTAAGAATCAACATTATCTGAAGGGAACTGGGGGCACAGGGAACATTTTTAGAAGGAGAGGCATGACTACATTTGCACTGTAGAAAGATCATCAAGACTGAAGTATGGAGAATGAGGGAGAAGAGGCAGGAGCAGAACAGTGAGGAGGTGCTTCAGTGATTTTGGAGATGATAAGAGGTCCGTCCACACTAGGGCCAGCAATTACAATGGATAGAAGCGGTAAGATTTCCAGGAGGCTTAGGAAATTATGATAATGGAATGAGAAAGGGATTATTAAAAGTGTTGTTATGATGGAGGAGAATTAATATTCTTTCCCTGGTACACATTCTCAATTGGATTTTCTGCCTAAAACCGCACTGGGAAAACTCAGATTGTGGAACTTCACGGAGTGTAAATTCTAGTTCATTCATCAGCCCTGACTGGAGTCTGTGGTGGGAGCTGGGGACGAAGGAATGACCTCGCAGTTGCCTCCCCAGTCTGGGGGAGGACAGTGTGGGGAGGGCTTTGATGGGAGAAGTACAGGATGCTATGGGGTCCATCGGGGAAGAACGATCCATAGGGTTTCCAGGGAGAGAAGAGTTCTGAGCCCAGAACAGCAGATAAAGGATCTCACAGAACTGTCCGTGAACTTCAGTGTGCACTGGAAAAGAAAGGGGTCTGCTCCGTGACCCATTTACCCCTTCGTTAGAAACCGTAGGCATCAACTAATGCGCGACAGGCATCCCTGCGAGTTACTCCCCCCCCCCCCCCCCCCCTATGCCGGCGCTAAAATAGCAACCCTCGTTCGCTCCCGGAGCAAATGCAACCCCCAGGAGGCCGGCGTGCAGCATCCCGGACGCCCCGGCCCGGAGCAGCCAGGCTGTGATTGATGGGGCCTGGGGGTTCCGCCTCCCCTGCGGGAGATGGGAGGAGGCGAACGGGGAGGGTGAACGACCTCTGAGTGGGGCCTGGACCACAGCCGTTAGGTCTGGGGAGGATGCGGGTCGGCGGCACCCACGCCCGCGGGAGCCTTCGGTTCCCGGGGAAGGTGTCGAGGGCCGGAAGCCGCGCCTCCCAAGCCGGCGCCGGCGCCGGCACCGGCACGCACTTCCGTCGGGGGTGGTGGTGGTGGGGGGAACAAACGGCCGGCCTCTGCGCGCGTCGGCGCAAACCCAGGGCCAGTGCGGGAGGGAACCTGGGGTGGGCGGGGCTGGGGTGCGGCCGGGCTCTGCCCCGCTTCTGGGCCTCGGGCGCCCTGATCACCATCTGCTTTGCATCCTTAAGCTCCTGCCTCTAGCGCGCCCCTCCCGCCCCACGTGTTTTTCCATCCTTTGCTAACCGCTGCCAGAGTGCAGCCCTAGGATTTTATGACTCAACTAGAGGTCCCATGCACGAAAACGGTGCGAGAGTAGGCCTTCCTTCCCCTGGCTGCAGGCACCGGATTCCCTCCGGCACCGGGGACCCGGGCTACCCGGCAGTCCCGGCTCCCTTCAGAAGGGCATCTGGAAGGATGTCCAGTCTAATTAGCATATTGCCCTTTTATTGCTATAGATAGCACCCCTGACTCCTCTCCGCATTGTCCTCTGGGGGCCACCCAGTGAAGGTGACAGACAACTCCTTTCAGTGGGGGTGGGGTGGGGGCGGGCAAGTGATAGGGCTTCCCCATCCTACTTAATTCCTAATACACACCTCATAGATGCTCCCCCTTACTTCGTACCTGCTTTCCCTTCTGCACCCTTCCTCATAACCCCTCTTCTTGCCAGGATTGCATAGTTTTGCCTGTGTGCAGCTATGAAGGCTTCAACAGGAAATTCATTCCAGATTTTGTCAGCTGAGCCTCTAGAGACAAATATCCGTGGTGCTTTATTTCATCAATTATTGGAATGTCTGCTGCGTGCCAAGCCCTGCGACTATAGATCCAGATGAACCAGAGACTTCCCATTAACTTGAAACTAGTGGGAGAAAATAGGATTTGTGACAAGGGTGGAAGGGGATAGTGCCATAGGAAAGGAACCGAAGAAATGCTCTGGCGGTGAGGGGTTGGGGGAGAAAGAGGATAGAGTCTTTAGAAAGGATATACACTGGAACCAGAGGGGGCATTCCCAAGTGAAATTGATGGAAGAAAGCAGCTTAACAGCTAACTGGCCATGCGGTGAACATGATTCACTTTGTGCGTTTGTGTTGGAGGGTGTGTGTGTGTGTGTGTGTATGAGGTAGGGGTTGTGCAGTTTAATTGTTAAAAGCAGGGTGTTTAGCATATTATCCCCGAGAATTCAGGCATATAACCTCTTTGAGCCTGTCAAATGTTGACATAGTACCTACCTCACATTTAAGTAACGCATATCAAGGCCCAAACATCAAGATTCACACACTGCTATGTTTTTTTTGTATACCAACTAGCACATATGAAGGAAAATGGGGATGCCGCGAATGCCAAGATATTTACATTTTTCCTGGGTAATAGAGATGAGCTTCTTGAACACAGAGGGTGTTGCTCACAGACGCTTCAGAGTCAAAAAGTCTAAACCAAGTGTAGCAGTTGCAACTGCTTGTTCCTCTCCCACTCGCACACACATCTCCCTACCCTTAACCCACAAGTATTTCAAAACCATGTTTCTAAAAACCAGCCATTTATATCTGTTTAGGTAAGTTACAGAGGAGGAATGGTGGTGTATTTACAAGTTGGTTTGTCCAGATATACTATAACTTAGTGTCTGTATTTAATATTGACAACCAAAAAAAATATATAAATATTTCTATCTATACACAGCAGGGCAGGAGCGTCCACGTGGTCTTGAGTAGTGAGTTCTCAGTCTCCCATGGCCCTCCTCTCATGGTGATCGTCTGGCCTTCAGTGCAAAGGAGACTAGAATCTGGCAGCCCAGTCTGGCCCTTCCCTCTCCTCCCGCCACTCCAGTGCTCCCAACTGGTCTCAGGCAAGTAAAAATTAATGAGTGGTTGGGTAGGAAGAGATGGGAATGGGCGAATCCTAACGGAGCCTGACCCCTAGGGCCACAGAAGTGAGTGGCCATGGCCACCTCTAGGGGTAGGAGCCTTGTAGTTCATAGTTCGATTAGTGTGTCCTTGGTCAGAGGTCCAGCCCTACAAATTAGCTCGGTGAAGAAGGCAAGTGTGTCTAGGCAGGACTTGGTCCCCACCCTCAGGTACTGAGCCCTTCAGGGTGGAGCCTGAAGTGTGGGTACAGGAGACTCTGGCTGATACAAAAATAATAATAAAATCAGTAATAAAAAAAAATTATAAAATCTGTTGCTTGTCTGAATAGGTCTGAGCAACAGTCTTGCTTTTGTTAAAACCCTGGAGGCGTTAAAAGTCCTGAATATTCTTCTGGACATCATTGCTGGCTGAAGAAAGGAGCCCCGGGCCCAGCTCTGCTGAGATCTGTCAATGTGGAAGTCGTGTCCAGCTGCCTGTGCTCGGAGAGATCCTGGGGGCTGCTGGGAACAGGCTGGGCTGGTGGTGTGGGGTTCCTCACACCTGGGAATCAGCTCCCAGGGGGTGGAACAGCTCCTCAGGTGTCTTGTCACTTTGGCTGGCTCCGCCCTGCCGGAAACCGGAAGCAATCTCATCGAAGGTCTTGCCTTTGGTCTCAGGAACTTTGAAGTAGGTGAAGATGAAGAACAGAACCAGGAGCACCGTGAAGATGATGAAGACGTAGGGACCACAGAGTTGCTGAAAGACACAGACACACTTGGTTGGGAGTCCTGACTCTACATTCTAGCTGTAGGACCTTCAATAAGTCACTTTACTCTTAGGCTTCTGATCTGAGAAAGGGAACACCCACCTACAACCTAAGCGTGCTGGGGTGATTAAATGAGTCTGCCTGTGTACCTCGGGCATGAAATAGGCCCCAGGGAACAGGTTCCCATTGCAGAGCAGAATGGAGACAATTCAAAGCCAAGGAAAGAACCTGGGGTTGAAGTCAGGGTTCTTAGCTGTGTGACCTGGGCTTCTGAGTCTCATTCCAATGGGAACAGCTGGGAGAGCACTTGGCAGGTGAGGAATGGTGTGTAGAGACAATGGGGGTTCTCACCTCCACATACTGGAAGCACATGCCCACAATGAAATTTGAGGTCCAGTTGGAGAAACCAGCAACAGCAAAGGCAGCCGGGCGAGGACCCTGGCTGAAGAGTTCGGCTACAATGAACCATGGGATGGGGCCAGGACCAACTTCAAAGAAGGCGACAAAGCCAAAGATGGCCACGATACTCAGATAGGACATCTGGCGCACCTGCTCCTGTTGAGGACAAGAGAGAGAGAGCGAGGAAGAAAGTTAGATTGGAGCCTCAGGAGACGAATGGCAGAGGCGGGCTGGGCTGGACAGCAGGAGGCCTGGGGCTGGTCTTGGATGTGCAGAGTGAGTTAAGTACCTTGCCTTGGGGCTCAGTTTCCTCATCGGAAGGAAACGATTACGCCCTGCCTGGTGGTTGTGAGCTCATCTATCCTCTGGGAATGGTCATGGTTGTGCAAGCAGGAGTAAAAAGAGATCCCTATGGGCTTGCTCTGGGTGCAAGCCAGTCTGCTTGTGGCAGGAGGATGTGGAAGGACGTTTCTGTAGTGGGTTTAGAAGCCTTTCACGGCACCCAGCTCAAGGCCGGCACAGCACAGGCCTCAGACATGTGGTTCTATGTGTAATCATTCCCACCTCGAGGAGGCCACAGAAGAGGTTATGGGTTTCGGCTCAGAACCCAGATCGGCCACTCAGCGCTGTGTGCCGGACCTCTTAGGAATCATAGGACTTTCTAAATCTTGGTTCAGCTGTTAAGACTGGCATACTGGCGCTTCCCTTGTGCTGAGGTTGGACAAATGAGTGTTCGAGTATGTGAGGTGCCTGGCGCAGGTTATCACAGAGGTTCAGGCAAGGGCTTGCGGGACTGACCACTGACTGAGCTGCACCGAGCTGTGAGAACTGAGTGAGATCAGGCATGTGTCTGCTCCTCTGGTGAGGAGGGCCATGCCTTCTAGGGCTGTTCTAAAGATGAATTGAGGCTACACATGAAGACACTTAAAGGGTTAGCACTGGGCAAAGGAACTTGCGGGGAGAGGGAACTTGGGGTCCGCGGCTGGAGTGCTGTGGAGAGACAGCTCCATGTAGGGAGGAGCCAGCTCAGGGCAGGATATGAGAGGGTAGAGTGCAGAACTGGGGAGATCAGCAACCCCAGCCTCTGGTGCCGACGGCCAGGCTGGGGCTGAGGTAGGCAATTTGGCATCAGAAGCCCCTGTGAGCTCTGTCCTGACCCCGGCCACCTCGCCCCCACAGTGTGGCAACTTACCAGTAAGGCCAGCGCGATGGTCATGAGCACGGCACAGCCCGCCATGCCAGCCAGGCCGACGAGGTGCAGCGTCCGCCGGCCAGCTCGTTCCACCACAAACAGCTGTGGGCAGAGGGACTGTCAGTGCCCCCCACCTCACAGTGCCACTCGGAACCCCCCACCCAGAGGCCCGCCCCAAGAGTGGGAAAGCCACATGGCACTGCAGAGACCAAGGGAAGATAGTATCACCCCCTCCAGGGACTCGGCTTGGGGGCCACACAGGGAGTGAGGGAGGGGAGGCTGGCCCTAAAGCCCAACCAGCAAAGGGGCTGAGAGCTGGCCCCGGAGAGCCAGATCGCTGAGCACCCCGACTGTGACCTTGGGCAAGCATCGCTTTTCTCGGAGCATCAGTGTCGTCAGCTGTTTAGTGTGAGTAATGGGCTTGAGGAGATGAGGAGGACATGGCGAAACACTCAGGGAGCACATGACACATGCCGGGCTCACAGTGAACGCTGCCATTCGGTCGTGAGGCCTAGGAGCACGAAGCTGGACCCTGGCTGCTGACGGGGGGCGGGCAAGGACGGGCACAGACTCACCGACACGACCGTGAAGGCTGTGTTGACGATGCCGGTGCCGATGGTGGCATACACAGGCTGCCCCACGCCCGCTTTCTGGAAGATGCTTGTGGAATAATAGAAGACCTAGGGACAGAGAAGTCATTGGTGCTGGGCCGGGCGCTGCAGCCTTTCCCGTCTCTGGCCTGGTGGGTACAGGACACAGGGTGAGTACAGGACAAAGGGGACGCTGCATCAGTTTGGTGCTAAGGAAAGCCCCTTTGGCAGGGGCTTATTTGAAGTTTGGGCTCCGTTCACAGCACGCACTTGACCACAGGGTTTGGCGGGGGCCGTAGGAAGCTGGGGGTGGGGCACTCACAGCGTTGATGCCCGACAGCTGCTGGGACAGCTGCAGCACCACGGCGATGAGGATGGGCTGGCGGTAGAGGGGCGAGCGGAACAGCTCCGGGATGGTGACCTTCTTCTCCCGCATCATCTGCCGGCCCTCCTCCTTCATCTCCTGCAGGTCCCGGGTCACGTCTGCCATTCCGCGCAGCTTCTTCAGCACTGGCGGGGGCGGAGGGAGGGCGGGGGTGGCTCAGAGCAGGCAGAAGGCCAGGGCGGGGGGTGGGGAGGGAGGCAGGGACCCTGCCCCTTACCGCTCTTGGCTCTGTTCTCCTCATTGCGGTTGATGAGCAGGAAGCGGGGGCTCTCGGGGCAGAAGGGCAGCATAATGCACTGTGCCAAGGCTGGGACGAAGATGATGCTCAGCAGCAGGGGCCACAGCTCCTTGTTGCCCATGATGGAGTCCAGGCCAAACACCTGAGGAAGCAGGACCGGAGGAAGTGGCGTGAGCACTCCAGCCCTGGCCCCACAACCGGCCCCCCCGCGCCCAGTGGCCTTGGCCAGCTCTGTGTCCGCTGCTGCTTTAGGGAAAGGGCACCGACCCAGAGGCTCTGCTGCTAATGTGAGGCTCTCAGTTCTCTGACCTCATTTCCCTCACTTGGAGGAAAGCAGGACCTGCTTCCTGGCATTAGTGAGAATGGGAAACGGCACCGGGAATGGGGGCTGCCACTCGTCCACGGGCCTTCCAGGCATGGGAACAGGAAAGCCCTGGAGAGGGTAGTGTATGGGAAGACATAGAGGCCTGCAGCCATGACAGAGCCCGGCAAGGCGAGCAACCTCCGTGCCTGTGGCTGGATCCCCAGGTGAGGAGAGAGGCTGAGCGAGCTGGGATGGACTTGCTCTCCTGCCTCAGAGGCCCACGGGGGAGTCACGAGTGGCGGCGTGTCCTCTGGGACCTGTGCTAGGCTGTCCCATGAGGCAGAGCTGTGGAAGGTGGGGTGAGAGGTCTGGTCAGGTGCTGTCTGGACACACTTTCAAGAGCCACTGGAGCTGTGGGTGGGGGCCGTGCTGGGGGAGCAGACCCTGCCCCTCTCACCTGGGCGATGAGGATGCCAATAACGATGCCGAGCTGGTGCAGGGTGCCCAGTGCCCCTCGAAGGGCAGTTGGGGACACCTCCCCCACGTACATGGGCACGAAGCCCGTGGTCAGGCCGCAGTACACACCAATGATGAAGCGGCCCAGGATCAGCATCTCAAAGGACTTGCCCAGTTTCGAGAAGCCCATGAGCACAGCGGACATGAAGGCCAGCAGATTTATCATCAGCATCGAGTTCCGCCTGGGGGTTGGGGGGGGTCACAGGTCAGGTGGGTCCTTTGATCCCCCAGACTCCCCAAGGACTGGGTCATGGGGAATATCCTGGTATAGACAGGGACATGTCCCCCAACCCCCACACCCATCTGGGACACCCCTGTGCTCACCGGCCAAAGCGGTTAACAAAAAGGCCCACTGAGAAGGAGCCGATCATGCCCCCGACGGAGAAGATGGCCACGGAGAGGGACCAGAGCGTGGTGAGCGTGGTGGGCGGGATGCCCTCCCCATAGCGGTGCGCCCACGTCTCGTTGTAGAACTCCTCGATCACCTGCAGGGGGAGAAGCAGCCTGGTGGGCGAGGCCAGGACCCAGGGGTTCTTTCCCGGGCACTTGCCCCACAAGGATGGCCATTTTACTACAGGATGCTGGAGAGGGCCTAGTACCTGGCCAGGTCCCAAATTCACTGCGTTTTTGTTTGTTTGTTTGTTTGTTTTTAATGTTTTTATTGATTTTTAGAGAGAAAGGGAAAGGAACAGACAGAACATGGGTGAGAGGGAAACATCGATAGGCTGCCTCCCGTAGGACCCCCTCAACCCCCAACTGGGGATCAAGCCTGCAACCCGGGCATGCGCCCGACTGGGAATCGAACCAGTGACCTCTTGGTTCATGGGCTGAGCTCAACCACTATCACAACGGCCAGGTCTACTGCACGTTCTTGAGCCAAGTCCCTCCCCATTCGCGGGGCTGAGTTTCCCCAGGTGAGAAACAAGGGGCTGGGCTCCACCTCCCGTTCTCCTACTCCCCGTGTCCTGTGGGGTTGTGCATGCTCAGCAGGACCTGCTGCGGACGATGGCAGCAGGAAGTTCAGGCACAGAGCGGGGCGTTGAGAGCAAGCGTTCCTTCCCACTTGCCCCTTTCTCCTCAAGGTACCTAAGGCCCGAGCACCTGTCACCCAGGTCTTCTCCCAACCCCCAATGCTGGGGAGGAAACACAGCTGGACAGACAGGTTCTGCCATTCCAGAGGCCCGGGGGGAAGGGAGGGCAGGCCCACTGGCTCTGCACTCAGGGCCCGGTGTGCCCAACTTGCACACAAGTCACGCTCATGAGACTCACACGGCCACTCTTTTGTCTCCCAGGCCCAGCTCCTTGTGGCTGGACTGGAAGTCCCAATGGCCTCCTCCCCTCTCCCAGGTGCCCAGCTGGGAAACATAGGAAAGGCTAGGACGAGGAAGTAGTTCTAGGAACTGCAGCCATCTGTCCTAGCACAGGCCTGCCCGCCAGCCCTGTCCCTCCCTAGGGTAGGGCCTGGCCAGATCCCAGGAATGTGACAGGCAGGAGGTACCGGTTATGCCTGAGCACACTCTCTCTCTAACTCCAGGACACGCAGACACACACCTAGGGCCATGGGACTGGCCAGACCTCCCCGGCCACATGTGCAGATGGGCACAGGCCCAATGTACCCAGAAGCCGCTTCCTGTGCACACAGACCTCACACACATCGTCATGCCCACGTCACCTGAACATTCCTGGCATCAGCCAGTCACAAACCCGCATGGCCCTCCTCCCCTCACCACTTACTGCGTGCCCATCCCAGCACCCTTCCCTGACTGCTTCATGCTGCGCGTTCATGCACACACAGCAGATGCATCTCTTACACGCCCTCCACTGGCCCTGCTCTTGGCCCTCCCTCAGCCTCCCAAGTCCCAGGGTTCTAGCAAAAGAGGAGGCTGTGGTTAGGCACAACTGCCAAAGGGGAAACAGAGGCCTACAGTCCCAGGAATGCCACTGAGTGCGCTGGGCCTGGCCCCTGGGCTTCCAGTGGATCCTTGGCCACTAGCCATCTTGTTTCTGTCCTGCTGCCATTACCTGTTTCAGCTGTGGAGACCCCGGGCAGGCTGGGCTCTAGAGAGTTAGGATAGGGAACACGGGGAGTGGGGGGAGGGGAGAGGCAGCTTCATGATCTACGTATTTATCCCAGGGAAGCCAGACAGTTCAGGGTTAGGGACCTAGACACAAGTGCAGTCCCAGCTCTGTCCTTGTCTCCAGCTCAGTGATCAAGGACTAATGATCTCATCTCAAATGACAACATTGGAAATATCTACTTTGTAGTGCTGTAGGAAATTAATGAAGTATCCTTACGGTGCTTACATGGTACCTGGCACCATCCCTAAGCCGAGGGACCAGTACTGACCCCAGGGAAGTGCAGACCATTGACAAAGTCTAACAAAGCCTGCACCCTACAACTCAAATCAGGGCTCCTGCCAGCCATCAGTCCAACCTCCGATCTACCCATGCCTCTGCCTCAGCCCTGCGTACCACGTCCCCACCTCGTGGTTACCCTGCCTTACCACACTATAACCTTTTGAGATCCAGCTCAAGGGATCCCAGAAGTCTGTCCTCCCGGAGGACAGGGACCTCGGTGGATTCACACCAGAGCTGGGGACGCCTCGTGAGTGAAGGAAGGAGTCAATGAAGAAAGGGCCTGAGGCTCTCCTTCTGGAAACCCCTGCTTCTTCTGAGGGCAGAGAGAAGGCGGTCTCAACAAACAAAACAAAACAAAACAGAACAGAACAAAACAAAACAGAGTACCTGTGTTCTTCAAGGGACAAAGCCACCCCGGAGGAGGACTGGCTAGGAACAGGAATGCTCCATTTATCAGCCCAGAGAACAAGCTGTCCTGGATAAGGGGACTGTCCAGATAGACGACCGCCTCTGAGGCCCCAAACTCTCCTGACCTGTCATCTGGTGGGAGTCCTTCTCCCTCCTGTCACTCTCTCTGCTGTCCTTAGCAACCAGACCTAAAACAGGGAGAGGTGTTTGCCCCAGAGGCTCTTGTGTTGTGCATCCTGCAGCTCTCAGAATCTTCCTGTGGTTCTGATGATCGACCATAGAACTCCTCACACTATTGTTTTATATTCTGCCAAGAAGTCAGCAAACGGAACTTGTCTGAATTGTGCACAAAGAATCAACAGGTAAGGGCTGAGTAAGGACTTATTACCTAAAATGAGCAGAAGGATACAGGCTGAGGTGTCTGTTTGGGGGTTTCAGATCTGTAAACCTCTTCTTGGGGCTGGCTGGAGATGGTGAGGACCATGTGCAAGTGAGGTGTTACTGGACCCCCTCCCCCCCGACCCCCAGTTAAGTCTCCTGCTAGTAGTGGCAAGTCAGAGGGACAAAACCTTAGGCGGAACTGGCTCTGCTATGGCTCCTGGGCCCCTGTGGTACTCAGGCTACTTTATGGGGTTGAGAAAAGGTGAGCGGCCCAGCCCTCCACCTTGGCCCAGGTGCATCCTTTCTCCCCATCGCAGCACTTCCTGGCCAAGCTGAGGCTGTGCAGTGGAATCCCGCCTCTCGATCTGAGACCTGATATTTCTGGGAAGAACCTATGCCCTGTTTTCCATTCCTGCTGCCAGTGTGGGGGCTGTGTGTCCTCTGGCCCCTGCGGGTCCATGCCCCACGTGGTACTCAACGCTGGCCCTGGCCCAGGAAAGGCAGGGAGATCCCTGGGGAGCCAGAAGAATGAGAGAGGTCCTGAGATCACTGCTTCCATCCAGTTACTGCCCTCAGCACACACCCTTACAGTGGCTGGGTACCCCGAAGGGAAGAAGAACCTACTTACTACCCCCCTCAAAGAACCCCACAGATCCAATCTCCACAACATGTTTACTGGCGACATCCTCGGCCTGGCTCATGTTAGAGGAGAGGCGGGGCACAGGCTTCGTCTGAACATGCCACCTCATGTGCTCGCATCCCACGTGCTCCTCACAAGCCTGGCAGACAACCTGGATCCTGCCAGGCTCTCCCTCGAACCAGTCACCAGTCCCGTCAGTTCTGCACTCGCCCCTCAAGGATGGTCCTACTCTCTACTCATGCCACATCTGCCCTGGGTCTCTCCTGGATTCTGCTCCCGACTCCTCCATCCACTGAAGCCAGAGTCTTCTCCTTATAATTACTCCCCAACATGGTAGGCAGAGCCTTGCGCATCCAGTGCCCAGGCTCAGCTGCCCCTCTCCTCCACTCCCTTACAGCTCATTCCCAACCTCCGCACCCTGCCCAGGGTCTGTGCGAGTACATGCATTCTGGGGAGAAAGGGAGGGTCCTTTGAGGGCGGACTGTCAGGAGATGGGGCTATTAGAGATCTCTGTCTAGCTTTCTCCTCATTGAACTAGAGTGGCCCATTCGGGGACACCATGGGGCCAACCAAGAGAAGTGGGTTGTCTCTGGGCAGGTGCGATCCCTTGGTTTCCAGTTAAAGGCTATGTCTCATCCTAGCAGTTCTCCGGGTAAACGGGCATGGGGTGCGGGGGGAGGCTTGCATCATGTCTGACTCGTCGGGAATTATCCTCTCCTGCCCCGACACCCAAGTAACCGTGGGCGATAGACCACATGTCTGCTGTCTGCAGAGGAAGTTTGGACTTCCTCCCTGGCCTGGCATGAGGTGGAGGACACTGCCTGGCACACAGACTAAGCTGTTACTTGCATCACCGCTAGTCTCTGAGGACCCACCACTCTCAGAGGTTTGCCATTTGCAAACTGCATTACCCTTGGGAACGGATACTGCAGACAAGAACCCGAAGGAAAGCTCTAGCCTCAGACTCTCCCGGTAGAGTCAGCCCAGGAGAAAAACAGCTTTCCAGGCTTTATCGGACGTGTTTACTCACCTGACAGGGAGTGAGCTCCCTTACAGCGGGAAGCAAACAAGTCACACACAGTTTAGAGCAGGGTTGGTAACCATTTTATGTAAAAGGCTAGATAGGAAATATTAGGGTCGTCTGTAGACCACATATGGCCTCTGTTGCTTCCTTTTCTCCTCCCCTACCCCTAATCATTTAAAAACATAAATTAAAAACATTCTTAACTCATGAGCCATACAAACAGGCTGCTAGCTGAATTTGGCCTTCTTGCCAACCTGGATCTAGAACTCTAGGTGACTGCCAACAGAAGGGGTGTCTTGGAACCCCTGGTTATCTCACCATCCTTCCCTGCAGACATCCCTCCAGCTCCGGAGGCCTGGGTCTTCTAGATCATCCTGAGAGACTCAGAGTCCCTCTCAGCCTTCTCTTCTCTATCAGAGCTATTACTGTGGGGATGAAGGGGTTAAACAGCCAGTCAAGCTTTGAGCTCCAGGCTCCAGTTAGGAGAAGGGCCAACTCTTCCAATTTACTCCCTCAGTCTGAATTTGACCCCTATTTCCTGTACTCCCTCCCCCCGCCCCCATCCCCACAGCTGGAACTGCACCCCATCCTCAGCCCAGAGCTTATGTCTCTATAGCAACTCTCAGCCACACCCCAGGGCCAGCTGGTAGTTCAGAGCCAGAGGCTACAGGTGAGGCTGGACAGAGAACCCTCCCCCTTGCATCCCCTGGGCCGCAGATGGAGCTAGACGCTAGGCCCCACCCAGCAGCAGAGGACTGGGCCACCCAGGCTGCTTCTCAGGAAGAGCCCGGACTTGGCTTCTCTCCAAACCCAGGCAGGCCTTGGCTCTGGCCTCCTCCTCACGGGTGCCTGGCCTCCGGGGTCTCCCTGCAGACAGGATGGATGAAGTGTCCCCCCCCCACAACTCCCCCATGCTACCGGGCACCCCACACCTCTGCATTTTCCTTTGTGCTGCCACTCGGCCTTCTCCCTGGGGAGCTGCTCACCATCTTTCAGAAAAGGCACTAACACTCATCTGGAAAGCCTTCCTGATGCCGGCCTCCTTCCCTGTCTCTGGTTCTCCAACAGAGGGCATCCGGCAATGGCGGAGCCACTTTGGGCTGTCACGCTGGTGGCTTCCTACTGGTACCGAGCGGGCACAGATCAGGGGTGCTGCCAGCATCCTCCAAGGCACGGGGCCCCCAAACGTCTGGTGTTGAGAAAACCCTGTTTTCTGGCCCATCCCTCCCCCTTCTCTGCTCCCACTGGCCGGTCCACATTTCCCTCACCGCCCTGAGGAAGTCACCGCGAGGCACCCTGTGCTCCCTCTGGACTAAATGTCAACACGAGGACCGTCTGATTCATCTGTGGCTGGGGCTCGGCAGAGGCTGGGGTAGGAAGAGCCTCGAATGATATAACCGGGACAGGGTGTAATAACGTAAGAAATTGTGTAAACTGTTGAAATGTCTGCATGTGACGCAGCCTGACTGGGCTTGGAAGCCGAGCAGGAGGGACCCCGGCGGCTGGCTGCAGGTGTGTGAGCGGCGTTTCAGAGCTCATCCAACTGCAGTGTAACGGCCCAGCCTTCTGCGGGGTCAGGCCCGGAGCCAGACTCCTTGGATTCAAATCCCAGCTCTGCCTCTTACTACCTGTCTGTCCTTGGTTTAACTGCTTAACATCTCTATGCTCCAGTTTCTTATACAGGAGGGATTATAGTGCCTGCCTAATGGGGTGTTTAAAAGAAACAACTGAGCTAGGATTTCTCAAGCACTGAGAACAATGCCTGACACACAGGAAGTGGGAAGCTGCAGTGTTAGAGGAGATGGGAGATGGGGAGAGGGGAGAAAAGAGAGGGGAGCCAGGACTCTGGGATCTAGGCACAGGTAAGGAGAGGCGCAGCCTGAGTGGGGAGAGGGCTGGGGCTGGGACACTTTCGCTCACCAAGTCATGGGTGAGGCAGACCTTGCTCCAGATCAAGCTCCTCCTTTGCCAAACAAGGAGGGGCAGCCCCAACTGTGTGTTTTCTGAGGATACCTCATTCTTAGACATGCCTGACGCTGTCCCTTGGCCAGGAACTCATGGTTTCTAAATGGCCATTAGTCATTCCTGTTGGCAACTCAGCCATACGCAGAGGGGAGAGGCAGTTTCTCCACCCAGGCCAGTGCCCTTTCATTGATTCGCTCTGTGGCTGGGCCCACCTCCCCCTTCTCCCCCAGAAGACGGGAGGCCTGGCACGGAGGAGTCACGGCGATGCAACGTGGGGCAGCGGAGGGTCAAGGAGGTCTGAGGCCTGGAGTCCACCTCAGGCTCGGCCTCTGTCCCTGGCCAGGTGACCTCACCTAGCCTTGGTTTCCTACTTTACAGCCTCCAACCACCCACCCTGGGAAGCTACGTGGGGAGATAATTTATGGGGAGTTGCTTTGTAAACATTTAAAATGATATTATGGTTAATTAACCACTTCCAGGAGAAAGCCCTTTGGGGCTGTTTTATGGAGGAGCCTGAGCTTCTGATGATTAAGAGCAGCCCAGCATCTGTACCCCCAGCGGCAGTCCTCCTGGACAGCAGGCTGAACCGTCAGCCCCGCGCAGATCCTGAGAGAAGGTCTCAACAGACGGGGCCGTTGGCCTGACCCGTGCCGGCGGTTAGCTATTCCGTATTAGGGACACACTTTGTGCCGCTGCATCTCCGCAAGCCATCCCCACGCCTGGGACACCTGCCCCCCCGCCCCCCCCCCCCCTCGCCCCGGGACTGACTCACCATTTAAGATTTAAGGTCGGGGTGGGGAACGCCCAGTCTGTGGACCATATAAAGCCCAAGAAATCATTTGGTCTGACCCTGCCGAGGCATTGGGGGTGAGTTAATTAAATGTTCGACCAAATATAGCAGGCTCATTTTTAAGTTGATAATGTTGTATGGCCTGTGAATGATGTTATAAATATCCAAATGGCCCTTGGCTGAAAAAAGCTTTCCCACCCTGCTTTAAGGTCTAGAGTAGCTGCCAAGTCCTTCGAGAAACCCTTCCTGTCTCTCCCACCCCCACACCCCAGCATCAGTCATTCCTTCCTCTTTGCTCTCGTATTCCTTGAAGCCCTCTGTTAATTATACTGGTTTTCCCCAAAGAAGACTCTCCCCACCCCTGGGAGGCTGAGTCTGTGGAGGACAGGGGCAGAGTCCTGCTCAGACCATGTTTGGGTAGCTTCCCGAGGGCCGGGATGTGGCCACAACTCTGTTAGGACACTACCTGGCACAGACCCTATTGAATGACGTTGTGGAATCCCCGTGCCCAGCCTGCTCTGAGCTGCGCTTTCATTTCTCAATCGTGTGTACTCTCTCCTCTTTGGGTGTTAAACTTATCCCTTCTAATCTGCCTCTGGTTGGGGAACAGCGGCCAGGCTTGTGAGAAGTGTTTGTCAAGTGCAAGAGTAAATAGATGGAGCGCCCGAGTGCGCACCCCAGGAAGTGCCGCTAGGTTCAGGGTGTGTGTTATCAATTTCCACCACTCGGGTCCCTGGCTCCAGTCCTGAGGCTGGCTTCTTTAGTGACCTTTGGACAGGTGCCCACAAACGCACTGTTTATAGGTTCAGCTGGGCCCTAGGTGCTGCCCACCTGGCCTTCTAGACGCCCTGGCCAGCTGCCCCACCTGTCAGCAGGTCTCACCTTCCACCTGTTTCCGATTGAGACCGGAGGCCCCAGGGACTGGAGAACTTTTGCTCTGGATTTGTCCACATTCGCAACGGCCAGAAGCAGCCCCTCGGCCTCTGCTCCACCACCTCCCTCCTGGAGGAGCTCCTCCCTCCTCCTCACCCTCTTCTCCTCTGCCGAGGCCTTACATTTAAAAATGAAGGCTTGCCCTAGCCAGTTTGGCTCAGTGGATAGAGTGTCGGCCTGTGGACCAAAGGGTCCTGGGTTTGATTCCAGTCAAGGGCATGTTACTCTCGTTACAGGCTCCTCCCGGCCTGGGCCCTGGGCTCATGCAGGAGGCAACCAATTGATGTGTTTCTCTCACATCGATATTTCTCCCTGTCTTTCCCTCTCTCTAAAAATCAATGGAAAAATATCCTTGGGTAATGATTAAAATAATAATAAAATAAAATAAAGTCATCATATTTCTTTCTTTTTTCAAAATATATTTTTATTGATTTCAGAGAGGAAGGGAGCGGGAGAGAGATAGAAACATTAATGATGAGAGAATCATCGACTGGCTCCCTCCCCACTGGGGATTGAGCCTGAAACCTGGGCATGTGCCCTTGACTGGAATCAAGCCTGGGACCCTTCAGTCCGAAGGCCAACACTCTATCCACTGAGCCAAACCAACTAGGGTTGAAGTCTTTATATTAAACACACACACACACACACAACTTAGCCAGGTGGCCCCTCTAGCTAATAGCCCTCTTCTCCCTTCTCCACCACTCTCTACTCTTTCCCATTTCCCCTCTCTCTTTAACTGGCCGCAGGGAGGTTTCTACTCACATGGCTCCCCCAGTCAGCCTTTGCCACCATGAGCTTATCAGTGGGTCTTTCACATCCAGAAATATGGGGCTGACTTGTCTAGGTTGACCTCTGGGGCCCCTGACAGCATTCCTTCACTTCATCCCTCCACCCACTCTTCCCCGAATGATAGACGGACAGGCTCTGCTCTCGGTCGTGGCCATGGGCAAACCCAACACCCTTGCCCTCAGGTGCTTCCATTCTCCGTCTTGTGAGGTTTTTGTCTCTTAGCTTGAAAGTGCCAGCTCTCCTCCTGCCTAGGATCCCCCTCTTCTATCAGTGAGGCTTGGCCCTTACTTCTCTCTCTATTCCGATCTCTCTAGAACATTCTCCTCTCCTGCTACTTGGATGCCAATGACCAACTTGTAACTTTTCTCCAGCTGACCACCCACCTGAGAAACCGACCGCACGTCCAAGTGCGTCTGGTACATCTCTGGTGGTGTCACCCCAAACCTCCGTTCCTGCACAGCCCACAGGCCCTGTCAGCACCTCCCACACCGGCTCCTCCCCCAAGCCAGAAACCTAGAAACAACTTTTAAACGCTACTCTCTTGTCCTCACACTGATCTGATAATCAAATCCTGCCCATCCTTCCTACTCAGTGTTTGTTTTTCTCCCCCTACTGCAAGAGCAGCCTTCTCACCGGTTTCTCAGTCTCTAGTCTCACACATTCAGATCCATGCCATCCCCGACACCCGATCATTTCCCTAAAACACAAATCTGGCTATTTCTGTCCTCTTCTAAAGTCCACACTCCTAGCTTGCCCTAGACGGTAGTACGCACATGCCCATCCCCCCCCCCTTTTTTTTCTCATATGTTATTATTGATTTCAGAGAGGGACAGAGCGGGAGAGAGAAAGAGAGACATCACTGATTGGCTGCCTCCTGCATGCTCCCTTCTGAGGATCCAGCCCACAGCCTGGGCATGGATCCAGCCCTAACCGGGAATGGAACCATGACCTCCTGGTTCATAGGCCGACACTCAACTAGTGACCCACACCGGTCAGGCCCACATGCCCATCCTGACAGTCCCATGCCACACCCGTGGCTGGATATTTTATAATGAAAGCTACCCTAACCCACAAAGCCCTTGGTGGCCAGGCTCAGGCTTACCTGTGGCCCTCCCAATCTCTTCTCTCCTCCCATTCACCCAAGTCACACACCAGACTTTCTCTCCTCTGGGCATTTTATTCCCCTCTCTGCAGGGTGGGGGCCCCCTGCTCAGCCCCACCCTGTTGTTTCGGGGAAACGCCTCCTGTGTCCTGATCTTAGAGCCCTAATTCTGTCAGTACCTCACTATGTGATCAGTCAGGATACCACTTCACCCAGTAGTTCTCAACTTTGGCTTCACATTAGAATCAGTTGAGGAGCTTTAAAAATTGGAAGCCCAGGAGGATGGGGGTGGCTGGGGAGAAGTCAATGAGGAAAAAAGGACACTTATGTAATACTTTACACAATAAAGAATTTAAATTAAAAAAGAGAGAGAGGAAAAATAATTTGATGCCCAAACCAATGAGGTCAGAATCTGGGAGTGTCCAGAGGATCCCAATGTGTCCTCAACCTCCTTCTGTAAGGATTCCCAAACGGAGTCCGCTCCGAGGCACACCCCTTGGCAAGGTCCGGTCGGGGCACTCAGCAAAGCAGGGCTTGTGGCTGTACCAAGCGTGGCCCTCAGTTCCCATTCTAGACGAGCTTAGAAAAGTCCCTTCGTGACTCAGCAGGCCAGGCCTTCCTGTGACCTGCTCCTGAGCAAGGGGCGTAGCTGACAGCCACCCTCCGCCTGTTTGGAGGAGGCCCAGCGCCGACTCCCGACACCGCCTTGTTCTTCCAACAGGCCCCAGAGCCTTGGGAGCTGGCTCCTCTCACTTTCTAGTCTGAACAACGAATGTCCTCTCTCATTTCGTCCTTCCCAGGAAGGTACAGCATTTTAAACTCACAAGGAGGTTGGTCAGGAAGGGGTCGTGTAAACAAGAGTTTGGCTTCTGACTCCACCACTGACTAGCTACATGGCCTTGAGACCATTGGTCATTTCATCCACCCTCATTTGCTCAGGGCCAGTTTTCAGGTTCATAAAATGGAAATCACCACCCAACCTCAGAAACATATGCAGAAGGTCTGGTGTAGAGGAGGGACGCAGTATAGTTCCCTTTCCTGACTGCTTTCCTCTTCTCTCCTCCCTAAAGCAAGTGGGCTGGGCTGGAGGGGATCACCAGGGTCCCTCCTAGACTTGACATTCGAGTGAGCAAGTGAGGACAGATCTGGGATGCGTTGTGGGGAGGAGGAAGTAAGCACAGGCCTTCAGCCCCTGCAGTTCCCTAGGGCAAGACGCCATTTGTGTTTTCACTGGCACAGGACCTCCAGGGAGAGGAGGCAGTTTCAACCTAGAACGAGATGCCTTATAAGGAGCGTGCTGTGAGTGGATGGGGGAGAGCACGGGCTCAGGGACCATCAGGCCAGGAGGGCTCCACAGCAGACTGGTGCTGGACACCAGCTCCACCCCTGACCAGCTGGGCAATGCCAGACAGGTTCCTTCTCTCTGGCTACTCCCTCCATCTGCAGGATGGGCATGGTGGATGTTGCCTGCCTGCCTTTCAGGGCTGCAGGTGAGCAGCAAGTGAGATAGGCACCATGAGAGCCCTCTCTAGCCCCAAGTACCACATAAATGCAGCATCTTTATACCAGGGATTGCTCTGATTATTACAAATGTCTGTGTTATGTAGGAGGCTGCTCAAGGTAACCTATTAAGACCCCATGCTTCTATAGGCCCCAAGCTCCTAGAATTCTGAAGCCCCAAGAATTTAAGGCCAATGATAAGAAACTCTGACCTGTTCGGGGACAGAAAAGAGCATACTGAGGCAGATGGTGAGTTGACATAAATGACTGACACCTCAGAGGCAGGGGGAGTGTGTGAGAGGGTGTGCAGTGCAAGCTGGTGTTGATAAGCCAAGGAAAGCAGAGCACTCACCTTCTGGGGGGCATTGATAACTCCAGTGTTGTAGCCAAACTGCAGGGAGCCAAGCACTGCCCCTCCCACGGCCAACATAAGGGTGCCGGTCAGCTTCTGCAGAGAAAAAACACACTGTTACAGGCAGCTCTGGGCAGGGTTACTCTAGGGCAGAGGCTGGGCTGGCAGGTTCTCTTATTCAGGTATCTTGCCTGACTCCTGGCGCTCCACCAGCCTTTCTCCCAGGAAACTCGGCCACTTTTTGACTTCAGGTGCCCTAACCAGCCCTCCTGACTTCTGGACACCAGGCTGGCCAGACTCATTTCGGGGCGGAGGGGGAATTCGGGTCTTCTCTCTCTCTGCAGCTAGGTTTCGGCTACAGATGGACGGGCCATGGCTTCTGTGGGGTATCATTCTCCGGATGGAGCCATGCTGGGGTGCAGGTGGCTCCAGACTGACTGGGAGGCCCAGGAAGCAATGCCCCTATGAAAGGGGGACCAAATTACATGGGAGAAACTACATAAATGGGCGGGAGGAAGCCTTGGATTTGGACCCAAAAGGGGCTGGCTTCTGATTCTAGCCTACCTGCCTATTTGTTCTGTGACTTCCAGCATGCTAAGTGAGTCTTCCCCACTCCTCCCAGACCCTCTGTTTGCTGGTCTGCAAAATGGGAACACTTTCAGGCTGAGCAGCCTTGGAAATGCGGCCCCATCCTTCCCTCCCTCCATTCACAGTGGGAAACAGAGCCCCAAGAGGCAGAGATGAGGGAGAGAAGAGTTCCAGCTCACTCAGGGGTCTACAGAGAGCCAGGCTGGAGCTCAGGGTTCCATGGTTCCCTACCTCGTGTCCCTCACGGTAGCCATCCCCAGACCTTGAGCCTTTCAGGGTTATTTGGACACAGATGACATACCGCTCAGGAATGTGCTTTGGAAAAGTACGTGACAGGAGGCAAGTAAAAGCGCGGGGCCAAGGGTTTTCAACGGGCAAAGCGGAGAAACATGATGGTGGGTTTCTGCCCCCTGGAAGCTGGGGGCCTGAGAGCAGCAGGCAGGTGGGTCCTGGGTGACAAGGCACCTTGCTAGAGAGATGGTGCCTTGTAGCAAGAGGGACTCTTTTTTTCTTTTAAAACGAAGAAGTAAAGAAATGTGACATCAGGCAGGCCCTTAACTGGTAGTGAAAGAACAGAGCCAGGGGAGGGACAGCAAAGAACAGCTGTGGGCACCACACCGGGCTGG
Organism: Antrozous pallidus; assembly: GCA_027563665.1. Classification (NCBI taxonomy): domain Eukaryota; kingdom Metazoa; phylum Chordata; class Mammalia; order Chiroptera; family Vespertilionidae; genus Antrozous; species Antrozous pallidus. Next base: position 182,766,539 of record CM050508.1, read on the forward strand.
CCACTGGGGGAGAGGGTGAAGCTCAGTCCTGAGCCATGCCTGTGGAGGCAGGCTCTCAGCTCAATCACACCTCGCGATGGGCCTCGGTTTCCCCTCAGAACCCAGATGCGGCCCTCACAGACAGCACAGGGCTTAGCTGTTAATCAGACATGCTCCTAGTGTGGTCTTTTCATTCGCCAACGACTTTTCACTCAGGCCAACGACTGAGACAGCCAAGGCTTTCACATCAGAGGCTGAGAAAGAGGACGGGGGCTTCGGCTGGCCCGAGTGCACAAGCTCAGAGTCCATTCTTCACCAGGTGAGCTCTGGGCCGTTCCTTCCCCCAGCACACCTGGCTCCTCCCTGGCCAAGCTCTAGACACTCCTCCTGGATGCTGGGGCTTTCTTCACGGCAAAGCGGCCCTCCCTTTACACCTGTCCTTCCCTGCCCAGCTCACCCCAACCCCATGCTCAGCATGCCCCAGGACCCCCAGAGTCCCCTTCTCTGAACTCCCGAGGAAGCCTTCAGATCCAGGCTGTCAGTTCTGAGTGGCTGGGGAGTGAGTACCTGACAGACCTCCTCTGTGGGCCTGGCCCAGCCCAGTTCACAGGTGACCACCGGGACCGAGTAAGAGGACTCGGAAAGGCACTGCGCAATGGCAGAGGAAGGGCTGAACAGTGGCTGCCAGACCTCACCAGGCGGGAGTGTTCTGCCTGGTGAGTCCCATGCGTCTGGGTTGTCCAGAGTGTGACATCATGGCACAAAAGAGATGTTTCTCTAGCACACAACAGAATAAGTAAAAACAAGCAATGTAGCCCTGGCCAGTGTGGCTTAGTTGGCAGGGCGTTGACCTGTGCACTGAAAGGCTGCCCATGGTTCGAGTCCCTGGGCACATGCTTGGGGTTGTGGACTTGATCCCTGGTAGGGGATGTGCAGGAGGTAGGCGGTTGATGCTTTGCTCTTGCATCCGTGTTTCTCTCCTTCTCCCTTCCTCTCTCTATAAAAATCAATAAAAATATATTTTTAAAAACCTCTATAAAATGAGCAATGCAAACCTATGATTAAAACAAAAAACGTGGCCCAATGAGATAATGCAGTATTAACTTGGCACACATCCCAAGATATATTAAGTAAAAAAAAGCAAGCTTCAGAGCAGTGTGCTGTATGCTACCTTTTGGGAAATAAATAAATAAATAAATAAGGCTGGGGAGAATATAAATATCTACTTATTTAAGGGCACATAAGAAAGGTACTTTAGGGGATCTGAGTTAGCGGAGGCAGAGTGGAAGGGAGATTTTCTTTTTATACCCTTTTGCACATTTTTGAATTATTTACAAGGCCTGTAGCTGCATATTACTTAGAACAAAGCAATTTAAATGAAAATGTGAGTGAAAAATAACACAGATGAGATGTGCTCTGATAAAAATCATGCCGGCAGCACATGAATAAACGATGCTGCAGCCGGGGCTCTGGGAGTAGTACTGTTATCACAGACCCTGTTTTCGGGCTGGCTAGGATCTTCCAGGGGCTTCTCTGGGTCTCTGAAGTCACCCTCGAGACCCTGACCAGCAGCTGTTGCCTCTAGCGGCTGCTAGGAATCAAGGACTGTGCTATTTGGCAGGTCAAGGTCAAACTCTGCTTTAGAAAACCTGCCTATCCACGCCCCCTGAGTTATATGCACATCCCCCCAGGCCAGCTGCTGCGTGAGAACCTAAGAAAATGCTCGGGGACCCTTGCTCCGGGCCCAATCATGACATTAAGGAAGAGGCTTCAGGTCCAGTCACAGGCGAGTATGGTCTGAGCTTCAACCAGTCGGTGGGAGAAGGCACTGTGGGAGTCCTGCACAGAGAGACTTGTAATTTTGCCTGGGGACCATCAAAGATGGGTTCTCAGGAGGTGACACCGGAGCTGGGCCGTGAAGGACATGCAGTGAGCCTGCCAAGCGGGGAAGGTGGTGGCAAGACTGCATTCCAGGTAGATAGAACAGTATGTGCAGGGGGGGAAGGAGGCCCCATATGGGGCCCCAGATTGAACAGGAGGTGCTCAGTGTGGCTGGGTGCTAGGTGCCCATGCTCTTTGGCAGGCACCAATCATACATTCACATTCCCGCCCCACTGCACCCACCAAACCCAGCTTGATCACTGCTGGACTTGGGGGTCAGGAGACCCAGGTGGAAGGGCAGGGCGCTGCTTCCCCTCACCTTGGACTTGGCCCTGGCTCTGGGCCTTGGTTTCTTCATACAGGAAATGGGGACAAGAGTTCCTTTCCTTCAGGGTTGCTGTCTAGGTCTGAATCAGTGCCCATCATAGAGCTCGCACGGTTTTCTGAATCGGGGAAGGAGGGGGAGCCACCCTCGGCTGGGATGCCATAGCACCGTCTGCCCCCACCATCCCTGAGGCTAGAACTGAAACATAGTGATGAAATAAATCCATTTACTCAACATGTATTTATTTTTTTTGGTGTCATGGTAATAGACAAGTTGGTGATGCCATAGGGAAGGGGTACAAACCCCACAGCTTGCAGTTTTCTTATGAAGCCTTTTTTAGGGGTGCAGACCCTGAGACCTCCTGGGGAATGGGGCTCCCTTCTAGAACATCCACACTCTTCCAGGCCTTTGCCCTTGCTGTGTCTGCTACAGTCTCCAGCTTTTGCTCCAAGTGTTGGGGATACTCCCCTGCTGTTTACCCACTACACCGGGAACTCACTCAGCGTGGGCCTGGAGTGCCCAGGGCGGGACACAGCACAGAGCTCTGTAAGAGACCCACCACTTCTGAATTTAACTTCTGGGCAAAACTGGCTCTGTGTGTATCTGTTCTGCCAGGATGGCGTTCATCCTCACAGACTTTAAGCTGGCCATTTATCAGTCCTCTGATGAGTACCGGAAGCTCTGCTCTGAGAGGTGGAAACAGGCCAACAGCAGGCCGACCCCCAGGGCTGGAGAGGAAAGACCACCAAACTGAGTTTGGCCCCTGACACCCGCAGAGCGCCACAGACCCTCCGGTTCAGCAAAGGCTCAGGCGCAGGCTCCCACACAGAGAGCGATATCGCACCCCCACCCCTCATCACCTCTATCCTAATTCTGGGGGTCCAGGGCCTCTCCCTGCCCCAGAAGCCAGGGGTGAGGTGTCAGCCTCTGGGACCTCTCCTCCCACACATCGAGATGATGATGGCTCTGGCCAGGCAGCGTTGCGAGCAGCGTAGCCTTTTGACTTGCTACGTGCCCTTCCTCGGACTTGGCCTTCAGCAGAACCTTGGTCAATACCGGCAGAGGGAGGGTATGTGGCTACTGCCATTTGGAGTCAGGATGTTGCTCCCATCCCCCTTCTCACATGGCTTCCCCAGGTGCGCTGGAGCAAGGGACACAGCCTTTGTCACTGGTTGGCCCCTAGTTCTAAAGAGGCAGGGGCTGGAGAGTGGGGGCTTACTGGATCCAAGACAGCTCCCTTTGTATTTATTTCCTGTACATTTCTTTTTTAAGATTTCATGTGAACAAAATTCTGGGCATTAAAAAAAAAAAAAAAAGCCCAATGCTGTGGCTGGGTGGCTCAGTTGGTTCGAGCATCATCCCATCCATATACCAAAAGGTTGTGGGCTTGATTCTCGGTCAGGGCATATACCTAGGTTGCCAGTTCAATCCCACGTCGGGGCATGTACAGGAGACAACAGATCGGTTTTTCTCTCTCACACTAATGTTTCTCTCTCCCCCTCTAAGGTCAATGAACATATCGTTGGGTGAGGATTTAAAAAAGAAAAAAAGCCTAAGAAATTGCATAATAGCTTTAAAACCCTTGTGCGATACATGGGAGCAGAAGGTCAGAGGCAGGGGCCCAGGACACCCAGCAAATAAAAGCCAGTGCTGGGACTGGAGTGCTTTGGATTCCTATGCTGGCGTTTTGCCCTCTCTGACCCTTTCCTTCTGAAAGCGGAGCAATGGCTTCTATTGCTCCAATGCCTGACCTTCAAGCATTTACTCCCTTTGAGGCCATTTCCTTCAACCCTTCCAGTGATGTCAGGACTTGCCTGGCTGAGCCTCCCTGCACCTCATGGTGGCCCTGGAGGCAGAAGGGACTGATCAATCTTTTGTGTGTGGGGAGCGGCACTCATAAATCTTTAAAGTAGGGAAGAGAGGAGGGAGCTGCTGAATTTAGCAGCGCCAGCAGCACCTGTAAGGGACTAGGCACCATCCCAAGGGCTGCTTCCATATCCTAATTTAACCACTATGGACACACTCTGGGGAGAGACTGCTCCCACTTTCACTGATGGGAAAATGGGAGGCTCAGAGAGAGAAATGGGTACCGGTACATCCCTCGGCTTCTGTGAAATTTCAAGCTGGGAGGGGTCTCTGATGCCAAAGTCTGCCCTTCCTGCTGATGTCCTCCCCCCTTCCCCTCGCTTCCGGGTACTGGTCCCTGAAGGAAACAAGGTTTCTACCTGGCGCGTTCTATGTAGGTCAGATTTCCTTCCAGCACCGCTGGGCCCTGCCATTCTGAGTCAGAACAGCCCAGGCCCAGGCGCCTGGCCACTTGGGTGGATTTGGCTCCAAGGTCGGCAACCACAGCCCGCGGACCAAATCCAGCCTGCCAGCTCAGAATGGGCTTTATTTTTTTAATTAGCTGGGGGAAAAGACTAATATTTTGTGATACATGAAAACTGTATTAAATTCAAATTTCAGTGAGCATTAATATAGCTTGATTGAAACACAGCCACACTCATTGGTTTATGTATTGTTTATGGCTTTTTAAAATATATATATATTTTACTGATTTTTTAGAGAGGAAGGGAGAGGGATAGAGAGTTAGAGACATCAGATCAGCTGCCTCCTGCACACCCCCTCTGGGGATATGCCTGCATTCAAGGTATAGATAGGCCCTTGACCAGAATCGAACCTGGGACCCTTGAGTCCGCAGGCTGATGCTCTATCCACTGAACCAAACCGGTTAGGGCTGTTTCTGGCTGTTTCTGTGCGACAAGGACAGGGACGAGTGATTGTGGCTGATGGTGACAGAGCTGATGATATTTACTTACTATTTGGCTCTTTACAGAAAAAGTTGGCCCATTTATACTTTAAGCCCCAGGTCCCCTAAACTGCTCTGTGCAAACTCAATATGTAAACAGCACAGGATTTTCAAAGCCTTTCAGGCAAAACCAAACGATTCTCCCTAAATAAGTAAAAAGGTGTTTCTCCTAAAATGAGATGTTAAATGCGAACAACTAACTTCCTGGGCTGTGTGTGTGGGCCCTGGGTCAGGACCTGGACATCTGGAGAAGCTGCGACCCGAGGTGGTAGGTACCCATTCAGTGGTGAGATGGGTACCAGTTCAACTATGGTCAATTTAATTTTTAAAAAAATATATATTTTATTGATTTTTTTACAGAGCAGAAGGGAGAGGGATAGAAAGTCAGAAACATCGATGAGAGAGAAACATTGATCAGCTGCCTCTTGCACGCCCCCTACTGGGGATGTGCCTCGCAGCCAAGGTACATGCCCTCGACCGGAATCGAACCCGGGACCCTTCAGTCCGCAGTCCGACGCTCTACTACTGAGCCAAACCGGTCTTGGCTGGTCAGTTTAATTTAATGAGTCCATGGGAATAGGCAAAGGTCCATGACCCTCTCAGCAAACAAATATAAGTCCCAATATCCCCGCTTGTGTGACCTTGAAAATGCCCTTTCCCCTAAGACCTCCAGTTCTCAATAAGAGAGGTTTTGTACAAAAAAATAAATTACGTTACTAAGGAGAGAATAATGCTTGGATGCATATCCCCAACACTATTCTAGTCAATGGGGGAATTCAGCAATATACACCAAATTCCTGCCTTTCTGGAACTTGATATTCTAGTTGAGGGTGAAGACAAATACCTAAGATACGTCAGGTGATGAGTGGTATGAAGAAAAAGTGATAGGGGTGCCCTTTTGGAATCATGGGACACGGCTGTAATGGAATAGTATGCAGCTGTTGGAAAGAATGCAACACATCTGTATGTACTTGATCTGGATAGAGCCCCAGGGTAGATTTTCAGAGAAAAAAGCTAAGTACAAAACAATGACTAGAATGTACATTTTGTGTAGAGAAAGGGAAGAGAATTAGCTTCTACAATGATACTTGCTTATACACGCAGAGAAATACTGCAAGAATTTACTTCTAAGGGGTGGTGGGCCACGAAGGAATGCACAGAACTAGGTAGGAAGTGTGATCCAACTACATAAAAATTACACTTATAGGCACACATATACACACACACAAAATGAGGTGTGCGAGGGTAAACAGCAAACAACTGCAACTGGGGGAAGGCATTTACTCTTTTAATTTCTCCATGGTTGCCTCTAAAATATAATACTTCTATAATTAAAAAAAACAAAAAACCCACAACCTGATCCAGAGAGGTATGTACTATTTTCCTACTGCAGTTGAAGAAATGAGTTCCAATAGGTCCTAGGAGATGTGGAGGCCTGAGGTCGGATGGTGGAGCTGTTGCTCAAGGGGCCTCCTTTGTCTTCCCACTCCCAAGGGGGGGGGGGGGGGGAGTGGGAGGAGGGGACATACGAACAGCTCTGGGTTAGGTGACATGGACAGATGTCCTGTCCAGCAGAGGCCTCCGTAAAATGCTCCATAAACTGGGATCTGGCAAAAGCTCTCTCCCCGCCACTTCCGGGGTGCTGAGGCCCTTGGAGAGGATGAATACTGCCTTCATTCTGCCCAAATTCAAGCCCTTGGAGCCCTGCTTTACTGTAAAACCCCAACCTTTACGAGTTAGCTACTGCTTCCCTGGCCTGGTGGCTGGATGGCAGAGCCTCCAGCTCTATTCCACCCCGCCCACGGAGGGAGGTAACAATGGAGGCTTGTTTTGGTGGCCAGGCGGGGCCTGTGGGCCTGGACACAGCCTCTCTGAGCCCATAAGGTGGCTTCTCAGCCTCCACTATCCTGGGGACACCGGTCACCAAACTGAGAGTGGTATTTTCACCTTTTTGCCCAGGAGTGACAAGGGGGAAGGGCTGCAGGTCCCAAGCCAGTGCTGCACACACTTTCCCCTTTGTTCCCAGCCTCCCACCTCTGCCAGCCTGGGGGAGGGGGGAACTGGATGCCTGTACCCTTGGAGCCAGAGCAGAGCTCTAGGCCGCAACACCCCGTGACCAGGAGGCTGAGCTCCCTGAAGTCACAAGCTGATTATGGGGGATTTGGGGCTGACCCAGCTCTGGGGCAAGTGGGGTCGGGTCCCTGAATGGCTCAGCCTGGGACAAGGAACACCAGGGAGATGTTTACAATGCCTGCACACCCAAACAGGCCGAACTAAGGGTGTTTCCCCTGAAAACAGCCACCGCTCCGATTTAGGGCCCCTGGCCTGTCTCACCACATCCACCACAGGGGAGCGAGCCTCCATTTTACAGGGAAGAAACCAAAGCTCTGAGGAAAGCCACTTCCCCAAGGTCACAGTGTTGTGAGGACACGTTTCCACTCACAGAAGGGTTTCGGTTGTCTAACCCAACTCTGAGACTCCTGCTGAGTCCAGAAAGAGCTGGCTACGTCCCAGGAGTCTGAGAATTCCTACTCATTTGGGGTGGGTGCAGGATGGCACAAAGGACAGAGGTGCGGAGAAGAAAGCATCTTTTTCCCCCCCCCCATACTACAGAACTTATCTTTCCTTCTCTGGCCTCAGTTTCCTCGTCTGCCAAATGGAAGGCTGGGCCATGTACTGGGAGGTCTCTCCTTGCTCTGACTTTTCTTCACCCTCTTACATCATCCTAGGAAGACGGCAGTGTGTTTGGGGGTAGGAGGCTCAGTGTGTGACCTTGGGAAGGCCCAATTTCATTGGGTTGCGATTCATTTCGGCCTCGCCGAGGAGGCAGGACAGCCACATTACCTGACTCATCTCTCCCCCATGGGCTGGCTACCTACCTCTGCAAACCCACTTCCTGACAAACGCAGGGGTTTGGAGAAGAACTGTAACCTCAATGATTCGTTGATCAAGTGGTAGTCATGGCCCAGACATCCTGGGGTTCCCCCAAAGTACACACACTGTCAGAATGCCAGACTTCTGGACAGAGGCCGCAACTCAGGTACAGGAAACCTGAGGCCCAGGTAAGAGCAATGCATCTTGGGAGCCCAAAGAGGCCAGGGCGATTTATGGAACATCTACAAGGGCACACACACTTTTTTTTCCCCCCCCCCCCGCCCCTGAATTCTTACAGCTATCCTAATGATGAAAATAACATTATTAGGCAGATAAGGCATCTGAGCTAAGCTCGACTTCAAAACCACACCGGCAGGAGGACTTCGGAAAAGCATTTACTAGCCAAGTGCCTAGCAAACGGTAAGAATATTCTCAACCACTGAGCCATGCCAGCCGGGAAACTGTAAGACTATTCTACCTCCACGCAGAATATTCACTTATCCACTCAACAAATACACACCCAGGTCCTACATCACACGCTGAACAGGCAGTTCTTATCCTTGGGGAAGTAAAAAGTTATCTGTCTTACACCTGGAGAAACGGAGGCCCAGAGAGGGCAAGCGGCCTGCCCGAGTCCTGAGATAACACAGCAAGTTTTGGGGCTTTGTGGTCTCGAACCCTTAACCACTAGCGCTTTTCATTGGACTTTTATTATATCTCAGCATCGTGGCTCACCTATGACTGTCAGAATACGCGTTCCCCAGGGCGGGGTGAAGCAAGTAGCCGGGATTCAACAGGTAGGAAGGAGCCTTTTCCCGCTGAGGATACAGCGGGGTGTAAATGTCACGCCCCACTCTGCCCAGCCAGACCCCGTTCAGTCGCGCCGCACACCTCTCAGCAGCCCAGAGGCAGGGGCGGCGCAGAGCCCAGTCTACCCAGGTTAAAAAACAAAACAAAACAAAACAAAACAAAACAAAAAAGCGCATCCTCGCGCCTTCCCGGCCCTGGAGATGGGAACATTCAAGCGGACAAGAGGGAAAATTTCCAAGAAAAAAAGTGACTTGAAAATACGGCACGCGGGAGGGGCTCAATCAATACACGTTCTGGGCAGAACCAAGCCGTTCACAGAGGAAAGAGGAGTTGCTTATCCGCTATGCAGAGTAGGACGTCTCCAGTTCCTCAGTCCCAGTCTGGGGTCCCTCCCCGGCCCCCCCGGCCCCCCGGCCCCGGGACACGCGGTGGCGGCGGCCCCACGCTGCTCTCACCAGCCCCGCCCCAGAGGGAAACGTGCCTTGCGGACCACATGCAGCCCCGGGGCCTGCGCCGCTCGGGAAGAAGGGCCTCGGAGGCCAGCTTCTTTTCCCCCAAAGCCTGGAAGGGCCCGGGCACCCCGGAGTCGGAGTTCCCGGCCTTAACAGAGTGCCCTCCGCTTCGGAACCCAGACCGCGCGAGATGTGGCGCCCCGGCCGAGCGGAGCGCCGGTTCGCTGCCAGCAGGAGGAGGGTCCCGCCTCCTTGCACGCCGGGGCCGGGCCGGGCCGGGCCGGGGGCTCGGCCCGCTCAGCCAATGGGTGCCACAGGCGTCCGAGCGCCGGGAGATCGTGAGAGACGTGAGAGCCTCAAGTCCCCTAGCAGCTTCCCCGGAAGCCAGGTACTCAGTGAGGGCGCCAACAAAGCGCGCGGCGCCTCCGAGCCCGCCAGATCCGAGCGCAGCCTACCTCCGCGCCCCCCGGCCCTGCGCTCCGGGCCGGCGCCCCAAGAGGTCGGAGTCGCGCGCCGCCCGCCCCGGGTGCACAGCGCGGCCGGGCGGTCGGAGACCCAGGCCGTGCGAGCAAGCGGGTTACCTTATTGCTGGGCTCCATGACCGTGCTGTGCTGCGCCGGAGGCTCCGGGGCAACGGGCGCGCGGGCGGCTCAGGTCCCGAGACTGCGACTGCGAGTCTGAGTCCGCTCTCTCCCAGGACCCGCGGTCTCGGAGCTCCGCGAGGCCACCTCTAGGTTTATAGGACCCCAGGCATTGGCTGGCGCTACTAGTGTGTGAGTGCTGGAGAGGGGGAGGGGGCTTGGGGCGGGGGGCGGGGCTTGGGGCACGTCAGGGGCGGGGCTGCGCGGGGAGGGGGCCGGAGGGAGCACTCCTGTCACTCACATTCTTGGGTGAAGGAAGGCTGAAATGATGAACTAATGAGCAGTTCATCAGCCTGCTTTCTGCCACCTTAAAAAAAAAAAAGTACTTTATTTTTAAAAATATATATTTTATTGATTTTTCACAGAGAGAAAGGGAGAGGGATAGAAAGTCAGAAACATCGATGGGAGAGAAACACCGATCAGCTGCCTCTTACACACTTCCAACTGGGGATGTGCCGGCAGCCAAGGTACATGCCCTTGACCGGAATCGAACCTGGGACCTTTCAGTCCGCAGGCCAATGCTCTATCCACTGAGCCAAACCGGTTCGGCTAAAAGTACTTTATTTTTTAATTGATTTGAGAGAGAGAGAGAGTCGTTGTTCCGCTTACTTTTGCATTTATTGATTGCTTCTTGTATGTGCCCCGACCCAGGATGGATGGGCGCGTCTGGAGGACGCTGTAACCAACTGACCTACCAGGCTCCTGGCAACTCATCTGGCCTTTCCTTGAGTGCCTGTTGGGTCTTGCTACCTCCCTGCGCACAGTCTCTGTTCGCTAGCACATCTAGCCTACTATGTATGCCTCTTCCCAGCAGTGGGTTGCAATCAACCCCCTTCCTATTGTCATGGTGGCCCTTGAAGGCAAAGGAGAGTGACCAAACGGCTTTACTTTTGCCCTCCACACCATGCCTGCTCAAAGAGATACCCCTTATCTGGTTGAAATGGCATTTTTTAAAACTTTTCCCTATAAAAGTTTTGTGACCCCTGGAGGCTATCTTTAGAGGTACAGTCATCAGAAGCTATTGACCCTGGATCAGAGATTAGATTCCCAGGCTGGCTAGTCTATTTTGGGGTGGCTGAGTCCTGTGAAATAGGATTTAACTTCAACCAAGGAGGGAACACCAGAAAAAAAATAACTAGCATCTGAGCCTGGAAGGTTGGTTTTGGGGGGAGGGGGGGGTTTGGGGGACGGAGAGGGAGCATAAACAAATAAATGCCTGAAAGTGGGTCATGAAGGTGCAGCTTAAGCCAGAGAGAGCCGGGCTAAGTAGCCCCTGTGCTTGAAGTATTCGGGATTGGGAGAGGGAGGAGATGAGCATAGAGGGAATCTGAATGAGAGAAGAAGCTGAATGGTGAGGGTCACAAAGGCCCTCAAATGCCAGGTATAAGAAAGAGTTCGGACTTTATTCAGTAGGTAGTGGAGAGCCACGGAGGGTTTTTGAGCAGAGGAAGGACTTGAGGAAATCTCAGCCTCCCCTGAAGCCTCCCCTACCCCGGGACTCTAAAGAGTTGTGAAGAGGGATGGGGAGCCCTGGCGGTCATCTCGGAGGGACCAAGTGGCCCCCTCCCCAAGCCGCGTTCACACTGGCAGCTTTGTCTCCTGAGGCTGCCAGTAAGGACGGGGGGGGGGGGGGGGGGGGGGGGCGGGGACGACGACACTTTTCTGGGTTTGATTCCAAGCAACTCCAGGCTTCGCTGCTTGGAGGAAAAGAGCATTCTGGGATTGGCAGGGCGGTTCCAGGTGTCAGACAGATGATGCCGCGAGTGCGTGCCTGAGCGCACGCACGTGGGCTACGTGGGCTCCAGCAGCGGCCGCAGAGGAGGCGGCGCTGCGTTGGGTCCTAGCGGCTCCGCCTTGCGTCTCCCGAGTCATCACTGAGTAAGCCGGCCCGGGGAAAAGGCTTTTACGTTTTATATTATTTCATTTTTGCCTTTAAAGGCGAACGTCCTGGCAGTTTGGGGGAAAGGCCTGCTGAGTCAACTGCAGCTGATGCAAGGGCGGCTGGCGGGGGTTGGGGTGCAGGAGTCCCAGACCGAAGGATGTTTTGCAATTCAAATCCTCCCAGGCTGCAGGTAAACACGGTGTTGGGCTCCTCCAAGGCCTGACGGGCCAAGCAGGACAGTTTTTCGTGTTTAATATTTTCGCTCTCATTTGCACACCTATTCAAACCACCTGCTCCTAGAGAATTTTCTGCTTTCCTTCTTTATCCTTTTGTGCCCCCGTCTGCAAGATCTCTCAAGGCCGCCACTCGCTCCCTGATGCTGGGGGCCACCGGAGGAACGCGACACTCCTGTTCTCTCCTGAGCACCAGGCTTGTCTGTCCAGCTGTCTCCAGGACAGCCCTCTTCATGTCCCACAGGGCCTGGCACTGCCCATGTTTAAATCCAGACGCATCATCTTCCCCTATCCCTTTTGGTCCCCAGTCCAGAGATGGCTTCTCTAATTCACCAAATTATTGATCCCCCCCCCCGCCCCCCCTTTGCCCAGAGCTTTAATGTAACTCAACAGGCACTGGTACTAATCTTGTCATTATTTAAAATTTTGATATTTTGGCATCGTGGGGTTTTTTCCCCTTTAATTTTGGTTTTAGAAAATACTGTATAAAATACATTATTCATCTTTCTGACTGAGCTTTTGGCACCCCCTTAAGTCTGACTGGAGAGATGAGTGCCTCACTTGCCGCACCCTAATTCTGACCTGGCTGGTGATGTTTTGTAATCAGGGTGTGTCCGTTTGTCAAAATTCAGCGAGCTGCACACTTCCAATTTTTGCACTTTTCTGTATGTATATTATGCTTTAATTTAAAATTTTATTATTATTTTTTACTTAAAAAAATCCATCCCTCTCTGGTTTCAAGGGAATATCTGCTGTCTGCTTCTTCTAGCTACCATCCCCATCACCAAAAAACAATCTGGCACACACGGGGACTCTGTACTAATTTGTTGTTGTTTTTTAAATATGTTTTTTATTTATTTGAGAGAGAGAGAGAGAGAGAGAAAAAAACACTGTTGTGAGAAAGAAACATCAATCAGTCGCCTCCTGCACACACCCTGACTGGAACCAAACCCACAGCCTGGGCATGTGCCCTGACCGGGAATCAAACCAGTGACCTTTGGTGCACGGACGATCGACCAGCGTTCTGCCAATTCGGCCACATTGACCAGGGCTCAGTACTTATTTGTTGAATGAATGAATGAGTAAAATATCATTTCAGTTCATTTAATCACCACAAAAACTTTAAGTATTTTGCTCTCCTTTTCCCAAAATGATATTCAGGGAAGTGAAGTAATTTGTCAAGGATCACACAGGTAGTAGGCTTGATTCTAATGCCTCTATTAAAACAAAACAAAACAAACAAACAAAAAAAACTTCTGACCATTAGTGTACCCGGGTCTGGCCTTATCACTTAGATTATAATTATTTGAACTGTATATTTCTCTAGATAATGACTTCCTTGGGGCAGGGACTCAGGCATTTCTGGCTTCCTTCTTCTAGTTAGTTGCTTAGAACAAGGGAAAGGCTATAAATGTTTAAGTGAATGAAGCAAAGAATGAATGAATGAGGCCAACAGTGATATGTGGGGGGTAGAGCACAGGTTTTGAAGACAGATCTGCTAGCTGTGTGTCTTTGTGCATATTACGTAGCCTTTCTGAGTCTCAATTCCTCCGCATATAAGGAGAATAATATCAGTATCTTCCTCAAAGAATTTATTGAGACTATAAAGGAGAAAATGACTATTGAGTGACAGGCATATAATAGATACTTGAGAAATGGTAACTATTATTGTTTCTAATGTTTTACATTTTCAACGCCTATTTATATCAGGGTGGCAGGCATCTGCCTCTTTCTATTTCCATGTATTGTTTTCTGGGGGTCTCTGGAGCAGGAAGGAGGGGACCTGATGCAGCCCACAGGAGCTTTTCTTCCTCAAGCTGGTCAAGAGAGCAAGCTCTGGAATAGTCCGGAAGTCTGGCCCAGCCCCTCCCTGCCAGTGGTGCCACTGTTGATGAGTTTGTTGCTTCCTCTCTGCGAGCTTCAATGATCTCTCTGTAGGAAGGGGCTCAGAATAAGCTTTATCTTATGGGGTTCTTCGAAGGGTCCAATGGCATGTTCCTGGGCCTGGCACACAGTAGGTCCTTCATAACATTTACATCTGAGGAACTGATCTGGCACTCTGAGGTATGGGAGAAGAACAAGGAGACAGCGGGTCTCAGAGACCCCGACAAACCCTGTCCTGATGGGAAAAACCAATAGGCTGGCTGGGCTCCATTTTGTTCTTAGAATCTTATTTCTCTGAGAAGCGAAATAATAATTCCCTTTATGCGGATGCACCTTTGTGCAAAACCTTCCCACATGTCATTCCTTGGTTCCTGTCTCTTCACACCTTGTGCTGAGGGCCAGACCAAATTTTATGTATACATCCACTGGGCAGTGAAGGAGATTAAGGCATACTTGCTTTACCAAAGAAGGAAATTGGTAGCAAATTAAAGGTATGAAACCTGGACCTCACCTTTTCCCTCCCCCATGCTCCAAACCCCCTCAAGGGAACAGGAACAACCTTGCTGGCTTCCAGCCATGCCTGCCCCCCAACCTGGCAGTCACGCACATTCATCAGAGTTGCTGACTGATTCACCCAGTCAGAGCTGACTCATTTTAGAAGACGGACAGAGAACCAGTTGCGAGCCGGTGGAGTCCTCCCTTCCTCACTGAGGCGTGAAATTAACAGCCAAATTCAGGTTAGCTCTTAAGAAAGGGAAAGCACTGTGGGCTGGCTGGAGGCGGAGAGCTCAGGACTCAGAGGAGGGCGGCTCAGTTCCACCCTGGCTCTGTTACAGGTTTGCTGGGTAACTTCGGGCAAGTCACTTTCTAAGTCTTTCTCTTCACTTTTGTAATGAAGGTGTGGCAATAGGTGACTTCCAAAGTCACCTCTGGTTGTAATGTCATGTGTACTGACAGTTTACAATGTACCAGGTACAGGGCAAAATGAGCGGTATATAATGATCTCCTTTAATTCCAGTAACAAATCCTAGACATGCTGTTTTATCCCATTTCACAAGAAGGAAACTGAGACACAGTTTCAGAATAACTTGCCCCAGATCAAGCAAGTAAGCCAGTGGTAGAGGTGAGGATTGAGTGCGGTCTGTCTCCAGAATGCTCATAATCCCATCTAAACTTACTCCCTTTATTCTGCTGGACCTGTTTCCTCAAAAACAGTTGTGACAGAACATACATACATAAAATAAAATTTCCATTTTAACTATGTAGATAGTTAAGTGGTATTAAGCATATTCACACTTTTGTGCAACCATCCCTACCATCCATCTCCAGAACTTTTTCATCTTCTCAAATAGAAATTTCATACCCAATAAAGAGTAACTTCCCATTCCCTCTTCCAGTCCTTGGCAACCACTATTCTACTTTCTGTCCTTTGAAATCCGACTACTCTAGTTACCTGGTAAACTTTCCTCATTTTTAAAACTATGATAATAAAGATCAAAAGTTGTTTGGTTGGTGTGGTTCAGTGGTTGCGCATCAAACCATGAATCAGGAGGACATGATTCCATTCCCAGTCAGGGCACATGCCTGGCTTGTGGGTTGGGCAAGAAGCAGCCAATCAGTGACTCTCTCTCATTATTGATGTTTCTGTCTCCCTCTTCCTCTCTGAAATCAATTAAAAAAAAAAAACTTCTTTTTTTAAATGGTCAAGAGTTATTTGATCCATCTAGTTGGGCAGTTGGCTGGACTTGGATGTAAGTTGCAGTTCTTCCATTCAACAGCTATGTGCCCTCAGGCTGAATAAATCTTGCCTGGTGAGGCTATTGATTGAATCACAGAGCCAGTGCATATGAAGGTGTTGGGAAAGTCTGATGCCACTTCTAGAGCTTGTAAAATATACCTTCTTCCTGGAGGTCTGGGACCAGGACCCCAACTTAAATTGATAGGTGTGAGAGCTGGAAATAATTTAGAATTGTGTGTATCCACCCATTTACAGGTAAGAAGACTGAGACCTAGAGACGTGGTAATGACTTACCTAAAGCCATGGATCTTGATGCATCCATTCCCATCTGTGCCCTGAGCATGATGCTGTGAATATGACAGGTGTCCGACAGATGTTTGCTGCTGAGGTTGGAAAGTAGAGGCCCCGGCACATCCCCAAAATGGAGCCCAGCCAGCTTATTGGTTTTTTCCCATCAGGATGGGATTTGTCGGGGTCTCTGAGACCCGCTGTCTCCTTGTTCTTCTCCCATACCTCAGAGTGCCAGATCAGTTCCTCAGATGTAAATGTTAAGAAGGGCTTCGACTGCTGTGTTCCAGCCTGTGTACCTGGGACTATAAAGTGGATGGTGGAGCCGCTGCTTATAGAAGGTACTGGGCAATATTCTTTTATCTTGGGTTCTCCTTCTTACTGGTTCCCAGAGGCCTGCCCTTGTAGCTGATGGGCTCCATTTTTCTTCTTAGAGTAATAATGTTAGGATTTTTCAGTTGCAGGTATCAATATATTTAAGCCAACTTCAGCCAATAAAGGAGAATTTATTAAAGCATACCGGTATAGCCCTGATCGGTTTGGCTCAGTGGATAGAGCATTGGCCCGTGGACTGAAGGGTTCTGGGTTCGATTCCTGTCAAGGGCATGTACCTTGGCTGCGGGCACATCCCCAGTGGGAGGTGTGCAAGAGGCAGCTGATCGATGTTTCTCTCTCATCGATGTTTCTAACTCTCTATCCCTCTCCCTTCGTCTCTGTAAAAAAAAATCAATAAAAAAATATTTTTAAAAAAAGCATACCGGCATAGAGATGTCTCCTAAATAGTCAGGGTCTGAAAAAGATATAAGCTCCACCAGGAGACTACCACCAGAATGGTCTACATCCTCAGCAGGCTTTTTTCCTCTCTCTTTTCACACACAGGTATGATCTGCTCTCCCTGGCAGGATATGACCATCACACAATGCCAGAGCTCACACGGGACCATCTCCGCTACCCTCAACTGCCTCCTGGTCCTGCTTCTGTTTCTAGAGGAGAAAAGCAGATCAGTTCTGCTCTGGTTAGAGATTTACCCTGGGTCCAGTTGGCTGTGGTCAGACCAGTCGGGGTCATAGAGCACAGACAAAGAGAACAGGGTGGTGCGGAAGAAGGGGCGTGAGTCACAAAGGCAAACATGTGTATCTGTTAAAAATGTTGAATAGAAATAACACACACTGATATGAAAAGAAAGTCAAGCCCAGTTGGTGAGGCTCAGTGGTTGAGCATTGATCTCTGTCATCATTGATGTTTCTGTCTCTCCCTCTCCCTTCCTCTCTCTGAAAAATCAATAAAAACATTAAAAAAAAAAACACCCCAAGATCGTTTTGAATGGAAAAAAACAACCTGTTTTTTGTACAAAAAATGTACAAAACAGTACATTTATTACATTTTAAAATGTAAATATGCACTCTGGCCGGGTAGCTCGATGGTTAGAGCATTAGTCCATAGACTGAAGGGTTGCAGGTTCGATTCCCAATCAAAGGCACATACTTCAGTTGCAGGCTTGAACCCCCGGCTCTGGTGGGGGTTTGAATGGGAGACAACAATTTGCCTCTCTCACACTCCCCTCAACCGCCCCTCCACTCTCTAAAAAAAAAAAAAAAAAAAAGCAGTGGAAAAAATGTCCTCAGGTAAGGATAAAAAACAAAAAAAGTCAATATGCCTATGTAATACAATTGAATTTCTGTACATATCTATATGATAAATGTTCACTGAAATGATGGGTAGTAGGATTGGGGATAACTTTTCTTTTGTAATGCCTATATTTAAAAATTTTTTTCTCTAATGAATATTAGTTGAGTTACAATAAAACAATAACTCCTACCTCACAGGGCTGCAGTGTAGTTGACTAGGACATTGATGCACGTATTCAGTGAATATTTATTAAGGATCTGTTACATGATGGTTTGTAAAATCTGCACAATGACTGGCCAGTGACAGAGACTCAATAATTAGTGTCACCCAGGCCCTGCCTTTCAGGAGTGCACAGGCTGGCTGCTCAGACACACGCCTTCTGCTTTACTACTTCGTGTGTTCTAAAAATCTAGGAAATGGCCCGGCCGGCATGGCTGAAGGGTTGAGCATCAACCTATAAACTAGGAGGCCGCAGTTTGATTCCCACCCAGGGCACATGCCCGGAGTTGCCAGCTCAATCCCCAGTAGGGGGGGTGTACAGGATGTAGCCAATCAATGATTCTCTCATCATTGATCATTGATGTTTCTCTCTCTCTCTCTTCTCTCTCTCTCTCTCTCTCTCTCTCTCTCTCTCTCTCTCTCTCTCTCTCCTGCTCTCTCTCCCCTCCCAGAAATCAATAAAGTATTTTTTAAAATTTTAAAATAAAAATCTAGGAAATGAAAACAAATGGGTTGTTTCAGCCATCTACTGCTCGTAAAATACTCCAAATGTAGTGGCTTTAAATTCCAGGTGTGTTATTTCTCATGGTTTTGTGCAGTGCTGCTCCCCGGGCACTGCTGAGGTATTTTTATCCATGCGGTTGCAGTCAGGGGATCCTTGTCTGGGGTCATTCTCTCCACATGGTGTTGCATCCTCCTCCATCTCCAGCAGCACAGCCCGGACTTCCATACAGCATGGCGGCTGAGCCCAAGAGAGAACATTTCAAGAGAGGACAGTCCCTGGGAAACACTGATCAAGCCTGCTTTAATCCATGCGCATCCTTCTGGGTATTACTTACTTTGTCTCTTAATCTATAATGAGCATTTTCTCTGTGAGTAAATATTCTTCCCAGCCTGAAGTTTAATGGTTGGCCAGTGATCCATCATTGATTTAACCAGGCCCCTACTGATAAATATTTAGGTGGCTTTCATTTGGGGGCAGTTATGAACAACTCCAATTTTGTATCAAGAAATCGGTACAAATCCTTGGAGGAGAGGGACGACAGGATGAGAGGACAGGGGCATTTTTAAGACCTTGAGAAATCATTCTTCAAAACCTTCATACATACTGCACTTCTAGCAGCTGTAAAGGGACTTGCCCTTTTCACAATCCTCTGGCCAATACTGAGTGTGATTATATTTTTAGTCATTGTCAATTAGGTAAGTGAAAAATGGTATCTCATGGTTGTCTTCAAAAGAGAGAATGTTTTTTTTAAAACTTCATTGTTCAGTTTATTAATTACATTGTACCCCCTTTTTTATCCCCCTATAGCTCCCATCCACCCTGTACCCATCCTACCCTCCACCCTCCCCTCCCCCTCCCCACTGTCCTCTCCCATTGTTGCAAGATTTTGGTCCAGTCTCTTGCTGTACTTCCCACACCCCTTTTCTCCCCCAAAATTGTCAGTCCATTCCCTATGTCCATGATTCTGTTATATTTACCAGTTTATCCTGTTCATCAGATTATTAATTCACTTGATTTTTGTATTCATTTGTTGATAGATATGTATTTGTTGTTCATAATTTATATTTTTACCTTTTTCTTCTTCTTAAAGAATATCTTTCAGCATTTCGTATAATATTGGTTTGGTGGTGATGAACTCCTTTAGCTTTTTCTTATCTGTGAATCACTTTATCTGATCTTTAATTCTGAATGGTAGCTTTGCAGGGTAGAGTAATCTTGGTTGTAGATTCTTGCTATTCATCACTTTGAATATTTCTTGCCACTCCCATCTGGCCTGCATCGTTTCTGTTGAGAAATCTGCTGACAATCGTATGGGTGTGCTCCCTTATAGGTAACTAACTATTTTTCTCTTGCTGCTTTTAATATTCTCTCTTTATCTTTTGCTCTTGGCATTTTAATTATGATGTGCCTTGGTGTGGTCCTCTTAGGGTTCCTATATGTTGGGGTTCGGTGCGCTTCTTGGACTCCTAAGTCAATTTCTTTCACCAGGTGGGGGAAGTTTTCGGTCACTATTTCTTCAAATAGGTTTTCATTGTCTTGGTCTCCCTCTTTTTCTGGCACCCCTATAATTCAGATGTTGGTATGCTTGAGGTTGTCCCAGAGGTCCCTTACACTATCTTCAATTTTTTGGATTCTTTTGGTTTCTTGCTTTTTCAGCTGAGTGGATTTTACCTCTTTGTATTTCAAATCTTTAACTTGGTTCTTGGGGTGCTCTAGAGTACTTTTAGGTCTTTGTAAAAGAGACAATGTTAAAAGTAAGTTGCCCAGAGCCAGAAGGCTTAAGAGGAATTCATGCCTTTTCCTCAGAAGCAGCCTAACAAATCAGCAGGGTCGGGGCAGGGTGGTGCAGTGTCTCTCAGCCCACAGACTCTTAGCTGCAAAAAGGGAGAACAGCCTTATGGGCTGAGCTCCTGGCTGTGGGCGTGAGGTCACTGTGTTCTCACATTGCAGTCGACTGGGACAAGTTCCCTGCTGTCTTGTCCAGGGTCTGAGAGTGTTCAGTGGGCACAGGGCACAAGACCCTACCTGCCATGCTCACTACACCTATCTTGACTTGACCTTGTCCCATATGATCCATTGGTGCTGAGGTCTGGACTTGGCCAGTTATGGCTGCTGATGATTTTAAGGCAAGGTGGATAAAGTGGGACCCCAAGATCAGTCCTTGGCTTTGAGCAGCCAGAGCCTTTCTTTATGGCCTCAAACACTCATGAATGAAGGGTGATTTCTTGTGTGGAAGTGGGAGTCCTTGACTCAGAGCCATCCCTGCTGCTTTCTAGCTGTGGAGGAAGCAACGAAGCCTTGCTGAGCCTCAGTTTCTTCATCTAGAATAAGTGGGTAGTAGCGCTTTTAGGATTCTTATGAACTTCGTTCATGTCGGACACTTGTAATCTTTACAGGAACCCTCCAAGACTGGGAGTATCCTGCCTACATGAGGCAAAGTGAGGTCCGGAGAAGGGAAAGAACTTGCCCAAGACCACGCAGCAAATAAGCAGCACACTTGGGAATAAGCTCAGGCCACTCTGGAACCAAAACCCACGTAGATGCCTTCTGCGGGCTTTGTAAAGGGTGGGTGAGAAAAGACATGTTAAAGAGCTCAGTGCCCAGCTAGCGTACCTCAGTGGTTGTGAAACAGGAAGTCATGGTTTGATTCCCAATCAGGGTACATGCGTGGATTGCAGATGGGATATTCAGGAGGCAGCCAATCAATGATTCTCATCATTGATGTTTCTATCTTTCTCTCCTTCTCCCTTCCTCTCTGAAATCAATAAAAAAAAATTTTTTTTTAAAAAAGAACTCTACAACTTCTTACGAGTTAAAGAACATCTGCAGTGACAACCTAATGTACAAAACATCCTGTCACCCTGCTGGCTGGTTAACTAGCCTCATTCTCAGTGCTGGGAGCTGGCTGGGCACTCACCTTGGAGAGCCATGTTTCCCACTGGAGTGCTCCAGGAAGATGCCCGATCACAGCTACAATTCTGCTTTAGTGTGCTCTCTCCACAGAGGTCCCTCACTCAATGCTCCCATTTAGATAGAGGGTGCTATACGCACCTGTGCCTTGTTGCAGTCAATTCTCACGACAATTCTGTATGAAAGACCCCATTGAGATCCTGTTCTCCGGATGCGGGGCTGGGGCCCAGGCAGCTTTTCGGTGAGCTGCCAGGGCGACAGAGCTCGATTCCAGGGTGACTTGGGATCTCATCCTCCGGACCAGGGCCTAGAGTTTTTCACCCTGAGGTCGTCAGAACCACCTCTCAGCCCTGAAGGCAGCCAGGGCAGAGCCAGAGCCACTCCCTGCCTTGCAGATGGGGGAGCAGGCTCAGGCAGAGGAGGAGGCTTGCTCCCTCCACCACCACAGCTTCTTCAGTGGGGAATGCTGGGTGGGAAATGGAGGAGAAGAGCCTGTTAGAGGTACCAAACTTCTGCCTGCCAGCTGGGAGGTAGCCTAGTATGGAATGGGGCATTCCTTCCTGGGAACTGGTGGGGCAGAATGGGTGGGGAGTGAGATCAGAGGGCAGGCCAGGTCAGGAAGGCTAGAGGGCAGGTCTCTAGGGGGTTGTGGGAAAAGGAAAGGAGCCTAGAACAGGCCAGGAATGGAGCTTGGCCTCGGGATTTCTTAGCTGGAGGTGAAACAGGGGCCATGTGAAGGGTGGAGTTTGGGATCAGAGGCTCCTAGGTACAAATTATGACTGCTACTTGTGAGAACGGTGAGATTGGGCAGATAGTTCCCTGCCCCTCAGGGTCCTCATCTGAGAGGTGGCTCTGATGATCTCAGGGTAAAAGGTCCTCATATGTAAGAACTTAGTATCCGGAGCCCTGTCTGGTAGGTCCTGGCTTTATCACTTTCAGTGTGACTGGGGCAAGTCCTCTCTGGGCCCGTTTTCTCATGTGTCAGATGGACTGGTAAGGACAGTGCCCCCAGCACCAGGCCTCTGTTGTATTTAAGGGCCCAGCTGCACATGTAGACATTTTCTGCAGGCTTTTCACCTAGTCATCATCTTGATCATCATCTTCTTTGTCCACCTCAGAGGATGCTTAGGGGGCTTTCACAGGCCACTGGTACAGGCATTACTGGTTAACATCTGGGCAGAGTGACAGGTGCTCTAATAAGGTGGTGGGAGGAGCAGTGAGACTCATGGGAAGGAGCCCAGTTCTGCCTGGCTGGGAGGAGGAAGGGTGTGGAAGTTCCTGCAGGAGGTGGCTTTCTGGGCCTGGAAGGATGTGTAGAAGTCCCCTTGGTAGAGAAGGCAGAAGGTAGAGAGGAACGTGAGTGGGACAGCCTGAGCGTGTCTGGGGACCATGGAGCGGGTCCATGAGGCTGGATGTTTGGGGTGAGAGGCCCGGCGTGAGGCTGCACAGGGGCACTGGGTCCAGATGGCAATGGGCTCAGAGTGTGTAGCCTGGGGGGTTAAACTGGCTCCAATAGGTGGAGTTTCAATGCCTGTCTACATGGCAGAATCGCCCGAGGGACTTTATAAAACACAGATTCTGTGGCTCCACCAACAATATTCTGAGTAGTAGGTCTCAGGTGGGACCCAGGAATCTATACTGTTTAAAGCTCCCCAAGAAATTCTGATGCCCACCCAGGTATGGGAACCCCCCAGTATGGGGAGAGGGTGTCTCTAAGCAGAGAAAGGCCTCACTGGAATACCAACCCCAGATCTCCAAGATCTAAGAAAGAGCTTGAGAAGGTGAGGATGGGGTGATGAGCCCTCTGTTTCTAAACTCCAGTCTCCCAACCCTCTCCAAGGGCATCCTACACTCTGATGGCCACATTTGCCACCAGGTCTGGCTCCTGGAGACAGGCAGCCTTCCTGTTATCCATCCATCCATCCATCCATCCATTCATCCATCCATCTTTTTATTCGTGCAACAAACAATTTTTGAGCTCTCCCACCATGCGTCTGTCATGTGATTAGATCCTGGAGTACAATGATGAATAAAGCAGACACTCTACACCCCTTGCAAAGCTTTTTGTCAGTTCTGGTTCTCTTAGCTGGCTGAGCATGGAGTGCTTTGTCATCAGGGCTATAGCTAAATAAAAGAAAGCTAGGACAGAGAACTCACCAGGGGCTTTAGACAATGGTAGCGGGAGGGCCCACTGGTCCAGTCTCCAAACCAGGAGGGTCCTAGTGCCCAGGGTAGGCATGAACTGTGCAGCTACTTCACCACCCCCCAAAAATGCAACAGGCTTGGGTAAAGCCTGAATAACTCTTCCCAAAGGGAGGTCAAGGAGCACTTCCTTACAGAGGTAACAGAAATAACAAACATGAGGAAATGTCAGGGATTCCAAGGATTTTCAGAGCACACGGCTCTGGTACAGGACGGAGCCACCCAGAGAGATGGGTTGGAACCTGCTGCAGCAACTTCCTGGCCTCCCTCTTGGAGCCACTTCCTGGTGTTCTCTGCTTTTGTTTCATCGTGACCCCTTGCCTGCTCCAACATCACCCACACCATCCCCAGTGTGGGTTTGTGGATGTCATTGTTACATTCACTCATTGCTATTCATTCATTTCTTCATTCATTTAACACATAGGCACTTTGTGCCAGACACTGAGGATGAATCTAGAAGCAGAATATGGCCTCACATGGAATTTCCACTTGGGTGGGAAACAAATGCAACGAGACAGTTCTAATACAATGTGATTATTGCCACCGTGATGTTGTGTTTAGGGTGTGATAAACCCAGGGAGGAACAAAGGGAAAGCTGATTCTTGATGAAGGAGTCGGAACTTGAGAAAAGCATGCCAAGCAGTGAGGACAGCAAGTGTAAAGGAAGAGTAAAAAGATGGTTTGCCATGGTTGGAGCACAGGGAATGTTGAAAGGACAGCAAGAGTGGAGGCTGGAGAGGTCAGAAGGACAGTCCATGAAGGACCTTGAATGCTGGGTTAAGGAACTGGAATGTTCTACTGTAGACAATAGGGAGCTTTTGGACGATTGTGAACAAGGAAGGGACATAGTCAGACCTGCATCTTAGAAGGATGTATGGAAGCTGGTTTGGAGCAATGGGCTGGAGAAGAGGCCAGGCAGAGTGTTCAGTAAAAGGGCAAGACACAATTCAAATAGGAAAGCCAAGCTTAATCTAGAGCAGGTCGCTAAGCAGGTATAAGCACCTCTAGGCATAAGAACGAAGGTGGGTTTGGAGCAAATGGGCTATAGAGCTGCCCCACTCAGGGCAGCTGAGCATTTCCATGTCAGGAACCCCTAGGTTTGGGGCTTGAGTAGTCTCAAGATCAGCAGATGCAGCTGGTCTGTGTCTAGAGACAGGAGGTCCACAGCAGGACCCTAGTCTAACATAGAAATCAGGGCAAGGTCTGGCCCTGGGAAGGAGTTCCCATGAGCCAAATGGGGTGTCAGATGGAGCTCTGGTCCTGAAGGGAGAAGAAGCTACAAGGCAAGGAACAAACTTGGCTCCAGCACCTTTGTGTCCCAGACCACCTCCCTTCTATGGCTACTTGTGAAGATTGTCTATGGGGGCACCTGGGCTATCATCTTGCCCTCTTAGATGAGGCACCCCTCAGGCTCTTCATCTTGACTCCAGTTACTATCTGCTCCTGCCCTGGGGACCTAAGGTCTGCATTAGGTCTCTCCTACCCTTACCTGGACGCACTGGGCTCTACCTTCTCAGGTGCATTTGGGAGTGTGCTCACCTTGCAAGGCCCCTTCAGAATACAACCATGAGATAATTATCTAAAGTACGTGGACATCAGAGTTCCCTGGCTAGAGCCTATTTGGCCAATTCATCAGTCACATAACAAACATTTATTCACACACCCACAGTGTGCCAGTCCCTGGAGTGAGAGCTGACTTTAAAAGGTTGAATCAGATTCAGTCCTTGTTCTAGAAAGTTCACAGTATAATGGAGACAAACACTTTGAGCACAACACGATCTATTACGATACAACACAACACAGTTCATTGTGACTCAACACAACACGGTACAGCTCAGATCTCAGGTCTGTTTTATAGACCCCTGACCAGGAAAAAAAGGATAGTTCATAGGCAAAAGGGTTGAGTGGTCTTACTAGGTAGGGAGGGGAGTGCTTATAGGAATGCCAGTAGCAGAGGGTAGAGATAAAGAGGTTCCATGGACAGAAAACCTGGCTTCAGTCCTACCATTGTAATCTTGGACTGATGATTTGCTCTCTATGCCTCCATTTCCACTTCAGCAAAATGGAGAGAATAATGTGTATCTCCTAGGGTTTGAGAATGAACCGGGGCGGGGTGGCTCAGTGGTTGAGCGTAAACCTATGAACTAAGCCAGTGGTCAGCAAACTCACTAGTCAACAGAGTGGCAAACCGCGGCTCGGGAGCCCCATGTGGCTCATGAGCCGCAGTTTGCCGACCATTGAACTAAGCCATCACCAGTTTGATTCCAGGTCAGGGTACATGCCCAGGCTCAGTCCCCGGTAGGGGGTGTACCAAAGCAGCCAATCGGTGATTCTCATTATTGATGTTTCTATCTTTTCTCCTTCTCTCTTCTTCTCCCTCTTAAAAAAAAAATCAATAAAAACACATTAAAAATGAATTAATTGAAATGGAGACATCTGTAATAGTGTCAACAATGAAAATAAAGTGATAATAATTAATTAAGATAATACATGTAGAGTGCCTGGTGCCATGCCTAGCATGTGGTAGCACAACAGCATTGTTGCTGGTGGTGATGGTTGTTGCCTTAGAACTGTAAAACCTTATTATACTCTTAAATTCTTTGAGTCAGAAAACTGTAGTCATAGGACCCAAGGGTCTTAAAATCTTAAACATAGAACCTAAATGAAACACAGAGCCTGAATGTCAGATGGGCTCCTTCCTGTCCCTTCAGACGGTGGTGGAATCTCTCAGGGCGAGGGCTTGTCACATTCAGTTGCTCAGGCTGTGCACTATATGCCTCTGGAGAGAGCCATGCACATAAGCTTTGATATGAATGGAGCCCTCTAGATACTGTAGGACCCCTTGATGCCTGCACCACCACACAGGGTTGCCCTGCTTTATCCAAGAGATGCCAGCTAAATGCCAGGGGATTCAGTTATCCCCATCACTTAGGCCCCCAGCAGAGCATGCTGGCTTTGTTCTGAACCATGCAGACTTGAATGTTATGAAACTCAGATCCTTATTTGGATTTCTTATTTAAAAATAATAATAAAATAAAACCACTCCTCCCAAGCATTCCTGAGAGTGCATTTTACAGACGTTTTGCATGTTTCAGAGAAGGAGCACGTATTGTGGAGCACAGCCCGCTGGCATCTAGATGTCCGATGGGACATGTGCTTCCACCCCCCGCCCCCCCCCCCCCACCTTGTATCTGGCCCCCACAACCGCCTCGGAGGCCGGGCTCTCAGTCAGATGTCTACTAAAACCATCCGCAAAGCATTTTCCCCACAAAGACAGTTCCCTCTACATCATCATATTGAGTACCACTTATAAAACCTGAAAGTCACAGAACATTAAAAATCAAGTAATCTTAGAAATAAGAATCTTGGAATAATCAGGCTCAAGGAACACAAGTTTTAAAAACCATGGAGGTTTTTAGAATCCCCCAAATTTTACAACTAGAAGGGGCCATGCAGGGTCATGAAGTCAACACCTTATTCAATGCAGATATTTCTTCTCTAACAACACGTCTGGCAGCTGCTCATTCTGCTTACACATAAAGACTCTCTGCCCTAACGCAGCTCTTACTCCCTCACCAGGTGATCTATTTGTCCGTGGTAGGATTGTATCAGCTGCCCTCAGAAATGCTTGAGATAGGAGACTCTAATTTTCTTTTATACTTGTCATAACACAGGTGGAGTGGGGTTTTAGAGCAATAACAGTTGAGACCTAAGAGATAGGACCTGGGTGGTCCAATGTATGATAATCATAGTGAGCTCAGTTATGATTGGGGCCTGGCTGTGGCCAGAGGGTGAGGCTAATGGTGGTGGTTAACATGTTTTTGTTTTGTTTTTTAATCCCCACCCGAGGATATTTTTCCATTGATTTTTAGAGACAGTGGAAGAGAGAGGAAAAGACAGAGAGATATTGATGTGAGAGAAACACATTGATTGGTTGCCTCCTGCACATGCCCCAACCAGGACCCAGGCCAGGAAGGAGCCTGCAACAAAGGTATGTGCCCTTGACTTGAATCAAAACTGGGACCCTTCGTTTTTGCAGGCCAATGCTCTATCTTGTTGGGCCAGACAAGCTAGGGCAATGTATATTAATTAATAAGTTGTATTTTTCATTTTTTATTTAGTTCAAAATATTTTTAAATTTCTCTGGATTTCTTTCTTGGCCCATATATTATTCAGAAGTGTGTTGCCTAATCTCCCAGTATTTGGGGATTTCTCAGATAGGTTTCTATGAAAGATTTCTAGTTTAATTCCAATGTGATCTGAGAGCAGATATTGTGTGACTTCTATTCTTTTGGACTTGTGAAAGTTATGTTTTATGGAACAGAATATGGTCTATCTTGGTGAATATGCCATGTGAGCTTGAGAAGGATGTATATTTTATTGGTGTTTGATAGGTAATTGATAGATATCAGTTATATTCAGTTAATTAAGAATGCTGTAGAGTTCAACTATGTCCTTACTGAATTTTTGCCTGTTGGATCTGTCCATTTCTGACTGCAAGGTGTTTAAATCTCCAATTATAAGAGTGGATTCATTATTCCTCTTCACAATTCTATCACATTTTATCTCCTGTATTTTGATGCTTTGCTGTTAGGCATACACATTGAGGATCATGTGTGTTATTGGATTGTTGATCCCTTTTTCATTACTTAATGCTCATTTTTATTTCTGATAACTTTCCTTTATTTCTATAACAGTTTGTTCTGGCTAAAATGAATACAAACTACTCCTATTTTCTTGTGGTTAGTGATAATATAGTATGTTTTTCTCCATTACTTTTATTTTTTATCTGTTATTTTTAATCTATATGCATCTTTATATTTAAAGTGGGTTTCTTGCAGACAACATATAGTTGGGTCTTGCTTTTTTTTATCTGTTCTGACAATCTGTCTTTTAATTGGTACATTTAGACCATTAACATTAAAGTGATTACATGATAAAGTTGGATAAGTGTCTGCCATATTTGTTACTATTTTTTTTAAATTCATTGTCCTTTCTTTGTTCCTAGCTTTGTCTTCCACTCTTTTTCTGCCTTTTGTGGTTTTAGTTGAACATTTTATGATTCCATTTTCCCTCCTTTCTTAGTTTATCAATTATACTCCTTTTTAAACTTTTTTAAATGATTGCCGTAGAGTTTGCAATATATATTCACAACCAATCCAAGTCCATTTTCAACTAAACTATTCTGCTTTACAGCGCAAGTACCTTATAATAACCAATATTTCTAAATCTTCCTTCCCATCCCTTATATCATTGCTGTCATTCATTTCATTTATACGTAAGTCGTAACCATCAAATATATTGTTGCCATTATTTTGAACAAACCTATCTGTTAAGATCAATTAAGAAAAACTAAAAAAAAAAATATTTTCCCTTCACTTATTTCTTCTTTGATTCTCTTCCCTTTTAAATGCAGATCAAAGTTTCTGACCTATATCATCTTTCTTTTCTTTGAAAAAGTTCTTGTGACATTTCTTGCAAGACAGGTCTACTGGCCACACATTCCTTCTATTTTTGTTTGTCTGAGAAAGTCGTCATTTCTCCTTCATTTTGAAGGACATTTTGCAGATACAGAATTCTAGTTTGCCGTGTTTTTCTCTCAACTTTAAACATTTCACTTCATTCTCTTCTTGCTTACATGGTATCTGAGGAGAAGTCAGATGAACTTCTTATCTTTGCTCCCCTATAGAGAAGGTGTTTGTTTCTTCTGGCTTCTTTCATCTTCGATTTTTCTGTAGTCAGTGTAATAAAGGTGTAGCTTCTTTTGTAGGGGGAGGGCGAGATTATTCTGCTTGGTGTTTTCTTAACTTTCTGGATCTATGGTTTAGTGTCTGACATTAACTTAGGCGAAATTGTCAGTCATTATTCCTTCAATGATTGCTTCTGTTCCTCCCTCTTCTCTTCAGGTATTCACAGTATGCAGGTTATACCTTTTGTAGTTGTCCCACTGTTCTCCCCTCCTCCCCCAGTCAGTATGTATTTTTTTCTCTTTGCTTTTTAACTTGGGAAGTTTCTACTGAGATTATCCTCAAGCTGGAGATTCTTTCTTCAGCTATGTCCAGATCACTAATGAGCCCATTAAAGGCATTTTTATTCCTGTAGATATTTTTTATCTCTAGCATTTCTTTTTGATCTTAGAAATGTCATGTCTGCTTACATTGCTCATCTGTTCTTGATGTTGTCTACTTTTTCCATTAGAGCCCTTAGCGTAGCAATCATGGTTGTTTAAAATTTCCAGTCCAATAATTCCAGCGTCCCTGCCTGATCTCACTGCTTGCTCAAATGGTGTTTGCAATTTTTTGTTGAAAGGTGGGCATGATGTACCGGGTGGAAGAAACATCTGAAGAGACCTGAGTGATGTGGTTGAAAAGATGTGGGAGATGGGAAATGTTTTATAGTCCTACTAGAGGCCCAGTGCACAAAATTCGTGCCCCACCACCAGGCTGGTCACCCCCAACTGCCGCCCCCCCACTGGTCTGGTCACCCCTCACTAACCCCCTGCCAGCCTGGTCACCCCAGGCTGTCCATTTGGTTGTTTCCAATGCGATAATCACTTAGCCTTTTATATATATAGATGGTTATGTCTCAGTATTTTAGTGATCCTGCATCCCTGGACTATGACCTTCACAGGTGTTCCTCAGCCCCTCCCCCCTCACCTTCCACCTTACTTAGGCAGAAGAGGATGGCTGGAGAGGGCTAGAATGGGATATTTCCCTTCCAGATAGGTCCTACTCTGGTAGAATCCCAATAGGCTGGGCACTGATAGATAGTTTCTACGGAGGGCAGATTTTGTTAAGAAGAACAGAATGCACTGGTGTATTTTTACCCCACGG
Organism: Antrozous pallidus; assembly: GCA_027563665.1. NCBI lineage: Eukaryota > Metazoa > Chordata > Mammalia > Chiroptera > Vespertilionidae > Antrozous > Antrozous pallidus. The sequence continues at coordinate 182,796,633 of CM050508.1, forward strand.
GAAGCAGAGGGGATTTTTCTCATGTTTACTGTGAGGACCTGGTCAAGCTACTGGAGGTAAAATCTACAAACCTGTGGGGGTATCCCTGTGATTGGACCTCTCCCTGGAATTTTAAACTCTCAGACTTGTCCACATAGAGCCTCCAGCAATTCTTCAATGACAGTTCAGGTTTTCCTGTCTTCCTCACTTCTACAGAGCTTCCCATTCATGGGTTTCTGTTCTGGCACGTTGTTAGTCTCTGCAGTCACCTGTCTGTATCTCCTGTGTTTGGTTCAGTGGTTGGCCCTGTGACCTCACTTCTCTGTCAGATTTAAAAAGATTTATTGATGTTTCAGTTTATTCAGCTTTTAAATTTGGTTTTCTTTTAGAGTGGTGACTTCCAAACTCCTGACAGTCCAGAATGGAAGTGGGGATCTTGCTTTTACCAAACCAAAGTTCATGTACCTGACCCTTCAAAAGACCAAAACTCAAAATGTCAGAGTTTAGAATAAGGGAAAGTTCATTGACTAAGAAGATGCCAGCCAAGAAGATGGGAGACCTAATGGTACCTCAGATCCATCTTGCTCACTAGACTAGGTTAAAGTCTTTAAGGGGCTGGGGAGCACTATGCAGAAGTACTGGTGGGGTACATTTTAATTGGAGGAGATTGGAATTTGGCCATTTGTAGTAAAGGGGCATCAACACTGGATCTTCTCAGACAAGGAACCCTGGGCTTCTGGAGGGCTGAGACTTCGGCTCCAGGTGCAACTAGAGATCACCGTTCTCTCCCCGGCACATGCTTTGGCTGCATGACTTGCAGTTTTGGTTTGTTGTCTCTGGGAAGCAACCCGGTATCTCATTAAACAGAATGGGAACGTCTAGAGCTGGTTCTGTATTCACATCGCTATCATGTATGAACACCCATGGGAAGTAAGCACTTTTTATATATTATCTCATTTAATCCTCACATCAGTCCAGTGAAGTAGCAACATTATTCCATTTGTAGAAGCGAATCTTGTGGCTCAGGAGGAGTTAAGTGACTCCCTCAAGGCCACACAGTTAGAAAGTAGGATTTGAACTTAGGTCTGTTTACTTAGGATGACTCTATGTGTCTCACCCATCATGCCACCTCCCACAACTAAGCAAATTCTGACAGGACTTGATGCCCAGAGGCAGACACAAGTCAGGACTAGAAACGGGCTCAGGCAAAAGAGAGGATGGGACCCAGAGGATATGAAAGTTCCCAGGGCAGGCAAAATACCAGGTCTCCAAAGATAAGTGTGAAATTCTGATCCTGCCCCTTAGGGAAGTCACTTTACCTCCCCGATCCTCGGATTCTTAGCAAGTAACCTAGGGCCTGGAAAATGGCAACTGCTAAAAAAAGGGGGGGGGGAGAGTTTTTACTGTTGTTGATAGGTAGTAGTTAATGTTGCCAGTTAGAAAGCTGCAGGTGCTAATCCCTGTTTAGCCCTGGTCAGGTGAATTTAGAAACTGGAGAAGAGGTCGGAGCTGCCAGACTCCAGCTGGGATGGCTGGGGGAGGTGAAGAAAACTGGAGGAATCCCTTCGTTGACAAAGTTATAATGAGATACCCCAGCTCTGTCTTCCCCTAGGACACACTAGTTACCTCCTCTTCCTGGCTACTGCCCTGTTTGGCTGGCACCCAGTGCTTGAGAGGCTGACCACACAATAGGCTCAGTCCCTCCCTGGGGCCAGGTGTGCCACCTGGCGTAAGGGAGGAAAAACCTCCTGGATCCAGCACAGAGCCAACCTTGGCACTTCCTGGTCCATTCTAATGCCAGCTCTGATGACAGGAACTTCTACTTCTGGTTAAGATGGAATAACAGAGACTAGATTTACTCTCGATCTAAAACACGAGTTTCGCTGTCCAGCTGAGAATTAATCAACTAGAACTTGTATTAGTCAACATGAGGGGGGGTGGGGGGGGGGAAGAACCACTCCAAAGGATAAGTGGGATTAGTGCTCAGAGTTCACACAAGGCTGGGAAACAGAGCAGCCTATTCCTGACAGCCATTAGAGTACTAAGAAGGGTCTTGGCTGAGTGCTGAGGGAAAGTAATCCCATACTAGATGCAGCTTGGGCCCACCAACAAAATAATTGCACTGTTTCCAAGTAATTTAATGACTTCCCAGAACAAAACCCAATATTCTTTATAGAAACACAGAACAATTCAGAGCCCAACATGGTAAATTTCACAGTGTCTGCCATCCCAATCAACAATTACTAGCCCTAGCCCTAGGTGTGGCTCAGTGGATAGAGTGTCAGTCTGTGAACTGAAGGGTCTCGGGTTCAATTCCGGTCAAGGGCACATGCCTCTATTGCAGGGATTGGTTAGGGTGCTTGCAGGAGGCAACCAATTAATGTGTCTCTCTCACATCCGTGTTTCTCTCTCTGTGTGTCTCTCCATTTCCTTCCATTCTCTCTAAAAATAAATGGGAAAATATCCTGGAGTGAGGACTAACAACAACAAAAAAACACAAAGAAGCAGGAAAGCACTACCCATAATGAAGAGATAATCAATCAATTGAACTGATGGTACAATTAATAGATGATAACATGAAAATGGGTATATTTTATATGTTTAACAAGAAGAGAGATGAACTATGTAGAGACATGAAATAGCTAAATAAAAAAGGTAAGAAAATGGTACTTAAAAAAAATTTTAATAAATTTTTATTGTTCAGATTATTACAATTGTTCCTCTTTTTCCCTCCCATAACCCCTACCCACCTGGTTCCTACCCCACCCTCTGCCCTTACCTTCCCCCCACTGTTCTCACCCATAGGTGTATGATTTTTGCCCAGTCTCTTCCTGTACCTCCCACACCCCTTTCCCCCTGAGAATTGTCAGTCCACTCCTTTCCTATGCCCCTGATTCTATTATATTCACCAGTTTATTCTGCTCATCAGACTTTCAATTTACTTGATTTTTAGATTCACTTGTTGATAGATATGTATTTGTTGTTCATAATTTTTATCTTTACCTTTTTCTTCTTCTTCCTTTTCTTAAAGAATACCTTTTAGCATTTCATATAATACTGTTTTGGTGGTGATGAACTCCTTTAGCTTTTTCTTATCTGTGAAGCTCTTTATCTGATCTTTAATTCTGAATGATAGCTTTGCTGGATAGAGTAATCTTGGTTGTAGGTTCTTGCTTTTCAGCACTTTGAATATTTCTTGCCACTCCTGTCTGACCTGCATCGTTTCTGTTGAGAAATCAGCTGACAATTGTATGGGTGTGCCCTTGTAGGTAACTAACTGTTTTTCTCTTGCTGCTTTTAATATTCTCTCTTTGTCTTTTGCTCTTGGCTTTTTAATTATGATGTGTCTTGGTGTGGTCCTCTTTGGATTCCTATTGTTTGGGGTTCTGTGTGCTTCCTGGACTTGTACATCTATTTTTTTCACCAGGTGGGGGAAGTTTTTGGTCACTATTTCTTCAAACAGGTTTTCAGTATATTGCTCTCTCTCTTTTTCTGGAACCCCCATAATTCAGATGTTGGTATGTTTGAGGTTTTCCCAGAGGCTCCTTACACTATTTTCAATTTTTTGGGTTCTTTTCTCTTTTTGCTCTTCTTGCTGAATGTTTTTTGCTTCTTTGTATTTCAAATCTTGATCTTGATTCTTGCAGTACTCTAGTCTGCTATTAGGTCTCTGTATAATTTTTTTTTTTATTTCAGTCAGTGTATGCTTAATTTCTAGTTGGTCCTTTTTCATATCCTCGAAGATCTTGCTAAATTTATCAGCCTTCTCTAGGAAATTCTTGAAAAAACCATATAACCATGGTTTTGAACTCTATATCCAGTCGTTTGCTTTCCTCCATTTCTTTTCATTTGTGATCTATTTCCTTGTCTCTACATTTTTGCTGCTTTCCTGAGTTGGTCAAGTTTATTTTGCTTTGTGTGGTAGGTGTCCTCTGGGGGACAGTGGCTCAGCCTCCCTAGTTACCTGAGGTGGACATTCTTGCTACACCCCTTTATGAGCTGCACAGTCTTGTTGTAGTTAAGCCTTGACTGTTGTTGATATCACGGTGGGGGGCGGGGTGGTTGACTTCCAGGCCAATTGGCTATGAGGATCAGTGTGTCTTCACTGAGAGAGCTTCTGTGCTCAGCTTGAATGGGGTGGAGTCTCAGGGCTGAGCAGTCAGCCTTGGTTTCCCATCAGCCCTGCCCTAAGAGGACCCTGTGTGTCTCATGGCAATGGCTGCACACACCTCTGAAAGAAAGCTGCCCTGGAGTTTTTCCTGCTGCCAGACAGTCCAGTTTCTCCCCTAATGAGTCTGGACACCCAAAGTTTCACCCAGAACTGGATGAGTGTACAGTGTAGTTGGGAGGTTTTGTTTTCCTCCCGAACGAGAAAGCCAGCCACATGCTCAGCTGCACACCCTCTCTGTGAACTCGTGTGCCTCTGCAGCTCCCAAGTCTCAATGTGCTTCCTCCTGACAGTCCAGTTTCACCCCATATAAGTCTGGGTTTCCCAAGTCTCGCCCAGAACTGGAGTTCAGCGCAGTGGTGGAGCCTTTGTTTCCCTCCCTGTTCGAGAAAACCAGCCGCGTATTCAGCCACCCACCCTTTCTGCATGGGTCTCCACACTTCTGCCTTCCACACCTCTTCTGAGTCTCAGTATCCTTTTCTCCTTCTTTCTAGTTGCAGAATTTCCACTCAGTCAGCTTTCTGGTGGTTCTGGATGTTGTCCGTTTTGTCTTCTAGTTGTAGTTTTGAAATTGCTGTGCGAGGCAGCAGTATAGTGTTTACCTATGCCGCCATCTTTGTTCTTCCTTAATTTAAAAATTTAAAAAGACCCAAATAAAAACATCTGGAGGTGGAAACTACAATATTGGAGATATAAAATACAGTGCATGGAAATAACAATAGATTAGACATTGCAAAAAGGAGATTAGTGAACTTAAAAAATAGTTACAGAAACTACAAAATGAAACACAGAGAAAAAAGACTTAAACAAACTAATAGTTTAGTGAACTGTGGTACAACTTCAAACAGCCAAATAGCGAGTTTAATAAAGCAGGAGGGTGGGGAGGGGGAAGCAATAAAAGGCAAATAAGATTGGAAAAGAAGAAGTGAAACTATATTTACAGACGTGATTGCTTGTCTTGAAAATCCTATGAGATCTACAAAAAAGATACTAGAACTGATAAGTGAGTTTAGCGAGATAAACATACAAAACTCAATTATATTTCTATACATTAGCCACAAACAATTTGAAGTGGAAATTTTTAAAAATTTCAGTGGCATAAAAATATGAAATATTTAGGAATAAATCTGACTATATATATATAAGATCTACAGGTGTACACTGAAAATGATAAAATATTGCTAAGATAAGTTAGCACTGTCCCTAAAAAGTTGATAAATTTGACTTTATCAAAATTAAAATTTACTGCTCTTAGACATTGTGAAGAAAATGAAATGCCAGTTACAGACTGGGAGAAAAGGATTTCATATTTGACAAGGGACTTGTTTGCAGACTACATAAAAAATCTTACCAGTCATGCCCTACTGGTGTGGCTCAGTGGGTTGAGTGTTGTCCCAAGCACCAAAAGGTCACAGGTTTGATTACCAGTCAGGGCACATGCTGGGGTTGCAGGCTTGATCCTTAGTAGGGGGCATGTAGGATGCAGCTGATAGATGTTTCTCTCTCACATCAACATCTCTCTCTCTCTCTCTCCCTCTTTCTCTCCCTCCCTCTCTATCTCCTCCTCCTCCTCCTCCTCCTCCTCCTCCTCCTCCTCCTCCTCCTCCTCCCCCTCCTCCTCCTTCTTCTTCTTCTTCTTCTTCTTCTTCTTCTTCTTCTTCTTCTTCTTCTTCTTCTTCTTCTTCTTCTTCTTCTTCTTCCTCTTCTTCTTCTTCCTCTTCTTCTTCTTTTTCTCCTCCTTCTCCTTCTTCTCCTTCTCCTTCTTCTCCTTCTTCTCCTTCTTCTCTCTCCCCCCTTTCTCCTCTCTAAAATCAATAAAAACATATTTAAAAAAGGACCTTACCAGTCAACACTGAGCAAACAAATCAATTAAAATATGGACAAAGATTTTATGGACAAAATTTGAGCAGACACTTCACCAAAGAAAACATATGGATGCTAATAAAAGCATGAAAAAACTCTCAATATCATAGTCATTAGGGAAATGCAAATCCTATCTAATAAAAGAGTAATATGCAAATTGACCATTACTCCAACACACAAGTTGGGTGCCCCCAGGTGGACACAAGATGGCCACCACAAGATGGCCTGCAAGGGAGGGCAGTTGTGGGCAATCAGGCTCTCAGAGGAGGACAGTTGGGAAGGACCAGTCCTGCAGGGGAGGTCAGTTGCGGGGGACCAGGCCTACAAGGGAGGGTAGTTGGGGTGATCAGGCCTGCAGTGAAGGGCAGTTGGGCCAGCAGAAGAGGGTAGTTGGGAGGGTCCAGGCCTGCAGGGTAGGGCAGTTAGAGGTGACCAGGCCTGCAGAGGAGGGCAGTTGGGGGGACCTAGGCCTGCAGGGGAGGAAAGTTGTGGGGGACCAGGCCTGGCAGGGGAGGCCAGTTAGGAATGAATGGGCTGGCAGAGGAGGGCAATTGGGAGGGACCAGGCCTGCAGGGGAGGCCAGTTGGGAGGGACTAGGCCTGCAGGGGAGGGCACTTAGGCATCTATCAGTCTGGCAGGGGAGTGGTTAGGGGGTAATCAGGCTGGCAGGCAAGTGAGTGGTTGGGAGCCAGCAGTTCTGGATTGTAAGAGGGATATCAGACTGTCCATTTAGGCCCAATCCTACCCCTCAGGGGGTCTCAAATTGGAGAGGGTGCAGGCTGGACTGAGAGACACCCCCCCGCCCCCAGTGAAGGAATATGCACCTCAAGTTGAAACTACAGTATGTCACAGCCACAGATCTATTAGAACATACAGAATTAATAAGACTTGACTACACCAAGCTTTTGGTGAACACGTGAAGCAGCTGAAGTCTCAGATGTTGCTGGTGGGAGTGTCAAATGGTATCACCACTTTGGAAAAATGGTTTGGTAGTTTAATAAAAAGTTAAACATAACCCATGTTGTGACCTAGCCATTCCTCTCTTAATTATTTACCCAAGAGAATTGAAAGCATTACAAAAACTTGTACATGAATATTCATAGCAACTATATTTGTAATAGCCCAAATCTGGAAACAGTCCAAGTCCCAGGGTGAAGGAAAAAGAAGAAGGGGTTGGCCTGGGGATTGTTTAGATGGAAGTTTAAACAGAGGCCACGGAAGCTCTGCCCAGGTAGTTCAGTTGGTTAGATCATCATCCCAATACACCAAGGTTGTGGGTTGGATCCCTGGAAAGGGCACACGCAAAGAGCAACCAGTGAAAGCATAAATAAATGGAATATCAAATCAGTGTTTTTCCCTCTCTCAAATCAATAAATAAAAGTAAACAGGGGCCACGTGGAGTGTGGAGCTGGGGGATCAGAGGCCCCGAGGTATAAATTATGACAGTGCTACTTATGATGAGTGTGGGCACATAGTTCCCTGCCCCTCAGCGTCCTCCTCTGTAAAAGGCCCGAAGCAAAATGGGAAAGACCACGGTATCTGGAGCCCTGGCTGGCTGGTCCTGGCACTGCCACTTCCAGTGTGATTGGGGCAGGTGAATTTGCCTCTGGGGGCCTCAGAGTCCTCATGTGTCAGATAGGTCCAATAAGGACAGCACCCCCTGCACCAGATGTTGTGAGGATTTAAGGGCCCAGCTGTACATGTAGACGTTTCCTGCAGGCTCTTCACCTAGTCCAGTGATCAGAAAACTGCGGCTCTGTTGACTAATGAGTTTGCCGACCACTGGACTAGACTAAATGTTACTGTGTAGTTGGAAGCTGTGAGAATTAGGCAATTGTGGCATATTGTGTGCAAAGAGGTAAAGGATAGTATATGACAGTAGTTGGCAAACTCATTAGTCAACAGAGCGGCAAACCGTGGCTCATGAGTTGCATGTGGCTCGCAAAGAGAAGGCAGAAGGTAGAGAGATGAACGTGAGTGGGACAGCCTGAGCGTGTCTGGGGACCATGGAGCGGGTCCATGAGGCTGGATGTTTGGGGTGAGAGGCCCAGTGTGAGGCTGCACAGGGGCACTGGGTCCAGATGGCAGTGGGCTCAGAGTGTGTAGCCTGGGGGGTTAAACTGGCTCCAGTGGGTGGAGTTTCTATGCCTGTTTACATGGCAGAATCACCCAAAGGACTTTATAAAACACAGATTCTGTGGCTCCACTCAACCCTATTCTGAGTAGTAGGACTCAGGTGGGACCCAGGAATCTATACCGTTTAAAGCTCCCCAAGAAATTCTGATGCCTACCCAGGTATGAGAACCCCTGGCACGGGGAGAGAGCGTCTCTAAACAGAGAAAGGCCCATTGGAATACCAACCCCGGACCTCCAGGGTCTAAGCAAGAGCTTGAGAAGGTGGGGAGGGCATGTGAGAGTCCCCTGACTCTGATCCCCAGCCTCCACCCCTCTCCAGGGGAGTCCCCACTCAAAATACCACATTCACTGCCAGAAAGTTTCTTATAAAGTGACATATTTACATTACGACTGGCAATCGAAAACATATGACAGCACAGTCCACTCAAAGGCTTGTAAGGGAAAGCTCATAACAGCTCTGTTTGTAGTAGCCCATGGCTGGCAACAACACTCATGCTCACAGGTGAGTGGATATAGTCACACAATGGGGTACAATGAAAAAGAATGAGCTATTGATACATGCAACAACACAGACAGATGGCAAACAGATGTAAGAAGCCAGAGCAGAAACTAAATAAATGGAAGCGTTCATAATGTGCAGGGCTGCATTTCTATGGAAATACAAACTAATCTATGCTGCCAGACAGCAGTGCCATGCTGTGTGGGGTAGAGGGCGGGAGAGATAAGAGGGAGGGGTGACCGAAGGGAATAAGCGACTTCTGGGGGTGATAGATATGTGCCTTATCTTGTTGGTGGTGCTGGTTTCAGGTGTGTATACATGTGTCAAAACATCAAATAGCATCATTTAAACGTGTGCTGTTTATCTTGTGTCCATTACACCACAGTGAGGCTGCTTACAGCCCTGATGCCAGCTCTGGGCAGCTGTGCCAGTGGGTCCTCACACAGCACTCCTGCCATGTCCTCTTCGAATGGCCAGGGCACCCAGGAGGGTTACCCGCACGCGGCACTGTCTGCTAAATGCTGTGTGGAATTTTTCATTTAACCTCACCACGGCCGTGTGAGGGGGGCTGCTGTTATTATCTGTTTTACATTTGAGGAAACTGAAGTTCGGAGAGGCTAAGCCACTTTCCCCAGGAAATGTCACCTGACTGAGTCTCAGCCCCAGCCCCAGCATTCACCCCTCAAACAAACGCTGGTAGGATCTGTTCTTATGATTATATAAACATTGTGATATTTGTGGAAAACAAAACTTAAATAGCTGTCATTCAATCTTTGTACATCCTGAAAATCTTATCACATCTAATTATTTTTATTTTTCATGTTTTTTTACAAATCCATATGAAGGTAGTATTTTTACGACTGTAATAAAAAATGTACATCAAAATGTGTGTCCATCCTCCCTTCCCAACCTTACATCTTCACATGTAGTCTTATTGTCTTCTCCATAAAGAACAAAAAGAACAGCTTTCAGATAGGTGATTTTTCTGTTTCCAGGCAAAATCCTGAAAAGTGGGGTGCAGGGCACAAAGTGTGATGTTTTCCTCCTTATTCTGATCTAAAACACAACTCAGCCTTTTCAGCGTCTGGTGGAAGCTGATGTCTTCTTGGAACTCTAGCCTGAACCCTGGAGTTCTGGGGTAGTTGTCAATTTTTACCACCACGAACCCATTTTCCCCAGGGCTCTAGGAAGTAGCTCACTTCTCAATATCAAGAATAGGTTCTGAAAAGAGAAAGAAAGAAAGAAAGAAAGCAGGAAGGAAGGAAAGAAAGAAAGCAAGAAAGGTCCTGATAGTTCTTTTGTAATTTTTTTATTTATTGATTTCAGAGGGGGAGACATCAATTTGTTGTTCCAATTATTTATGCATTCATTGGTTGCTTCTTGTATGTGCCCTGACCAGGATGGAACCCACATCCTTGGCATTTTAGATGATGCTATAATCAACTGAGCTACCCGGTCAGGGCTCATACTCATTTGTTGAAAAGACTATGCTTTCCTATTGAATTAACTTGGCCTCTTTGTAAAAAATTAATTGATTACATATGTGTGAGTCTATTTCTGGACTCTTACATTCCACTGATTAAATGTCTATCCTTACATCAACACTCAGTGTCTTGACTTTTATATTAAATCATAATCAAACTTTGTTCTTCCTTTACGAAATTATTTTCATTATGGTAGCACCTTCACATTTTCTTTTTTTAAAATATATTTTATTGATTTTTACAGAGAGGAAGGGAGAGGGATAGAGAATTAGAAACATTGATGAGAGAGAAACATCCAGCAGCTGCCTCCTGCACACCTCATACTGGGGATGTGCCTGCAACCAAGATACATGCCCTTGATGGGAATTGAATCTGGGACCTTTCAGTCCCCAGGCCGATGCTCTATCCACTGAGCTAAACTGGATAGGGCACACCTTCACATTCTCATGAAAATCTTGGAATCGGCTTGTTAATTTCTAAAGAGACATCATGCACGTGACTTGATTGAGGTTTTATTGAACCTGTAGATCAATTTGAGAAGAAGTAACATCTTAATAGTTTTGAGTCTTCCCAACCATGAACATGCTGTATCTTTCTATTATAAAATTTCTCTCAGTAATGTTTTGTTGTTTCCAGGAACAATATTGGTTTTTAAAATATATTCACAAGTTATTTGTTGCACCTCCCTTCTAGAGGTGCAGACTAATCCCCCCCCCGCCCCCCCGAGAATGGGCTGGACTTAGTCCCTTGACTTGCTGTAGCAGGTAGAATAAAGCACATTGACCCTGTGGGACCTCAGAGACTGAGCTATAGACCTCACTGTGGCTTTCTGATGGGGTCGCCCTTTCTCTCTTGGCTCATTCACTGCGGGAGAAGCCAGCTGCCATGTTAGGAGCAGTCCTATGGAGACTGAGGCCTCCTGCTAACAGCCACATCGAGCCTTCAGATGACTGCAGCCCTGGCTAACGTCTGGGTTGCAACCTCATGAGAGACCTTGAGCCAGAAGCACCCAACCAAGCTGCTCATGAATTCCTGGTGGATGGAAACTGAGCTGGTGAATGTTTGTTGTTTTAAACCACTGGGTTTGGGATAATTTGTTACGCAGCAATATATAACTAATACGCACATCTGCCATCTATTTTGTTAAATGTATCACTAAGTATTTAATGTTTCTTTGATGAAGTTTTGAAAAATGTTTTTGGAATTTCCGTGTCCAGTTGCCATATTTAGAAATATAATTGGATTCAGAATATTGACTGTATCCTGGGACCTTGCTAAAGTCGGTTTTATTAGCTTTTAGAAGTCTGTCATGTTGATGGGGTAGGAGACTGCTGTGGTAGTCCTCAATTCCTGGTTTGGGAGCATGCTGCTCCTGTTCTGCAGTCTACTTTTAACAAACCGAGTTCTTGTTCATTCCAAGTCTGTGATCTTCCCCCTCCATACAAGGAGCCTTCAGGACCACCCGTAGCAGGAGTTTGTGGGCGTTTCCTCTTACAGCTCAAGATGAGCACAGCAACGTGGCTCCCACCCCAGTTCGCTTCACTTCATCCTGTGGCTGATTTATCTTTTCAGTCCCTCCAGCAGGCTCAGATCTCTAGACTTCTTCAGAGTGTGACTTCTCTGCTTCCATTTTTCTGTCATGTTTGCCCATGTTTCTCTGTTGAAGTTCCCAAGAGTGACAATCTGGTTTGGACCATTTCATCTTTTCCCTCCATGTCTTTGGTTGCCACGAAGCCCTAACTAGGTGGTCAGGTCTTCTCTTATTCCAGTTGGTTCTCCACTGGGGACAAGAGTCCATGGTCCAAATGTACCTACTTTGGCTTTGGGAGTTGGAGACAGAGCAATCTCCCTTGAAAGCAGTATGATGAGTGGGCTCTGTGATGGACACCTCATATGAAATGGACATCTCTCATGCGTACATCCAACCCTTGGCCCTGCCTCCTCCTAATCCTTGAGTCACTCTGTGACCTTAACACTGCCCCTCCTGTAATCGGTGAGAGAAACCAAACCCCATTTACAGAACTCAACATGTCGGCGCTTGGCATTGATTATTTCCTTTCTCCTTTCCAAGCCCTCTCCCCCTCTTCTCTACTCACTTACAGTCAGAACTGAAAGGCCCAGAGAAATCATGCACTCCAGTTCATGCATTTAGCAGGTGAGAAACCTCTGGCTGGAGAGCTCAAGTTCATATAGAAGCAAAATATCATTATAGGTCTCCTATTTTCCAAAGTTAGTGTTTCTCCCTGCCAAGTAGTACTTGGTCCCAGCAGGCATGCCCCCTCCACTCCCACTGGGGTCTGATGGGCAGAGAAACTTGTGCTGTAGTCCAACGGAGGAAGGCAGGGCCAAGGCTGTGGGTGGCAGGGATCCCATCCTGCCCAGAGTCAGGCTTTAGGGCTTCGTGGGTGAGGGCCTGGGGGTCTCAGTCCATGTTTGACTAGGAAATGAGAGACAAAGAGGCAGGGGCCTCGTATTGATAGGTTTGGGGCATGCTGACTCCAGCTGAGTTGGAGCCAGATCAATAAACCTGGATTAGTTTTCTGTGCTCGCTGTAGCAAATTACCACACACTGGGTAGCTTAAAACAATAGAAAATGTGTTCTCTCAGGGTTTTGTAGTTTGGAATTCTGAAAGCAAGCTGTTGGCAGGGCTCCACTTTCTCCCTGGACTCTGTGGAAGAATTTGTTCTTTGCTTTTCCAGCATCTGATGGCTGCAGGTGTTCCTGGCTTGTAGCCACGTCACTCCAGTCTCTGCCTCTGACTTTCCATCTCCTTCTTTGCTATGAACATTTGTCTTCTCTCTCTGTCCGGCTCTCTGCCTCTCTTTTGTAAGAATACTGGTAGAGAACTGGTAAACACTGGTACCGCCTCCCACATCAAAATCACAACTAAAATATAGAACAACAATCATTCAGTACTGCCTGAAACCTGGCAAAATGAAGTCCTACAAGAGAAGTAAGGAAGAAAGCATGCCCCTCCAATGTGGTTCAGGGGTTGAATATGAACATCTGAACCAAGAGATCACGGTTTAATTCCTGGTCAGGGTTCATGCCTGGGTTTGGGGCTTAATCAATGATTCTTTCTCATCATTAATGCTTCTATCTCTCTTCCTCTCTGAAATAAATAAAAATATAACTTTTTAAAAAAGGAGAAAGCATATTGAGACTGCTATGAGGGACTGAGATGCAGAATGGGCTGGTCTGACACCTATGTGTGGTGTTTTCTTTTTCTTTTTCTGTCAGGAGGGATATCTCCACTGCAGAGGGGTCCCCACACCAACCCTCCAGTCCAGGATTCTAGAATGGCAAAGAGATTCCTCTGAAACTTTGGGCTGGAAAACCAGTGGGAATTGTGGATGATTGACACGGAGACTGCTGGAGACCCTGGCAGTTCCTCTTAAAGGGCCAATACATGGATGTACTCTAACTCCCTTCCTCTGGGCTCTAGCACTGGGCGGCCTCTTTGGGGGATTCAGGGACCTAAGGGGAGGAACTTAGATTGTCTGACAGCAGGGCAGAAACTCAGGGACAGCTTTCTCCCCTCAGGGGTTGCTCATAGGAGTCATTGTTTCTATGCTGGGACCTCTCCCATTGCAGAGCTGAGTGGCAGGCATCTCTGAGTTTCCATTAGCTTGGCTCAAACAGTCCTCTCCATACTGGTGATTCTCTGAGACTCTGTTACATCCAATTTGAAGTCCCACCCAAGCTATTTGCAGCAGCTTTTCCATATGAATGGCCTATTTTGACTTAAGCTTCAGACTTTCCTAAAATCTCTAAAATAAGCGGCAGCTGGAGTCAGCTTGTCCCAAACCTATCAATACAAGGTCCAAGACCTGGCACTAGCACAGCTTGGCCTTACCCTGGCCCTTCCAAGCCCAATACAAGTATCAGTCATCTGCAGATCCTCTGTAGCTCTTTCTGGGTGGCCCCATGCAGTAGCTACCTTTGCATCTCCTGGGAGGACTCAGAACCAGTGTACCTGGTGGACAGCTTCAGACCATATATGATTACAACTCTACACATTCTTATCTATGGATATAGACAGTAGGTTGGTGAAGGCTTGGGGTAGAGCAGGAACCAGACAGAGGGGAGCAGTGGAGGGAAAAAGGGGGACATCTGTAATACCCTCAACAACAAATATTTAAATAATTTTAAAAAGAATAATTTGTTAAAAATGAACATTTGTGTGATAGCAGGTGTGGCTCAGTTAGTTGGATCATCATCCTGTGCACCAAAGGGTCATTGGTTCAATTACTAGTCAATTACAAATCAATAAGTAAAAAAAGAACCTTTGTGATGGCATTTGAGCTCACCTGGACAACTCAAGTTATGCTCCTCCTTTCAAGATCTTTAACTTAATCACACACCACCCCCAAGCCCCCATATAAGGTGAATATCTTTTGGGACACCACTTTCATTTTACTGCAGACCTTACCAGCCCACACTACTAGTCTCCTTTCAACGTCCCCTGAACTGTCGGAGAAGGAGTGGCAGGACAGGATTCCTTCCTTAGTCCTCCTGGGAGTAGAGGGGAAACAGGAGGTTGTCAAGAGAGAGAACAATTATGGCTCCCCTATTTACTTATTTATTTTTAAAATATATATTTTATATATATTTAAAAATATATTTTATTGACTTCAGAGAAGAAGAAGATGGGGGAGAGAGAGAGAAACATCAATGATGAGAGAGAATTATTGATCAGCTGCCTCTTGCCTGTTCCACACTGGGGTTAGAGCTGGCAACCTAGGCATGTGCCCTGACCAGGAATTGAACTGTGACCTCCTGGTTCAATGAACCATGCCATCTGGCCAGCCTTAAAAACATATATATTGATTTCAGAGAGGAAGAGACAGCATAGTAGCTATTCCATTGTAGCCACAGCTGGTCCTCACAGCCAGATGAGAGAGAATCATTGATTGCTTGCTTTCTGCATGACACCCACTGGTGGTTGAGCCCACAATCTGGGCATGTGCCTTGACTGGAATCAAACTGGTTCATAGGTCGACGCTCAACCACTGAGCAATGCCAGCAGGGTCCCACTACTTATTTAGACACTATATTAGCTTGGGCTGCCATAACAAAATATCACAGACCAGGTGGCTTAAACAAAGGACGTGCATTTTCTCACAGTTCTGGAGGCTGAAACCAAGGGATCTTGTGACTGATTATATGTAGCTTTAAATCCTACCTAGCCTTTCTTCAGGATCATCAGCAACCCCCAAGGCAGCAGAAAACATTGCCTGGACCTGACTAATGATCAAAAGATACAGACCCCCGGCAGGCTAAAGATAACATGCTGACCTAAGTTATGTTTCAGCAACTGAGCCAAAGGTGGAATGACCCTCTGGCTACTTTTGCATGAGACAAGACAGAGGGACTCCAGAACAGACCTCTGAACTGTCCTCAAGATCTGAAGAAATGATTTATTACCCTTACTTACCTCGACCAATCAGCTCCCAATAGAACTCTGAAGCCTTTACACTTGGTGACTTGGGAGTTTTGCCCTATATAGCTGTACCTTTAAAAAAATATTTTTAATTGATTTTTTTTTTACAGAGGAAGGGAGAGTTAGAAACATTGATTAGAGAGAAACATCAATCAGCTGCCTCCTGTATCTCCCCCTCCCCCGGGGATGTGCCTGCAACCAAGACACATACCCTTGACTGGAATCTAACCTGGGACCCTTGAGTCTGCAGGCTAATGCTCTATCTGCTGAGCCAAACCAGTTAGGGCTATAGCTGTATTTTATGTGCCATCAGAGAGTTTGGGCTTTTGAGCATTAGCTTCCCGTTTTCCTGGATGACGCCATTCATAATAAAATGGCCAGTATTTCTCCAATGCAATTCTTGATGTTTAGGGGTTGGCTCTGCTAGCACCAGGGGTGAACTCTTTCTGTGTGATAACAAATTCAAGGTGCCAGGGTTGTCCATTTCTGGTGAGAGTCCTTTCCCTGATTTATAAATCTGCCTTCTTGATATGTCTCCATATGACCTTCTCTCTGTGTTTAGAGGTCAAGGAGTAGCACGCTCATGCGCTGTCTTTTCTTAAAAGGACACAAATCCTATCAAATGAGAACCCTACCCTTCTGATTTCATTTCACATTAGTTACTTCCTTAGTGGCCCCATCTCCATGTCAGGACTCCAACATATAAACTTGGGAGGGATATAGGCATTCAATCCATAACAGACTCTTTTGCTTATGTTCTTATTGACTCATCCCTATATTATCAGGTAAGGATTAATATTCCTACATTCCAGGTGAGAAAACAAGCTCATGGAAGAGGTAACTCATTTATCAGAGTCAGGAGTCAAAGTCAGGTCGGACTGGCTCTGACGTCCAAGCTAAATGCATTGCCCTGGGCTCTACTGGGAACTCCCCAGCTGAGCTTCTGGCTAGAACCTGCACAGGCTGCTCCCATTGCCGCTGCCTTCCACAATGCACTCAGACTGCACAGCCTCCTTACAGCAGTGCCCCATCTCCCAGGTGTCTTGGGGAAGGCAGTGACCAGAAGGAGTAAGGCTGGGGCTCTGGAGTTGGTCTTCCCTGTGTGTACACTGGCTTGAGCCATGTAAGAGGAGAGGATGGTCTAAGGAGAATGAGCTGGGAGGGGCCATGGAGGAAGCCCTTGTCTATAGTGAGCCAGGAGACTTTAGATGGGGTGCAAGCAGGACAACCCAGGACAGTCTCCATGAGTGATCTGGCAGTCTGTTCCACAGTCTCCGTTTACTCATCTGATGATAATGGGTGTTCAGTTCATCTGTAAGATATGTTCCAGTCCGGAACTTCTATGATATAAAATGCTGCCACATCAACAAAGGCCTCATGTTTGCATAGCCTTAAGCTGGGGCCAAAAAAAAAAAAAATTAATACTTTTCCTCCCATCTTCTATGTTCTTCTGGCTGGCTAATAACCAAATTAACAGAGACAGAGTAATAGGAGAAAATAAAAGTTTAATACACGCACATGGGGAAGTCACATAGACATAAATTCATAAAAATTCCAAAGATAATGAGGCAATATTGAATGTATAAGACATTTATATATATAATTTCAGAGAGGAAGAGAGCAGTGGGAGAGAGAGATAGAAATACCAATGATGGGAGAGAATAATTAATTGGCTGTCTCCTGCACACACTCTACTGGGGATCCAGTCCACAACCTGAGTATGTGCCCTGACTGGGAATCTAATCCTGACATCCTGCTTCATAGGTTGACACTCAACCACCAACCCCCGCAGCTGAGTATATAAAACATTTTTGGACAAATGAATGTGGGGGCGGGGGGTGGTGGTGCGAGGGTTAGGATATTAGATTTCAGAAGTAAGACGGGTGATTTACAGATCCTTAAGGAAGAGCAGGAAAATCCTTGCTAGAAAACTCACACAAGGGGCACAGGGACTGTCTAGCTAACAAGCACCTGCCTGAAGCTCCATTGTTTACCATACTTAATTCAAATTAGGCTGAGGGAGCACCTTAAGACCTCCTTCCTCAAGAAGCTTTCTCTGTCTGAATCTCTTGGGTAGGAAAGGGGTCTTTCTCTCTTTTTAAAAAATTATGTTTTTTAATTGATTTGAGGGAGAGAGGTAGAAACATCAATGAGACAGAAACATCAATCTGTTGCCTCCTGCATGCCCCTCCCCTACACTGGAGATGGAGTCCACAATATGGGCATGTGCCCCAATGGGGAATTGAACCAATGACCGCTTGTTCATGGGATCACACTCCTGGCCTGAGCCCTTTATTTCTTAATAAACATCTTAAATTCAATAACCCAGAAAGCAGCTTCAGGGTGGCAGACTTTTGATTAACACATATCTAGTTAACCAAATGCGTTCACTCATCACTTAACCATTCAGTGAACATTTATTCCCATGCCATGTTGTATTGGGCAATCCTGGGCAATAGAGCACACAGAGATGTGAGGGAGACCCAGTTCCTGCTCTCAGGGAGGAGTGGGTAAGAGTGTGACAGGTGAAGGAAGATCCTGGACTCTGAGGGAGAGGGATGTGGAGGGAGGAGTAGTGACCCTGTTATTGGAGAGATGCCCTCTGTGTCCCCACTTGTGGGCTTCTTGGGGTGCAGCAGGAATAATAATTTCCTGAGGCCCCCACAGGAGGGTGAGGTATCCTGGAAAGCTGTATTGATGACATAACAAGAAGGGAGCTCCCCTCCATGGTCTCATTGCCTCCATTCTGCCATAGATTTCCATTTTGTCTTTAGCAGAGCTAGAATTAAAGTCACTGCCCAGAGTCTTTGTTCCATATTATAGCACAGTCTGGTCCTGCATTTGGCTAGTTTACCTTGTGTTCCCAGCTGCAGTCAATTGTGTGTAGGGTCTGCATAGACAAGGGTCATGCAGTTCCTAGGGCCACATGGCATGCTAGTGTGGGTCTTGGAGCAAGCAAGTGCAAGGAAGCAGGAGGGAAGCCAGAGGAGCAAGAGGAAAATAACTCTTTGTCTCAGGGTTTTAACCAGGAGCTTACCAATTAAGCCTTCAGGATTTCACCTGCTTACAGAGGCTCTGCCATGCTGGCCAATGATCTTTGTTCCCCAGGCTAGACTGACAGACAAGCACCTTCCCTACATCACCCCAACTTCACTGAGCATGCGCCCATCTTCCCCTTTGTTGGACTCCTTCCCCTGTGATTTGCAGAGAATGGACAGGTGGTTCCTTGAGAAGTGTGAAATTGCAGCTTCCTAGGATGAGCATGCTTACAATGTCTGGCCTCTCTTTTGCCTTCTTCCTATTATTAATATTAACTAGCTACTCATGATGGTAACAATCCCACATCCAGTAAAGGAAAGAAGGCAGTTCTATCTCCACTTTATATAAGGAAACTTAGGCTGAGAGAGAAAGAATGACCTAAGGCCACAGGACCAGAAAGTGGCCAGGCCTGCCTGAATTCCCTTGTCTTTCGGTGAACACTGTGATGGAGGGGAGGAAGAAATCTGAGCCAGACACTGAAGATGCCTGTGAAGAGTTCTCAGTCTGGTGGGAAGGTGGACATCAATACTCCACTCTCAAGAATGTTCACCAAGCACAACTTGGTCACCTGGTGACTGTATCACAGGGTATCCTGGCCCCTTCCCGGGAGCTGCAGCCTGCTGGGTGTGGAGATTGCACACCAGGGTCAGAGCAGTGACAATCCCCAAGAAGTCTCAGTCTGGGCAAGGTTTCAACTCAAATGAATTCATGGCCTAGACAGTCATTCATTCATCCATCCATCCACTTGTGTGGTTTTTCATTCAGTTGCCATACAGTACTGAGAGCCATTTGTGTACCCAGCCTATATTTACTGAGGCAGCCTTCCCTTCCTCTCCAAACATCTGTCCTGAGTCCTCAGCTCTTGGGACTGAGCCCTGTGTCTGATTTGTGTATGTCCAGGACTGCTGCTCAGTCCCAGGACAGGGACCTGGTTTCACTCCTCCCTAGCTGACCTAGAAGAGACTATACACGCTCTTTGGTGCCCTGGACCTTCTCTTTGCTGTTCCCAGCACTCCTTCTCGAGGAATGGGTGTTCTGGGCCCTATTGTAAGGGCATAGGTTGTGTGAGCACAAAGAACACACTCCTTAGGTCTACTGATCAGATCCATAGCAGAAGTCGGAATTGGAGGGGCCCAGGTCACAGGGGTTGTCTCTGTTCCCCACTGTACTGATGAGAAAACTGAGGCAGCCGATACCCTCACCCCCTGACAACATAACTCCTAGTTCTGCCAAGGCCTGAGCAGCTATCCTGGGTGGTCCTCTGGCCTCACATTTGGATGCCTTGATGGGGTTGGGGGATGGTCTCTCTGGAATGGGCTGCTGGAAGATGTGATGGGGGAAGGGTAGCTGCTCCCATTCTGAGGACATTCCTTCCCAAAGTGCTTTTGATCTCTAGTGAGCCTGGCCCAGATCTCCCAGTTCTGCTCCAGGATTCCCTGCATGAAGGACAAAGAGGTGTGTGTGTGTGTGTGTGTGTGTGTGTGTGTGTGTGTGTGTGTGTGTAGGGGTGGGCTGTGCGAGAGAGTGAACAGGCAGGATAACGCCAAAGGATCGTTTTAGGGTTCATTCTCCAGTCCTCCTTGACAATGAGGGTCTCTTCAATGGTTCCTGAGGGCGCACACACTGACCATTGACGTGTGAAATTAGGTGGGGACACGGGTCTACAGGACTGCACACACACATGCACGCTCTGCATGGGTATCGGTGTGTTGCGGGATTGTGAGCACCTTGAGGACCTGGGTACATTCAATGGTGCCGCCAGGGATGCTCCAGAGACTTCTGTCTCCCTCTAATCTCCATCAGCATCACCAGGGCCCCTTCCTTTGATGTGGACAGAACTATCTGCGTCAAGAGCCACCAGTCTGTTTAAGTGGACTCCTAGATAAGACATTCTGGAGCGCAGACATGAACTGAGCACAAGAATGTTCTGCAGATCAAATTCCGTTTCGAGGGCAGCGCACGTCCTCACTCTGGGGTCGGGGTGCGGTCGGGCGAGCCTGAATGCGGGGAGCGCTGCCCTGGCCTAGCGGGCACCCCACAGGGTAGGTGCATCTCACCCGCGGCCAGGCCCTGTCTTTGTTTCGCCAGAGACATTGGTTGTCCCTACAGGGGCCCCGCCGCCTTCTCGGGCCGTGGGGGGGACAATGGAGGGAAAGATCTGGCAGAGGAGACGGTCCAGACCCAGGCTGGGTGTGCCTGGAGCCCCGGCTACTCCCCCCGTCCTCCCCCTTTCGGGTCTGCGGGGCCCCCGGAGCCGCCAGGCGGCGGGCCGGGCGGCGCCCTGCGGGCGACACTGGCCCTTTGTTACCTGCTCGGCGCGGAGCGGACGAGTGCTACGTGCAGCCGGGGAGGGCGGGCTGGGGGCGCCCGGCCCACCCCTTTTCTCTCGGCTCGGAATCCCCCGCCTTCGTCCGCCGCGGGGCCGGGGGCCTCCTGGGGCATCCTTGCAAAACCTGCTCCGCGCCGCTCTCCGCCCCCGTGGGGCACCTGCTGTCTTGCCCCTCGCGGGGACTGCCCGCCCACCGTCCCCGAACCAGACCGTATTTTCCCTTCCGGATGCGGGCCACCTGCCCTTCCCCAACCCCACCTCCTGACAAACTGGAACCCCCAAGACCCAGCTCAGAGTCTGCTTCTGGGAAGGCCCCTCTGACTCCCCGTTTTAGTCACTCTGTTCGGGCAACCCTTGTGTCTGCTCAATCCGGGTTGCGGCTTGTCACCCCTCAAAACTCAGGGCGGGGCTAGCACCCTGGGCAGCCAGGCTGCGTCCTCCCCAAAGCTGTCTTCAGTGGGGGAGTGAATGAGTGACATCGGAGCCAGGCAGGAAGGAGCACCCAGGTGTCCCTGAGCCCAGGTGCCCCTGTCCGCTGCCTGATGGTTGTTTGAGCTGCTCAGTTGTTGCCACCTACTTTTGGGACCTCTTGGGTGACCTGAGACCCTTCATTTGCATGACCTGCTCAGCCAGAACCTCTGGCCTCCCAGCTCTGCCCAGACTGATACACTCCAGGCACAAGGGGCAGCCAGACTCTTTCAAGGCTGTCCCTCCTGGAGTAGCCCTACCTGATTCTTGGGGTTTTGCGGTGATCTGTGCCCCTGAATGTTGTGCTTTACGCATAATGTTGCATTTCTCCCTCATTGTCACCCTGAAATATGCTCTATCTCCCACTTGACGCTGGTGCCTTTTGCTTCAGGGCCTCCCGGGGGACAACTGGTTCTCTGAACTGCTCCCCATTTCCCCCACCCCACCCCGCCTTTCGGGCCAGAACTGGGCAGGGCTGGGATTCTTGCACTAGGCCAAGTCAGGCTGGGGCCCCTGTGGCTTTGCACCTGACAGAGGAATTCGGAGGGGAGAAAGTGCAGGGTGTGGTGAGAGACCTGAGATTCGGGCTGAAGGAATGTGGGGCTTCAGACGGAAACCTAGCAAAAGGTAGAGAGGACCGAGAGAGCTGGCTTTCCCAGGCCCTGGGAAACAAAGACTAGTTTGAATGACAAAGGTCCCCTGGGGACCGAGGACCGCTGGTGAGGAAGGGAGTGTGGGAAGAGGAGGGTCAGAAGGGCAGGAAGGAAGCTGCCCTGGGGTTCCCATCTACAGCGGCCCTTTCAAGTCCTGTTAAACCTGTAACAATGAGAGGAACTGACAGAAGGACACTATGGGCAAAGGATGATTAACGTAATTCGCTGAGGAAATATAAAAACTTGAAGAAAATGCTAGAAATTCCCCAGTACAAAGAAAAGGGGATGATGGCTTCTCTTTCCTATAGAATTGGTCAAGATGAAACAATAACGAGAACACCAGATGTCGGTGAGGAAGCCAGTGCCTTTTTCTCTGCCGAGGAGCGAAGCTATGGAATGTTTCCTATGTACATACCACTGACAGTATGTACGTACAAACACTTTAAAAAGAGTTAGACTTTTAAAAATATATATTTTTATTGATTTTTAGAGAGAGCATGGGAGTGAGAGAACTATTAATGAGAGAGAAAGAGAAACAGGATAGGCTGCCTCCTGCAGGTACCCCGACTGGGATCGAACCCACAACCGGGGTATGTGCCCTGATGGGGAATTGAACCCCCACATTTTGGTGCACAGGACAATGCTCCACACTGGCCAGGGCTAAAAGAGTTATCCTTTGATTTAGCAATTATATAGTCCAGAATATATATATATCCTAAAATAAAAGATTATTTATCCCTGCCTTATTTATAACAAGGGGAAGTTGGAAATACCCTAAAGTTCAATGACAGGAAGTTGGGTAAATACCCTAAATGTTCAATGACAGGAAGATTCATAGATGGAAAGCTGTACAGAAATGAAATATTGGGCACTTGGTGAATATTAAACATATTAAGAAACACTTAAGATATGTTGGTAAATGAAAAGGGGAAGTGAAAATAGCATGACTCCAATTTTATGCAATGTCTATATAAATAGGCACAAGATCTAACATTCATAGTGCTGGGCTGGATGTTCTACCCTGTGCTAAGCACTGGACCCGGTTTCTTATTCAAGCATCACAGCAGCGTTGCAAGGGAGATTCTAGTAACTGCATTGGGGCTCTTGGGGTGAGGGGTGGTGGGGGGACAAGGAGGGGAAAAAGGGGCGGAGAGAACACTCCTCACACACAAACAAGGAAATTCACCAAAATGTTAAGTCTGAAATGAGAGGGCATGAGTTGTCCCCCATCAGTTCTACCCCCCAGACATTCCACTTCCAAAGAGGAACTGTACTTTCAGTTTTCTTTTTAATACTTTTTTATTGACTTTTTAGAGAAAGAGTGAGATAGACACATTGAACAGCTGCCTCCTGCATGACCCCTACTGGGGATCGAACCTGAAACCATGTGCCCTGACTGGGGATCGAACCTTGATCTTCTGGTTCATAGCTCAACACTGAACCACTGGGCAACTCCAGCCGGGCTAGTTCTCTCCTTTATACTTTCTGATCCTTTCCAAATTTCCTTCAATAAAAGAATATAAAATAAACCATTAGAAATATTTAAAATTGATTTTAAAGAGAGAGAAGAAATGAGAGAGATTTGTTGTTCCACTTATTTATGCATTTATTGGTTACTTCTTGTATGTGCCCTGACCAGAGATGGAGCTTGAAACCTTGGCATATCAGGATGATGCTCTAAACAACTGAGCTACCCAGCCAGGGCTAGAAAAAAAACTTTTTAAAAATCCTCACTTGAGGATATGCTTATTGATTTGAGAGAGAGAGAGAGAGAGAGAGAGAGAGAGAGAAACACACACCAAATCAATGTGAGAGAAAACATCAATCTGCTGCCCTCTGTACACGCCGTGACCGGGGATTGACCCGCAACCTAGGTATGTGCTCTGACCTGTAACTGAATCCACGACCTCAGTTAGTTACACAGACATCACTCCAGCCAACCAGGCCACACCAGCCAGGGCGAAGGCTAGAAATTGTAAAACCACAGATATAATTCGTTTAAAACTCTCTCTTATTTTTGATGTGGGTGGCCGTTTTCTTCTTTGTATTCACTTACTGGTGCTGCTGTAAAAGAGTGCCAAAAATTGAGTGACTTAAAAACCCCACAAAAGTTTACTGCCTCACAGTTCTGGAGGCTACAAGGCTGAAATCAAGGTATTGGCAGGTGGGTTCCTTCTGAACGTGTGAGGGAAAGGTCTGTTCCAGGCCTTTGTCTCATCTCTGGTTGCTTCTGGTGTCCTTGTCGAGTTTTCCCCTATGTGACTTCACATCATCTTCAACCCGTGACCCTGAGCCCTCTGAGATGGGTGTGGCAGGGGGGTGGGGATGGGGGAGCCCTCCACAAGGGCGAGTCTGTCCTTGGACATTGTGGGTCCCCTTGGACTTGCCTCACTATGTGACCTCAGAAAGGTCTTTAGTCTCTTTGGGCTTCACTTTCCTCCTTCATATATTGGGGGCTTATTACTTACCTTCCAGGATTGGGAATGAGGTGATAGGTGAAAAGTGGCTTCCCTGGAGCTTCATCTTTCTCAGGAAGTGTCCTCTTTCTCCCTTCTCAAGGTGGAAGAGGTTTTGAGGAGGGGGTGGCTGGGAGAATACTGGCCCAGGGGTAATCATTTAGGGCTGGGTTCAAGTTCTAGTCCTGTTTGTCCCTAGCTGCAAGATCACTGTGAGTCTCAGTTTCTTTGTTTGTGGGATGGGGAAAATATCTATGCCCACCTGAGCTACTGTGATGAGTCTCAGAGCAGAAGAGGAATGAAGACTGTAGAGGTAGGACTGGGAAAGCCAATGCAGGTGGGATATGTTCAGGGTTAATGAGGCCAGAGAATATGGTAGGGGGTTGATCATAAAGGGCTATGAAAGTTAGTTTGTGCTTTACCCCACAGAGGTGGGAAGCCAGCAGAAATCTTTGAAATGGTAAGAACATCATCTTTGTGATTTAGGAAGATCATGGAGTAGTAGTTTGGAAGATAGAGTGGAGAAGCCAAGCAGCAGGGAGACCTGATGGGAGCCTATTGCAGGGTTCAGGTAAGACAGGGCGACAAGGCCTTGGGATGGAGAAAGGGAGCTGGCTCATAAGGTATTTAGGAGGCAGGAGACAGTACTTGGTGATTGACAGTATGTTTGGGCAGGCAGAGTCAGGTTTGTGGCTGGTGGTTGTTGATCACCCAGTAAAGAATACAGGAGGAAGAGCCAGTTTTGGAGGGAATAAGGGAAACCCATTGGTTTTGAATCTGTAAAGGGTTGGAGGAAGAAGAGGTACTCTGGAAAGGGTCCTGAGAAAGATCCAACAGGTTGACAATTGGGGAAGACCCATCTCGTGTAAGCCCAGGTAGGAGAGTGCAAATAGGAATGTGAGCAACAGTATGAAAGTGTGCCTCCTGCTGGGGGGGTCCTCCATGAGAGAGGGTTCCCAGGCCTTCCCTGGACTCCCTGCCTCACCTGGGGGCTCAGTGTGTCCTTTGGTAACACCAACTACTAGTTTAACCCCAAGGCCTTTTGGGTCTCAGTTTCCTTCTCCACCCAAGGGTGTCATAATTCTTCTTGCCCTCCAGCAGTATTGGGAGCTTCGGATGAGAAACTGGAGAAAATGTTTTTAAACTTCTCAAGAGGTGATCTCTGGCTCAGCTCTTTTAAGTCTCTGGCCTTTCCAGAATTTGGCTGGCTATGTTTTATCTTGTCTCTGGTGGCTCCTTGGCTCACTCTTTTTCTTCTCTGTTCTAACTTGTTTTGTGGCTGCTGTCAGTCCATGGCTGGCCCATCCTGCTGGTTTTTACTGAGTCACGCATTCAGCATTCAGCCTTGACTCTGCTCTTTGCTCTACTGCATCTCTCCTCTCTTTCTTGGATCTTCAAGTGCTTCCTTCTTTTCTACCATCTTTTTTTATCTCCCCTCCTAGATGCTCAAGTAAGTAAGTGTCTGCCAGCTCCCTCTCCATCTACACTCCTTCTTAACCAAGTTTCTGAAATGATTATTTACATTTCTCATCTCCCCTTGTCTCTTAACTCTTTGTAATTTGACTTTAATTCATTTCTCCAGTGAAAGTTTTTGTAATGACCATTGTTGTGGGCTGGACACTGACCCTCCAAATGTTATAAATCCTAACACTTAGAACCTATGAATGTGAACTTATTTAGAAAAATATTTGTAGATGTGATTAAGTTAAGGATGTCAAGATGAAGTTATCCTGGATTTAGGGTGGACCCTAGGTATAATGACAAGTGCCTTTGTAAGAGAAAGTCAGAGGGATTTGAGACTGAGACAGAGGAAAAGGCAATGTCAATGCAAAGGCAGACATTGGAGTTATGCAGCTATAAACCAAGGAAAACAAAGAATCAGCAGTCACCACAAGCTAGGTGGGAGGCATGAATCAATTCTCTTTCAGAGACTCAAAAGGAGCCAACCCAGCCTGGCTGATGTAGCTCAGTGGTTGAGCATCATCCTATGAATCAAGGAGGTCATGAGTTCGATTCCTGGTTAGGGCACGTGCTTGGGTTGCAGGCTCGATCCCTAGAGGAGGTGCACAGGAGGTAGCTAATCAATGATTGTCTCTCATCATTGCTGTTTCTATCGCTCTCTCCCTCTACCTTCCTCTCTGAAATCAATAAAAATAAATTATATATATGAGCCAACCCAGCAGACACCTTATTTAAGACTTCTATCCTCCAGATGAAACAATGCATCTCTGTGGTTTGAAACCATTCAGTTTGTGGTAATTTGTTATGGCAGCCCAAGAAACAAATTCAGTAATAATGATAGCAGCCAACATTTATGGAGTGGCTATCCTGTGCCTGGCACAATTCTAAGTGCCTTATTTTATTTAATTCCCCCACCGACCCAATGAAGTAGCTATGAAGATACAAAGGTAATGTCAACATAATCAAGTTAGTGAGGGTTTGCCATATCTTGTTATAAAAACAGAACCCTTCACCTGAGAGATATGTTTTATTATTTTTCTCTTTTCCAGATGAAGATCTGCAGACCACAAACTTATGCAATTTTCCCAAGGTTATACAAGTATGTAGTAAAGCCAGGGTTCCCACCCTGGTAAATCCTGTGGGTGCCCTTAACCACTCTGCACTTCTTCTAAGGTCAGGAATAGAGAGGGAACTGGGGAAGCTGATAAGTAGACTGATCCAGAACTGCTTTTTTGTTTTGTTTGTTTTTACAATGGAAGGAATGGAAGGGGCAAGGAGAAGATTGGGGACCTTGATAACCTCACAGAGCTGAGTATAAGAGGGAAATATCTGTGGTGAGGGGGGGCAGACACTGCCACCCCAAAATATACTTCTTTGGATATTGGTTGTTTTAAGCAAGTTACTTTTAAGAACTAGAGGACTCAGGAAAAACCACTGACCATCTCTCTAACAGCCCAAATTTAGAAAGGATCTGTTCCAGGAAGGAAGCTATCATCATAAATAACCATTCTTTAATATGAACCAGTATATGACAGGGAGGAACCTCGCAAGGCCTCCTTGACCAAAGTCCTCCAGTGTCCCACTGTTAAAGATGGCCCAGCAAACATTTGTTTAACAAACATTTGTTTTTCCATCTCCATGTGAACTGTCTTCCTTCCTTTCGAGGTCCCAAACCACAATCCTGGTTTCTCCTTAGCTCAAGGTGGCAGATAAGCCTTAATTGCCTGATCTGCCCTTGGGCCCCAAATTCTTATGAAAGCCCCATATGAACATAAGTAATTAAATTTAGTTATTTTCTCTTTGTTAATCCGTCTTATGTCAATTTGACTATTAGACCAGCCAAAAGAACCAAGAGGGGAAATACTCCTTCTCCACAATTGGTGACCCAGCCAGGAGGCCTTTCTAGCTGGACACGGTTCACACCGGCCCTGTGGCAAATGAAGAGATCTTGGGGCATCTCATACAAATTGAAGAAGGTCAGGGCTCTCATTATGTTAGCCTTTCCCCCTTTCTCTGTGGGACCTGATGGAAGTAAAAGTGGTGAGATTAGACCAGCCAGAGAACTGAGAAGGGAAAAGGGGAAACTTCCCCCTCTCCCACATCAGCATCAGCCTGGAGTTTAAAATTCCAGAGCTGGAGCAGTTCTGGGTGATAAGGTCTAGGTGTGGTTGAACCTTAGGAGTGGTGGGGGCCACAGGAGACTGTGAGCAGATTCTACTAGGTCAAGACGCCTGGACAGAGATCATACCAGGGGAATTTAGGGGACTGCTCTGGGAGTTCAAACGGCCGAGCAATCATTCTTTGTGCTTATCATGAAATAAATGGAACCTGGGCTGGTCCTTAGAAGCAAACAAACAAAAAGGAGATGAAAGCCAGAAGGGCTTCTCAGGAACAGGCACAGAAAGAACAAAACCACAGAAGAATGAGTGCATGGGGCATTTAGTTTATAATTTAAGTTGGCTGTAGTTAAGGGTGCATGAAAGGGTATGATGGGACTTGAGTTTTGAAAGTGTCCTAATTTGGGGACCCTGCCAAGCAGATGCTGAATCAAGGATTTAGGTGCAAGTATTTGAGAGGATGTCTCCAGAAAGTGTAGTGACAGAATGGGGGAGAGAGACAAAGAGGGGAGGAAAGCCAATGAAAGATGAACAAATTACCACTTGGATAACTGGACTCAGTTCCATGGGGATCTTCTGAGAGATGGTGCAGAACATGCTTCAGAATTGTCCGACAGGGGGACAAGGAAATCAGAATATTTGTTCACCAAATCTGAGCTGTCCCTCAAGCCTGCTGCCACAGAACAACCACAGAGCTAAACTGACTAGGACATAAAGTCCATTTTTAAATCGTCTACTTTGTACCACGTGCTTTATCTGCATTATCACTCTTTTTTAAAAAAATTTTTTTAATTGATTTTTTTACAGAGAGGAAGGGAGAGGGACAGAAAGCTAGAAACATTGATCAGCTGCCTCCTGCACACTTCCTACTGGGGTTGTGCCCGGAATCAAACCTGGGACCTTTCAGTCCACAGGCCAACACTCTATCCACTGAGCCAAACCAGTTTTGGCTGCATTATCACTCTTAAAAATCGGGAAACAAAGACTTAAAAAGGCTGAACCATAGGCACCGTGTCACAGCTAATAAGTGGAGATCAGATGTTTTTGACCAAGCCCTTTCTCTTCACTATACCTACCTGCACATGTCACATGGCCTCAGGAAATCAGTAAAATGCCAGCAACAGTCCTGGATAAATGCTCAGCTCTTTAAGCTTCTAAATTATGTTTGCTATGGCTGTGCCAAGTCCCTGAGAACCCTGAGAGCCCGAGATAGACAATACCCACATTTGACAATGAGAAGACCCAGATCCAGTGACATGAAACGGGCTTATCCCGATAGTTTCATGGCCGGTCTCTACATTTTGACCACAGATTGCATTCTTTGACCTCACCTGTCCTGGACACATGTATATGTCAGCAGGGAGCCCAGAGAGGAGGAGAGCTAATGGAGTGTGATCAAGGACAGTAACAGGGAGAAGGAAAGGAGGGGCTGGTGGAAGCTCATCTGAACCCAGGCACTCAGACATTATTACCAAGAGCCTTTCTCTCCAAACTCTGATTCAGCTGTCTTCTACACTGGTTTTATTTTTAGAAAGACTCTCCTTGTGCTTAGCAGCCCCAGCAGAAAAAGAGCATCTCTTCCATAACATATCCAGCATGGCACCCAAGATAGACTTTTAGTGGCTCTCCTGGGATATGGGCCCATCTCTTGGAAATATGCGCAGAATGATTGACACTGCTAACTGGCCACTCTTAGGTTGTGGAACCAGCCCTGAAGCCAAGGAAAATGGTCACAGAAACACAAAGGGAAGGCAAGTACACTTTGTCCAGACACTGGGAAGAAAGAAACAACATACTAAGTACCTCCATTTCCTGATAAAGAAACTGAGGCTCAGCCTACAGAAGTGCCTTGGCCCAGGCTGTATAGCTGGTATCTGGTATGGCACAATTCCAAACCAGGTGCTGTCTCCAGAACTTGTGCTCCCCGAGAGCAGCAGACAAGGTCTTTTTCATTCTTGGATCTCCCCATGCACTCCTCCCCGAAACCTTAGCCGATTTCAGTGCTACTCAAAGTGTGGTCCAAGGCCTGTGCTGGTCTGCAAACTCTATTACCAGTCCCCAGTGAGTTAAATACCAGAATTCTGAGTATTTAAAAACATGCTGCAGCAATTTGGCACTGCTTTGACACTCAAGTGCAGCAATACAAAAAGATGGATCTGAGATGTGTTGCAAATTATTCGAGAAGCATTGCTCAATGTGGTCATCTCTTCAATAAAGACACGAGCAAAAGAAACCATGATGGCGTTAGAGGATCCCCTATGGGGAGGCCCAGATGGTGGTTCTGTCACTCAGCCTTCCTAGGAACTCCACCTTTCATGCAGGCCTCTGCAGCTGGCTTGCTTCTCTCACCTACCAGCCCGTCAGACAGGCAGGCTCAGGCCCAAGCAGCTCCAGTGCCCAAGGGCTGTCGGTTCTATCCAGCGAGAACTGGCTGATTCTGCCCAGAGCCCACAGGCACCTAGCACTGTGAGCCAGGGCCCCACCCACCTGTGTTTCCACACTGTGTCCTGGAGGGAGGGTAACGGCTGACATAAACTGTCTTTGAAAAGCCACCCGAAGAACAATTTCTTTTTAAGCTGAAGTAAAAGGTCAACTTTAGGATCAAGTTGTCTTCTTCCATCTTGCCACCAGGGATGTGTCATGGCTCTTACCTTTGCTTCCTCCTTGGTTGGAAAGTCTCTGATGCCAGGATCTTGGGTCAACAGAGCAGTTCTGGGCACAAATGTTTCTCAAAGCCAGGATGATGAAAGTTGGCAAGTGTGAGTCAGGGAAGATGCCCAGAAGCCAGTTCAGTCCTTTGATGGGGGCAGAAAAACCCTTCATCTGGCTCTGTTGTCACTTACCTGTCCCATCATGCCTGGTGCAATGAAAGGAGCCTGGTACCTTAGGTTAGAAACTCAGTTTTGCTATTTTGCTGAGTAATTTGGGGCTGTTTGCATCATCTTTCTGTATCTCAATCTCCCTGTATCATGTAATCTCTCTGTATCTGCATTTGGAGAAGGGTAAACACCCCCCTGACAGCCTGATTCTAAGGTAATGCTGTAGAGCACCTGCTACGCATAGACTCTCAGAGAACAGAGAGAGTAGGAGAATGTTTTCTCCCCCTTCCAGGCACCTGGGGAAACTGATAAGAACTTTGGCATAGAGACACACTGGCCTGGTTCTTCTTGCTCAGGCTCAGTTACCTCTCACTGTGTGACCATGGGTAAGTTTCTTAGCTTCTCTGAGCCTTGATGACCTCATCTGTAAAGAGCAAAACGTGCACCTGCCAAGGTTGCTGTGAGGATGAAATGCAAGCAGATATACAGAAGAGCTTAGCACACAGTAGATGCTCACTATATACTCATTAATTTAACACCTATTTGTTGGGGACGAGGTCCATTAGGCCAGGCATTGAGAATACCCGGCTGAGCAAAAGATCTAGTGCCTTTCCGAAGAATTTAGAAAGGGAAATGATGTTGTAAGAGAAACATTAGCACACAGAAAATCAAGTCACAACTGTGGCACCTACTGCAAAGTGAGGTACTGAGTACTACGTGAAGGTGTGACAAGGCAATTCAATTAACTAAAGAAAGTCATGGAGGGCTTCCCTGAGGAAGTGATAATTAAACCAAAGTCTGAAGCATGAGTGGGAAGAACATTCTGGACAAGAAATAACATGTGCACAGCCCTGTAATGGGGGAACCCAGTTGGTTAAAGGTACTGAAAAGAGGTCAGGGGTCAAGTGGGGATGGAGAGGAGAAGAAGCCAGACCTGACAGGTCTTGAAGGCTGTGTTATGGATTTCAGTCTTTGTCTATATCTTAAGTGGAGGTGGGGATGACATAATCACACTGTCAACAAAATCTCTCTGGCTTCAGTTTGGAGGTGAAGTTAGAAGACCATTGCTATGATGTGGATGAGTAATGAAGTTTTGAGTTAAGGTGGTGATGATAGAGATGGGGAGGAGGAAAGAGAGATAATCAAGAGATGGATGGTACTTGGTAAAGCATTTCCTAAGTGTATCAAGAGCAATTCCTGTCCTTATTGGTGGTATTTAGTGGTTAGTATCGGCTTGTGCACTGAAGGGTCGAGGGTTTAATTTCTGGTCAAAGTCATGTAATTGGGTGGCAGTTTCAATCCCCAGCCCTGGCCCTGTTCGGGGTGTACACAGGGGGCAGCCAACAGATGTGTTTCTATCATATTGCTGTTTCTCTCCCTCTCCCCCTCCCTTCCACTCTTTCTAAAAATCAGTGGGGAAAAAAATCCTCTGGTGAAGGTTAACAATAACAAAAAAGAGCAATTCAAGGCTCCTGGCTTGCACTAGCTCTTTAATGGTGGTAGAAGAGGAGCAGGATTGGGGAATAAACCCATGAGTCTGGTTTTGGACAGGCATTGCCGAGCTGTCTAAGAGGCAATTACCCCTTTCCCATTGGATTTAATGAGCTGCAGTTCTCCAGCACCTTTATCAGGTGTGTTTTCATGAGTGATGGAGCATAAAGTCTATAAAAGGGCACAAAGAGACTTGCAGGGTTGTTCATTGGCATAATGGTGGTGGTTTCTCTAGTGTATACATAGAGAGGAACTTACCAAATTATACATTTCCAACATGTGAGGTTTATTGTGTCAGTTATACGTCACCAAAGCTGTCAGAAAAGGTTGAGTGGAGGCGAGGACGTGGAGACAGAGTGCAGACAGCCCCTTTGAGGATGGCAGTGGAGGTAAGAAAGGCAGAGTGGTTGCTGAAGGGGCTGTGAGGTTGAAGGAGTTGGCTTTTGTTTTTGTCTAACAAGGTGGTTTGACTATATTTAAAGACTAGTGGAGAAGTAGAGAGAGAAAATCCAAGACTAAAAAGGGATAATAAGAAATACACAGTTCCGGAAGAATGGAGAAGGAGGGTGGCAACATCCAGGTGGAGAATTCTCCTTTGATGAAAATGACAGCTCCCATGTTGAAACAGAAGGGAGAAAAAAAGAGGGTGTGTGTGTGTGTGTGTGTGTGTGTGTGTGTGTGTGTGAATATAAGGATGGTGTCTTCTTTCGCTGTCGCCAATGAGAATGAAGGCAAAGCATGCAGGTTTGAGGAGTGTGGTGAAGGTGTGCAGTGGTCATTGGTAAGAGTTGATATGAGCAGTGTCCAGAGCCCATTGGAGGTGAGAGATCCCAGAGTTTTAGGGAAGCCCCCTGCCCTGTGGTGTGCTGGTCTCAGCAGTGTGTGGCTGCTGGCTATAGTCCTGGAGAAAGAAGAGTGGGAGGGATTTGCTCCACTAGTGAGATCTAAAGACAGAGGGCCAAGAGAATTCATGGCACTGGCAAGACTGTTATTGAAATATTACACCTTGACTCTGAGCTGTAATAAAGAACATGATTAATACCTATTAGAATGGTTATCATAAAAAACCAAACAAAAAACAAAACAAACAAACAAAAAACCCCATAAAAGGTAACGAGTGTTGATGAGGATGTGGAGAAAAGGGAACCCTTGTATACTGGTGGTGAGAATGTCAGTTGGTATAACCACTGTGGGAAACAGTATAGAGGTTCCTCACAAAATTAAAAATAGAACTACCATGTGATCCAGTAATTCCGCATCTGAGTATTTATCCAAAGGGAATGAAAACAGAATCTTGAAGAGATATCTGCACCCCATGTTTACCGCAACATTATTCACAATAGCCAAGACAGAAACAATATAAGTGTTCATCAATGGATGAATGGATAAAGAAGATGTGGTATATGGAATATGGAATATTACTCAGCCATTAAAAAGAAGGAAACCCTGCCATTTGCGACAACATGCATAGACATTAAAGGCTTATGCTAAGGGAAATAAGCCAGAGCAAGACAAATGCTACATGGTATCACTTCTATGTGGATTTTACAAATAACACAAAACAACAAAAGTCAAACTCATAGAAACTAAGAATGGAAATGGTTGCTGGGGCTGGGGATAAAAAGAACATGAGGTAGAAGAGGGGTGATAGATGGGAAGAAATTAGAGGGTCAGAGGCTGAAGATGCCAGTGTGATGCAGAGCAGATGCAAAGGACTTGTGGGAAGAATGGAGATTGTGGTCAGACAGTGGGATGTTCATATTGGGGGTTTTGTGGTTGTCAAACAATTATGGTTGTCAACAGGGTTTAAGGTGAAGTTGTGTATTAGACAGACTCCCAGAATGTTAGACCCCAGAGTAAGGATGATGGGCCAGATACAGAAACTCATCAGGGCGGAAAGCTCCAGATGCCTAGCAAGGGGTGAAACTGAGAAAACAAGAACCTCACCCCCAGGGTAAGCTTTCCTCTCCTAGCATATGGCTGGTCCAGCAGTTTAGACCCTTTGACCTTTTCCTCCTTAAAGTTAACATCTAGGCCTCAGTTGTATTTCAGCTCCAGGCCCAGAAAAGCAGCAAAACCAGACAAGTGGCGCCTTGGCTGCCTCAGGACCAGCTGCATTGACTAATGACCCCCTGCCCTAGCACCGACCAATCAGAGGAGACCATGACCCAAAAGAGCACAGCTGGAAATCTGATGAATATTCTATTGAGACCCTCCACTGAGATCTACCCTAAGATTGCAAGAAAGAGTTAAATATGCTCAGGACAGAGAACCCAGTGCATGCTCTTCTCCAAGGAGCAGGCCCATACATTCCTCCACTGGCACCTGTCTCCAACCACTGAGTCTCCAATGAGACTTGCAACCAGGGGAGTAATGGGCAGCAGCAGCTCATCCTGGGCTCACCCCCTGGACCTGTCTCTATGGCCCCCTTTTCTCTGACTTCTCAGTGAGCCAGAGCAGCCCAGCCTAGGCTTTCCTGTGCTTCTTCTATGCCCTTCCTTGTTTCACTGTCCCAAGTATACTTTGGCTGCCATCTTGGACCCAATGTCCCATTGACTCTGTGCTGTGTAGCCCTTCCCTTTGGATATCCCATTCCCTGTCCTTAAATTCAGTTTTTCTCTTCTTATTTTTAATTATTTGCTTTTTAAAAAAAATATTATTGAAAGTATTACATAGATCCTCTTTTTTTGCCCCATTAACCTCTTCCAGCCCACTCCTACCCCCTCCACCAGGTTCAGTTTTTCTTAAATCACTGTCTGCTATTTAGCTTGCCAATTCCATACCACCATGTTAACCTTACACCGTGGGAAGTGGTGAATGACCGAGTGGATGAATGAGTGAATATATTGATGTGGTAACCTGACACAATTTCTTTCTGTAATTAGCCTAATTAGTCTTTCTCCTCCTCCTCCTCCTCCTCCTCCTCCTCCTCCTCCTCCTCCTCCTCCTTTTTTTCATACTTTGATTCACAATGACCTTGTCCCAAACCCCTAGATGTTTTCTTTCAGGTTTTGGCTCAAAAGGTCCCTTCCACCAAGAAGCTTTCCCTGACTCCTACTCCAGGAAAGGTCCTTATAATAATTAAACACTCTCTGAAGTACAGACCCCCATACCATTAACACACACCACTGTTCTTCTTACCATGTTGTTCAGAGTCTAGCCAGAGGGTAGGAGGAGAGGCAGGGCGGTACAGGAATTAAGGACTAGAGTTTCTGGAGCCCAATAGGACAGATGACAAATCTCGGCTCTGTCATTCCAGAACTGTGTGACCTCAGGCAGGTGGTAGTCATCTCTCTGAAACTCGGTCTCCTCCTCTATCTTCTGCCTCCACCTCAGATGAAGAATAAACAAGACCTCTGATGCCTGGATGATGCCATTAGCAGAGTGTCCAACACATGGCACTTCAGAATGGTGCATTGATGATGGTGAAGAAGATAGAGGGAGGCAGTGGACCTACAGTAGGAGGAGGAGGACGTCTCAATCAGAAGCAGATGGATTCAAATCCTTGCTCACTCCCTGGCTAGCTGGGTCACTTGGGACAACAAACTTTACTTCTCTGAACCGTAGTGCCCTCATCTGCAAAAATGGATGTGCTAGGTGGTTGGGAGGACTCACTGAAGGGTGGCGTGAAAGTTCCCAGAATGGTGACAGATCCTCAACAGATGTTTGCTCTTGGTCCTTTCACGTTTGGCATGAGCTCCTGTGTGCCAACATAAGAAAAATTCTACCCTGTGAATGATTTTTGTGAGCTTATTTAAGGTAAACTGTCGACAAAAGCCAGGAAGCAGATCGAGCTAATGCTCTGGAGAATGGCAGTTTTGCACCTTGTTTTATTATACATTACAGTCAAAGGAGGACGGGTCACATGACATCTCTTGGTGCTAGGTTAGGCAGGGGGAGAAAGGAAAGGAGGGTGGACCTCAGGGATTGGATGAAAAGTAAAATGATAGAAACATTTCTTTTACTTAAGTGGGTGCAGTGTAGTTAACAGTCAACAATTACCTTAACGACGATAATGAGAGGATGGGTGGTCTCAGCTCTGTGCTTTGAGGGGTCTGTAAAAAGGGAAGTTACTTTGTTTTTCCAAAGGCAGGTTAATCAGCCATGCTATCTTAGGTGCTTAGGTAAAGTGGAAATTAACCTTTGTTAGGGAAAAATACTGCCTTAGGACATGACTCCCCACCATAAACTTCTTTCAGTTTTAAAAAAGTTTTCATTTCAGACCATCCTCTGTGGTTACTTTAAGGCTCTGAGTTTGCAAGGCTGCCACGCAGGTCTCCCCTGAGCTTGTCAGGTTTCGTTTGTGGCCTCTTTTGGTCCACAGGTGTCTCCCTCTTAACCAGTCATTTGGAAGGGAAGGTGGATTCCCTTGGATAGACACATGGCTACCTCATGAGGAACCCTTAACTGCTGTGCCTGTTTGTCACTCAAGCAAGTCTCAGAAGTTAAGTGGCTCACTCACTGTGTCACTACAGTTTCTACCCGGCCACACTGTTGGCCCAGTTAGTCTTGTGGAATTTCCCAGGAATGTCTGGCTAGAAGTGACCTCGATAGTGAAAAGATGCCCGAGGAAGATGACCAGCACAACAACATCCTAATGCCCAGAAGGCCAAGTAGCTGAAATGCAAATCTCAGGCTGAAGATCAAAAAGGCTTTGCAACAGCCCCCTTCCCGGACGGACCCTGCCTTCTCCCTTCAGGACAGGAAAGAGCGGCTGCTGTTTGCTTAGGGAAGCGGCTCCCACAGACAGTGCCACACCTTACTGTGGCCCCTCCTTCTCCCTCTCCTCCACAGAGTGAAAGTAGGCATAACAATGTGATTCTGATAATACTGACTAAACGTTTGCTAAGGTGCGTTAAGGACTTCTTTCCACACGATACCCTTTCTCCACCTAGTTCATCTTCACAATAGCCTGTGTGGGGATGGCAGGAGAGGAAAGGGAAGGTGGCGGAGTGCCTCCGAGTAGGTGATCAGGACTCACCCCCACCCCACTGCTAATTCTGTGGTCCCCACTCCCTTTTAAGAGGATGTATCTAAAGTAAAGGTTACTGCTACCCAAAGTTAAGTTGCAATGAAAACAACGGTGGGGAGAAAGTATATATGAAATATTTCTTAAAAAGGAAAAAAAGAGCACCCAACTTTGGGTCAGAAGGCCTCTGTTTTGGTCTGGTATCATTACTGAGGGTGAAGAGTGACCCCCAGGCCTCCCCAGCTCGAGCTGGGCTCTGGATCCTGCTCCATCTGTTCTCTGGCCTCAGTCTCACAATCTCTGAAATGAGGGCATCTTTCACATCGTCTCTCTGACATGCTGCCCTGGCACACCCAGTTCGTGTCCTGATGTCCCTCTAGGTCTGCTTTGCCATCTAGGCAGATAAAAGGGCTGGGTCACCCTGTCCTGACCTCAGCTAGGACACAGGGATGGGGGCTCAGGTGGGCAGAGGGCGGGAAAGGAGCACAGTGCCCTGAGGGCAGACCTTTCCTGGCTTGGCCCAGGCATCCCTCCCTTCCCCCAGTGAGGTGGGGGCCTGGCCTGAGATCAGAAGTCGACCCACGTCAGCCCGGACCCTGCCCTCAAGTCAGGAGGCGCCTTCTGGGCGCAGAACAATGCTGGCTCTTTGAAGGAATGGGCAGCAGGGGATGGGTGTTTCTCCAAACACAGGGCCTCCTTTGCAAAACAGGCTTTGATTCCCAGGCCTGGAGGCCTCAGGTGCCTGTTGGGCGGCAGGCGGGGCTGGGGGCTTTGTTTGTCAGGAAAAGGGTTCTTGGAAACTCAGAAACAAAGCCTGGGCTGCGGGTGGTCTAAGGGAGCAGGCCAGGGCTCCGAAGGCAGTGGAGGGGGAGGGAGGGAGGTTTGGCCTGCACCTCGGACCAGCCCCTCCTCCGGGCCCAGGGTATTCCCACCTCCTCTCATGCTGGGTATCAGCAAGTGCTGTTGGATCTTCAGGCTGTCATGGTGGCTGTCTGGCTCCCCAAACCCCTTAGAGAATGGAATGGGTAAAGTTCGAATCCAGGGCACAGACTCCAAGAGGGGGCAGGAAAGAGCACTAACCCGGAGTCCACTGGCCTGCGTCCGAGGACTTAGGTCACCAAGAAGGATGATGCCTTCTGTCAGACAACATGCTGGGCATGTGACATGCATGTGTCTCTGATTTAACCCTGCTTTCTCACTTGGCAGAGGCCTGCGAGGCCCCACAGGACCTCTGAGCTCATCTCCTGACACTCCTCTTCTCGCTCACTCTTCCAGGGACACTGTCCTCCTTTCCCTTCCAGACCATGACAAACAACTGGCTGCCCCCTCTGCCCAGATCACAGGCACAGTGGCTCCTCACTCCACAGGCCATGGCTCAGCTCCTACACCCTCAGTGAGGTCTACCCAGCCACTCTCTGCCAGTGTGCCTCCCTGCCCCTGAACTTCCATGTAACCAAGCCTACTATTTTCCTCTTACAATGATTTTCACCTCTTAACATAATATACAGTGACTTACTTATTATCTTGGGTATTGTCTCTCAACTAGAATGTACGCTCCAACAGGCACCTCTGATCATCTCATCAGTCATACCCTAAGTGCCCAGCACAGTGCCTAGTACATAACTGGCACTTGCAATGTTAATTTTATGTCAAGTTGGCTAGGCCATGGTACCCAGCTGTTTGCTTAAACACTAGTGTAGATGTTGCTGTGAAGGTATTTGAAGATATGATTCATACTTAGAATCAGCTGACTCTCAGTAGAGCAGACTGCCATCCATATGTGTGGGTGGGCCTCATCCAATCACTTGAAGGCTTTAAAAACAAAGACTGAGGTTTCTTCAAGAAGAAGAAATTCTCCTGAAAATGGCCACATAGAAACCTGCTTCAGTTTCCTACCTTTTGCCTGCAAAATTTGGACTCAAGACGGCAATGTCAATTCTGACCTGAATGTCCAACCTGTCGGCCTGCCTATAGATTTTAGATTGGCCAGTCCCTTCAAATAAGGGAAAGTTGTTGGTTCCTTAAAATAAATCTATCCATCCATCCATCTACCTAGCCATCCATCACACTTCTTGGTTGTTTCTGTGGTTCTTTGGAGAACCCTGACAAATTCAGCACACAAGGAGCACTGGAGCTAAACCATATGAAATTGCTGTTTCTGTGAGTAAAAAAAGAAAAAAAAAAAGCTTAAATATCAGCAATTTCATATGGTTCAATCAAATATTTGTTGAGTGAAAATGAACGAACCACAAAACAATCCTGAGATAATGTTATTTCACTGATAAGGAAACCAAGACTCCAAGAGATAAAGCTGCTTGCTAAGAAAGGCACAGCTTACAGTGGCAGGCTGGGATTCAAACAGACTGATTCCAAGGCCCTTCGACAAGTCTTCTGGGGCCAGAATGAAAGCTCAGGTTTAAACAAGAAATGCCACCCAAAATATACCAGCCAAGCAAGGCCACACTAAATTACCACCATCAGATCCTCTCCCAAGGTGCTCCTAACCAGCCGCCCGCGGTGGCTCCCAAGCATCACACTGAAAGAGTGACTGGGAGTTGGAAGAGTTTAAATGCTCCCCAGCTGTAAGCTCTGAGGCTGCGTGAGTGGCTGTGCCAGCCTTGGCTCCCTCCATTGCAGGCATGGCTTGGGGCTGCTGGTGGCCTTCATGGTCCCAGCATCTTTCCACAGGTGCTGGTGGCCACTAGAACCCCTTATCTATGGGAGTCTGAAGGGAGATAAACAGAAGGACATTATTTCTTATCTTCCCAAAGATAGAGGCCCCCAGGAAGGAAGGCAGCATGGTGGGCTGGAGTATGGTGGTGAAGGTGGCCTTGGGGCCAGAGAACCTGGGTCTGAAACTTGGCTTTGTCACTAGTAGCCAGATGACTTTGGTCAAGAACTTGTTTAATGTCTCCCAAATCTCCCCATATGTAAAATGGAATAATAATACTTTATCCCTGGTATTGCTTCAAAAAACTATATGAAATAATACATGTAAAGTACTTGGAATCCTGAGTGCTCAGAAAATAGTAGTAGTAGTAGTACTTTTAGCAAGTAATAAAACTATGTTTTCTGAATATTGCTGGAAGCAAAGAAGTCAACCACATTTGTTTTGGAGTCCTGATGACGTCCCTGTGTCCCCTCCAGGCCCCCTCCCCTGTGATCTGACTGTGATGGGAGAGGACCTGACTGTGATAATTTAGTGTGGCTTTGCTTGGGTGAGTACATACCTTTCATGTGTTGCCCTGTTTGGGGCAAGGGGGCGAGGGTTATTCCTTGTTTAGACCTGCACTTTCATTCTGGTCCCAAAAGCTTTGTTTATTCTTAAAAACAAAACCAAAAATCGCCAGCATTTCAGTCTCCTGGAAATGACACCCCACAGCAGATAATTACAGTACTTGGCACTTTTCACAGGAGCTGGTGTTTATGTTGAAACTCTCAAGGAGGAGTGACCATGATAGGTCTCATAGTCTGGATCTTTAAAGGCTGAAGGAACTCATGTCCAGAGAGGAGACACGGCCTGTCCAAAGTGATCAGTGGTTGGGCCAAGCTGTAAGCTTTCTGCATGCTCCACTCTCTCCTGCTGTGGAGACGGCCCGCTTCAGGCAGCGTGGTCTCCAAAGTGAGGGCGCATGACACTTCTCTGGGCTGC
This sequence comes from Antrozous pallidus, assembly GCA_027563665.1. Lineage (NCBI taxonomy): Eukaryota > Metazoa > Chordata > Mammalia > Chiroptera > Vespertilionidae > Antrozous > Antrozous pallidus. Next base: position 182,837,660 of record CM050508.1, read on the forward strand.
AGGAAGGACTACTCTTTATGTGCATCTTTATAACAGCAAAGTCATTAAACATTATTACTCTTTAATATTCAGATAAGCATAATATTTAGAAATAAAATATTTGAAACAGCATGCTCAGGTTATTTTTAACCAATCCTGGTATGACAGCAGAGAGGTTTGAAGACCATGGCTCTAGGGAACTAACTGCCTTGAACTTTGGCTTTCCTGCTTCAGAGCCCAGCTGGGGCTGGGTCACTGCAGGGGACCAAGAGGGGCCAACAGCGTCATCTTTCTGTTGTGGCTTCTCAGCCTTGCCCAGGTTCCTGCATTGTCTGTCTCACAATGGCCTAGGAGTTGTTAGGACTGGCATCTTCAACAGCTCTTCCTGTTATCAGAGTGCCAGTATCCCAAAGGAGTCTGAACCTCCTGCCCCTTTCCATCCTGCTGGGTTATGGTCTGTCCTTGGAGTGAGGGTAAACAGAGGAGGTGACAGTGTCAATAAATGTCTCCCATGTGGCCTTGGCTAGCATACATATGGTTCTACTCAGGGTCACAGGTAGGTTTGTGCCCATTGTCTTTCCTATAACACAAACACACAGAATAAGTATTAAGATGACAGGACATACTAATAAAAATAAAGAATAGAACAAAAGGAAAAGAATGTTCCTTTATGGCTCTGAAAGAGATGTGCGTGTGTGTGTGTGTGTGTGTGTGTGTGTGTTGCTCTTGACTGGTTCTGTCAGGATAATGCTGGCCTCATAAAATGAGTGAGGAAGTATTTCCTCTACTTCAGTGTTTTTGGAAGAGGTCAAAAAAGGATTGGTATTAAATCTTCTTTGAATGTTAGGTAGAATTTACCAGCGAAGCCATTCAGTCCTGGACTTTTGTATGTGTAAGCATTAAAAAAAAAAAAAAAAAACCTCACCCAAGAATATGTTTTCATTTATTTTAGAGAGAGGGAAAGGAAGGGAGGGGGAGAGAGAGAGAAACAGTGATCAGTTGTTTCCCATACCCCAACCGTGGATCAAATTCGCAACCTAGGTATGTGTCTTGACCAGGAATCAAACCTGCATCCCTCAGCCTTTCAGTGAAGGACACAGTACCCCTCCCAAGTGAGCCATTGGTCAGGCAGGTCAGGGATGTTTTGATTACTGTTTCGATTTCATTATTAGTGATCGGTCTATTTAGGGTTTCTACTTCTTCATGACTCAGACCAAGAAGGTTGTATTCTTCCAAGAATTTGTCCATTTCTTCTAGGTCATTGAATTTGGTGACATATAGCCTAAAAGCGATCTTGAAAAGCTAGTTCTGGGTAATATAAAATTCTACCTCTTGAATCTTGTCACACTTCAAGTGATAGTAGCAGATTTGGGTCAGAGCCAAAGTCACCCAATAAATATGAATTTCTGTTTATTTTTTAAAATTGATTTCAGAGAGAAGAAGGGAGAGGGAGAGATAGAAATATCAACAATGAGAATCACTGATCAGCTGCCTCCTGCACACCCCACACTGGGGACTGAGCCCACAACCTGGGCATGTGCCCTGACCAGGAACTGAACCATGACCTCCTGATTCATAGGTGGACACTCAACCACGGAGCCATGCTGGCCAGGCAAATATAAATTTCTTAGTCACGTTCAAATATAATTAACATGTATCAGTTAGCACATTAATTAATGAGGGAACCAGTAAGATGGTACAACTGGTTCAAAGGAGTATAAAAAGAACCTCACATATATAGGTTATCAGAATGCTGGAATATTTAAAAATATTTACAAAATTGATCTTCCCATGGGGCAATGGTCAATTGCATTCCACTGGATGCAACTCATTTGCATCACTCATATTCACTGGGAAAGAATAATTTGCCTTATGATCAATTTTCCACAATTCAGAGAGTAGCAAAATATCACAAGGATACTAAAATGTGAGCATAACCTAGGCACCCTTTTATGTCCATGTCAAAGTCTTTTTCACAATTTTCCCTGACACTAGAAAAATAAGTTTGGCAAATGCATCCAAAAAAACCTTATGAAACTTGCTTCTGTTTAAACCAAAGCAAGAGATAAATTGTTGCCGAGTTCCATCCTTTCACCCTATTGATGATTTAAGGGAGGACAGTGTACTGTCAAGCCAGAAAGCAGAAGGTCTGGGTCAGGTCTAACATCATCACTATAGTTGGGTGACGTTGGACCATTCCCTTCTCTCTGAGCCCATGACTTTTCACTTACAAAATGGGGCCAATCACAATGAGATCATAGAAGGGAAAGTGTCACACCATGCCTGTCACAGAGTGGGAACTCAGGACACAGGGGCACCTTCCCCTCTTCTTGAACTATCGCCAAAGCCTATAAAGGTATGTCATGTCTTTTCTAGTTGCTGCTCATTTCATCAATGTGAAACCTCAGCCACTGAGACCTCAGGTAGATGGAGTTCTCTCTGTGAAGCACTCCAGAAGCGCTGGGCAAGCCTGTGGGAAAGGTGACCAAAGTCTTCTTTGGAAAAAAATGGAACCTAGCACCATGGTGTCACTGAAGGGCAGATCTCTGGGGCTATAGGGAGGGGATGACCTTCCAAAACTCAATCAGGAGAAATAAAAAAATTGGAATAGGCTGATAACTATAGAGGAAATTGAAGCAGTAATAAAAAACTTCCAATAAACAAAAGCCCTGGAAACAAACAGCTTCACAGGGGAGTTTTACCAAACATTTAAATAATGAAAAGCTGAGGGTACTTAAAAAAATAAAAATTAAGTGTGAAGGTGTTTTGAGTGGCTTACAAGTAAGCCTTTATTTCCTGCAAAGGTCACATTCAAAGGTACTAGGGGGAATGGTAGATATTCATGCCATCATTAAAGTTTTTAAGATGCAGGCATGAGGGTCCCTATTCCATCTCTGTTCATTTATGTCTTGTCCTGGCAGAAACCAGGTGGGACCAAGAGAGTGACTGTAGACAATTGAAAACTCTACAAAATAGTGGCCCTAAATGCAGCTGCCATGCTGGTCTACAGTCTTTGCTAGAGGAGACTGATAATGTGCCATACATTTAGGTGCAGAGTTTGCTGCTATTGACTTGTCAAATATGATATTTTCTGTCCCAATCAGGAAAGAAGATCAGTTCACATTCCCGTGGAATGGACAACAATGTGCATTCATGGTTTTGTCCCAGGGCTGTATCAATTCTCTTACTCCTTGTTACAACAGTCTGAAGAGACCACCTAGACATCCTGCAGAACGACACCAGTGACATCATCCTGACCAGGAGGATGAACAAGAGTGGCTAGCATCCTGGAGGCCTGATAAAACACATGTACTCCAGAAGGTGGGAGGTAAGTCTCACAACGACTCACAGCTTGCCACACCAGGAAATATTTTAGGGACCTAGGAGTGAGAGCATGCTGGGACATTCCATCTAAAGCAAAAGACACCATAAAGAAGGAAACATAGAGCCAGTTAGAAGTTTTTGGGTTCCGGAGGCATACATTCTATATCTAGGCACACTGCTCCAGCTCATTATACAGGGTGACATCACAGCCTCCCAGCTTTAGGTGGGACCACACCAGGAAAGGGCTCTGCTGTGGGTCCAGGTTGCAGTGTAAACAGCCCTGCCTCCTGGGCCCCACAATCCAGCAGATCTTGTTGGAGATGCCAGTGTAGAACAAGATGTGGTATGATGTTTGTGGCAAATCCTAGAAAAAGAACTACAATGCAGGCCCTGGGATGAGGAATGAGGGCTTGGGTCACATCACCTGACCAAGGTGATAGCTGAGGGTGGAGGGGGGTGGGGAGAGGGTGGCGATTTGAAATATAGAGTGTCCCCCAAAAATGTGTACACACCTTAACAGCTGGTAGCTCAATTAAAAAAATGAAATGTATTTTAGCCTAGCTGGTGTAGCTCAGAGGATTGAGCATAGTCCCATGCACCAAGAGGTCACTGGTTCTACTCCCAGTCAGGGAAAATGCCCAGGTTGCGGGGTTGATCCCCAGTAGGTAGCATGCAGGAGGCAGCCAATTGATGTTTCTATCTCTCTCTCCATCTCCCTTTCTCTAAAAAAATTAATAAAACATATTAAAAACACATTTATTAAGAAAGGAAATGTATTGTCCAGGCTCCTTTGGCTCAGTGGATAGAGCATTAGCCTGTGAACTGAAGGGTCCTGGGTTTGATTCTGGTCAAGGGCACATGCCCGAGTTGTGGTTCCGTCCCCAGTGGGGGGGGGGGGGCATGCAGGAGGCAGCCAATCAATGATTCTCTCTCATCACTGATATTCCTATCTCTCCTCTCTTCCTCTCTGAAATCAATAACAATATATTAAAGATGTATTATAATAAACACTGCCTTTATAATGATTCAAAGTGTGTGTATACATTTTTGGGACACCCTGCAGATAGGGAAGGAGATGAGGGGATGAGCACCAGTTGGAGCTCCAGTGATCAGAGCTGTGTTTTTGTGCCACTGACCTCTTTCTTTTAAGTATTTCCCCTCCAGGAAGAGAGGTCCACCGAAAGCCTGAGGAGGTGCATCCTTGCAGGGCATAGGTGGACTGTGGGAGCCATGAGGGTACAGGACTTGAACCTTCAATGAAGAACTTGCTCTTTAACTTCGAGGTGTACAGTAGGATGACAGTTTCCACCTGCAGAGTCTTCAGGCCATGGTCATGTCTCTGGGAAGCTCCCAGACAAAGAGAAGCATGTAGGTCCTAGGATCTGGGGTACACTGCCCAATGTGGGACTCTTCTCATGGGAAGTCTTTGCTTAGGAGCTCCCCATTGAGTCGGCTGCACTTTACCGGTTTTGTATCACAGTCTGGCAGCTGCCTGAGCACCTGTCAGGATCTGAGATCACACAGGTAACCCTGGGCTTTTAGCGTCCATTTGATGGATCTGGGAAGTGAGAGGTCCCATTGAAAAGCCACACCTTGCTCCTGGACAGCTTCTGGAAGTTGAAAGGGCGCAGGCTTTAGAGTCAGATATACATGGGTGCCAACCTCAGTTTTTTCACCAACGGGTCATGAAGCTTTAGTCTCTGTGCTTCCTGGAAGGGCTCATTTTTTTTTTAATCTCTCTGCTTTCTCTCTCCCTTCCCTTCACACAACATGCCCACCAAGATTCCCACAGGGGCAGATTCTCTGCCAGGAGCTGCCAATGAGCTACTGAGGAAAAGTTTCTGTTTCTAAGACCACCTATGCTCTCCCTGGCCCTCCCATTCCCTCCCCAGGATGCCTGCCTCTCTTAATTCTCCATGGAGGCCAGGCACTTGGGCAGCTGAATTAGAGTTTAGTAAACTTTCTTGAGTCCTTATTTTGTTCCAGGTTGCATGCTGGGTACTTTCTCATACTATCATTTACAAAACTCAATGAGGTAGGCTCTGTTATTACACCCATTTGACAAGCAAACTGAGGCTCAAAAGAGTCAGGAGGGGAAGTTGAGATTGGATCCCCTTCACCATCCTCAGTGCTCCTCCTCTAATGTAGGCACTACCTGTATCTGTGGGGATGGAGACCTGAGAAGCCTGATAACTAGATAACTGGGGAGCCTGGGCCACAAAGAATCCAGCCTGCCCTGGCCTGTGGGGTCTGTGTGCTGGAGGAGGCATCTGGAGGAGTTCCTGGAGTCAGGGGGTCCTGACCAGGCCCGGAATGTTCCCTGGAATGTTTGGGACTACCAGACTCTTTGATAACCTCAAAGTAATGCTAACAATATCGGCTGCCATTTGTTAAATTCTTACTACATGTTGACACTGAAGGCTTACAAACACGAGCTCATTTAATCCTCCAGAAACTCTACGAGGGAGGAATTGTTATCCAGAATTCCTCATCCAGGCCTGTGTGACTCCAAAGCTTACACACAAACCTCGATACAGATCTGTATCTGCTCCAGGAATGACTAATGACCCTCATTCCAACAGACCATGCTTTGGCCAGGCCCCTGTTCTGCCCACCACACCTCCCTTGATCTGGACCCTCAGAGCAAGCCTGAGGTTTTGTTACCTGGAAACGCCCAGGTGGGCTCAGGCTGCCTGTCTCAATGTCCAATAATGAAGGCAGGGTTGAATCATATAAGGAGTATATTGAGAAGGCCAGCCAACCAAGAAGACAGGGAGCTTACAAGCACCCTCAAGCTGTCTTACCATAAGGTGCAGGGGACAGGATTACATAGGAAGAACGGGCTGTGGTGAGGTTGGGAACAGAAAGCAATTGCATGCAGTCCTGGATGTCAGCAGACGTCAACCATTGTTCTAGGTTGTCAGGCAATGAGATGATGGCTTAGCTCCTGGTGAGGTTGGCCTGGTCATGCTTACCAGTTCTGCTTGCGTGTTGGGTACAGTGTACATTGTCCGCAGCTGAGTCACCTTCTCCATCACGTTGTTCAGGATCAAAGAGAGTATGCAGGTACACTGGCCTGAGAAATGAAACTTAGAAAAGAAAAGAAAAAACACATAACCCTCTGTTTCCACATGTATACGTGTTTCAGAATTTCAAACTAACATGTTATCTTTCAGATGAACTCAGGTGCTCTATCTCAGATTACAAGTCCCTCCTATCATTTGGGCTTTGATTGTGGAAAGGCTAAGGGTTTCCTAGGTGTGGTTGAGTCTCGTCTCCTTGAAACACCAAGACTTAAAGAACAAGAAAGAGATCTTCTGACCCCTATTCAGAGCAAGAGAGAAAAAGTGAGAGGCAGGTTTAATGTCCATAGAACAGAACAGAACCCCCAAACCTGCCTTTTCTATCAAGAAAAAGCTTTCAAACCCGAAAAGAGCCAGCTGGCTAACAGGAAACCAAAGGCCAGACTGGGCTGGGATCTGCCTGCCCCCAAACACCTTTGCTCTGTGTGAAGTCCCTCCAGGAAGAGAGAGGTCATTCCATGGGCCCTTACTGGGGAGGGGAGAAGTGCCAGAGAAAAAGCAATAAAATAAAATAAAATTAAATTAAAAATACAGCCTCAATTTGAGCAAGGGAAAGATATGGTGCATTGAGTTTATGATAATCCTAGACAAAATTCCAGAAGTTCCTATTCTAAGTAGGGATTACTGGGCACTGAGACAGGTTCATTTAGGTCAGGGCATGTCTGGCTCCCCAGATTCTCCCTGTAGAAGCGGGATCCAAGCATGTTGTGGCAAAAGAACCACAAACTTAGAATTTAAAATAAGACTTTGCTGTTATGAGATCGACATTGAGGAAGAAAGGAGAGGGTTCATCAGCCAGGTTCTGGAATCTACCACACCCCACCTCCTTACATGTCAAAATTATAGGCTTCCTTTTATAGCAGAGTAAACTGAAGAGCGCTGCCAAAATTTGCCTAGTGGTCAGCGACAGAGGAGCATTGGCACACTCAAGCGAAGATGAGATATCCCGAGGCGATGGATGTTGGCAACATACTTTTGAGAGAGGGTGATAGTATTTGTCCAATAAAGCACTCATGATCTAGAAAGTTTAGAGTTTATCCAGGGACATGAAACACCAAAATCTCTTAGAATACTACATGATGTGGGATAAGGAGGGGCTGATTTCCTTGGCAGGTACCACTAGTACCAAAGTCAATTTTGTGGTTGGTGAGGTTTTTGAAATGTCTCTCATATTTTGAATGTTAATAGAGAAATAGGGACCATATCTTAGAGTAGCTTAGCCTTACATGGCTGGTTGAACCCCTATGCCAAGAGTAGAAGGAATTAATTGATTCTGTTGGATGGGACTCTGCCTCCTTTGTGATCCAGAGCATCAACAGTGTGGTCCTTTCACTGCCACTCACTGGTGTCTGCTCTGGGTGTGCCCTGTGTGGAGGGCTGGGTGCAGAGTAAGGGAATGTGTGTCCAATGTGTGAAAGAAAAACCCAGATAAATGTCCCCTGGTCCCAAGATTGGCCATTTCTAGTCTAGAGGCCATGAAGAGGTTCAAAACTTATGTTCTGGGGTCTGACTCCCATCCCATTCCAGTCCCAGCTCAGCCTTTTACTGAAACATGACAATTAATGGGTCTGGGCTGCTGTCACTACTTGAGCCAATTAAGCAGAGACAGCATTTAGTCCATTAATACTGGCAGTATGGGAGAGCAGCAGGTCATCCACAAAAATCTGCTATGCCTTCCATAAGCCAACTGCTTGTGTTGGGTAGAAGGACAAAGATTACGTAGGAAAGCAGGTGAAAAGGATAAGAACGGGTATGCAAAATGGGCAGTTTACAGGCCATGCGGGCTGTGGGTATGCAAAGGCCTGGGGTTTGTAAAGGGCTGGTGCCTCTGGTTTCCATGATAACAGGCATCTCCCAGATGTGGAGGATGGGCTGAATTTCCAGGTGCAACTCCCAGCCAGGTTCGAATGTGCTCCCTTTAATCAGAACAAAGCAATCACAGTTAATAAAGCATGGTTAATATTTCGTATAATTATAGCTGGTCCTCAATATTGTATTTCTGCCCCTAACATTACCAGTTGTGAGACCTTAGGCAAATGAATAAATCTATGTCTCACTTTTTTTTTTTAACCTGAAAATGTGGGTAAGAGTGGTGTCTGATTAATATAGGGGCTTAATCACAAGGAACAACAACAGCCTGTAATTATAGGAATCGAGAGTCTTTAGAGCACTCACCGGCTTTCATTTTTTGACTTGTGACTCACAGTAAGAAACACATTTTACATCAAGACCAGGTACACAAATCTTTGCATATATACACATACAAGTGCATGTATAACTGAAAAAAAGTTTTCTAAACTCCTCATTGCTGGTGGCTGAACTATGGTATCTTCTGTTCCATTCTATTCTATTCTATTCTATTCTATTCTATTCTATTCTATTCTATTCTATTCTATTCTATTCTATTCTTTATTAAGAAAAATGATAGTTAAAGCCATTAAATTGATCTTTACTATGCATATGGGTCAGTGCCCACAGTGTGCAAAACACTGGTTTAAGATCTTTCTGGAGTATTGCGTTTAGTTTCAAAACCTATACTTTTCTTGCACCTGACAGTTTTTTAAGAGAATCATTTTCAAGCTAGAGGCTGTCCAGAAGAGAATGAGGGTATTTCACTCCATGGTTCTTTCTCTGTCTTTTCCATCCCAACCACTCATTTGATGGTGTCTCCATGTATTCATTCGTTTGCCCAGTCATCACAGGCCTATATGCTTGGTTCATCCAGAAAAGAGACTCCAGGGAAAGACCTGCTCTGGAGAAGTCATGTGAAAGAGGAACCAGACCTATTTCTTACAGTCCCCTAAGCAGAACTGGGACTTCTGGGAAAGTGACAGGGAAGCCAATTCAGGTCATCACATGGCAGTTTTCCAGTCCTGGTGCTGCTGACTGCGGGGATGCTCTCGGGGAGACCTCTCGGGAAGTGAGTGGTCAGAGGTGGAAGAAGGGGAGCAATTCAGAGGCTTCCAGTACTGGGTGGAGAGTGAGCTGAGGTTGGTTCTTCACCCCATGCTCCATCCAGCCTTGGATGTGCTTGAGGCACTGCAGGGGTTGCTATGGAGATGACAAAGAAACCATCTAGTTGGGATTCTGTGTCTCCCCGTTATCCGAAACTGCTTTATTTCTGTTTTATACAGTAGGGTTCTCCATGTGGTTTATTTTAAGAGACACTGATGCCGACTGAAAAGTTAAATCCCTAAACTAGGAGCTCATTATATCCCTTAATTCTTTTTTAAAAAATATATTTTATTGATTTTTTACAGAGAGGAAGGGAGAGGGATAGAGTTAAAAACATCAATGAGAGAGAAACATCTATCAGCCGCCTCCTGAACACCCCCTTACTGGGGATGTGCCCGCAACCAACGTACATGCCCTTGACTGGAATCGAACCCGGGACCCCTTCAGTCTGCAGTCTGGCGCTCTATCCACAGAGCCAAACCGGTTTTGGCAAATCCCTGAATTCTTAGAAGTAATCATTTCCAGGATCCAGACTCATTTTTTCCTATAAAAACAAGTCCATTAAAATCACAGCATAACTTTTGTTTTGCCCTCCTAAATCCAGATATAATTGAGAGCAAGAGTTAAGAATTACAAGCACCCTGGATTGAGATGTCATTTGTTTTTCTTGTCTCTGTACCCTGCCTCCCCATCTGGCCTATCCCAACCCCCGGAGGAGAGCAGAGAGCCCTGCCTTTGGGCCCTGTCCCCTCAGTGGGTGTTGGGGAAGCAGAATGAAATCAGAAGTCTCCTGCAGACAAGTGGTCTTTCAGGCTTTTGTTGATTAAAGCCGGAGGGGAACGTGCTGAAAGAAAGGGAAGAAGGAACTAGAAGGAGGTGAGTGGGTAGGTCCTGGAAAGAACTGGCAGAAGTCCCCTTAAGGAAGCTGGACCCCAGGAACTCACACTCCTTTGATCCACCAAAGCTGTCAGCTTCCGGGAGCAATTGGGGTTGGTCTCACAATGTCTCCCAAACATGAAAGTGCCCATGATTCACCTGGGAATCTCGATCAAATGCAGATTCTGACCCAGGAGGCCCGAGGTGAATTTCTAACCAGCTTTAATCAGGGGCTCTAATCATTGCTGGTCTTAAGAAAACACTTTAAGGAGCTCGGAGTCCGTCCCTTGTTTTCTGGGTACCGTGAGCCTTCCAGACTCTTGTGCACCCTTCGAAGACCCGCCTAGTAATGGGGGAACTGAATTCCCCATCAGCACAGCACCTAGCGATGCAACATTAGTTTAACCTTGATTTGAAAGATCTTTCATAGTTGAGCTTGTGATTGCAGACTCATAGCCACGGCCCAAGTTAAGCTGCCTCTCCAGGAATTCGAGGGTTATCAACCCGCTCTTGCTCCAAGGCTGGATGTACTTGGTGGAATTCACCTGCCCTCCCTGCGCAGCGTGAGGAATTCTCTGGGCATCTTGTCCTTTGCTTCAGTTTCCTGGCAAATGCTTGAGCTGGGTGCTTCCACCCCTTCTTTCCTATTTCAGGGGCTTAAATCCAGAAAACAGCTGCTTATCTTAATGTCTTTCGGTGGAATTTTGTCTGTTCCCTATCTTGCCCTTACCTAAAAGCGCAATACCCATCTGTTTGCGTCCTTTCCTCCAGCCTGGGACAAAAGATAAACCGAGGCGTCTGGAAAGAATGGCCCGGGACACAGCAAGCCCCCTTCTTACTCTGAAGGTCTCTCTGCTCGGGAAGTGGTGTTAAGTGTCAGCACTGTTTGTTTGTTCATCTTCACTTCCTTTGCGTCCTTGTCCTACTTGGGCGTATACATTATTTTGTAAAGAATAGCAAAAAGCTAACCATTCCCAGCCAACCCTCCCCCTGGTTACTGCCAACCTCAGGAAACAATTCTTAAAAGGGACTTTGCCTTCCTCAGAGCCCCTAAGTACACATTTGTAAAAGGAGCTTTGTAAATATTCCTTGCCTTGAAAGTAACAATGTCTTGTGTTTGTATAGCACTTTAAAAGTTTCAAAGGGATTTAGCATGAATGGGGCTTCAGCTTGTGCTGGGGCAGCACCTCATTTTATCTGCCCAGCAATTCCTATGTGTGTGTGTTGGGGAGGGGGGTGGTATTCATAATACCTCTTCTCCACTGATTCACCCACAACCAAAAGCAGAAAAAGTGACCTTTCAAGGGATAGAAAGCTGGAGCTCTGCCTCCTTAGCCCATGGGGATGCCCCAGAAAATTATTTCCCCCCCTCTCCCTAAAAGTGGTAGATGGAAAGTGTGTTGTTGTTGGTGGTAAGGAGGGAGCTTCCAACCTCCCCAGCCATGCAAAGCCTGGGGGGGGGGGGGGGGAGGCATACGGTATCTCTTCCTTTGGGCCTTCAGTGAGTCCTTTCTGTGCAGTGGGCAAAGTGGGCCCACTGAGTGCTGTCTGTGGCAGGAGCCCTGAAATGCAAATGTGCTGGGTCTTGTATCTGGAGAGGGAGAGGTTTAGCACCAGGCAGTGCCCAGGCTGGGAAACTAGGTAATAACCGCCAGCTTTGATGTCAGGACTCCTGGAATCTAGCTCAGCAGTTCCACCGACCAGCCATGGGCCTCTGGCCTGACAGGCTACACCCTAAGCAGCAGTTTTCTCTTTAGGAAAACCGGGTGGCTGGACAGGATGCTCTCCAAGGTCTGAAATGCTCTGATCTTTCAGCTGGAGAAGAAGTGGCTCCTTTGTCATTGAGAGGTTGTGACCTGTTTTCTTCATGGGGGTGGGGTGGTGGTGAAAGGAAATCACACACACACACGCACGCACGCACGCACACACACACACATGCACGCACACACAGGGCTCATCCTGGGCTCCCTGCTGGGGATGCAGTAATGACCAAGACAGAATGATGTCTGGAAAGGCAGACACTGACCCAGTAACTAATCAGATGCTGCTTCCCTGAGGTTAGAACAGAGACCAAAGTGATGAGAAGGAGCAAGCATGTGAAGGGCAAAAGACAGTTCCAGGCAGAGGGAACGGCATGTGCAAAGGAATAGGCGGGAGTAACGTTGCCATTTGGTAGGACAGAAGGAAGCTTGAGTGGCACAGAGTGACGGGAGATGGATGGGCAGTGACACTTCTTTTACAGTCAGGTTCAGGCTACAGAGTTGTGTTTGGAGGCAAGAGATTGGACTAAGGGGTGCTCCTCTGTTTCTTCTCCCTATCCCATCACACACACACACACACACACACACACACACACACACACACACACACCAGCCTTGGGGAGCCTTGGAAATAGTTGAACAGGGGCTGTGTGGTAGATGATTCAAGTCAGGAAAAACTCTGCTCTTCCCCCCCCCCCCCCACTCCCACTGGTAGGGGGACCTTGGGGTTTCGCCCAAGGAAAGGAAGCACTGCTTCCTGGTTTATATTGAAATGGGAAAGACTTGCCCAAGAACAATGGCATTTTTGTGAAACACCACATTGTTCTGGTGAGACCAGGAGGGGGCTTCCTTCGGGACCTCGCTGGTCCCATTGCCCTGGTCTGCCAACCACAACAGCTACGTGGCGTTCTCTGGGACCAGCCTTTCATCTGAGATACTTGCCCTTGCACAGCCCGACCTGCTTAACCCTTCAGACCCACTCCGCCAGGCAGCAGCATCCCGGGCACCAGGAGGTCCCTAGAGAGCCAGGCCCCGCTGGCTGGGAGAGTCTATTGGGAGAACCAAGAGTTGACTTGACCAGCTCTGTTTTCCCATTTCAATGGACCTTCTGGAAAAGGGGTTCAAGTCTGTTCTGGGAGTGTCTCAGCTAAAAAAAGAAATCTCTAAAACATGAGCCAGAAGGCCATCTTCTTCACTAGTAAAGAGACTGAGGAAGGAAGGCATTGAGTTTGCAAAAGCCACACAGAAAGTGGTGGAATAAGACAAGGATCCAGGGCCGGACTCTCAGGCCAGCACTCTGCTTTAAAGGGGCAGAACTGGTTTGGAAGGTAATGGAAGGAAGTCCACATTGAAGAGACAGACAATTCTACAGGGGCCCAGCATGGCTAGAGGGGGTCCAGGGGGAGTGGAAGGGTGTGTGATGAGGGGAGCTGGACTTTTTGCTATCACAGGCAGTAGGGGTGAATCCTGGAACCACTCCTGTTTTTTAGGCATGCATGGCTGGTCCTCTGTGAATCGCTAAGCGGGCAAATTCAGCGAAACAATCGAGTCTATTCAGAGGAGGATGTTAGCTGGAAGACAGTGGGCACATAAATGCATAGTCAGAACAATGAGTTGGAAGAACTTTATCTTCCTCCAACTTGTTCTTTTTACATTCTGCCTGGCATAGAAAAAAGGCTCAGAAAAACAGTGAACATTTCTCATTTTAATAAATGAGTAACAGTGGTGGTGACAGCATTGAGGATGATGCGGTATGGTGGTGGAGACACTGATGACAACTCTGCAGTGGTCACAGCAAGCATGTCAAACTCTCAGCTCGAGGGCCTCATGCCTCATTTACATGGCCCATGTTAGTCTTTGAGTTTGACATGCTTGGGTTACAGTGATGGTGTACATGTCAGTAATAGTACCATGTTTAGTGGTGCTGATTATAGTTATAGTAACATTGGTATTGGCTTCAGCTATGGTGATAGTGATAGGAATGGTGATGTTGGTGGTGATGGTTGGTGGTATTATAGTTATGGTAATGATGAAAGCAGTAATGGTGGGGGGAGTGATGGCATGGTGTGGTAATGTTGGTATTGGTAATAGTGGTAAAGGTGCTGATGTTGCAAATAATGGTCATATTTTTGCTGGTAAAATGACAATTATCTTGGATAAAGATGACAGTGATGGTGTGCTTGGCATAAAGATAGTGTAGGGGTTATTGGTCAAAACAATTTTTTAAAAGAATGTTTTTATTGATTTTTGGAGAGAGAGGAAGCATGAGGGAGAGAGAGAGAAACATCGATTAACTGTAACCTGGGCATGTGCCCTAACTGGGAATCAAACCGAGACCTCTTGGTGTATGGGACGATGTTTAACCAACTGAGTCACACCAGCCGAGTGGTCAAAATGATTTTAATGATGCTTTGTGCTGATGGTGAGGATGGTGTGATATTGGTGTCAGTGATAATGACAGCACTGTTTTTGATGGTGCTACTGACATCTGCCTGTCTTAGTGGAACTGAGTGAAACACTTTATACAGTGACCCCCTAGATTACATGAGCTGCCCTCAGCGCTTCTCTGGCGTTGACTGTGCTGGATGTGGGGAAAGTGTCACACATTCCCCGAAGCCCCCTTCCCATAGCTGCATTCCTGGGGAGGCTTAGTCCTCTGTGCAGGAGATGCTATCTGTGGAGGTCAGGGGGGCTGGCGCTGAGAAACAGGTCTGTTTCTAGGAAAGTAAACAGAGAGGGAGGCTCAAGATTGCTGCTCTGGAGAGGGCTCTACAGGGCAGGCCAACAGGACACAGGCACGTGAGGCAAGCCCATGGTGGGGGCCATGCTGGGCGGGGCAGGGAGGCAGCGGTGAGGGCCGTGCAGGGGCTCACGTAGCTGGCAGAACAAGGGCTGCATTTGGCTGACTAAGCAGAGCAGGCTGGGACTGATTCTTCTGGATTAATAATGTGTCTTCTCCCAGGGATTAGCTCACTCAGTCCTGGCTGGGAAAGCAGGGCGGGGGAGGGGGACTCTCCCAGCTCCCCAGGTTTAGGGGCATTGGAGGAGGCTGTGGGCAATCCATGGGGCCCCAGCAGGGCCAGTGACTGATCCTTTGCATCTTTGATCTCATTCCCAATGGGCCCCCATTTGGCTGGCAGGAAGCCAGGCTCCCCAGGTGTCAAGAAATCTTAGCTGCCTTACCCCCAACCCCTCATAGCCCCACTGCACACTGCGCAGAAGGCAGCACAACCTGGGTGTGAGGAGAGGAAGCTCTGGAGCCACTGCAGCTCACCTCGCTGTCCAGGTCTCCCAAGGTGAACTGTGTGACTCGGGCAGTCACTTTGCCTCTGTGTCTGTGACAGGAGACAAGGGCTCTGCTGCTCACAGGCTGTCCTGAGACCAGAGGAGTGAAGGTGTGCGAAGTGCATGTCGTGCTAGCATGGGTGGGCGTTCAAAAAGCATTTGCTATTACTAGTACTGCTGAACACTGAGTAACGAAGAGACTCAATTCTCTGAGCCTTAGTTTTCTCACTGGTTAAGGGGATAATCCTCAGCGCGCATGCTTGTTAAGGAAAATTGATGGGATTAAAGGAAGGACATGAGCCTGCACAAGGTAGCACACTAGTCGTGACCCTCTTTAGTGATGTTAGTACAGGTCGGTCTCAGCGCCCTCCTGGAGTAGGGGGCTCATATCACGCAAGATCGGGGGTCTCTGGAGCACTGCTCTCCTGTGGCTTCCGGATCTTGTGCTTCCTCCTGACACGAAAGCAAATCCTTCCTATGGCAGGGTTCCTGAGATCAGGAGTGCAGTTCCAAGGCCTTTACCTCCTTACTCTCCTCCCTAGCCCAGGACTCAGGCCCAGAGGTAGGGATGAAGAAAGGAAGAGAGTGTTCTGGGAGAGTCCTCTTCAAACCCTACCTCCCTCTCTTGTTTTCTTCTTTTCCTTCCTTCATTCATTCACTCACTCATCACTCATTTTTGGACAGGACACAGAAGTCCTGGGGTCTACCCTTGTCTCAGAAGAAGCTAGTTCAGATTCCAATCAGGGCTGGGAGCTAGAGCAAGAGTGACGGTGAGAGTGGAGGGAGAAGGGGAAGGGAAGGTGAAGAGGGAGGGAGAAAGCATCAAATAAAAATTAAACTCTTCTTTGCAGTAAGGAAAACTATCAACAGCGACAATGTTTAGATACCACAAAACCAACATCTAAATAACAGAATGACTGCATACTGAGTTTATTCTCTCAACTGTAAAAGACTCAAACATGATACATGGATTTGTTGTTGTTTTGCTGTTCTGTTGGACTTCAGGTGCATAGAGTTGAATTAGTCATACGTCCCTCTCCTGATTTAATATCTCTTTCCTCCCACATTCCTATCCCCATTCCTTACTGTCTTCCTCAATCCAGGAATCCAGTCCAATATATATTTTTAATGTCCTTAAATGTGTTTATCTTTATAAAATATGTATTTTGGGAGGTTAATTTATAAGAATGGTGTGATGCTGTGAATCTTTCTGGCTCCTAGTTTTTTTACTCAACAACCATCACTTTGAGGTCTAGGTATGTTACTGCATGTAGAGTGATCTGTTCCTTTTTGCTCCTGCACACTCTTGCATTGTAAGCATCCCACTCATTCATTTCCCCAAGAATAAGACACATCATTACCCCAGCCACAGAGCATCGCTGAAAGCATGAAACAAAAAGCCCTAATGCTGAGCCTGCCCGCAGGTCCCATTCAGTGAGGTCAGCCACCCTCACTGGGACGTTATCATTGTTTATGTCAAGACTTCAGGCTACACGGTTTCCACAACATTTAATAGTAGGTTGCACAAGTGCTTCTTGTTTATACCCCATCATGACGGAGCACTGTTTACTCCCTCACATACCACCGATGCTCACGAGGGTCCATGTCCAGTGCTGCGTACAGGATGGAAGAGGTGGATCTCACAAGGCCCCATGTTCTTGAGGAGCACACGGTCCAGGGAAAGGGACAATTCCGGTCAGGGGTGCGACACAAAGCAGTCAATGATCACTTCCGCTGGGAAGGCCGAAGAAGCCTCCCCAGGGGCAGAGCCCCCTACACAGGATTTTAAAGGATGAGAAGGAGCTCTCCAGGCAGATGGAGGAGGCGGTGAGAAGTGGGGAAGAGATGCCCAAATGAAGGAACACCATATGTGAACAGCCAGAAGCCTGTAGATGGTTGGCATGCTTGGGAAACTTAATGATTTTGTTATGACTGAGACACAGGGTTGGAAAGGGAGGGCAAGAGACAGCAGCCATTGTTGGCTGAGTTCTTATGCATCAGGCATTCTTCCACTAGTAAGTGGGTAAGTACAGAACCTTTATTCTTTTTTAATTTTGTTTTGTTAATCCTCACCTGAAGATGTTTTCCCATTGATTTTTAGAGAGAGTGGAAGGGAGGGGGAGAGACACAGAGAGGAAAAAACATCACATGTGAGAGAGACACATTGATTGGTTGCCTCCTATACACACCCTAACCAGGGCCGGGGATTGAGCCTGCAACCAAAGTACATTCCCCGTGACCAGAATCAAACCCAGGACCCTTCAGCCTGAGGTTGACACTCTATCCACTGAGCCAAACCAGCAAAAGCGAACCTTTCTCTTCTTTAAGTTCAATGGTTTCTCACCTAGTGAGCATCTCGTAATCCTAATCTAAGGAGAAATAAGAGCTGCCAGGACAGAACCTTTCTGAAACCACCCCATAGCCCTAGAAAGATACTGTCATCATTCCCTTTTGACAGAAAAGGAAGCAGAGGCCCAGAGGGTTTAAGAACTGGCCCAGTCACACAGCTTATAAACGGGGAAGCCAAGAACTCAAGTCAGGCTGCCTGGCTTCATAATCACAATGCTGTGACCTTTGAAAAAACGAGGACGGGAGGTTGGGTGAGCTTGCAGAGGACCTCACGTGCCAGCCGAGGGGCAAGAAGAAAGTAGAGGAGGCCCCCTGTGAGAGCCCAGGGGCCGTGATGTGAGTGTGCGAGGTCACCAAAGTGTGTAAAGGTGTGTGCGCTGCAAGTGCTGTATATGAGTGTGTGTGAATCTGTGTGTACATGAATGTATGTGCACGAGTGTGCTTGAGTGCAAGAGTGTGTGCCAGGGTGCATGTGTCTGGGAGACAGTGCAGGTCCCACTAGGACTAGGTGAGGATGTGTATGATGGTATTGTGTGTAAGTGTGGGAATCTCTGACTATTTATGGGCCTGAGCATATTTCCTATTCGTGTGAGAGTGGGCGTTGGTGTCCCTACCACCATGGGACCCCAGGGAAACTGTCAGAGCCCATTAGCCCTGCCTGGTGTGAGGAGCCTGGGTCTGGGCCACAGAAGCTGGATGGGCACACATCAAAGGCAGCCTGAGCCTGGGGCAGTGGGCGGAATAATTTAATGAGGGTCCAGGAGAGAGGGGTGGCTGTAGGGGTGGGAGGAGTGCCAGTTTGTGCCCAAAGCAGCTCCCAGGCTCCACATCTAAGCATCTGGGGCCTGCTATGTGGTGGACAGTGGGGAGGCTGTACTGGGTGCCTGGCCAGGCTTCCCTCCTAACCATGCAAGGGAAAGTGTATCTGGACCCAGGCGCTCTCCACTCCTGCCTGGACATCCAAACTAGCCCCCAGGTACCCCAGGAACTCCCGAGGAACCAGGACCCCAAGTCAGGTGTTCTCATCTCTAAGGCTGTTCTGACATCACCATGAGATGGAAAATATCGAATCATTCCTAGATCAACTAGTCTAAGCCCATCATTTTACAGAGGGGTGTGTGTGTGTGTGTGTGTGTGTGTGTGTGTGTGTGTGTGTGTGTTTGTGTATGTGTGTTGGGTGTTTCTTTTGTGGGGGCCTTGGGTCAAAGAGAGAAATATGGGGGCCCAATCTAGTCAGTTTTCTATATAAGTTGTGGCTAGAAAAAGGAGGGTTTGGGGTTGGGGTAGGAGAAGGGGGTGAGGAGGAAGATTCATGTGAGGACAGAGTGACTCTTCCAGGAAGCAGTTATGATGGGACAAAGCAGAATGCTGTCCTTGTCTTTAGGGCCTGGGGCAGCACACACACAACCCTGTTATGTCCAATGGTCACAGTGAGCGAGCTTTCTCCTGGAGGCTCCTTAGTGCCATTTCCAGGGCCTAGGTTCTGAAGACTTTAACCAAGGTTTCCAGGTTCAGGGTCTGTCGTCTGAACCCAGATGCAAATCAGTTTTTGGCTGCCACAGGATTGACAAATATTCTTGGACCTAAATGCTTTAGACAGGGCGTGAATTTCCTTGTTAGACACAAGCCCCACCACTCCCTATTACTTACTCTCCTCTTTCACTCATCTATAGTACCTGAATTTGGGAACCCTTGAGCCTGAACTCTTGAGAGACAGGCTTGTATATTTTGTGTGTTGTAATCTAGCACACAGTAGATACCTGATAAAAATTTTTTTTGAATGGCTGACTCCAATTGGCCTCATTTCCTATACCTTCAGCCCCTGTCTCCCTTCCATTCCTCCACTTCAGCCCACGCTTGGGCTGGTCTCTGTTCCCTGAAAAACAGATACACAGATTTCCCTCTGGAAAGCTTCTTGGTGAACTCAGACTCACCACTCAAGACCGGGGACAAGCGGCCCCACCTCTGGTCCAACTTGGTGGCTCCCCGCCCTGGGCTCCCGCCATGCTCCGTCTGTCCCTGCGTTGTAATTATTTGTTCATGGGTCCGGTCTGTCTGGATTCGAGCATCTGTTAGAGAACTTTGACTGCTGTCACTGTTCATGGGCCAGGTTGAGATTAGTTTGTACCTGGTACATACATAACATTTCAGATACCGAGAAAGACTACGATGGCTCATCTCGAAGTGTCCTTAGGAAGCCTGGCACCTCGATCCTCGTCCTCGGTGGCTGTAGGAAGAGGCCATGGGACTCAGGGCCTGGCACTCAGGACCCCAAGGAGGAGCGTCCACAATACAGATCCAGAGAGAAGACAAATAACTCACAAGCCAGGATCAGCCCTGCCACCAGCCCGGCCGGGCCGCTCCTGGCTTGTGAGTCAGCACTTTCCAGAGACCTGCTAGGTCTGGCCACAGGGAGCTGCCTGAGCCTGTGAGGAACTGTGGGCAGAGCGACTTCCCAGGGCTGCCCATGGCAGTGCCAGGGCGCACCCACATAATGCCAGGCTCCCACCCCAGCAACCCAGCCTGAACGGTATCCATCCAGGGTCCACTTCTCTCTCCTGCATCGGGAGGATGGGTACATAAGCGTGGGAGTGAGAGAACATGGATGAGTGTGTATGCATGAGTAGGCACATGAGTGTAAAGATTGTCTGTGAGGACTAAGAAATGTTCGTAAAGCGCCCAGCCTAGAATCTGGCTCCGTATCCTCTCCACCAGAAGTGCACGTGTGTGTCTGAATATGTATGCAGACACGTGGACACTCCTGCTCACATGCTTGACTGTGCAGTCAGTTGAGAGGACAGGGTAGTTGCTTGGAATCACTCCTCCCTCGAAGTTTTCTGCTTTCTGTCAGCCGGGTAGGCAGCCGCCCAGGAGAGGCAGAAATGGGCAGTCAGTGCGCAGCTACTCGCCTGGAACCACGTGGTCCTGAGGGCTCCCTGGGGCCCCAGACTGGCTGTCACATGAGTGCAGTGGCCGGAAAGGAGGATTGGTGCGGGCAGGAGAGGGCTCCCAATCCGATTAGAGCTCACCCCGCCATTCGCCGTTGTGGGGGAGGGGGGGTTTAGAGACTAAAGAGATTCTTCTCCTTCTTAAAGGGTCAACTGCCAGCCTGGGGTGGTGGCTGAGCTGAGCACGGGACCCTGCGCCCCTTGCCCACCTGGAACAAGGCTTCAGAGTGGGGCCAGGAGGAGGCAGGTCCTGCCCTCAGCGTGCTGCCAGCAGGATGGAGAGAACCAGAGACCGACGGCTGCCTGTGGTCTGTCTCAGAGCAAGAACAGCCCACACCCTGGGCCTGGAAACGGGGAAGAGGAGTGGAGGGAGTTTTCTAGAACAAAGAGGTTGAGGCTAGCGAGGGAAAGGAAAGATGAAGGCACTCTAGGCGGGAAGATCAGAGCGGGCAAAAGTCAAGAGGTGAGAATGAGTATGCTGCACGTGTGCCTGTGGGGGAGGACCCGGAGAAGGTGCTGTAGGGGACCTTGAAGAACATCACTTCTTTCAATTTCGCGGTGAGGGACTTAAAGCTGGGGAGAGGAAGGGGCATGCCTTTGGGCAAGTCGAAGTCATGACTGGTTCCCAGCTTGGGTCCGGTGTCTGCCTCCACTTCCTGGGCTCTGAAAAGGGATGACAAGCTGAGCTGCCACGGGCCCCATAAGGGTCTTGGTGAACTGGGTGGGGACTTAGCAGTGAGAGGGTCTGGGACCCAAAGAAAACCCCAGCAGCCACTAGGGCAGGCTCCAAACCCAGACCCCGGACACCCAGGTAAGGTCCACCGCACTGGGCCACATACACTGCATGCGTTTCCAACTGCCACGGCAGAGAAAGCCCCAGCAATCTGACCTGGAGAAGACCACGCGGGGGCTCAGGGCTCAGGGACATGCCAACATTGGGGCCAGATTCCCCTGAATCGGCTTCCCGGGCAAACCCAGAGCAGCCTGAGAGGACACCCATGCTCCACTCAGAAACTCAGTGAAGATGCCGACATTTAGGCAAGAACACCAGAGAGAGTCCCAACACTCACACTGAACATGGAGAAGATTCTCATACCTGGGTCAGATAACGCCTTGATTGATCTCCGGCTCAGCCTGGGGGCACCCTGACTGGATCCCCACAACCTGACCAAGATCCCCCAGAGCCCGTCCCAACAGGAAACATACTCACCCAGGCCTCCTCCCCTCCACCCCTCCACCCCCACCACCCTCAGTTGAACTCATCCTGAGAGGTTCTCCCAAGTTCCAAGGCTTTTCCAGGGAAACCTGAGTTCGAACGTGCCTGTGACGAACGTGTCTGTGCATGAGATGATAGCTCGGTGTGACAGTCTTACTTGCACGTGACTGACAGCATGGGTCTCCATGCCTGGCAGAGTGAGGTCATCTGTCAGGATGCCCAGGTTGGGGGTAGATGCAAGAAGCCAGGCCTTCACTTGGGGAGGGATAGGGGCCCAGCTTCAGGGGCAGCCTCGTTCTCTTGCCCGAGGGTGGGCTGGTGGGGAGATGGGACAGGAACTGTGCACCCTGGGAGGCTGGAGAGTGGGCAGTGGTGCCGGAGGGGGGAGCTGGGCTCGGCGCCAGGCCTTGAAGCGGGCTCGGGTCAGGCTGAAGGGGGGTGGCCGCTGGCACTGCGGTCTTGGGTCCCCAGCAGGACAAGGTGGCCTCTGTGCAGACGCAGGCAGCCCATCAGGCTCTTGGGCGGTAAATTCCTTCTGGCTGACAGCCCGCGCCTGCCGGCCAGGCTGCATGGGAACTGGAGGTGGGCGCAGAGGATGGGAGCCCATTGGTGGGACTCCCACCTCAGGACCTCTGCTGCAGGCAGGGTATTTCCCCACCCCGGTTCGGCAAGGGTTATCGCCTTAGCCAGACAGGGAAACTGAGACTGAGGGAGGTTGAATCATTAAACCAAAGTCATGCAGCCCATTTCTTGATGAAAATCAGGTTCTAAGTTAGGCCCTTTGATAAACCGTAGAATTGTTGAGAGCTGGGCGGCATCGTTACTTCCATTTAATACAAGAGGGAGCTGAAGTGCCAGGAGTTCAAGCCACCAGACCAAGGTTCCAAGACACAGAGTAGGTGAGGCTGGAACTGCAGCCCTTGTCTGCCCACGTGGGGATGTGCATGTGGTCAGCTGGTGGAGCAGGGAGCCACGGAGCATCCAAGGAGGAGACTCTGGTGCAGGTGTAAGTCCCAGGGTCCAACTGGGCAAGGAGTCATGTTTCCGGTTCTTGAGTGCGGTGAACCCGGTGAAGGTGTGGAGTTCATCATGAAGCAGCAGCACAGCCTTCCCTCCCACCAAATCCCAGGTGGTTAATCAGTGGGTTGAAATTGGGAGATGGCTTGAGGGAGACAGGTGTGTGGGTGGAGGAATCAGGTTGGGTGGAGGGCACAGGTGGGGGGTGGAGAGGGCATTGGAGGGCAAATGAACCAAGGAAAGAGCTGCTAGATGCCTCTCTAATCTGCCTGTAACAGCTGGGGATCCCAGAGGCTGGAGAAAAGGTCATGGAGGGGGTGGTATGCCAGAACCGGCCTTACCCTGCCCCCTGGGAACAGGGTGGGATGGGAACAGGGTGGGGATGGCCCAGAGAATTCTTTGAACTCAAACCTGGTGCCTTCTCAGTGCAGAGGGAGGCTGGCTGGCGCCTGGGTTTTGTCTAACTCTTGTCCTGCCTCCCCAGCCTGGGGCAGCTCAGGAATTTTCTTCCTTTCCTAGACTTAGACCAATGTTTGACCGACTCAGGCAGTGTGGGAGCTCAGGGGCCGGAGCGGGGATGGCAGGGGTTGTTGGAGGGGTGTCTGCTGAGTGTGCACGTGAGCCTCCGGCATGAACGTGCCCTTGACGAACGTGTCTGTGCATGAGCTGATAGCTCGGTGTGACAGTCTTACTTGCACGTGACTGACAGCATGGGTCTCCATGCCTGGCAGAGCGAGTGTGTCCGTCTGCATGTGTTGTTTGTGTCTGGGCCTCTGCCTCATCGGGGCCTGAGTCGTCTCTCTGGGTCTGTATGATTGTGGCTGTACATATCTGTGAGTCTTTATGTGTGCCCCGGGTCTCCGGCTCCCCGCCGTCCTGCGCCCACTGGGCCCCGCATGCCACTTTGCTGCCTGAGTGTGCAGCGGAATGTGGGCCCAGAGAGAGGGGAGCACATGTCCTGGGCTGCAGGCTGCTGGTTGTGGAAAACTACCGAGGCCTGCTGCAGCTGGCAGACAAGCCTGCTGGGAGCCAGGCTCTGCAGCCTCTGCCCTTCAGGCGCCTCCCACCCTTTTCTCTGGAGGCTGGGGACCTGCTGAAATGGGTCCTCCAGTAAGCAGCAGCACAGCCTTCCCTCCCACCACACCCCAGACGGTTAGCCAGGCCTCTGCCCCTCTGGGGGGAAAGTGAGGGGGTGGGATTATATTTTCTCTGAAGTCCTTCCCACTCCTAACATTCTCTCCATTCTGTGAATGTTAAAGGGATTCAAGAGGGCACATTCACTTCCTTTTCGGGGATCATGAAAGCATAGGGTCCTAGACTGTTGGAGCAAGAGCGGTTCCCAAAGTTGGTCTACTCCCACCCCTCCACCTATGGATGGGAAAACAGAGGCCTGCAGCGAAGGCTCCAGATCCTCCTCTTACCTCTGGAAGGTCAAGGGACACATGCTCAGGTTTCCCGTCCCCCAGCATGGCGGCTTTCAGCACAGCCTGCTCCGTCGGCATGGAGGAAGAGGCATCTGAGATGTCTTGGAGGGTGGGAGGGTGGAACACATGGAGATGGGGTTGAGCCTCTCAGGCACTGGGTAGCCAGAGGAAGGTTAACTGTGAAAGTGGGTAGGTGAGGGATGCAGTCAGAATGGGGGCTGGGAGGATACCAGTTGGGCACAGTGGGGAATAGGACTGAAAAAGTGTGTCTGAGCTACACGGGGGGTGGGGGTGGAAGGGTGGGGGGTGGTTCTCAGAGGCCGGGTGGATGAAGGTGGACTTTATCCTATAGATATTTTTGGCAAAAGACGCAAATCAGCCGTGTAGCCAAATGGTTAGGGCAGGTGCTCTGCAGCCAGACCAGACCGTCTGGGTCCAAGTCTCTGTTCCAAGACTCAGTAACTCTAGTTTCCCACATAACCGGGAGGGGTCACAGACTGAACCTCACTTTTCTCATCTTTGGAATGGAGGCATGATAGTGTTCCTTTTATAAGGTGTTTTTGAGGAATACATAAATACACGAGGACACAGATGAAGCCCTCAATGCCTGGCACATAGCAACAGTTCAGAAACAGTTAAGATGATACCGCATTCTCGGCTAGGCTGGAGGGAAAGACGGTGAAGGCAGGGAGACCAATGGGGAGTCCACGCGAATGGGAGGTGTGGCGGGCCAGGATGACACCCCTGAATAAAGAAGGAGACCAGGCAAGTGCTCAGAAGGTCTGGTGTATTGCAGGGAGGTGGGCAGAACCCTCCCGCCGAGTGGCTGTGGAGTGTGAGGGAGCCAGCCGTTGAGAAAGGCTCCCCCAGGCTTGGCGGGCCTGCACTACAGTTTGCAGAGGAGAGTCGGGTAGAGAAGTGCTTTAGAGATGAGTGAACCACCTGGGACAAGTCTACGTGACAGGGAACGGCTGCGGAAACTGAAAAGAGCCGCGAGAGCCCACACTAGGGAAACAAAGGGCTTTGGAGAGAGAAAGAGAGAGAACTAGAGAGAAAGACACGTTGGGGGCCATTGGTTTTTGCAACGAGGGGGCTGCCAGTGACCCCGGTAGATTCTAGACTGGAAAGAAGGGAAAACCAAAGCTGCAGCAGGTAAAGGGTTAATGAATGGAATGAGGAGAGTGGAGACAGAGGTGAGGCTGCAACTGCCTGGGGAGAAGTGGGAGCTGCTGGGGCAGCCAAACCCGGAAGGTTGTGAGCCTCTGGGTGAAGGGGATGAGGGTTATTCTCCCCGTATTTCAGGTGGAGAAACTGAAGCTTACACAGGTTAAGAGGCTCTTCCAAAGCCACAATAGATAACGTGGAAGACAGCTCAAAATCCCTGACTCTTAATGTCATTTTAATTTTTTTAAATGGACATTGAAATAATATAACACATATGTACACTGACATTGGTTATGATCATAGAAGTCAGACACATTTATTGGATAAATCTAGAAGCACACAAAAGTGCAAGGGAAAGTACACAAAACATGTGTAATTCCACTACCCAGAGACACGCATTTTTACCTTGGCGTTTTAAAACCACCCACTTTCCCCCTCAGCCCATGCACACGTACCCACCATTTTGTGAATCTCTTGTCTCATCCAGCAACATGCCACAGATGCTTTCCCACAGAAATATGTGTTCCTTGAGAATCCCCTGTCCCCCTTTAGCTCACAGTCTAGTTAGGGAGACCAGACTCACAGCTGGGTTCCCACAGCAAGCAGTCGGAGCAGAATACCTAGGTGGCGCCTGACAGGGGGCCTCAGGGCAGATGCCTGAGCACCCGACTGGGCGCCCGCTAGACTGGCTCCTTGGGTCCTGGATTGGCCGCTGGCACACTAGGGAGCCTTCAGTCAAGTATCTGCCCTCTCTGGGCCTCGGGATCCCGGAATCTCAAAAAGGTTAAAGTCAAGTCTCTTAAGACAGGCCATCACTGTAACATGGTTGCTGGGAGAAGTGTGGAAAATGAAACTGCTATTGTCATCAAGATTCTTCAGGTCATTAAACTCCTTTGAGCCTCAATTTCTTTATCAGAAAAATGAGAATCATGTTTATCTACTCTGCCTGTCAGGACTCAGGTGAGAATCAAATCAGATGAACTGCCCTGAACAGTTTGGCTCGGTGGATAGAGCGTCGGCCTTCGGACTGAAGGGTCCCAGGTTTGATTTCCGTCAAGGGCGTGCACCTTGGTTGCGGGCACATCCCCAGTAGGGGGCGTGCAGGAGGCAGCTAATCAATGTTTCGCTCCCATTGATGTTCCTGACTTTCTGTCCCTCTCCCTTCCTCTCTGTAAAAAATCAATAAAATATATCAAACAAACAAACAAACAAATCAGATGAACTGTTATGATGCTTGAGGATAACTAACATTTGGACAATGGCAATTTGCCCGCATCATCTCACTTACTCCAGAAAACCTATGAGGTAGGTACTATTTTTCCCGATGAGCAAACTGTGGCTTGCAGAGGTGAGACCACTTATCCACCGACACAGGAAGTAAGTGGTCAAATTGGGTGTCAGGCCCAGGTCTCTCTGTCCCTTAAGCATGGGCCTTCGCACTGTGCCATTCTGATGGGTGATGCAAGCTGAGGAGAAGGGGGAAGAGAAGGCCTAGGAGGCTCTGCCCATTTCACCTTTGGTTTAGCTGCTGTGGTCCCCGGCACCACGATTTGTGGGGAGTGGACGCCCTCTGGTGTTCTATATGTGAAATGTCCCAACAGGGAAGAGGGCTAGCACTCACCTCTCAGAAGTAGAGTGGGATGAGCTCAGAATAACGCCTAACTCATCCTTTCAGAGTTTGGAAGCTCAGGGGAAGCTCAGGGGAAGTTAGTGCACATCTCAGCCAGCGGTTTGCTGGATGCAAAGCCGAGCCACCGACAGCACCAGGTAGAAGCTTTGCAGATCTCAGGCTCCACGGGGTGTCAGTTTGCAGGGGAAGTGGCCACTTTGCCACTATTAGATTTCTTTTCTTTTCTTCCCCCCACCCCCACCCCCAAAATGGCTAATTTATTCACGTTGTTGTTAGGAGGCCAAAAAAAAAAAAAAGTGCAGTTAGAAGAATCATTTTCCAAACAGAGGTTAAATAGGAGCAGGAAAGTATTTTTTTAAAAAAGACCACCACTTCACAAATCATTAAATTAAAACCAATGAACAAACAAACACAAAACCCGGAGAGCCATCCCCCATGCTGGGTGCTCTCCTTGTGCGACTGTAAAAAACAAACAAGCAAACAAACAAAACAAGAACAGAAAGCGAGGTGCCCATGGGGGCGGGGGCCGGGGGCCATGGGCACAGGCATGGGGTGCTGGGCCCCTACCTCCGGGCCTGGTGGTCTCGGGCCGCTGGCTGTGCCTGGGGCCCTAGGAGGGGTGCTTTTGGGGGTTCCGTGGGCACATGACATGCAGGCAGGGGCCGCCAGGCTGGGAGGCGGGCATGCACAGGGCTTGGGACGGCCACCAGTGTCCAGCCTGATACCTGCCTCACGTGCCTGCAACCTCTCCTCCCCTCCAGGTCGCCCCTCTCGAACCCACCTGGCCCTGCAGTATCGAATGGTTGATTTTAGTTTTTGCTTAAATTTTAAAAACATAAATATACATATGTATTGCCAGTATTAGATTTCTGACTCAAGTTCTAGAGGAAGGGTGTTGAATAATAATAATAATAATAATAATAATAATAATAACAACAACAACAATATTATTATTATTATTATTATTATTATTACTTAAACTCTGCATCAATGTTTTATATACACTAAATTGGTTTTCAATAGAAAACCACTTGCTGCCAGTCCCAATGGGGTAAGTTTTACTTTCTGGGCTGATGAAAATATTGTCATTGGACGGCTATCAAATTGCAAAGTGATGCAAACAACATTTGAAGATATGTGCTTTGAAGAGCCTTATCACACATTAGCTCATCTTATAATCAGCACAATCTTTTTAATAAATCAGTTTTATTGATTTGAGAGAGAGAGAACGAGAGGAGAGAGACAGAAAGAAACACCACTGTGAGAGAGAAACACTGATCCTTGGCCTCCCGTATGACCTCTGACCAGGAATCGGAAAACTGGACCTTGGTGGTGTGCGCCCTTCCTGGGAATCGCACGGAGACCTCTCTGCGCAGGACTGCACTCAGCCCCCTGAGCCACACAGCCACGGCTTGTTGCCATAATCTTACAAAAAGTTTTGTTTTTATATATATATCTTTATCTGTATATGAGAAAATTGACTCCAGGTCATCCATATCAGCCTGAAGCCACGGAAGTGTCCAAGACCCCACACTGCCCCCCTATGCCTCACTCAGCAAATAGCAGCCTATTGAGAAATAGATTGCCTCCAATGTTTTTTGCCTCCAAAACCCAAAGATGTTGTGCCTCTTTCATTGTGATTAGAGATGCCAGATGCAACAACTATCTTTTGCTTGGAGGGGATGTGCCAATGTGCACCTTAGAGGGGGTATTTTAATGTGCTAGAGACTAATGGAAGCAAGAAATTTCAGTAAGGTGGTAGGTATCTTAATTGTTAAGGGGTTTACTTCATTCATGTTTACAATTCTCAAATTCCTATTACAATTCTCAAATTCCAAGTCTTTCTCTATCAACTCTATAACTTTAATTATATGATAAGCCATGATACAAATTCCATTTGTATGTAATTTGGTTAACCACAGGAACAGGCTCCAAATCTGGTTTTTAGAAATCCAGACTCTGTGCTACTCAAAATAAGGGATTTCCTCTGGACAATCATGTTTTCTAACTTCCTACCCATGTGTTCAGCTGAGAATTTAGAGTTCTAAGCTTGTCATACTTTTTTTTTAAACCAGGTTTTCCATTGTACTCAGAAGAAGACAGCTTATCCCACAGTTTCTGTAATTTTTTTATTTCCACCATAATATTTGATTATTATAGCTACTTGTTTGTTTTCTTAATGTTTAATTTTAACAGTTCTTTGTATATTTTGGATAATAGTCCTTTATTAGATATGTCTTTTGCAAATATTTTCTCCCAGTATATGGCTTGTCTTCTCATTCTTTCTAAAAAAATATATTTTATTGATTTTTTACAGAAAGGAAGGGAGAGGGATAGAAAGTCAGAAACATCTATCAGCTGCCTTTTGCACACCCCCTACTGGCGATATGCCTGCAGCCAAGGTACATGCCCTTGACCAGAATTGAACCTGGGACCTTTCAGTCTCCACAGGCCAATGCTCTATCCACTGAGCCAACCCGGTTTTGGCTTGTCTTCTCATTCTTGACATTGTCTTTTGAAGTGCAGGTTATCAGATTGTGTCTTTGGTTGCAAACCTGAAAAGGATGCATAAATGATTGCTTGTTTCCAGGCAGCTGAGGGCATTTCAATCTACATGTTATTGCCTCCTACTGGCCAAACACCTGAACAGCCTTAGGCAGAACCTCCAATCTGACAATGGATTCTGTATACCAAACCTGGCTTTTGATGTGTATATCTACCTTGCCTTAGGACAATTTGTGTTAATAAAAAGCAAGGGGTCCTGAGACAAGGGAGAACTTGGTTTCTTTGGCCAAGCTCCTCTGGCCCCCGAAATGCCTTCCAAAATTATGTTTCATCTCTGGACTCTTGATTAATTTACATACAGTGCCTTCTCCAGACTCCTGAATCCTTCAAGATGCTGGATTAAGACCACTGGCATTTGGTGTTGGATCTAAAAAGTTGAATACATACCCAAAGCCATCTCAATTTTCTTGTATGTTATTAGTTAGGAGTTTTATAGTTCTGTGATTCATTTTTAGTTAATTTTTGTGGAGGGAGTAAGGTTTGCATCTAAATTTTTTTTTAAATGTGGGGATGTCCAGTTGTTCCAGCACCATTTGTTGCAAAGACGATCTTTGCAGTACAGTGATATTGCCTTTGTTCCTTTGTCAAAGATCAGTTGACTCTATTTATGTGGGACTATTTGGGGGTTCTCTATTATGTTCTATTGACCTATTTGTCTATTCTCTCACCAATACCACACTGTCTTGATTACTATAGTTTTATAGTAAGTCTTAAAGTTCGGTAGTGTCAATCTTCAAACTTTATGGGTTTTTTCAATATTGTGGCAACTATTCTGGGTCTTTTGCCACTCCACATAAACTTTAGTATCAGTTTGTTGATATTCACAAAGTAACTTGCTGGGATTTTTATTGGGATTGCCTTGAATCGATAAATCAAGTTTGGAAGAATTGACATGTTAACAATATTGAGTCTACCTATGTTGAGTATAGAATATTGCTCCATTTAATTTGTTCTAGTTATATTTTAAAACATTGATGTGTGGACTAATTGTATTGTGGTAAGAGAAAATACTCCATGCAATGTTAACCCTTTGAAATTTGGGACTTGCTTTATGGTTTTGTATTGGTATTGGTGGGTTTTTGCAAATCCTCCTTGGATGCTTGGAAATTATGTGTATTGTGCAGTTTGGGGGAGGTAATATCTATATATGCCTCATTAGGCATGCTAGTTATTGTCCTTTAAAAATCATTCATATACTTTCTGAATCTTTTGGTCTGCTTTTTAAATCAGTTTCTGAGAGAATTGTGTTGAAATCTCCCAACATCATTTATTGGAAGATTTCCCCCACTGAATGGCATTGGTATTCTTGTTCAAAATCATTTGACTATATATGTAGGGGGTTGTTTTAGGTTTCTCTATTCTATTCTATTGGAATATATGCCTATTCTTATGCTCCTACCACACTGTTTTGATTACTGTAGTTTTGAAATCAGGAATAATAAGAGCTTTGACTTTTTAAAAAATTATTATTGTTTTCACTATTCAGGATCCTTTCAAATTCTATCTAAATTTGGTATGGAGGCAAAACCGGTTTGGCTCAGTGAATAAAGCGTTGACCTGGGGGCTGAAAGGTCCCAGGTTCGATTCTGGTCAAGGGCATGTACCTTGGCTGCGGGAACATCCCCAGTAGTGGGTGTGCAAGAAGCAGCTGATCGATATTTCTGACTTTCTATCCCTCTCCCTTCCTCTCTGTAAAAAATAAATAAAAACATATTTTAAAAAATAAATTTGGTATGGGTTTTTCTATTTTTACAAAAGAGATTATTAGGAGTTTGATAGGTATTATACCAACTCTGTAGACTGCTTTAGTATTGACATTTTATCAATATTATGTCTTTTAATCCATGAACATGGGATGCCTTTTCATGAACTGGGGTCTTCTTAAAAATTTCTTTCAATAATGTTTTGTAGTCTTTAGTGTATAAGTCTTTTACCACACGGTTAATGTTTGTGTGTGTGTATATATATATATATATATATATATATATATATAATTGTAAATGGATTTTTCTTAATTTCCTTTTTAAATTATTCATTATTAAATGTATAGAAACACAACTGATTTTTGTATCTTGCAATTTTTCTGAGTTTATTACTTCTAACCATTGTTTTGTGGAATCTTTAGGATTTTCTACATATAAGAATCTGCTGTCTGTGAACAGAGATAATTAACTTCTTCCTTCTCAGTTTGGATGCCTTTATTTCTTTTTTTGTGCCTGATTGTTGGGCAAGGACTTCCAGCACTATGTTGAATAGAGTGGCGAAGGGGGCATTGTGTTGTCCCTGATCTTAAAGGAAAAGCTTTTAGTCTTTTGTCATTGAGTATGATGTTAGCTGTGGGCTTTTCATGTGTATACACAGCTGCTTTTAAATGTCTTAATTTCCCTAAGGGTCTCCCCTCTGCCTCTTCTCGGGACCTCATGTGTTCTGTTGCATCCCTTTGCCTATCATCTCTTGCCTCCAAGCACCCCTGGGCCTGCAGTTCCTCTACAGTTTTCAGGTGCCATGGCACATGCCACTGCTCACAGCAGCCTCCAAACTATGCCACTGTTCTTACCTGAGTCAGATGAAACAGAAATCAGTCCCTTGGGCAGCCTCCCCATCATGCCTACACATTACAAACAAATTCCATTCTCTTCCAGAAGAAACTAAGAATTGGATGACTTCCTCCTCATTGTACTAGGCTTGGAAACGGATCGACTAGAGTGTGCAAAAACACCATGAAACTTCCTACTGCTTTTAGTTTTTGTTTTTTTATAAAAACTATCACCCAAGGGTATGTTTTATTGATTTTAGAGAGAGAAAGGATGGTGGGGGTGGGGAGAGAGAGAGAGAGAGAGAGAGAGAGAGAGAGAGAGATTAATCAGTTGCCTCATGGGATGCCTTGACTGAGAATCAAACCTGCAACCTGGGTGTGTGGTCTCCCGGGCGATTGGACCAGAACCATTTTGGTGCAGAGGACGATGCTCTAAACAACCCAGCAACCTGGCCGGGGCACAGTCCTGCTTTTTCTTAATTGGGCATTTGCTTGGCTGTTGCAGGCCCTTGACTGGTTTCTAGAGCTCCCACATCACTGTAACCAGCTAATCTGTTGTGTTTTTAGGTGAGAGAAGAAAGGTCTGGATTTTCTGACATCACCGTCAGAAAGCTCTGAAAGTTTTATTAAAAAAAAAAAAAACTTTCACATTTAGGTCTATAATATCCAACTTGAATTGGATTTTGTATGATTAATTATAACTCCAATATGTTCATACTATGTGGCATTGGAAAAAATAACCTCTCCATACTTCATTTTCTTTATCAGTAAGATGAGGGGCAAATAGTATCTACCGCATAGAGTTATTGTGAGACTTCTGCATATATGTATATGTGTAAAAGACTCAGAAAAAGTATCTGGAAAATAGTACCATCTACTTGCCATATACGTTTTTTAAAAATATTTTTTTAATCAATTTCAGAAAGGAAGGGAGAGGGAGAGAGAGATAGAAACATAAATGATGAGAGAGAATCATCAATCAGCTGCCTCCTGCACTCCCCCTACGAGGGATCGAGCCTGCAACTGGGGCGTGTGTCCTGACCGGGATCCAACCATGGTCTCCCGGGTTCTGAGGTTGATGCTCAACCATGGAGCCACGCCAGCTGGGCTGTTTTGTTTGTTTGTTTGAAACGTAGGTCAGAGTGGAGTTTTGATTCAATTGAATAATAAGGCTCAAGCTTGACACATCATAAATGCATAATAAATATTGACAGATTAAAGGGAATCAAATACACTTAGTGTCTACCAGGGAAAATGCAAAAAGGCACACAGATATGATTCCAGCTCTTGGGGACTCTTAGTATAGTTGGACAGATAATGCACCATCAGGAAGGAATTATGTAACAACACAAGAAGATCCATAGTCCAAATGTTTGGAACTCTAAGGAGGAAGGATCAGGTTTCAAAGAGAGAAATCCCTGGGGTTTGGATGTGGCTACTAAGGGAGGATTTGGGGAGGGTGAATAACTTAGGTTGGGCCTGGAAGGACAGGACAGGTTTTGGAGAGGAGCAGAGTGGGGAGGGAGCATGTAGGATGAGCTTGGTGTCCTCCCAGGGGGATGTGTGACTGCACAAGCAGAGGTGGGGAGGAGGGTTCTGCTTGGTGATGAGAAGATGAAGGGAAGGTCCATGGGCCAAGAGCATCATTAGGAAGTCAAGATTCTGCTCCGGCAGGCTCAAAAGCGTAGAAAAGAACTCAATCTCACCACCTAGACTCCACGTTGGGCCAAGAGGTGAGGTCTCTGGCTCAGGCATGCAAAGATTTGTGTGTGCTGAGTATGTGTGGCCATTATGTGGTTTCCCGTTGCTCTGGTTTGGATTTGTCCCGTCAGGAGCTTCTAGCTGTAGATGACAGAAAGTTGAGCGTGTGAATCCTTTCTCATTTGCTTGTTTCTATTACACAGGAGACAGTTTTCTCCAGGCAAAGGGCTGATTCTAGCATTCTCCAACCTTGATTGTTTCTTTGTCCCTCCATATATAGTAGTCTCTCCTCCTTCCCCCTTATCTAGGGTTGCATTTTCCCTGGTTTCAGTTACCTGTGGTCGACCTTGATAGAAATAAAAAAAAAATTAAATGGGAACTTCCAGAAACAAACAATCCATAACTTTTTCAATTGGATACCCTTGAAAAATTGGCAATTTTGATTTCAGAGTAGCATGTTGAAATCTTGGTCCATCCTGCTCTGTCCCACCTGACCCCTGAATCATCCCTTGGTCCAGTGTATCCACCTTGTATACCCTACCTGCCCTTTAATCACTTAGTAGCCACCTGGATTACCAGATTGTCATGGTATCACAGTGCTTGTGTTCAAGTAACCCTCATATTACTTAATAATAGCCCCTGAAGCAATGCTGGCAATCCAAATATGCCGACAAGAAGGCATAAAGTGCTTCCTTTTAGTGGAAAGGCGAGATGAGAGTTCTTGACTTAGTAAAGACAGACAAAAAGTCATATGCTAAGGTCTATGGTAAGAACATAAAATTGTGTAGAAGGAAAAATAAATCTGTCCTAGATTTGCTGTCACAGTTTGGGCACAGTGTATGGGGAGTGCTTAGGTGAGATGGAAAAGGTATTTACATGTGCGGTGGGACATATGAACAGATATAGACCACACTCCACATCACTTTTTTACAGTATATTGTCATAATTGTTCTATTTTATTTTTAGTTATTTTTGTTAATCTCCTACTGTGCCTAATTTCTAGATTAAACTTATCAGAGTGTGTATGTATAGGAGAAAACATAGTGCAGAGAGGGTTTTTAATTCTATCTGTGGTGTCAGGCATCCACTGGAGGGGTCTTGTTTTCACCCCCTCTCATGAGGGGGTCTGACTCTGCTGTTTCTCCTCAAGGGCTGGCAGGGGAGAGACGCAGAAAAAGGGATGATTTTCTTGTGGACTCGCCAGCTGGGTTCATTATCTGACATTTGGGGGCCTGCTGGAGGGCCAGGGAGACTAATGATGACCTGTCTCCTGAACCTCCCCGCCTTGCACTCCCACCCGCCAGCCTGGGCCAGCCAGCTTCCCTCAGGGCCTTCTTCCCACCTTAGAAACTGTTCCGGGTGTTGGCAAAGGTCTGCCTCGTCCGGCCTCCTCCGGCCTCCCCTGACCTCCGCTGGCCTCCTCGTCCACGGCAGCCTGGATGGTCCTGGCTACCCGGAGGCCGGACTGGATGGCAGTGTCTATCCAGCCGTGGGGCAGGCAGGTGTGCTCCCCGGCAAAGTGGATGCGGCCCTCTGGCTGGGAGAGCAGCAGCAGAGAGTCCTTAGATTGGAAGGGCGCGAATTCAGCGAAGCCGCCCCCGAGGAGGGGATCCAGAGACCAGCGCTTGAGCACAGAGGAGGGGCACATGTGCCGCAGCGTCTCCTTGGGAATCTGGTGCACCGCAGCCAGGTCCGCCAGGACGGTACCCACCACCTGGTCGCGCTTCATGGACATGAGGAAGAGGGACTCATTGCCCAGCGTGTAGGAGGCCAGCAGGACACCCCTGCCGCTGGGAAGGCTGTGGCTGGGGTAGTAGATGTAGCGCGCGGGCCCGTCGGTGATGGAGACCCCGCCCCGGATGCCGTCGCGCTCCCAGAAGGGCTCTTCACAGGCCAGGACCACCTTGGTAGCGCTGATGTAACGCACCGAGCGGAGCGCGCCCGCCTTGCCCGGGGACAGTGGTGGCTTGAAGGTGATGAGGCTTGTGGCGCCGGCCGAGGCGGAGATGATGACAAAATCCGCGGTGAGGTTGTGCAGTGCAGAATTGGACTTGCCCACCCGGTAGGAAACGTGCACCTCAGGTCCATCCCTCACTACCATCTCCACCCTGGAGCCCAGACGGATGGTGTGAGGCTTCAGGCTGGCTCTGAGGCCTTGGGGAAGCTGGTCGAAGCCACCTGCGATCTCGCTAAAGCTGTAGAGGTGAAGAGAGAGGAGAGGGGGAGGGGGAGGGTGGGAGGCATGAGGCCAGGTTGCTCAGTCTCGAACAGGGTTCCTGGTCTGAAAGGGGAAGAAACTAGTGTCATGTACATCCTTTATACATCATCTTAACCAATCTCTGGGAGGGAAGGGTCGTCCTTGAATTTTATAGTTCAGAAGGCTTCACCCAGAGTAAAGGGAGTTTCCCACGATGACAGGCCCTGGATTCAGCCAGCATGCAATCTGCATCCCAGGAGGAACCCTACAGACCTGGTTTGGCTTCAGGCTCCAGCCCTTGGCCCAGTTGTGTGGACTTGGCTGTTTCATAATTTCGCCCGGCCTCGGAAGCCTCACTAGCTCTGTACCTTCTAGGTCAGTGATGAGCAAACTGCAGCTCACGAGCCACATGCGGCTCGAGAGTCGCGGTTTGCTGCTCTGTTGACTAATAAGTTTGCCAACCACTGCCTTAGGGAAAAACACTTAAAAAACACTTTAATAACGTACTAATGTATTTAACCTAAAGTAAAAACTTCTGGGTAAGGGTAATGCCTTACAGCAGTGCTCAGCAAACTCATTAGTCAACAGAGCAGCAAACCGCGGCTCCAGGGCCAGATGTGGCTCGCGAGCCACAGTTTGCCAACCACTGTTCTAGGTGATCATAAGATTAAATGTGATAGTGTTTGGAAAGTGCTTAGGGCAGTGCCTGGCACATACCCTGTTTCCCCGAAAATAAGACAGTGTCTTATATTAATTTTTGCTCTCAAAGATGTGCTAGATCTTATTTTCGGGGGGATGCCTTATATTACAGCAAGTAGGTCATATTTTCGGGGTATGTCTTACTTTTGGGGAAACAGGGTAGTAACTGCTCAGTAATCAAAATTCCCTTTCCCTGCTCTGATTAGAGGAAGGGGGAAGATGTGAGTTCTGGTTTAGATCAGTCTTACTCATCATTTTTGAAGAAGATGATGTCAGATTTCCCAGATCCTAGGAATGACTTAAAGAATTCATCATCCTTATTCAGTATATCACTGATCATCCTGACTGTTCCTGGGTTCAGCAGCCCTTCTTTCAGCAGGTGAGCCTGCGGGGAGGTAGAAACGCCAGATGGAGGGCCCAGTGTGTAGGAAGGGGCTTCCGCAGGGACTGGGCTCCAGGGAGGTAAAGGCGTGGCAGTGGGAAGAGAGGTCCTGGTAGGCAGGAGACAACTCCAGGAGCTACGCTGAGCACACCCACCCCTCCAT
Organism: Antrozous pallidus; assembly: GCA_027563665.1. Classification (NCBI taxonomy): domain Eukaryota; kingdom Metazoa; phylum Chordata; class Mammalia; order Chiroptera; family Vespertilionidae; genus Antrozous; species Antrozous pallidus. The sequence goes on from CM050508.1 coordinate 182,874,913, forward strand.
CTCTACCTTTGCCCGACTCACCTTGGTGGAGTCTGAAGAGGACATCAGCAATTGGCGGCAATTGAAGTTTTTCAGACTTTGTTTGGTCTGCAAAAGGGCAGGAAGGGGAAGCAGCTCTAGATTAAAGCTAATTGTCCAGAAGCAGGATTCCTGGGCTCTCAGGATCTCCCTTTGAAGACAGAGGAGACAAAACAATGGGGGAGGGAAGGACCCAAGGAAGGACGCTTCCAGGAGCTCCTAAATGCTTCTCTTTCTCCTAAAGTCTCCCCTTCGTTTAAAGGTATGTGGAGACTAAAAGTTAAGGTGAAGACATTTCCTGAAACCTAGCGGGATTGATTCAATACCAGGGATTCCCTTTCCTTCCATTGCCACTGATCAAGCAACTCCTGGGCCACCCAGGGACAGAGGCTATGGGGTTGGGTGCCAGGGTTGGGGTGGTAACCTTCTTAGGGAGTGTTAGCAGGAAGGCAGACCAATCAGGTGAGTGTTGGATAAGAGTCAGGTGACTGGGTCCATCCACTAACTTTCCTGGTCACTTCAGGCGAGACCCTGTTCTCTCCCAGCCCTGGGAGGGGTGAGGCAGGAGGCGCGTTGGCAGTGGACTGGTGGGAGAGATTCTCAGCATTGTTGCCCTTCTCCGTGGGGTTCCAGGAGTGGCCCAGGATCTCTGGGTTGGCCTTGACCTCTCTCATGTGATAGCGTTGTCCATTGATGAGGTACCAGGCGTTGCCATTGTAATGGATGAAGTTGTTCAACGTCAGGCCCAGCTTCTTGACATAGGTGTGAACCAGCCTGAAGAAAATACAGACATTAACATGACACCCATCCCAATGGCACAGCATTCCTGCTGGCTGCACAATAAGAGGCCATTTCCAGGAAAAGTAGTTTCTTTATGTGCCCAGGGAACTCAGACTAACTCCTCCCTCATCTCTACTCCTATGTCTTCTTGCTGTGGCATTAGTTCATTTCCTTCTGTTTTTGCCCCGAGGGAGGTGGGGAATAGGGAGTTCACCCATCACAGAATGAGGGCCCTTTAGAAAAGAAATATCGGTGTATAGGATTTAAATATAGGACCAGAAGCCTGTTGTTTCAGACAGTATTTGAAATCCCACTTTCCATTCCTAGGTAAGTCCGAGGCTGTATCTAAAGACTTCTAGTTTGGGCTAATTCACTTGGGTTTTGTTTTAGTTTTTGGTGGTGTTTTGAGGGAAATCTCAGGTTCTGCTTATACTTTAAAAACAAGTTGTATTTTTCCCAGCCTCACAGTTTGATTCCGTCAGGCAGAGCATGGGCCCTGAGCATGGGCCAGGGGTTTGGGGCTTGATCCCCAGGAGGCAGCTGGTTGATGTTTCTATCTCTCTATTCCTTTCTTTCTTTCTAAAATCAATAAAAACATTTTAGAAAAAGAAGTCATGTTTTTGGAGGTATATGGGACACTAGCTGAGGGGTCTTTTTGTCTTGGAAGCTTCAGAATTGGGGTCCAGGGTCTTTCCTAGGAATTGGGTACAGTTTTAGGGTTAGGATTAGGGTTTGAAGTCAAGCATTTTCTTTTGTGTCAGGTATGTCCCTGATTTTGAGAAGCTTTGTTACTTTCTCCTCCGAGAGGCCTGGGTGAGTCACTTAATATCTCTGATCCCAGTTTCTTGATTTGTAAGTAGGAAACATCAGAGTATCAAATTGCAATGATGAAATAATACACATAGTAAGCATTCAACAAATGGCAGCTGTTATCATTGGATAGCTAATTGTGGTATAATTGACATGTAAGAAGCCACCTATATTTAAATTACACAGTTTGATGAGTTAATGAGGACTACCATCATTATTTGTTTAGGATCTTCCACTTTCCCTGTGATCCTGGGCTCTGAGGTTAGGGACTGGTGCTAGTCCTGACTTGCAGGATTCGATCCGTCGAGACAGTGAATCTGAACGGGCTCTCACTCAATGGTAGCAGGGCCCACACTACCTCCTCCTAATCATCCCTATTTGTCCTCCCTCCAACCCTTTCCCAGGACTTACCTGTGAGACTTTGGGATTCGCATGGGTCCCAGTTCGTGGTACCAGCCCTCCTGCTCTTTCCTGATTGTGACCACTCGGCCCCCGACGCGGTTGCTGGCTTCCAAGATGGAAACCTGGGTTCCCGAAAAGCTGCTGTTATTCCCAGGGCCAGGCTGACCCTTCTCCACCCTGTACCCCTACCCCCATCCGGTCACAGGCTCCAATCTGGAACCCCAGCACTAGTTTCCTGAATGTGCAGGATAATCAAACCGTGGGGATAGGGAGCCCTCTGGGAGGGTCCTCAGTGATGGGAGTGAGGCAGAGGAGCCCCGCAGTGGAAGGGCAGAGCTCGCCTCTGCGTCTTTACCTGTTAGCAAACCCCTTCTCTACTTTTGTTTCTAGGAGAACACAGGTTGCAGTTGAGGTCAAGTCTCAGGGGAGTTTTGAGAAACAATAACTAAGGGCCAAGAGACCCCGTGGGTTGTGTGCCATTGTTTTCTTTACTTTTCCCACCCAAGCAAGCACAGAGGCAGATGGCTGAGGCCCCTCCAAAGCCTGCTCACTTGGTGGCCAGCGTCCTGCAGGGCCTTGGCTGCCACCAGGCCGGACATGCCAGCTCCCACCACCACCACGCGCTTGGGCAGTGGGGAGGTGTGGAGGCCCTCCTGGGCTGTGACAACGATGGACTCGTACTCAGGGTCCTGGAAGCACTTGACCAGGTCCTCATGGTGGCCAAGGCAGCTGGAAGTAGCCAACAGGAGCCCCAAGAGCAGGATTCCTGGAGCAGAGAAAGGAATGGGGGCTGTTCTTTGGGGTGCAGGTGTTTTATCCCACCTGCCCAGGGTGAGCTTGGCTATGTGAACGAGTGGGGATGGGAAGGTCAGGCAGTGTCTGTCGAATGTGTGGTCCTAAACACAATGTTTGTGATTGTGTCTGGCGGGGGGGGAGGTTGTGGTGTGTGGGTACAAATGTATGTGCGAACCATGCTGGTGTAGTGTGATTGTAACTGTGGACTACAAGTTCATGAGTTTGTATGTGATTGGATGTGGGAAGCTGCCCGTTGTCTTCACTAGCAGAGAGGTGTGTGGACAAGGAGCCCAGAAGGTTGGTGAACCTTGAGCCTGGCAAAGGTCAGAGCTTTGCACTAACTGTTTAGTTGAGACAATGTTAGCCAAAGCAACTTCCTGACCAGATAGTTTTGTAAATCCTTACTAATAAGATAGTCTGTCTGTAACTGGAAATTGCCTGCCTAAGGGCTCTAGGTGTATCCCAAACTGAATAAAAGGATGGCAAGGTCTGAGCACAAGTGGAGTCCTTCCTCTTGTGTTGGGCTCCTGCCTGACCCCCAATTTTCAAATTATTATTTCTTGTCTTGTCTCTGTCATTTGTGTGTGGCACTTCTCCAGAGCCTGTATCTTGATGTGGGTCTTCACAATCGGAAATCATGAATGTATACAGATTTGTATTTGACTGTAAATATGCCTGCTTCTGATGGTGAGTGTGCCTGTGTGTGAGCTTGTCTGTGATAAGTTGCTGTGGCTATGAGTTTGTGATTGTTGCTCTGTATGATTGTGCATTGTCTGTGATTTTATGTGAGGGGATGTGTTTGTGGGACAGTGTATTACCCAAGTAAATGTGTGCATAAATCCGTATGGGAAAGTGAGATGGGATGTAGTGTGTGTGTATAAGCCTGGGTGTGTTGGGTGTATGTTAGCCTGGGTTGGGAAGAGTGGAGATGGTATGTATGCATTTGCTTAAGTTTGAGAGAGAATATGGCTGTTTGTGTCCTTGTATTTAATTCTGTGTGTGCATTTGAGTGTGAGGCTGGGTCGGGGAGCCTAAAGGTGTCTGTGTATGTGAGAGGATGGTGTGTGTGTGTGTGTGTGTGTGTGTGTGTGTGTGTGTGTGTGAGAGAGAGAGAGAGAGAGAGAGAGAGAGAGAGAGAGAGAGAGAGAAGTACACAGGGAAAGGGAGTGGAGGAATTGTACCAGTTTCTCAGTGACATCACTAGCCCTGAGGGACCTTGGCAGTCCTGTCCCTCTTCCTTAGTGTTTTTTCCAAAGCCCTCCAGGTTTTCTAGCATACAGCCGAGATTGAAACCAGAGTTGGTAGAGAACATGCAATACATCCTATTGCCTCTTCTTAAAGGGATAAGTCAAAGCTGGGATAGGGGTATGTTGTGCCCCCTTGCACTAGCTCTGGGTTTTTTGGGCAGGTGAGAACTCTTAGTCTCTTTGTACACAGACAGGACCACTGAGGTTCACAAAAGAAAAGAGATCTTCAGGGGCTGCCCTTGAGAAGAGGCAGGGCACCCAGCTGGTCCTAGTGCAGGCCCTTCCCAAAACCAAGAGAGCCTCCTGCAAGGATGACCCATCAGGAAAAAGGGGAGGGGTACCCATACCTCAAGCCTCCCTCTCTTTCCCTCCCCGAGGCCTACTTCAGTCTCTCTAACCCATTCTCCACCCCTGACACATTTTTCCATCTCCCTGAGCTGCCACAATTATCGCTCAGACCCCATGCCCTTCCTCTTGAATGGGCCGAGCCCTATATCCATTCTCTTGACTCACTTTCAATACCTGGACCTACCCTTAGTAGCCCTAGTCTAGTTCCTGTCGCATCTCAGTCCCCATCCTCCTTCCCTTTGCATAGCCCTATGTCCAGACTGTCCTTTGGATCCATCTCAACTCCCTCAGCCCAGCCCACCCCTCAATGTAACTCTTGTCCCTCTTTCAGAGTTCAATCCCTCCTTCCTGTAGTGCCTTTCTCAGACCTAGAGAAAGGACTCCACTTACCCCTCGTGTTGGCCATGGACTTGCAGCTCATGATGGGCCTTGGGCGGCTCTCCCTCTTTATGAGCAACCAGCTCCACCCCAGCAGTAGCTGGCCTCATCCCACCAGCCTGCCCCAGGGCACTATGGGCCGGGCCAGGCAGAGAAGGAAGTGTGTCCTCAAGGCCTGGGCTGTCAGGTGAGATGTCCACAGTGACTCAGTCCCATCCCCACCCTCATCGTCTGCATCCCCACCTTCTCCAGACCTGTCTTCCCTCCCAAGGAAACCACTTCTCCCAGCCCAGACCCCAGCACCACACCCGAGTGCCAATGTGCAGGAGGAACCTCATTTTTTTTTCTCAGAAAAGATGTGTGGGAAGGTGATTTGAAAATGCCTTCATTTTAACTGACTTTTAAAGTTAAGTTTCATCTTAGTTTTTATTGATATTGACTTGACTGAGTATAGAATTCTACCATTTTTACTGGATCTTGGAAGGCTCAAACACTGTGCCCCTGGCCTGTACAAGGAATTTGATCTGCAAGAACATTCTTATGTGAAATTCATGTCTGTGCTCCCAAATGTCTTCAATTTTTTTTTTTTTTTTTGGAATCCTATGTTCTGGATAAAGTCTAATGCTAATTCTGTTTCTTGTTTTTGTGTGTTTGTTTTTTTGTAGGTAATCTCTCCTCTTCCCCACAACTGGAAGCATATAAGGATTTTCTCTTTTTTATAATTCTGAAATTACATGAAGACATGTTTGAATGTCAATCTCCCCCTTCTCCCCTCATCTTCTGGATGGCAGACAGGGTTCTTTGAATCTGAAGACTTAAGACATTGCCAGCTCTGGCAATTATCTTTCTATTTTTATCAGTCATTTCTAGTTTTGCCCTAGAATTCATAGTAGATTGAATTGGAATCTTTTATTTTTTTCCTTATACTTTCACTTCTTTATCATTTTGAAAGTGACCATTATATAAATTGTATTGTATTGAGTGTATTCTGCAACTTATTTTTCTTTTATATATAACCCACTGGAATTAATAACTACTTAATTATTCATGGCCTGAGAGGGCAGTGGGGCTCCGCTGGGCAGAATGATGTCTATGGAGAGACAAACAAAGGGCCTGCCCTGGGTGTTCTATGGCAGGAGGCTGTGGCTAGGGCTGGGAGCACGGAGTTGTGAAATGCACAGCCCTATGTTGTGCAGGAGAGGCCACTGAGACCCAGGAGCTTCATAGGGCAAGGCTGACGGAAGCCAATACTGTCTGCTCAGCCCTGAGACTCCACCCCATCCAAGCTGAGCACAGGGGTTTTTGAAAGTCTTATATCATAAGGGTGTCTCCAGTACAGAAATTCTACCAGCGTAGACACAGCTGATCCTCACAGCCAATTGGCCTGGAGGTCAATTGCTCCCAGTGATACCAACAACAATCAAGACTTAACTACAATGAGGCTATACATGCAGTCTACAGAGGGGTGCACCAAGAGTGCCCACCTCAGGTAACTGGGGAGGCTGAGCCACTGGGCCATATAGGACACCTAGCACATAAAGCCACTCTACCAACTCAGGGAAACGGCAAAAATGCAGAGACAAAGAAACAGATCACAAATGAAAGAAATGGAGGAAAGCAAATGACTGAATATGAAGTTAAAAATCATGGTCATAAGGTTTTTCAAGAATTTCCTAGAAGAGGCCAACAAATTTAGTGAGACCCTCAAGGATATGACAAAGGACTAACTAGCCAAATCAGTTTGGCTCAGTGGATAGAGCGTCGGCCTGCAGACTGAAAGGTCCCAGGTTCGATTCTGGTCAAGGGCATGTATCTTGGCTGCGGGCACATCCCCAGTTGGAGGTGTGCAAGAGGCAGCTGATCGATGTTTCTCTCCCATCAATGTTTCTGGCTTTCTATCCCTCTCCCTTCCTCTCTGTGAAAAGTCAACAAAATATTTTTTTTTAAAAAAGAAAAAGAAAAAGGACCAACTAGAAATTAAACATACACTGACTAAAATAAAAAATATTATACAGAGACCTAAAAGCAGACTAGAGGAATTAAGAATCAAGTCAAAGATTTGAAATACAAAGAAGCAAAAAGAAAAAAGAATTCAAAAATTTGAAAATAGTGTAAGGAGCCTCTGGGACAACTTCAAGCATACCAACATCAGAATTATGGGGGTGCCAGAAGAAGAGAGAGAGCAAGATATCAAAAATCTATTTGAAGAAACAATGATTGAAAATTTCCCCCACCTGGTGAAAGAAATAGACTTACAAGTCCCAGAAATGCAGAGAACCTCAAACAAAAGGAATCCAAAAAGGACCACACCAAGACACATCATAGTTAAAATGGCAAGAACAACAACAAGACACCCATGAAAAGCACACATTGTGTCAAAATAAGCCAGAGAAAAATCATTTGGGCAAAAATATAAAGGATCCCAAGTCAATTTTATAGAAAAGATTTCTTTATTAACTTTTGGTAGGGAATATGTTTGTGTATTTTCAGAAAACAACTCCAAGACCATGTGGACTCCTGCAACAGAGAGGAATTGAGAGGTCTACTCCAATCACAAAGACAAGAGGAGAAACAGTCCAGAGATGGAAGATGCTGATGACACCTTGCCATGCTAGCAGTCCGCAGCTGTGCGTTACTGCAGGTTGCATAGGACCAAACCAGAGAGGGTTGGACCTGCATTCCCACCATTTATCCACCATCCAGATAACATTGCTGATATGTACACATAAGGAACTGTTTGACATTGAAACTGGGACTCAGAACTGTTGGACATTGAAATTGGGACTCAAACACTTTTTTGTTATTATATGTTTATTTCTAGTCTGCAGAGGCAAGATTTTTTAAAGAAAAGAAATGGGGGAAAATAGATACAGAGGCAAAGAAGCATTGAACAGACTATAAAACTACAGTGGGAAGGCAGAGGAGGTTGGGAAGGGGGGCTGTAAGAAATCAACTGAAAGACTTGTACACATGCATAGAAGCATAACCAATGGATACAAGACACTAGGGGCAGAGGTAGGTGAGGGCATGTACTGGGCGGAATGGGAGGCCAGTTGGAGGTCAACGGGGGAAAAAAGGAGACATATGTACTACAATTTGTAATATTTTAAACAATAAAAACTTTTAATTATAAAAAATAAAATAAAATAAAATGCCAAGAGCAAAAGACAAAGAGAGAATATTAAAAGCAGCAAGAGAAAAACAGTTAATTACCTACAAGAGAGCACCCATATGATTGTCAGCTGATTTCTCAACAGAAACTATGCAGGCCAGATGGGAGTGGCAAGAAATATTCAAAGTGATGAATAGTAAGAACTTATAACCAAGATTATTCTACCCATCAAAGCTATCATTCAGATGAAGGTCAGATAAAGGGTTTCACAGATAAGAAAAAGCTAAAGCAATTCATCACCACCAAACCAGTACTATACGAAATGCTGAAAGGTATTCTTTAAAAAGAGGAAGAAGAAGAAAAAGGTAAAGATAAAATTATGAACAACAAATACATGTCTATCAACAAGTGAATCTAAAAATCAAGTGAATAAAAAATCTGATGAACAGAATAAACTGGTGAATATAATAGAATCAGGGGCATAGAAAGGGAGTGGACTGACAATTCTCAGGGGAAAGGAGTGTGAGGGGTGTGGGAAGAGACTGGACAAAAAGCGTACACCTATGATTGAGGACAGTGAGGGGGAGGTAAGGGCAGAGGGTGGGGTGGTAACTGGATAGAGGGGAGCTTTGGGGGGGGAATAGGAACAATTATAATAATCTGAACAATTAAGATTTATTAATTAACAAAAAGAAAGAAATGACTCAGAACCTTTGACACTCCCCATTTCTTGGCCAAGAGATTCAGACAGAAATCTCCTTGAGGAAGGAGATCTTGGGATGCTGCCTCAGCCTAATGTGAACTAAATTTGGTAAACAAGGGAGCTTCAGGCAGGTGCCTGTTAGATAGACACTCTCTGTGACCCATTGTTTCTGAGTTTCCTAGCAAGGATTTTCCTGCTACATGTGTCCTGCTCTTCTTCAATGACCTGTGAATCATCCATACCCTTCTGCCCCACTTTCTTCTTTTTCCAAAAATGTCATATACACCCAATGTTGCTTCACTCTCTTTGGTATTTTCACGTATTTATCATGTCTATGTGATTTCCCCATGGGCAGGTATTAAACTTTTATTTTCTCCTATTACTCTGTCTCTGTTAATTTGGTTATTAACCAGCCAGAAGAACATGGAAGGTAGGAGGAAAAGTATTACCATTTTTTTGGCCCCAGCTTAGGGCTATGCAAACATGAGGCCTTTGTTGATGTGGCAGCATTTTATATCATAGAAGTTCCGGACTGGAACATATCTTACAGATGAACTGAACACCCATTACCATCAGATGAGTAAACTGAGACTGTGGAACAGATTGCCAGATCACTCATGAAGGCTGTCCTGGGTTGTCCTGCTTGCAGCCCATCTAAAGTCTCCTGGCTCACTATAGACAAGGGCTTCCTCCATGGTCCCTCCCAGCTCATTCTCCTTAGACCATCCTCTCCCCTTACATGGCTCAAGCCAGTGTACACACAGGGAAGACCAACTCCAGAGCCCCAGCCTTACTCTTCTGGTCACTGCCTTCCTCAAGACACCTGGGAGATGGGGCACTGCTGTAAGGAGGCTGTGCAGTCTGAGTGCATTGTGGAAGGCAGCGGCAATGAGAGCAGCCTGTGCAGGTTCTAGCCAGAAGCTCAGCTGGGGAGTTCCCAGTAGAGCCCAGGGCAATGCATTTAGCTTGGACGTCAGAGCCAGTCCGACATGACTTTGACTCCTGACTCTGATAAGTGAGTTACTTGGGCAATTACCTCTTCTATGAGCTTGTTTTCTCACCTGGAATGTAGGAATATTAAGCCTTACCTGATAATATAGAGATGAGTCACTAAGAACATAAGCAAAAGAGTCTGTTATGGATTTATATGTTGAAGCTCTGATCCTCATGTGATTGTATTTAGAGATGGGGCCACTAAGGAAGTAAGGTCATAAGGATGGGGTCCTGATCTGTTAAGTTTGTGGCCTTACAAGAAAAGACAGCTCATTAGTGAGCTACCCCTTGACTCCTACACACAGAGGAAAAGCCATGTGGAAACACAGCAAGAAGGCAGACCTGTAAGTCAGGAAAAGGACTCTCACCAGAAATGGACAACCCTAGCACCTTGAATTTGTTATCAAACAGAAAGAGCCAAACAGTAAACATCAAGAATTGCAGTGGAGAAATATTGGCTATTTTATTATGAACCAGGGGCCCTGTGCAGGAATTCGTGCACCTTGAAAGGAAATGAGGGCTGCAAGGCTTCAGTAGGCACTGGGGCGGGTCTCGATCCATCTTCCACGCCCCTTCCAGGCCCCTCCCACTATGGTCCCTGGTTCCTTGTCTCCCAGGAGTCCCGCACCCACTGCAGCCGCTCTCACACACTGATGGTGCTGAATGATCAGGACCGGCGCCAGGCACCACCAGTGGGTATGAGCAGCAGCTCTGGCACCCACTGCAGGTGTAAGTAGGGTTGGCACTGGTGTAATCACTGGGCAGGACTGTGGTGTGCAGAAACAAAGAATTTTTAGCTACTACCAGGGTCTCATCCTGATGACAGTGACTGGCGCCCTGCCTTCATCTGGCACCCTCGCTCACCTGCTCCACCATCCTGCCACGGCCAATGCCCGCATGTTTTGCACATGCCCCCCCTGGTGGTTAGAGCACATCATAGTGACCAGCTGTTTGGTTGTTCCAGTTGTTCCACTATTCAGTCTATTTGCATATTAGCCTTTTAGTACATAGGATGGTGCCATCTAGGAGAATGGAAGCTAGTACTCAAAAGCCCAAACTCTCTGATGGCACATAAAATACAGCTATATAAGGCAAAACTCCCAAGTCAAGGAGGGTCGTATTGGAAACTGATTGGTCGGAGGTGAGTAAGAGTAATAAATCATCTCTTCAGATCATGAGGACAGTTCAGAAGTCTTCTCTGGAGCTCCTCTGTCTTGTTTCATGGAAAAGTAGCCAAGGGGTCATTCCACCTTGGGCTCAGTTGCTGAAATATAACTTAGGCCAGCATGTTATCTTTAGCCTGCTGGGGGTCTGTACCTTGTGATCATTAGTCAGGTCTGGACAATGTCTTCTGCTGCCTTGGGGGTTGCTGACGATCCTGGGGAAAGGCTAGGTAGGACTTAAAGCTAAATATAGTCAAAGTCATAAGGACTCAGTTTCAATCTCAGAGTTCTAGCCTCCAGAACTGTGAGAAAATGCACGTCTGTTGGTTAGCCACCTGGTCTTTGGTATTTGCTTATAGCAGCCCAAGCTAACACAGTATCTGAATAAGTAGGAGGCATAATTGTTCTCTCTCTTGACAGCCTCCTGTTTCCCCTGTACTCACAAGAGGACCAAGGAAGGAATCCTGGCCTGCTGCTCCTTCCCTCACAGATGAGAGGCCATTGAAAGGAAAGTATGCTGCGGGCTTTAAGAAACTGAAAGGGGTGCCCCAAAAGATATCCACGTCCAATCCCTGGAGCCTGTGAGTGTTACCTTTTATGGCAAAACATGACATTAAGTTAAGGAACTTGAGAAGAAGAGCATATCCTGAGTTGTCCAGGTGGGCCCAAACAGAAAAATGGAAGCAGAGAAGTCACACTCTGAAGAAGTCTAGAGATCTGAGCCTGCTGGAGGGACTGAAAAGATAAATCAGCCACAGGATGAAGTGAAGTGAACTGGGGTGGGAGCCACGTTGCTGTGCTCATCTTGAGCTGTAAGAGGAAACGCCCACAAACTCCTGCTATGGGTGGTCCTGAAGGCTCCTTGTATGGAGGAGGAAGATCACAGACTTGGAATGAACAAGAACTCGGTTTGTTAAAAGTAGACTGCAGAACAGGAGCAGCAAGCTCCCAAACCAGGAATTGAGGACTACCACAGCAGTCTCCTACCCCATCAACATGACAGACTTCTAAAAGCTAATAAAACCGACTTTAGCAAGGTCCCAGGATACAGTCAATATTCTGAATCCAATTATATTTCTATATATGGCAACTGGACACGGAAATTCCAAAAACATTTTTCAAAACTTCATCAGAGAAACATTAAATACTTAGTGATACATTTAACAAAATAGATGGAAGATGTGCGTATTAGTTATATATTGCTGCGTAACAAATTATCCCAAACCCAGTGGTTTAAAACAACAAACATTCGCCAGCTCAGTTTCCATCCACCAGGAATTCATGAGCAGCTTGGTTGGGTGCTTCTGGCTCAAGGTCTCTCATGAGGTTGCAACCCAGATGTTAGCCAGGGCTGCAGTCATCTGAAGGCTCGATGTGGCTGTTAGCAGGAGGCCTCAGTCTCCATAGGACTGCTCCTAACTCGGCAGCTGGCTTCTCCCGCAGTGAATGAGCCAAGAGAGAAAGGGCGACCCCATCAGAAAGCCACAGTGAGGTCTATAGCTCAGACTCTGAGGTCCCACAGGGTCAATATGCTTTATTCTACCTGCTACAGCAAGTCAAGGAACTAAGTCCAGCCCATTCTCAGGGGGAGGGGAATTAGTCTGCACCTCTAGAAGGGAGGTGCAACAAATAACTTGTGAATATATTTAAAAAACCAAGGTAATCTGTACACTGGAAACAACAAAACATTACTGAGAGAAATTTTAAAATGGAAAAATACAGCATGTTCATGAATGGAAAGATTCAATATTATTAAGATGTCACTTCTTCTCAAATTGATTTGTCAGTTCAATAAACCTTCAATCAAGACCCATGCAGAATGTTTTTGCAGAAATTAAGATTTACATGAAAATGCCAAGTTCCTAAAATAATGAAAACCATTTCGTGAAGGAAGAACAAAGTTTGAAGATTACACTACCTGATGTCACGATTTAATATAAAACTGAAGACCGTGAGTATTGATGTCAGGATAGACATAAATCAGGAGAATATAAAAGAGTCCAGAAATACACCCACACATATGGAATTAATTAATCCTATCTAATAAAGAGGTGATATGCAAATTTACCATCACTCCAATACAGAAGTGGCTGCCCCCATGTGGTCAAAGATCCTGCCCCCATGTGGACACAAGATGGCCAGCAAGGGAGGGCAATTGTGGGGGGTGGGGACCAGACCTGCAGAGGAGAGCAGTTTTGGGGGAACCAGGCCTGCAGGGGAGGGCAGTTAGGGGTAATCAGGCCAGCAGGGGAGGGCAGTTAGGGGCAACCAGGTTGGCAGGGGAGGACAGTTAGGGGTGACCAGGCTAGTAGGGGAGGGCAGTTAGGGCAATCAGGCTGGCAAGTGAACAGATAGGTATTGAGCAGGCTGGCAGGGGAGTGGTTAGGGGGTGATCAGGGTGTCAGGCAGAAGTGGTTAGGGGCAATCAGGAAGGCAGGTAGATGAGAAATTGGAATGCAGCAGTCCTGGATTGTGTGAGGATTATCCCAGATTGGAGAGGGTTCAGGCTGGACTGAGGGACACCCTCCCATGCACGAATTTTGTGCACTGGGCCTCTAGTTTTCTATAAAGGGGCCAAGTTAATACAATAGGAAAGGACAGGCTTTTCAACAGAAGAGGCTGCACCCTGGCTGGGTAGCTCAGTTGGTTAGAGCATCGTCCTAATGTGCCAAGGATGTGGGTTCCATCCTGGTCAGGGCACATCCAAGAAGCAGCCAGTGAATGCACACATAAGTGGAACAACAAACTGATGTTTCTTTCTCTGAAATCGGTAAATAAAAAATTTAAAAAGAACTATCAGAACCCTTCCTTCCTTCCTTCCTTCCTTCCTTCCTTCCTTCCTTCCTTCCTTCTTCCTTCATTCCTCCCTCCTTCCTCCCTCCCTCCTTCCTTCCTCCCTCCCTCCTTCCTTCCTTCCTTCCTTCCTTCCTTCCTTCCTTCCTTCCTTCCTTCCTTCCGCCAGAAAATATTCTTGGTGTTAAGGAGTGAGATACTTCCTAGAGCCGTGGGGAATAGGGGTGCTTGGTGGTAAAAATTGACAACTGCCCCAGGACTCCAGGGTCCAGGTTAGAATTCCAGGACAGTGCTTATTTTCACCAGACAGTGAATTGTATTTTATTTTTTTTTAGATCAGAATAAGGAAGAAAAACATCACACATTGTGCCCTGCACCCCACTTTTCAGAATTTTGTCTGGAAACAGAAAAATCACCTATCTGAAAGCTGTTCTTTTTGTTCTTTATGGAGAAGACAATAAAACTACACGTGAAGATGTTGGGAGGGGAGGATGGACACACATTTTTATGTACATTTTTGTTACAATGGTAAAAATACTCCCTTCATATGGATTGAAAAAAAAGCATCCTATCTAATAAAGGAGAAACATGCAAATTGACTGTACCTGCTACGCCTGCCAGCCAATCAGGAGTGAATTAACCCAACAAGATGGTGGTTAATTTGCATACCCAAAGAGTGAAGACTGAAGACATCGTAGAAGGAAGCCAAGCACTGCAGAAGGGATGGAAGCTGTGGAGAAGCAAGCAAGCGGGACAGTGGAGAAGGGAGGGAAGCAGGCAAGGCGGGGGTGGGGGGGGGAGGAAGGGAAGCAAGTGGGGCAGGGAAGAAGGGAGGGAAGTGGGGCGGCTGAGACGACTGCAGGAAGCCCTATTGCAGGAATCTTCCTACAACGGGCCTCCAGTGGAAAATAAAAATCATTAGAATGTTAGGACTTTCAGGATGTACAGAGATGGATTGAAAGCTATTAAAGTTTTGTTTTCCACGAATAGCGCAATGTTTGTATCATCGTAAGAAGAGATCCTACCAGCGTTTGCTTGAGGAGTGAACACTGGGGCTGGGGTTCGGGCTCAGTCAGGTGACATTTCCTGGGGAAAGTGGCTTAGCCTCTCCGAACTTCAGTTTCCTCAAATATAAAACAGATAATAACAGCAGCCCCCCTCACACGGCCGTGGTGAGGTTAAATGAAAAATTCCACACAGCATTTAGCAGACAGTGCCGCGTGCGGGTAACCCTCCTGGGTGCCCTGGCCATTCGAAGAGGACATGGCAGGAGTGCTGTGTGAGGACCCACTGGCACAGCTGCCCAGAGCTGGCATCAGGGCTGTAAGCAGCCTCACTGTGGTGTAATGGACACACGGTAAACAGCACACGTTTAAATGATGCTATTTGATGTTTTGACACATGTATACACACCTGAAACCAGCACCACCGCCAAGATAAGGCACATATCTATCACCCCCAGAAGTCGCTTATTCCCTTCAGTCACCCCTCCCTCTTATCTCTCCTGCCCTCTACCCCACACAGCATGGCACTGCTGTCTGGCAGCATAGATTAGTTTGTATTTCCATAGAAATGCAGCCCTGCACATTATGAACGCTTCCATTTAGTTTTTGCTCTGGCTTCTTACATCCAGCTTGTTTGCCATCTGTCTGTGTTGTTGCATGTATCAATAGCTCATTCTTTTTCATTGTACCCCATTGTGTGACTATATCCACTCACCTGTGAGCATGAGTGCTGTTGCCAACCATGGGCTACTACAAACAGAGCTGTTATGAGCTTTCCCTTACAAACCTTTGAGTGGACTGTGCTGTCATATGTTTTCAATTGCTGGTTGTAATATAAAGAAATCACTTTATAAGAAACTTTCTGGCAGTGAATGTGGCATTTTGAGTGGGGACTCCCCTGGAGAGGGGTGGAGGCTGGGGATCAGAGTCAGGGGACTCTCACATGCCCTCCCCACCTTCTCAAGCTCTTGCTTAGACCCTGGAGGTCCGGGGTTGGTATTCCAATGGGCCTTTCTCTGTTTAGAGACGCTCTCTCCCCATGCCAGGGGTTCTCAAACCTGGGTGGGCATCAGAATTTCTTGGGGAGCTTTAAACGGTATAGATTCCTGGGTCCCACCTGCGTCCTACTACTCAGAATACTGTTGAGTGGAGCCACAGAATCTGTGTTTTATAAAGTCCCTCGGGTGATTTTGCCATGTAGACAGGCATAGAAACTCCACCCACTGGAGCCAGTTTAAACCCCCAGGCAACGACTCTGAGCCCCTTGCCATCTGGACCCAGTGCCCCTGTGCAGCCTCACACCGGGCCCCTCACCCCAAACATCCAGCCTCATGGACCCGCTCCATGGTCCCCAGACACGCTCAGGCTGTCCCACTCACGTTCCTCTCTACCTTCTGCCTTCTCTACCCAGGCCCAGAAAGCCACTTCTGCAGGAACTTCCACACCCTTCCTCCTCCCAGCCAGGCAGAACTGGGCTCCTTCCCATGAGTCTCACTGCTCCTTCCACCACCTTATTCAGAGCACCTGTCACTCTGCCCCGTCGATAATGCCTGTACCAGTGGCCTGTGAAAGCCCCCCAAGCATCCTCTGATGTGGACGACGAAGATGATGGTAGCAAAGGCTGACTAGGTGAAGAGCCTGCAGGAAACATCTTTAGGTGCACCTGGGCCCTTAATGCTCACAACAGAGACCTGGTGCAGGGGGTACTGTCCTTACTGCGTCCATCTGACACATGAGGACTCTGAGGCCTCCAGAGGCAAATTCACTCGCCCCAGTCCCACTGGAAGTGGCAGCGCCAGGACCAGCCAGCCAGGGCTCCAGATACCGTGGTCTTTCCCAATGTGCTTCAGGCCTTTGACAGACGAGGACGCTGAGGGGCAGGGAGCTATGTGCCCACACTCACCATAAGTAGCACTGTCATAATTTGTACTTCGGCACCTCTCATCTCCCTGCTCCACACTCCATGTGGCCCCTCCTTTTGTTTTGCTTTGTTTTGATTTGATTTATGGATTTGGGAGAGAGATTTGTTGTTCCACTGACTTACGTGTTCATTGGTTGCTTCTTGTATGTGCCCTGACCAGGGATCCAATAGGGAACGTCGGTGTATGGGGACAATGCTCTAACCAACTGAGCTACCCTGCCAGGGATCCTCAGCAATATGTTTTTGAGAGTCACCCATGTGTTAACTTCTAATGTATTTATTTTCAATGTTTTATTAATATGTGATGATTTATTTATCTCTTTCCTTTTAATGGACATTCAATTTATTTTCAGATTTCCTCCATTACAAAGAGTACTTCTGTGAGTAATTTTGCACTGTCTCCTTGTGCATATGTGTGAGTTTTTTTCCAGGAAATATATCTGAAAATGGAATTGCTAGACTGTAGAGCATTCCCACCTTCGACTTTGTTGAATAATGCTCAATTGTTCTCCAGAAAAGTTGTGCCAATTTATATTCCTACTGGCAGAGTATGAGACCTCCTATTTCCTCACATCCAACCCAATACTTGGTATTGTCAGTCTCTTATTTTGTTTTCTTGCTAAATTGATAGGGGTGAAGTAATACTTCTTTATTATTTTATTTTGCACTTCCTTGACTACTAGCTAGGCTAAAAAACTTGTTGTATATTTGATTATTTCAATTTCTTCTTCTGTGATTTGCCTGTTTCTATTCTCTATGTCTATTTCTATTGGATTTTGTCTTTTTCTTATCAATTTGTGGAAGTTTTATATGTTATGGATATTAATATTTCATTATAAACATTGCAAGCACTTTCCCAGCTTAAAGTTCGACTTTTAACTTTATTTATGGTGTCCATTTTTCTCACATAACCACTTATTTAATGTAGAAGTCAAAACTATCAATTTTTAAAGAACTCCTTCCTGTTGCAGGAGTTTCTATGATCATAAAAACAATACCCCTACTATCTGCATTCATTCATTCAATAAATATTTGCTGGACATCTATTAGGTCCCAGACATTGTACTGGGCTTTGGAGAATTAGCAGAAAATAACACAGACAAAAATTCCTATTTTCATGAAGCCTCAAGGAGACAGATAATAAATCAAATAAGCAAGTAAAATACATAGCATTTTAAATTATGTTCATTGCTAGATAGATTAAGAAATCAGTAATGAGGGAGGGATAGAGAGTTCCAGAGATGGAGTGGTTGATTTTGAATAGGGTGACTTGGGAAGGCCTCCCTGAGAAGATGACATTTTAGCAAAGATATGAATGAGGTGAGGAAGGGAGACATACAGAAGGCCAAGAGACATATGAAAAAATGCTCAAAGTCACTGATCACCGGAGAGATCAAATTAAAACAACAATGAGTTATCACCTCACACCTGTCAGAATGGCTACCATCAACAAATGACAAATGCTGGTAAGGCTGTGGAGAAAAGGGAACTCTAGTACACTGCTAGTGGGAATGTCGATCGGTGCCACCATTATGGAAAGCAGTATGGAGTTTACTCAAAAAAATTAAATATGGAACTGCCATTTGACTCAGTAATCCCACTTCTAAGAAACCTGAAACACCAATCAGAAAGGATGGATACATTCCTATGTTCATAGCAGCACAATTTACTATAGCTAAGATCTGGAAACAGCCCAAGTGACCATTAGTTGATGAATGGATAAAAAAGCTGTGGTATATTTATACCATGGAATACTATGTAGTGGTAAAAAAGAAAGATCTCTTACCCTTTGAGACAGCATGGAGGGACCTGGAGAATATCATGCTAAGTGAAATAAGCCAGTCAGAGAAAGACAAGTATCATATGATCTCACTCATATATGGAATCTAATGAACAACATAAAGAGTGGATCCAGAGACATCGAAGCATGTAACAGACTGTTGAATCTCAGAGGGAAGACAGGGAAAGGTGGGTGAGTGGGAGGTGATCAACCAAACAACTTGTATGAAAAAATAGTGTCCACAAGAGGGCTCTGTTGCAACTAAGCCCTTACTAGTTTGCTGTTCTCAGAATGCCCACAAGAGGCACTCTTGTGACTAATCCCTTACTAGGGTGCTGTTCTCAGAATGTCCACAAGAGGGCATTATTGCATTCAATCCCTTACTAGAATGCCGTTCTCTTAATAGCCACAAGAGGGTACTATTGCATAATCTCTCTGCAGGGCGATTGCCCTCTAGGTCTCTCAATAAGGTTTTTTTTTCAGACTTGCTGAATTTAATTAAAAGGGTGCTGTTCTCAGAATGTCCACCAGATAGCACTATCGACTGAGCTTCATCTCCTTAGGAATTTGTGTCTGAAATCCTGTTTCCTAAAATGAAGGCATATATCCCAAATCTCTTTACTTGATTTCATCTTCCCTCCACCTCTCTACCAAAATCCAGTATTTTTCCCAGAGGAAACATTCTTGGGTGGGTTTTTCATGATTACCTGAAATATTTTCCACTTCAATGTTGGGACTACAGTGGTGGCAGATTCATTGCAAAGACTGTGTAGAAAAGGGCACAGGTGAGAGCACAAAGGGCAGAACTGACTGCCAGAAGAACATACAGGAGATGGTTTCTCTTGACCCCATAGTGAAGCGGATGCCATATAGCAACATATATATTATAGGCCACAGCTGCAAAAATCCAGGTCTTAGTGATGTGCAAGGTCAGGAAAACATCATCTGGACCACACACCCAACACAAGGGATGGTTTTATTCTTGCTTACAGAATGGACCAACATCCGGGGCACTGTAGTGGTGGGCATAGCTGAGATCCAGTAGAGACAGGATGCTAAGGAGGATGTACATGGGCTTGTGGAGGTGTGCATCTACTCTGATCAGGGTAACAGTAATCCCATTGTGTAGAGGAAGAGGAAGAGGAAGAGGAAGAAAAGGATTCAGTTGGTCCTGAGATTTCTGGAGCGCTGGGTTCTCTCCAGCCTTGACTATGCATGGTTTTCCTTCTGAGAAAGAAGAGGTCAAATTCCTTGAAGTCTCACTGAGAAAACACCGTGTGTGATCCACACGGAGCAGGGACCAAGGCATCTTGAAGCCAAACAATCAAACCAAGATATCCACCTCCATGTTCAGGGAACATTCTATCCAAATTGACCCAACATTGCTCCAGGCACTTGGGGATTCTGTAAATATTTGTTGGCTTGTTGTTGTTGTTTTTTAAACTGACTAACTCTGATACAATTCCAAGGAGCTTGTGAAAGGAATTATACAGAGCAGAAAGTTTATTTTGAAGAACACACACACACACACACACACACACACCATAAACCAAAAAAGGTAGGGAAATACTTAGTATTTTATAATAAACAGAAAACTTAAAGACATATCTGTAGTTCCTAAAGTTAATTCTTTCAAATATTAAGACTAATAGTGCTGCAAAGATTGGTATTAATGTGAAACAAAAACTCTAGCTTCTCTCTTGTCTTCTTTCTCTCTGATACTGTATTTTGGAAAACCCACACACCATACATTTTCAGGAAAAGGGGGCATTTCAAATAAACTTTTTGGGGAGAGAAACATTTCTCCTCTAACTTTTATCTCCCACCCCATCTTTTCAGTTCTGCCTGTAGCAGTTATAAGTATAAAGAACAAAATGACATGTAAAGATGGCCAGAGACTCAAGAATCAAAGCCTACAGCAAACTGCTGAGTCACTGGCATTTCTCATGAAAATGAAGTGTATTTATCTGGGAATTTGGTGTCTGTGTATATGGAAGCTTTTATTAAAAATCGGTAAGGACTGTGCTACAGCCACGCTGCTCACAGGAGAATTAAGTGATGGGTGGAAATGGATCTTCACTTTGATCTGCATTCAATCCTCGGCCCCACCTTGGCAGGTCTGGACCACAGAACAGATTACTGACCAGTCAGTCCTCTTGCCTCAATTCTTTTGCTGGTCCCTAAATTACAGCAACAGAATGTTAATAGCTGGATATGCACCCTTTCCATGCCCTAAAGAAGGAAATGGTCATTAGTAAAATGACACCTATAAAGTATATAATAAACATGGTCTCATTAGATTATCATCACCACCTTTGAGGGCAGTATCACTATTTTCACTTCATAAAATCAGCCCTCCAAGGTCAGTTGTCATAAACAACAGGGGTTAGGTGACAGAGTCAGGGCTCAAACTCCAAGTCCCACGCTCTTACCACCACATTATACTGAAATGTGTCTCCCACACCATCACATTTCATGAAGAGTTTAACAGGTCACCAGGCACACAGTAGGTGCTCTTTAGGTCACATCTGAGAGAAAACTGACCTGTGTATGAACACCTTTAGATGGCAGAAAGTTCATATTGTGCAGCATTGAAAATTGTCAGGTTTTATTTTTTCATAGAGAATTACAAAATCTTGGATCAGAATTTTAATATCTGAGATATTGCACTGATAATGAAAATACAGATAGCTATCTGTTTGGGTTAAAATAACACAATGTAGCCAGGCCAGTGTTGCTCAATGGTTGAGCATTGACCTATGAACCAGGAGGTCATGGTTTGATTCCGGTCAGGGCATGTGCCCAGGTTGCGGGCTGGCACCCCAGTAGAAGGTGTGTAGGAGGCAGCCAGTCAATTATTCTCTCTCATCATTGTTTTCTACCTCTCCTTCTCCCTTCCTCTCTAAAATCAATTAAGACACACATACACACACACACACACACACACACACACATACACACACACACACACACCACATAAAGCCATAAACAGGACTCAGGCTCAAATGGATGAGAAAAATCATATTATTACATTATTACTCATGTTATAGGCAGTATGCAATACTATTAGCAGAATCTGAATTTGGGTACAACCTAGGCTTTAAATACTAGTGTATGCTGACAAGTCTGAAATATATCTCCACCCTAAACCTCTTAATTCATCTATCCATTGCCTTCTTGATACCTATATTCATGTGAATATCTAATAGGGATAGTAAAATTAACAGTTTCTAAAAGCAAATTTCTGCTCCTCTGACAGTTTTCCTCAACTCAGTTAATGACAATCCCATCATTTGACATGTGAAGGTTGCAAAGAAAACCTCAAAGTCTTCCTAACTTCTCTCTTTCTACTTCCCCCATACAAATATTGCCAGTTTCTTTTTTTTTTGATTTTTAAAATTTTTATTGTTGACAGTATTACAGATGTCCTCATTTTCACCCTATTTGCCCTCCTCCCCTCTGCCCCCATCATTCCCCCTGGAATCACACTGTTGTCTATGTCTATGGGTTATGGGCTAATCCCTTCACCTTTCATCCAGTCACCTCCTCCTCTCTGACAGCAATTTTGCATTTAAAAACCCACAATGACATAGTTAATAAAATACAAGGATTATTCAGTAGCTTTTTAAAGAAATTAGTGGAATGTATAAAATATATTGTGTTCCATACAATTTTATTTTCTGTCTTCAACCATAATAATATGGTATCCAAATTTTGTCTTAATTGGAGGGTCTGTAAACACAGGCTTGTCCAGCCCACTTACAGGCAATGCAAATGCTGCTTCTTGAAATGGTCCCACCATGGACCCTCTGTTCATCCAACCCAAGTCGCCCCCTTGCCTGGCTTTATCTTCACTATATTGTGTGGCCACTTCATTGAATCTCACTCCAGACTTTAACTTTTCCAAGGCTTCCATGATTTTTCCATGTTTTTCACACAAAATGTGTCTGACCTTTACTGCATTGACACCACCTTTGGGACCCTGAGACTTCTTGTCAGAACTATCACTCCCAGATGCTGCTCCTCCTTTTCCATCCTTTCCAGAACCGCTTTTTCCTTTGGGAGGCATCTGGAAACTTGATGTTGATTGAACTCTCAACTGTACTGGTTGCCGCCAGTTTCTTTTAAAATATATATCCCCAAAAGATCACTTTTCATCATCTACACTATTACTATTCTTGTCCAAATCATTCTCTTTTTTCACCAGGAATATTGCAATATTCCCTACCTATTTCATGGCTTCCATTCTCTTCCTCCATAATCCATTCTTTTTTTTTTATCCTCACTCCAGGATGTTTATTGATTTTTAAAAAATATGTTTACTGATTTTAGAGAGGAAGGGAAAGGGAGAGAGAGAGAATCATTGATCGGCTGCTTCCTGCACGCCCCATACTGGGGATCGAGCCCACAACCCAATCATGTGCCCTGACCAGGACGTGAACAGTGACCTCCTGGTTCATAGGGTGACACTCAGCCACTGAGCCACGCTGACCAGGCATGTTTATTGATTTTAGAGGAGAGAGAGAGAAACACTGAGGTCAGAGAGAAACAACAGTCAGTTCTTTCCAGATATACCCCAAATGAGGATCAAGCCCACAAGCTAGGTATGTGCCCTGGCCAAGAATCAAACCCACAACCTTTTGGTTTTTGGGATGACACATCAACTAACTGAGTCACCTGATGAGGGCCTCCATAGTCCATTCTCAGAACAGCGGTTAGGATGGTCCTATTACAATTCAAACATTATAAATCCTCTTATCAAAACACTCTAGAGAGAGAAACCAAGATGGTGACATAAGTAAACACCTAAATTGCTGCATCACACAACAATATCAAAACTACAACTAAAAGACAAAATGGACACCATCCAGAACCACAGGAAAGCTGGCTGAGTGGAAATTCTACAACTAGAAGAAGAGAGGAAAGCACATTGAGACTCAGAGGAGCCGCAAAAGGCTGAGGTATAGAGATGCACACGTGGAGAGGATGGGTGATTGTGTGCATTGGTGACAGAGTGTGTGGCTGGCTTTATAAAATGGGAGGGAGACAGAAGCTCCCAACTGCGCTGAACTCCAGTTCCAGGCAAATTTCTGGGAACTTTGACTCATTCAGGAGGAAACTGGACTGTCTGGCAGTGGACAAAACTCGAGGGTGGCTTGCAGCGATTACCAAGGGATACTGAAACCCAGGGGCCTCATAGGGCAGGGCTGATGGGAAACCAAGGCTGTCTGCTCTGCCATTAAACTCTGCCCCATTCAAGCTGAGCACAAAGGCTTTTGCAATTTTGCAAGTCTTGTCTCATAAGAGTGTCTTCAGCACAGAAGTTCTCCCAGGGTAGACACAGCTGATCCTCATAGCCAATTGGCCTGGAGGTCAATTCTACCCAGTGATAGGAACAATAATCAAGACTTAACTACAACAAGGCTGAGCATACAGTCCACAAAGGGGTGTCCCAAGAGTGTCCACCTCAGGTAACTGGGTAGGCTGAGCCACTGTGCCCTACAGGATACCTACCACATAAAACTACTCTACCAACACAGATTAGTTTTTTAATTTAATAAATCCTTATTATTCAGATTATTACAATTGTTCCTCATAAATCCTTATTATTCAGATTATTACAATTATTACAGTGAAAATACGAAGACAAAGAAATAGACCACAAATGAAAGAAATGGAGGAAAGCAAACTACTGGACATAGAGTTCAAAACCACGATTATAAGGTTTCTCAAGAATTTTCTATAAAAGGCCAAGGAATTTAGTGAGACCCTCAAGGATATGAAAAAGGACCAACTAGAAATTAAACATACATTTACTAAAATAAAAAATATTATACAGAATCTTAACAGCAAACTAGAGGAATGCAAGATTTTAAATACAAAGAAGCAAAAAACACTCAGCCAGGAAAACAAAAAGAAAAAAGAATCCAAAAAATTGAAGATAGTGTAAGGAGCCTCTGGGACAACCTCAAGCATACCAACATCTGAATTATGGGGGTGCCAGAAGAAGAGAGAGAGAGCCATATACTGAGAACCTATTTGAAGAAATAATGATTGAAAACTTCACCCACCTGGTGAAAGAAATAGACTTGAAAGTCCAGGAAGCACACAGAACACTAAACAAGAGGAATCCAAAGAGGACCACACCAAAACACATGATAATTAAAATACCAAGGTCAAAGGACAAAGAGAGAATCTTCTTAAAGAATATCTTTCAGCATTACATATAATATTGGTTTGGTGGTGATGAACTCCTTTAGCCTTTTCTTATCTGCAAAGCACTTCAACTGACCTTCAATTCTGCATGATAGCTTTGCTGGATAGAGTAATCTTAGTTGTAGATTCTTGCTGTTCATCACTTTGAATATTTCTTGCCACTCCCGTCTGGCCTGCATCGTTTCTGTTGAGAAATCCACTGACAATCGTATGGGTGCTCCCTTATAGGTAACTAACTGTTTTTTTCTTGCTGCTTTTAATATTCTCTCTTTGTCTTTTGCTCTTGGAATTTTAATTATGATGTGCCTTGGTGTGGTCCTCTTAGGGTTCCTATATATTGGGGTTTGGTGCACTTCTTGGACTCCTAAGTCAATTTCTTTCACAGGTATGGGAAGTTTTCGGTCACTATTTCTTCAAATAGGTTTTCATTGTCTTGGCCTCTCGCTTTTTCTGGCACCCCTATAATTCGGATGTTGGTATGCTTGAGGTTGTCCCAGAGGCCCCTTATACTATCTTCAATTTTTTGGATTCTTTTGGTTTCTTGCTTTTTCAGCTGAGTGGATTTTACCTCTTTGTATTTCAAATCTTTAACTTGGTTCTTGGGGTGCTCTAGAGTACTTTTAGGTCTTTGTATAATATTTTTTATTTCAGTCAGTGTATGCTTAATTTCTGGTTGGTCCTTTTTCATATCCTTGAGAATCTCCCTCATATCCTTGAGGGTCTTGTTCATTTCCTTGTAGGACTCATTCATTTCCACGTTGGTCTTGTTCATTTCCTTGCAGGTCTCGTTCATATCCTTGAGGGTCTCATTCATTTCCTTGTAGGTCTTGTTTATTTCCTTATAGGTTTTGACCTTTTCTAGGAGCCTCTTGAAAAGCCTTATAACTGTGGTTTTGAACTCTATGTCTAGTCATCTTTTTTCCTCCATTTCTTTCACACCTGATTTCTTTCCATGTCTCTGCATGGTGGCTGCTTTTATGTGGTAGATGTCCTCTAAGGGACAGTGGCTCAGCCTCCCCAGTTACCTGAGGTGGGTACTCTTACTGCAATCCTTTATGGTTGTACAGTATTTTTGAATTTAAGCCCAGCTTGTTGTTGTTAGCCCTAAGAGGGTTTGACCTCCAGCCCTATTGGCTGTGAAGGGAGACTGTGTTCAGGTTGGATGGGCAGAGTCTCTGAGCTGAGCAGGCAGCCTCAGCGTCAGCTGCGTCCTATGCTGTGCTCACGCGCGGGTCTCTGTTGGGCGGTAATTGTTGCAGGCACCTCCAAGAGAAAGCCACTAGTCTCTACCCCTTGCCAGACAACTCTGCCTCTCCCCAAATGAGTCTGCACACCTAAAGTCTCGCCCAGGGTTGTAAAACAAAGCAGTCCGGTGGTCTCCGGGACCAGGGGGCAAGTCGCCGGGGGGCAAGTCGCGCTTCTGTGCTGTCGCACATTTTACGCGCGCATACTGCTTTTCCAAGCAACCCGGTTTCTCCTCAGACTAGGAGACCTCTGCCCTGCCCAGCTTCCAGGGTGTGTACCCTGGACCTCGGACCTCGCCTGGCACTGGGGAATTCATGCAGTGGGGCTTCTCCGCCCTCCCCATTGGCGAAATCCAGCCAGGATTGCTGCTGCCAGCCCTACAGCCCTCACGCGGTGGCTCCTAACCTGTTTCCACGCGTATCTTCAAGGCTGCACTCTGCCGCTCTTCTGAATCTCGGTATCCCACCTTTACTTTTATTTGTGGAGTTTTCACTCAGCAAGCTGTCTGGTGATTCTGGGTGATGTTTGTTTTGTTGTTTTGTTGTAGTTTTTGAATTGTTGCGTGGGGCAGAACAATAGGTGTTTACCTATGCCGCCATCTTGGTTGCTCCTCCTCCCCAGATATCTTTATGGCTCACACTCTCATCTCCTTCAAAAGTCTCTTTTTCTTCTGAGAAGAGTTGAGTCTTTCTTAACCATCTCTTTTAAAACGGAACTATCTCATACTCCATATCCCTATCTCCTGTTTTATTTTTCTTCATGGTAGCTAACATCTTCTAATGTATTATGTAATTTTTCCAATTATCCTTCACAAGAATGCAGATATTTTCATCTTTTTTGTTTATTGTATATCACTAGATTCTAGAGCTATGCCTGGCATAAAATAATCATTATAAATATTGGGTAAATGAATGAACTGAACGGAGCTGGGCCCCTGCCCTGCGAGCTAATGATGTTACTTGTTGTGGAACTATCCTTGGTGCTGAACTTTGCTTCCTATGGAGTTAACATTCTGAAGACGCATTCTGGAGCTTTCCTTTGGATATACATAGTTCTCAACAGATTTCTAAACAGAAAATAATCCAGAACATTTATAATACATTAATCATAATCATCCTGAAATTCTGCCAAAAATGTAATGCCTACTGTTAACTGCACTTACAACTGATAATTTATCAAAGTTAAGCAAGAGCGCAAGAGCTGCCAGGAGCACTGTTTCTAATTCTTGGATCTACAATTTAAAAGGGAAAATGACAAACTAGAGTTTGTCTATACAGAGAAAATATATTATCAGTAAAAGACCATGAAGTCGTGTTATTTAAGGAAGAGTGAAGAGATTGAGAAAGTATAGCTTGATTGTAAGAAAACACTATGAACTACTATATGCCAAAAAGCTGGACAATGAGGATGAAATGGACAAATACTTAGAAAAATACAATCTTCCAAAACTGAATCAGGAATAAGCAGAAAACCTGAATAGGCCAGTAACAACTGGTGAAATAGAAGCAGTGATAAAACAACAACAACAAACTCCCAGCAAACAAAAGCCTGGGTCTGGACAGCTTCACAGGGGAGTTTTACCAAATATTCAAAGAGCTAACACCTATACTCCTCAAACTATTCCAAAAAACCCAAGAGGAAGAAACACTTTCAAGCTATTTTTATGAGACCAGCATTGTCTCAAACCAGATAAAGAAACTACCAAGAAAAAGAATTACAGGCCAATATCCCTGATTAACATAGATGCTAAAATCCCCAACAAAATATTAGCAAATCAGATCCAGCAATATATTTTTTAAAATCATACACTGTAACCAAGTGGGATTTATTCCAGGGATACAATGCTAAGACAATATTTGCAAATCAATAAAGGTGACATATCACATAAACAAATTGAAAGACAAAAATCACATGATCGTATCAATAGATGCAGAAAAAGCATTCAACAAAATCCAACACTCATTTTGATAAAAACCCTCAGCAAAGTGGGAATAGAGGAAGAATATTTTAACATGATAAAGGCCATATATGACAAACCTACAGTAAATATCATAATAAATGGGCAAAAACTAAAACCATTTCCCCTAAGAACCAGAACAAGATAGGGATGTCCACTTTCACCACTCCTGTTCAACATAGTACTGGAAGCACTAGCAATTGCGATCAGACAAGAAGAAGAAATAAAAAGCATGCAAATTGGAAAGGATGAAATGAAACTCTCATTACTCACAGATGACATGATATTGTACATAGAAACCCCTAAAGACTCCACAAGGAAAGTATAACTTGAATACTTATGAGGAACCTTAGCAATCTCAGATCTTGTCAAATATTTTATAGTCCCCCCCTCAAAAAGGTGGAACTGTCTATTGTATGTTTGAAGGGAAAAAAACAGAAATAATTAGTGAAATTTACAGGGGTGGGGCAAACATTAAACTCAATTTATAAAAAAAATACCTCTAGTGATTAATATTGCCCAATAATGAAACATTTTCCTGTTAGGAGGACAATGAAATAGCAGATCTCATTTTTAGAATTGTTCAAGGTGTCCCTAAGGATGCAGTCAAATAGCTCCCAGCGTCACTGCGGGAGCCTCCCAGTCCTAAGGGATCCCATTACTCAGGAGAAGGTTCGGCAATTAGGGAACAATCAGGATAGAGAGAAGGGCTGCATGTGCCCCCCAAGGAAATGTAAGACTTTGGGGAATGACAACTCCATAAAGTTGGTGTAAATTGGTCCTTTAACTCACATCTCCCTTTTGGAGACCCCAGGTGAGTGCAGCTAGGATGCCCAAACCAGGACTCAGGTTTTAGCTGCTCTGTCAATCTTACTTGAGCTTCATTTAAGTTCTTCATAGGGAAAAATTCAGAATTGGAAAGCTCTTAGGTATTGATTCCCAAACTCACATTATAGACCTGGACAAACTGAGGCCTAAGTATCCTGAAATAACTGTTAAAAGTCACACAGACAGAACTAAGATTAGGAGTCAAGTATTCTGATCCCATTATGTAACGTTGTCTCGCCTCTACAGTTATCGGTGTATTCCACTGAATTCTGAGCTGATGGCAAACCTGCCTTTGGCCCCTTTCTATTTTTATACCTGCCCCACCCACGTTGAGCTCTCCTTTCTGGAGCCAGGAAAATCTCTTCCCATCTTTGTCCTTACTGACTAAAGCACAAAGTAAGTATTTGATCAAGATGGGTATTGGTTAGGAGTGGGATCAGCAAAGGATAGGAAATGAAAGTGGAGAAATGATTAGGGTCAGATCATGGTGGGTCTTGTAGGCCAGCCTGAAGAGTTTATAGCATATCTCGAGGGCATCAAATGTATTTGAAATGTATTATTTGTGATTTGGTGGTATTTTGGAGCTGACTTATGAGAGCAAATTGTGCTCATTTCTTTCCATCTCTGTATTCAGTGATATTACATTGGTAAGTTGCAATTGATCATGGTAGGAGTATTTACACCAAAGAAATTGACAAAATACAGAGCCTTTTATTTTCCAAAAGCTTATTGTTAAATATTTAGCAGTGTATCACTGGGTGGTCAGATTAGTGTTTTTAAAAGATTGGTAGCCAGTTGGGCTCATAAGACCGGAAGGAAGAAAGCCAGTAGGAGTCTTAAAAAGAATCCAAGTGAGCCCTAGCAGTTTGCTCAGTGGATAAAGCATTGGCCATGGACTGAAGGGTCTCAGGTTTGATTCTGGCTGAGAGCGTGTACCTTGGTTGCAGATTCCCCAGCCCTGGTCAGGGTGCATGCAGGGATCAACCAATCAATGTGTCTTTCTCACATGGATGTTCCTCTCTGTCTCTCCCTCTCCCTTCCACTCTCTAAAAATCAATGCAAAAATATCCTCAGGTGAGGATTAACAAACAAACAACAACAAAAGAATCCAAGTAAGAGTTTTTTAGATATTGGTCAGGAAAGTGGGGATGGAATGAAGGGGACATCAGAGAAAATTAATGGGGTTTAGTGGTAACTAATTGAATGTGCAACATTAGTTGCTTTGGTTTATTGGGTGGATGGTGGTACCATTTATTGAAATGGGAAACCCATGAAGGAAACAGGTTTGAAGTAAATGGTAGTAAATTTCCTTTCGGACATGATATTTCCTTTTTGACACTGCCTCTGAGATAGAAAGTTGAAATATCAATCAAGCAGATGAACACAGATGCAAGTATATTGGTTTGAACATTAGAGAACTAATATCTGCTATACTAAATCCTAACATTCAATGGAATTGGCATTTACTTTATTTAATGGTATAAGACTATAGAATTTCCTTCCATCTACATCTCCTCACCCCATCACATAAAATCTAGAAATCCCTCTTCTAGCCCTAGGGCTTCAGTGCTCTGTAGTGAGTAATGTTTATTTTTACTAAATTTAAGGATGAGCAGCTTTGTCCTTTCAGACACTTCACTTTTCAGAGTCATTTACACCTCTGCCCTCTCCAAGAAGGACCTCAGTTTACCTGTGTAGGTTTAGGTTGGCCTCTGCTAAGGAACTACTCACCCAGTTCCATAATGTTTATCAGGGAGCCAAGGAGAAGAACAAATTTTAAGCAAGAAGCATCAAATAGAGCTGAATACCACAGAGAAGATAATTGAACTCTTGAATTATCTTTGAAGTAGGTCATGCTGTATCAAAAAGGTTTCCCATCAGTTGGAGGCATTTGATGTTGTATCTCTGATTGCACATCACCTCACATGGATTCAATCATTTGTAGATCTTGATATTAGTCTTGTAATGGGCTGGGGGGAATCTCGAAAATCAAATTGAAGCAGGCTCAAGACAATTCTATTTTTACTTCAAGTCTTCTTCCAAATCACATTCTCCATAGGCTTTCTTTTATGTGCCACTCCTTTTGGCTCTGAGTCCTATTCAGATCTTTTTAAATATTAGTGAGATAAAATTCCCATACAGTGGAAATTCCTATACACATCTTTTTTTAATTTAAATTTAATTTATTTTTTACTGATTTCAGAGAGGAAGGGAGAGGGAGATAGAAACATCAATGATGAGAGAGAATCATTGATTGGCTGCCTCCTGCATGTCCCCTACTGGGGATCAAGCCTGCAACCCAGGCATATGCCCTTGACTGGAATCGAACACAGGACCCTTCAGTCTGAAGGTTGAGGCTCTACCCACTGAGAAAGACCAGCTAAAGCCACACACATCTTAAGTGCATAATATAAATGTGCATGTGCCTAATACAGGAAGCAAAAACTGACAGAATTAAAGTGAAAGTGGGGGCAATTTCAATCAGAGTGGCAACTGTAACACTCTTCTCATAGTATTTGATAAAATAACTAGACAAGAATGTAAAAATAAATATCTGAACAATAATGTCAATCTTTTTATCTAATTGGGATTTAATAGTCATTATAGACAATAACAGTATCATTTCAAGCGTACATGCAATATTCATCTGTATAGACCATATACTGACCCATAAAATTTCAAAAGATTTAATGAAACCTTAGATTATGTTATTTGAACACAATGCCATTCAATTATAAATCAACAAAAGAAGATGTCTAGAAAAGTGCCAAATAGCAGAAGTTAAACAACACATTTCTAAACAATTCACATATTAAAGAAGAATCACAAAGGAAGTCATAAAATATTTATAACTGACTGATAATGAAAAGACAACATCATAAAATCTTTGAATGTAGCAATGGCAATGCTTAGGAGGGAATTTATAGCTTTAAGCACTTATATTTGAAAAGAAGAAAGGCCTTTAATATATATATATATATTTACCAAAATAAACTAAACAAAAAAATCAATGAGATAGAAATGGACAAGCAATAAAGAAAAACAATGAAACCAAAGCTAATATTTGAAAGGTCCCATAAAATGGACAAACTCTAGTTAATTGATAAAGAAACAAGAGAGAAAACAAATTATTAATATCAGGAAAAAATAGGAGATATTACCCAGGTCTTACAGATATTAAAAGAATAATAAGGTTATATTATGACCAGCTTTGTGCTAATAAATTTAACAGATAATGGACAAATTCCTTAAAAAATACAACATAGGAAAAAGTCTTTGTTGAGGGAAACCAAGATGGCGACATAGGTAAACACCTAAACTTGCCTCACACAACAATTTCAAAACTGCAATTAAAAGACAAAACGTCTATCACCCAGAACCACGGGAAAGCTGGCCGAGTGGAAGTTCTGCAACTAGAAGGAAAGATAGAGGAGCATTGGGATGTGTACAAGTGCTGAGAAGCTGAGGTGTGGAGGCGCATGAGCCAGGCTGGTGGCGGGCGACTTCGGGGCTGCTTTTTTTTTCAACCTGAAGGGAAACAGGCTCCTGATTACTCTGAGTTTCTGGGGAGTTGCTGGTGATCCAGACTCCTACGGAGAGAAGCTGGATGGTCTGCCAAAGCTGGATGGGTCGGAAAGTGAGGGTGGCTCCCTTGCAGAGGTGCCAGTGGAAATCATTGTTCACTGTGTGGGGCACGGGACGTGGGAGACTGGAAACACAGAGATGCAGAGACACAGAAATGGCTGAGTGGCAGCCATTGCTCTTTGCCATACATGCCCTAGCTTAGTGACTCCCTCAGATCCCACCCCGCACAATCTGCAAACCCACCAGAGCTGTGTGATGCAGCATTTGCATATAAGTGGCTTGTGCTTTCCCAGCTTAACTTAAACTGCAGCTCTGGTCAGACCAGGAGAAATCTGCAGACCTCATGCTAGGTCGCCTCAGACAGTAGCTGATCTGCACACCATTGGAGATCCAAAAGCCAATGTATCTAGAAGTCAGTGTGAGACAACACCAGAATTCAACTACTCATATCCATAAGTGACACATTCAAGAGACAGACTCAGTGAGCACCAAAGCCCCACTGAAGCAAGTCCAGCCCCATAGGCGTGTCTCCGCACAGCAGTTCTTCCACTCCATGAACACAGGGAAGCAGCACAATGTGGAGACAAAGAAACATGTCACAGATGAAAGAAATGGAGGAAAGCAGACTATTGGACTTAGAGTTCAGGACCACATTTATAAGGTCACTCAAGAATCTTCTAAAAACCACTGAGAAACTTGATGAGACCTCCAAGGAGCTTAGTGAGACCTTCAAGTACCTTCATGAGAATGTCAAGAAAATGGAAAAGGACCAGACAGAAATTAAGCATACACTGTCTGAAATAAAGAATACACAGAAATTCAATGGTAGATCAAACCAAAGATCTGAAATATGAGGAGACAAAAAAAACATCCAACCAGAAAAACAAAAAGAAAAAAGAATCCAAAAATATGAAGATAGTGTAAGAATCCTCTGGAACAACTTTAAGTGTATGAACATCTGAGTTATTGGGGTGCCAAAAGAAGAGAGAGAGCAAAATATTGAAAACCTATTAGAAGAAATAATGACAGAAAACTTTCCCTACCTGGTGAAAGAAATAGACTTACAAGTCCAGGAAGTGCACAGAATCCAAACAAGAGGAATTCAAATAGGACCACACCAAGACACATCATAATTAAAATGCCAAGGGCAAAAGACAGAGAGAATCTTGAAAGCAACAAGAGAAAAACAGTTAATTACCTAAAGGGAGTACCCATACGACTGTTAGATGATTTCTCAACAGAAACTATGCAGACCAGACAG
The DNA here is from genome assembly GCA_027563665.1 of Antrozous pallidus. Classification (NCBI taxonomy): domain Eukaryota; kingdom Metazoa; phylum Chordata; class Mammalia; order Chiroptera; family Vespertilionidae; genus Antrozous; species Antrozous pallidus. Next base: position 182,908,252 of record CM050508.1, read on the forward strand.
AAGTGGCAAGAAATATTCAAAGTGATGAACAGCAAGAACCTACAACCAAGATTATTCTACCCAGCAAGGCTATCATTCAGAATTGAAGGTCAGACTAAGAGCTTCACAGATAAGAAAAAGCTAAAGGAGTTCATCACCACCAAACCAGGATTATATGAAATGCTGAAGGGTATTCTTTAAGAAGAGAAGAAAAAGGTAAAGATAAAAACTATGAACAACAAAATGACAACAAATACATACCTACCAACAAATGAATCTAAAAATCAAGTGAGTGAAAAACCAGATGAACAGAATGGACTAATGAATATAATAGAATCAAGAACATAGAAAGGGAGTGGAGTGACAATTCTCAGAAGGAAGAGGGTGTGAGAGGTATGGGAAGAAACTGGACAAAAATCTCACACATATGGATGAAGACAGTGGTGGGGGTTAAGGGTAATGGGGTGGGGTCGGGGATCAGGTGGAGAGGAGCTATGGGGAAAAAAGAGGAACACCTGTAATAATCTGAACAATAAAGATTTATTTAATAAAAAAAGAAAAATACAACATAGCAAAATAGACATGAAAGGACATACAGAATCTAAATAGTCCTATGTGTATTAAAGAAATTAAATTCATAACAAACTTTTTCACAAAATAAAAAATAATAAACTGAATTTCATCAACATTAAAATACAAAATATAATAAAAGACTCATATCTAGGATAATAAAGAATCCCTATAAATAATTTCCACATATTTTCACATTATCTTAAGTCCTTTGTTGTTCTGAACTTCAGTTTCCTCATAAGACTAATAATCCAATCTTCTTCAGAAGGCTGTTGTGAGAATTAAGTGAGTTTTGAGTTAATTATACAAAGCTCTTAGCATAGGACATGGAACATAATGGCAGTTCCATAAATGTTAGCTATCATTATTATAACCATCTCAATTATTGCTGTAAGAGATCTGGAAAACCCAGGAGTCATGACCACAGACTATTGGGACCATGTCATATCTACCAGCATGCCACAGTGAGGGCTCCCTGTGCCTGGGGGGGCAAGGGTTCGTACCTGAGACTCCCAGAACACAGCACAAGTTGCTCTCAGGTGCCCTTAATGAAGCCTTTCCTGGGAGATAGCAAAGTCTGTTAAATTCTCTACCAAATTAGGAAAACCTGATGTGAATATTTCCAGAGCTCTGAGTAGCAAATACACTCCTACTGTGTTAAATCCAGTCATTTCTAGACCACCCTGTATCTGGCTTATCTCTGAACATTGCATTTTCTTCTCCAACGTACTAAAACTGTCATTTTCCAGGTCACCTCATCTCTTGTTTGGCCTGTTAATTGGTCTCTTCTTTATAATTTCCATGTGCCTCAGAATAACCTTTTAAGATATAGAATGAACCACGTTTTTATGCTGTAATCACTTTATGGAAGAAATTTGGCTATAGGCACCGAGACAATGAAAATGTCCTCTTTGAGAGAACCAAGATGGCCGCATAGGTAAACACCTATTCTTACTGCATCCCAGAACCACATCAAAATTACAACTAAAAGATAGAACAACTATCTTCCAGAACCACAGGAAAGCTGGCTGAGTGGAAGTCCTACAACTAGAGAAGTAAAGAAGAAAGCACAATGAGACTGGTAGGAGGTATGGAGGTGCAGAACAGGCTGGCACCTGGTTGAGCTGCTGTTTTAATCAGGAAGTAGACAAAAGCTCCTGCTTGCTCTGAACTCCAGTGCCAGGCAAGACTCTTGGGGGCCCAGACACATACAGGGTCTGTCTGGCATCAGGACAGGAACACAGGGCCAGCTTTCTTTCAGATGGAGGTTATTGCAGTGGTCATTGTTCCTGTGCTGGGACCTCCTTGGTGAAGGGCTAACTGGCAGCCATTGCTGTGTGTTTGCTTCACCCTAGGGATTCCCTGAGACCCCCGCCCCACCTAATTTACAACTCACCCACGCTGTGCACAGCAGCTTTTGCATATGAATGGCCTGTCCTTTCTCAGCCTAAAACCTTCCAAACAAGCTGCAACTGGGTCAGGGAGCCCCAAAACTATCAAAAGAAGGCCCACGGCCAACACCAGCAGCAACCTGCCTTGCTTCATAGCTGGGCCTCGTCTGGGCACTTACAAACCCCATACAAAGAGGAGGAATCTGCAGATCTCTCTGTAGCTCCTGCTGGGTAGTCCCAGGCAGTGGCTGACTTTGCACCTCCTTGGAGATCGAAGAGCCAGTGTACCCAGGGGTCAGTGTGAGACCATACCAGATTACAACTCTTCACATCCATAAGTGACACACTCACGGGGCAGACTCAGTAGCAGTAAAGCCCCACTGAAGCAAGTCCTGCCCCATAGAGTATCTTCTGCACAGCAGCTATTCTATTGTAGACACAGCTGATCCTCACAGCCAATTGGCTTGGATGTCAATTCCTCCCAGTGATACCAATAGCAATCAAGGCTCAACTATAACAAGACTGTGCAAACAGCCCAGATAGGAGTGCACCAAGAGTGTCCATCTCAGGTGAATGGGGAGGCTGAGCCACTGGGCCCTATAAGACATCTAATACATAAGGCCACTCTATCAAATCAAGGGGACTTAGCAGCTCTACCCAATACATAGAAACCAACATAGGGAAGCAGCCAAAATGTGGAGACAAAGAAATATGTCACAAATGAAAGAAATGGAAGAAAGCAAACTACTGGATACAGAGTTCAAAACCACAGTTATAAGGTTATTCAAGAATCTTCTAGAAACCTTCAAGGAACTTAGTGAGACCTTTAAGAATCTTAGTGAGAATGTAAAAAAAATGAAAAAGGACCAGTCAGAAATTAAGCATAAAGTGATTGAAATAAAGAATAATACAGAGATTCAAAATTAAACTAGCAGATCCCAAGAATCAAGTCAATTATTTGAAATATGAGGAAGCAAAAAACACCCAACTGGAAGAGAAAAAACAAACAAGAATTAAAAAGTATGAAGATAGTATAAGGAACATCTGGGACAACTTCAAGCATACCACCATCAGAATTATGGGGGTGCCAGAAGAAGAGAGAGAGCAAAATATTGAAAACCCATTTGAAGAAATAGTGACCGAAAACTCCCCCCCCCCCCCCCTTGAAAGAAATAGACTTAGAAGTCCAGGAAGCACACAGAACCCCAAACAAGGAGAATTCAAATAGGACCACACCAACACACATAAAAATGCCAAGGTCAAAAGACAAAGAGAGAATCTTAAAAGCAGCAAGAGAAAAAGTTAGTTACCTACAAGGGAGCACCCATACGATTGTCAGCTGATTTCTCAACAGAAACTATGCAGGGCAGATGGGAGTGGCAAGAAATATTCAAAGTGATGAATAGCAAGAACCTACAACCAAGATATTCTACCCAGCAAACCTATCATTCAGAATTGAAGGTCAGATAAAGAGCTTCTCAGTTAAGAAAAAGCTAAAGCAGTTCTTCATCACCAAACCAGGATTATATGAAATGCTGAAAGGTATTCTTTAAGAAGAGGAAGAAGGAGAAAAGGGTAAAGATATAAGATTATAAACAACAAAGTGACAACAAATACATTCTATCAACAAGTGAACCTAAAAATAAAATGAATTAAAAAATCTGATGAACAGATTAAACTGGTGAATGTAATAAATCAGGGGCATGGAAATGGAGCGGACTGACAATTTTGGGGGAGAAAGGGGTGTGGGGCATTGAGGAAGAGATTGGACAAAGATCTTATACCTATGGACATGGACAGTGAGATAGTAAGGGCATGGGATGGGGTGGGAACTGGGTGGAGGGGAGTTATGAGGGTGGGGAGGAACACCTGTAATAATCTGAACAATAAATATTTTAAAAAGAGAAAGAAAATGTCCTCCCTGTAAGAATCTACCTGCTATGGATTGATGTTTGTGTCCTCCCACCCTAAAATCACAAGTTGAAGCCTAAATCCTTAATATGTTGCTATTTGGAGGTGGGACCCAGGAGATAATTTGGTCTATGCACCAACTGCCTCTCTTCTGGCAAAAGTAAGTTCACTTCAAGTAATATAACCTCTCCCAGAACCTCAAATTATCTATACACCCTATGTACAGTGCCTGGAATTTAATTTAAAAAATTAGCAGGGAAACAGAAAAATATAAATTTACTCAAAATTAGGAGAAAAAAGAGGCATTTAAAATGGACCTATGGAAAATCTAGATATTGAAACTTTTAGATATGGACTTTAAAGTAATTTTACTACAATAAGACAGAGAATTTCAGCAGACACTTGGAAACTAAAAAAAAAACCTACAAAATTGAAATTGTAGAACTAAAAATATAATTAAGAGTTAATTTCTGGGTTTCACAGCAGATTAAACACAACTGCACAGAAAACTTAGTGAATTGAAAATCAGATAACAAATATACAAACTGAAGCACAGTGAAGTAAAATTATGAAAAATGTAAGTGTGTAAGAGACATGTAGGTCATGATGAAAGGTTATAAAATAGTATTTAAATATGATCTGACACAGACAATAGTATGGTGAAGGCCTTGGTGGGGTGTGTGCAGGGTAGAGGGGGGATCAATGTTAAAAAGGGGAGGACATCTGTAATACTTTCAACAATAAAGATAAATTTTAATTAACTAAATAAAAATTTTAAATAAATGTGATCTCAGTATGTCAGGTGATACACAGGGACATAAAGCCATGCACAAAGAAAGATTTTCAGAATGGTTAATTCTGAGGGGTGAGATATGAGGTATACTTTAGTCACTTCATATTTTTTGTGTATTCCCCCCCAAAAAAAGTCTATCCAAGCATATCATAGCATTTCTCGAAATACATATTTATTTTTTTAAATTTTTTTCTTTATTGTTCAGTTTATTAATTACATTGTTTCCCCCTTTTTTATCGCCCTATATCTCCCCTCCACCCTGTATCTATCCCACCCTCCATCCTCACCTCCTCCTCCCCAATGTCCTCTCCCATTGTTGCAAGATTTTTGTCCAGTCTCTTGCTGTACTTCCCACAACCCTTTTCTCCCCAAGAATTGTCAGTCCATTCCCTCTCTATGTCCATGTTTCTGTTATATTCACCAGTTCATCTTGTTCATCAGCCTATCAATTCACTTGATTTTTATGTTCATTTGTTGATAGATGTGTATTTGTTGTTCATAATTTACACTTTTATCTTTTTCTTCTTCCTCTTCTTAAAGAATATCTTTCAGCATTTCATATAATACTGGTTTGGTGGTGATGAACTCCTTTAGCTTTTTCTTATCTGCGAAGCACTTTATCTGATCCTCAATTCTGAATGATAGCTTTGCTGGATAGTGTAATCTTGGTTGTAGATTCTTGCTATTCATTAGTTTAAATATTTCTTGCCACTCGCGTCTGGCCTGCATCGTTTCTGTTGAGAAATCCGCTGACAATCGTATGGGTGCTCCCCTGTAGGTAACCAACTGTTTTTCTCTTGCTGCTTTTAATATTCTCTCTTTATCTTTTGCTCTTGGCATTTTAATTATGATATGTCTTGGTGTGGTCCTCTTTAGATTCCTATATTTTGGGGTTCTGTGTACTTCTTGGGCTTTTAAGTCAGTTTCTTTCACCAGGTGGGGGAAGTTTTCAGTCACTATTTCTTCAAGTAGGTTTTCATTAACTTGCTCTCTCTCTTTTTCTGGCACCCCAATAATTCGGATGTTGGCATGCTTGAGGTTGTCCCAGAGGCCCCTTACGCTATCTTCAATTATCTGAATTCTTCTTGTTTCTTGCTTTTCCAGCTGAGTGGATTTTGCTTCTTTGTATTTCAAATCTTTGACTTGGTTCTTGTGGCCCTCTGGACTGCTTTTAGGACTTTGTGTAATATTTTTTATTTCAGTCTGTGTATGCTTGATTTCTAGTTGATCCTTTTTTTTATCCGTGAGGGTCTGGTTCGTATCCTCAGAGGTCTTGTTCATTTCCTCGAGGGTCTCATTTATTTCCTTGTAAGTATCATTCATTTCCTTGTAATTCTCATTAATTTCCTGGTTGGTCTTGTTTATTTCCTGGTAATTCTCATTAAGTTGATCGGCCTTTTGTAGGAGCCTCTTAAAAAGCCTTATAACCGTGGTTTTGAACTCTATGTCTTGTCGTCTTTTCTCCTCCATTTCTTTCACACCTGATTTCTCTCCATATCTCTGCATGGTGGCTGCTTTATGTGGTATATCCTCAAAGGGACAGTGGCTCAGCCTCCCCAGTTACCCGAGGTGGGTACTCTTACTGCAGTCCTTTATGGGTTGTATTCAGTATTTTTGAATTTAAACCCAGCTTGTTGTTGTTAGCCCTAGGAGGGTTTGACGTCCAGGCCAATTGGCTGTGAAGGGAGACTGTGTTCAGGTTGGATGGGCGGAGTCTCTGAGCTGCGCAGGCAGAGTCAGTGTTAGCTATGTCCTATGCGGCGCTCGAGCGCGCGGGTCTGTGTTGGATGGGGATGGCTGCAGACACCTCCACGAGAAAGCCGCTAGTCTCTTCCCCTTGCCAGACAACTCTGCCTTTCCCCAAATGTGGCTGCACACCAAAAGTCTAGCCCAAGGTTGTAAAATAGATGGTTTCCGGAACCAGGAGACAAGTTTCCAGGGGGCAAGTCGCGGGTTTGCACGACCCTTGCGACTAGGAGTCTCTGTCATGCCCCGCTTCCAGGGTGCGTCCCCCGGACCTCGGACCTCGCCTGGCACTGGGGAATCTGTGCAGTGGGACGGCTCCACGTACCCCGGATCTCGGACCTCACCTGGCACTGGGGAGTCCGTGGAGTGGGACGTCTCCCGTCTCCGCCCTCCCCGTAGGAGAAATCCGGCAGGGATTGCTGCTCCAGCCCAAGTCCGTGCGCGCGACCAGGATGGCTCCTAACCTGTTTCCGTCTGAAAGGCTGCGCTCCCGCCGCTCCTGAGTCTCAGCGTCCCACCTCCACCCCAGTTAGTGGAGTTTTCATTCAGCCAGCTTTCTGGCGATTCTGGGTGCTGTCTGTTCTGCTGTTATGTTGTAGTTCTTAAATCGTTGCGCGGGGCAGAACAATAGGTGTTTACCTATGCCGCCATCTTGGTGCTCCCTCAAAATACATATTTAGAAAATACTACTTTCTTTTGCTAATTAATGTTCAAGGAAGAAAGGGTTCAGTGGTCCAACAAGTATGGTAAATATTATGTTAAATAGAATTAGAACAGGTGTTTTTCTTGTTTTTAATTGTTCATTTATCTATTTGTTTATTACTATTGGACTTCTCAGAGACTTTAACATAGTATTGCAAACTGTGAAGCATGAATAGATGATGCTTCACAGTGTTTCTGGGCAAGGAATATTTTCATTACAGAATGTTTTATAGAACCAGAATTTATAACCGTCCTTGGAAAATATTTGTCTAGAGGAGGTAATTCCTAAGTTCTTTAACAAAGATCCTGTCACATCAGAGTCTGTGTGCCAGATACCCTGTTCATTTTATATAATCTCCGTGGCTCTAGGCTTTTAACATCCTGTCTCCTCCGTCTGGGATCCCCTCAACCCTGCTCCCTGCCCTTTCCTCTAAGTATCAAATTTGTACTCTCATGCTTCCAACACCCAGCAGAAATATGACCTCATCTGCGAAGGCAAGCCAAACACTCCTTCAGAGTGTTTCTGCAGCACACTTATTATCTTACTATAAGCCTGGTGCACGGATTAGTACACATTGGAAAGAAATTAATTAGAAGGTGGCTGGCAGGGTGGGACTGGGCAAGATGGGCTGGACACGACCTGGAACCAACCTCCCAGGGTCTCTCCCTGGCCCGCTTTACTTGGGGCAGCCATAGTTTGAAGTTCATCTGCAGAGTGAGCAGAGTTCCTCAGACATGTGGGGTCCCTCAACCTGGCCAGCTCTCTGACATCCCCCAAGGGGTACCAGATTCTGAGAGGGCAGTTCTAGGGTGATGCACCCCAGAATCAGGCTCCCTCCCTTCTGGTTCCATCACCCAAGAACCACAGCTGCCAAGTCACCACAGCTTGGCAGCTCCTGCGTTGAGTGTCTTCTCCCTGGTGGTGAGTGGCATCATAGCTACTGGTAGGAGCATCTGCCCCCTGGTGGTCAATGATGTCATTGCTACCAGTCATTTGGTAGTTCAGTTGTTTGGTCGTTCAGTGTGGGAACCCCTTTCACGTCCTGCGGGATTCAGGGTCCCTGGTTCAGGGTTTGGGTTCTGGAGAAGGCTGCCCACAAATGAAGAGAGACTTAGAAAAGTATGAGTTTGGGAAATTGGGGCCAGGCAGTAGCCCATCTCTAGTGGAAGGACTGCACTGCGCTCTGGCCTGGCTATCCCTTTTATTAAGACTATAGGATCCGCCCATAGCTTTTAGGCAGGAGATTCCAAAAACAGAAATAAACAAAAAACAAACAGGTGGAAGCTGCTTCAGTTAACAACGTTTTTTAGCTCTGACCTTTCAGAGCAATTAAGGTTGTTTACCAGCCTTTTGGGCTTCCTGTCCACATCTTTCTACTAGTGAGACAAGAATTGGTTTCCAGCAGTTCAGTTGCTTAGGCTTTTATATATATACTAGAGGTTCAGTGCATGAAATTCATGCACGGGGCACTGAGTATCCCTCAGCCCAGCCTGAACTCTCTCCAATCTGTGACCCCCCAAGGGTAGTTGGACATCCCTCTCACAATCCAGGACTTCTGACTCCCAACTGCTTGCCCACCTGCCTTTCTGATTGTCCCTAACCATTTCTGCCTGCCAGCCTGATCACCCCCTAACCACTTCCCTACCAGCCTGATTGCCCCTAACTGTCCTCCCCTGCAGACCTGGTCACCCCTAACTGCCCTCCCCTGCAGGCCTGGATTCCCCCCTCCCACTCAATTAACCTTCCCTGCAGGCTCGGTCACCCCCAACTTCCCTCCTCTGCCGGTCTGGTCATCCCTAACTGCCCTCCCCTGTAGGCCTGGTTTTCCACAACTGTCCTCCCCTGCATGCCTGATCCCTCCCCCAAGTTCTCTCCCCTGCAGGCCTGGTCACCCCTAATTTCCCTACCCTGATGACCTAGTTATCCCCAACTGCTCTCCCCTATAGGCCTGGTCCCTCCCAACTGCCCTCCCCAGGCAGGCCTGGTTCCCTCCTAACTGCCCTTCCCTGTAGGTATGGTCCCTCCCAGCTGCCCACCCCTGCATGCCTGGTTCCTTCCCAACTGCCCTCCCTGCAGCCCTGGTCACCCCTAACTGCCCTCCCCTGCAGGTCTGGTTCCCTCCCAACTGCCCTTTCCTGCTGGCCATCTTGTGGTGGCCTTCTTGTGTCCATATGGGGCAGCCATCTTTGACCACATGGGGCAGCCATCTTGTGTGTTGGAGTGATGGTCAATTTGCATATTACTCTTTTACTAGATAGGACTAGAGGCCCAGTGCATGAAATTCATCCATGGGGTTGGTGGGGGGGGATATGGGATAGGGAGTCCCTCAGCCCTGCCTGCACCCTCTCACAATCTGGGACCGCTGGCTCCAAACTGCTCACCTGCCTGCCTGCCTGATCACCAATAACCACTGCCTGCTTGCCTCATTACCCCTTACTATTGACCTGCCTGCCTCATCACCCTTAACTCCTCCTGCCTGCCTGATTGTCCCTAACTGCTTGCCTGCCTGATCCCCCCAACCACTCTACCTGCCTGCCTGATCACCTTCCTTCCTGATCACCCCTAACCACTTGCCTGTCTGATCACTTATAACTCCTCTGCCTGCCTGGCTGGTCACTCCTAACCACTTCCCTGCCTGCCTGATCCCCCCAACCACTCTGCCTGCCTGCCTGATCACCTCTAATTGCTCACCTTCCTTCCTGATTGCCCCTAACCACTTGCCTGCCTGCCTGATCCCCCCAACCACTCTGCCTGCCTGATCAGCCCTAACCATTAGCCTGCCTGCCTGATTGCCCCTAACTTCCTCTGCCTTGGTCTCTGCTGTGGTGGCTTTGTCCAAAAGGAGGTCTGGAATGACATCTGGAAGGCTGTTTGACTGTCCAGTCTAATTAGCATATTACACTTTTATTATTATAGACTAGAGGCCCAGTGCATGATATTTGTTCCGCAGGGGTGGTTCCCTCAGCTCCACCTGCACCCTCTCCAATCCTGGTCTCCTCAGGAGATGTCCATCTGCAAGTTTAGGCCCAATCCCACAGGGATATCCCTCTTGCAATTCGGGACTGCTGGCTCCTAACGGCCTGCCTACCTGCTTGCCTGATTGCCCCTAACTTCCTGCCTGCCTAATCACCCCTAACCTCCTCTGCCTTTCTGATTGCATCTAACCATCTCTGCCTGCCTGCCTGATCACCCCTAACTTCTTCCCTGATTGCCTGATCACCCATAACTGCCTCTGCCTCCACCCCTTCACCTGTGACCCAGACCTTCCAGGACCCGGGCTTTCCTCCCTCTGGCAAGTTGCAGGCTCCTGGGACCCTGAGTGGCTTCGCCTAGGCCCGGCTTTGTCAGGAAGGACGTCCGAAAGTTTGTCTGGAAGATGTCTGATCTAAATAGCATATTACCCTTTTATTAGTATAGATAGATAGCATCCTTGTCTTAGTACTTCTTGACTCTCATCAACTACACTGGGACTTAAATTTTCCATGCCTGCATCCACAGGACCTAGTATTAGGCCTGCCATACAGTAAACGTCAATGGATGCTTGGTGAATAATGAATGATGCCAACATCATAGCTAACTTTCTTTTCTTCTGACAGGAAAACAAATATTTTTTAAGTAATCTTTATTTACTCCTGAAAATAAAGACAAAATATGCCGATTGTAGAAATTTTACAAATAAAAAATTACTTATTATCTTACTACCCAGATGTAACCAGTGTTAACATATTAACATACAGTTGACCCTAGTCAATTTTATAACACAGGTGTGAATGGCACAGGTTCACTTATACATAGGTTATTTTTCCCGTAAATATAGTACATGGCTTTTCTTCCTTATGGTTTTTAAAATAACATTTTCTTTTCTATAGTTTACTTTATTATAAGCATACAATACATAATACATACAACATACAAAATATGTGTTAATTGACTGTTTATGTTATCAGAAAGGCTTCAGGTCAACAGTAGACTATTAGTAGTTAAGTTTTTGGGAGTCCAGGTTATACGTGGATTTTCAACTCTGCAGAGATCAGTGCTACTAACTCCTGCATTGTTCAAGAGTCAACTGTATATCCTTTCAGGCTTTTAAAAATGAATGTATTAATATTTTATAAAACTTGGATTAACCATATATACACAATTTTAAATCTTGATTTTCCCCACCTAACATTATATCATACTTTTCAATGTAACTAAATATTGCTTCAAAAACATGATAGCACATAGTATTGGTTACATAATATTTACTAAAATTAAGATAGCTTATTTACAGCTGTTTCTAATAACTCTTTGATGAACACACTTGTAGATAAAACTTTGCATTTCTGATTTTGTTCTTAGGACAAAGCCTTAGGAGTAAAATTTCTGGACCTAAGTATATAGATCCTGTAAAGATTTATGGTATATAGTAGAGACCTGGTGTTCAAATTTGTGCACCGGCTCTCCAAAATCCCCTGAGGAGTCCTAGAGTTTGAGAAGGCACAGGTCAGGCTGAGGTGCATAATCGGGGCCAAAAAGGGACACAATTAGTTGGCCAGTTGGGAAGGGACCATGGGAGGGCTTCAGGGCATGTCCAGCCCATCTTGCTCAGTCCAGATAGGCCAGACCCCAGCAGCAAGCTAATCTACCAGTCAGAGTGTCTGCTCCCTGGTGGTGCATGTAATGGCAAGCAGTTGAGTGGCCTTAGCATATCATTAGCATATTACACTTTGAATGATTGAATGGATGACAGGAGGACTGGACACTTAACATATTAGGCTTTTATTATATTGGATTGTTGCATGCTTTCCATTTGTTTATATTTTTATTACATGAATATATGTAAAATTCTTAATTATATTAAACACATAAATATTTCACCAACAGAGCTATAATTATTAGTATTATTACTGTTCACTTAACAAATATGTTGAGTGTCTACTATGTGGAATATACTGCTTCTCTGGAAAGGTAGAACCAATGATATCCTTTTTAGCGATGAAAGGCTCATTCTCACTTAATCCTTCCCAGCATTAAGTATCACCATTTTTCTAAATTTTGCTAGTTTGACAAATGACATTTCACTAATTCAATTCATGTTTATTAATAACAAAAGAAAATATTTTTCTCATATGATTATAGCTGAATAACAACATTTAATTCTTTTTACTTCCTCCCCTTTTTGTACCTGCCACTACTTGCTGCATTTTGCTAATTTATCAACTCTCCACTCATGGCAGTCAATTGCACAATCATGGTCCCTGCCTCATAAAACTTGCTATCTAGCAGAGAACCCAGATGTTGTACCTCATGTCTTGATTATTATGAGGGAGAGGTGTGGGATGGTTTGGAAGGTTAACTCACTCTAAAGGCTCAAGGAAAGGCTTCTTTGAGGAGCTGTAGTTTAAACTAAGACCTGAGAATAAACAGGAGTTAACAGTATAATGGGGTAGGATGGAGGTGGGATGGAGTTAATGGTGACAAAAGAAGGAATAGCATATGTCGAAGTCCTGAAATGGGAAAGAGTATGGCACACTCAAGGCAAAGATGGAGTTCAGTTTACTTGGAATGAGGGGAGGAACACAGTGACCTGAGATAAGTCTGGGAAGGTCAGGGGGTCAGATTGCACCTGGCCTCAAGCCTTCCCAACTTGTTTCCATAAGCATATATGAAGAAACACGCAATGACATTTCCTTGTTCCTCCTCTCTGGGCCAGGAATCCTCTGATGTCAGTGCCCTTGCCCTTCTCTCCACCTAACCTAATACTATGTGTTCAGTTTTCAGAAGGTAATGAACCTTTCTCAAGACTCAGACACAGGCCATACCCCCAACCCCATTCCCTTTGTCTCAATAAAATATTTTAATATCTAGATGCTCATTTTTTTGTTAACTACTAAGGCTCTGGAACAAAAGGGAACTAAAAGACTGATGCACCTGGAAGACATTTCATGGTGTCCACCTATCAGCTAAATCATGGGCTGTTCCCCAAGGACCAGTATAGAGTTGAGATCGAGACTGAGGGGAATGTGTACTGGTGCTACTGAGTCATGTGAATGAGTGTTTGAACATTGGCTGTGAATCATGAGTCTTGTTTCTCTGTCTCCAAGCTATCTTCACAGGGCCTCATTCTGAGTCCCTGCCCCAGCCTGTCACCTTGAGAAAAGCTCTCTTCACATCCTTGTTTCGGAGGCTGTAGATGATGGGGTTGAAGAAAGCAGAGATGACATTGTAGAACAGGGCCAACTTTTTGTCCTCTTCTGGGGTGGCCTCAGAGCCAGGCCTCATGTACATGACCATGGCTGGCACACAGAACATGGTGACCACAGTGATGTGGGAGGCACAGGTGGAGAAGGCCTTCAGCCGCCCTTGTCCTGAACGGATCCTCAAGATGGCAATGAAGATATTGACGTAAATGACAAAGATAAGGGAAAGTGGAACCAGGATGACACTAAAGCCGAGAATGAAGTCTACCCGATCATTAACTGAGGTGTCTGCACAAGCCAGCTTTAAGACAGCTGGGACTTCACAGAAGAAGTGGTTGATCTTGTTGGGGCCACAGTAGGGCAGACGCATGGCAAACACAGTGTAGACAAGAGCAGAGATGACACCCCAGAGTCCACAGAAAATGACCATTACCCCACACAGCCATGGGCTCATGATGACTTTGTACCTGAGTGGGTGGCAGATGGCCACGTACCTGTCTATAGACATGATGGCAAAAAGCCAGGACTCGGTGATGCCTAGCACCAAAAAAATGTACATTTGGGCTACACAGCTGGCAAAAGAGATGGTCTTCTTCTGGCTGGCCATATGTGCCAACATCTGGGGCACAGTTGTAGTGGTGTAGCTAAGATCTAACATAGAAAGGACGCCAATGAAGAAGTACATGGGTGTGTGGAGGTGCGAGTCCAGGCAGATGAGGATGGTGATTAAACTGTTGCCCAGAATAATCAACAGGTAGGTCATCAGGAAGACTGAGAAGAGCAAAGGCATGAGCCTGGGACTGAAGGAGAAGCCCAGAAGGATAAATTCAGTCACATAGGATTGGTTAGATTTTGCATTGTGTTCTACTTCTAAAGGGAAAAAAAGACACCAATTCAGACAGAGGTTTAGGTAAACTATGCACCAGGGTGAGGGCTACTGATGAGGTCAGGGTAGTGGTCAGTGTGATGAAACACCATGATCCCCCACAGCCTATTTCACCTGCTTTTGTCTATTGCTACCACTCCCAGGAAATGTCTGAAGAGAAAAGGGCTTTCAGATCTGGTTTAGACTCTGTCTCTGACTCACCAGCAATTACCTATCCAAAACTCAGTTTCCTCAGTTGTGAAATGAAGGCATTGTACTAGCTGCATGGTCGGCAAACTGTGACTTGTGAGCCACATGCAGCTCTTTGGCCCTTTGAGTGTGGCTCTTCTACAAAATACCACGGCCTCGGTGAGTCTATTTTGAAGAAGTAGCGTTAGAAGAAGCTTAAGTTTTAAAAATTTGGCTCTCAAAAGAAATTTCAATTGTTGTACTGTTGATATTTGGCTCTGTTGACTAATGAGTTTGCCGACCACTGGACTAGCTGATCTCTACTTCCCCTTAGTATCCTCTTCTCCTTAGTTAGGCAGCCAGATGTCTAGAAATAAATATTAGTGTACGTACTCTATGAAACTTGGCAAAATTTAGTGTGAGAACTTACGTGGTCCTGTTGAAGACATCAATTTATTTTTCCACTCAAATTTTACCCATCACAGGCCATGGTGTGTTAAAAAAAGAATGCTGAGTTCTAAATCCTTGGCTCTATAATTTACTGAATAAATGACCTTGAGCAAGCCCTTTACCCAGCATTTTATCCATTTGAGACTACTTCCTCGAGTACAAAATGAGAATAATGGTTGCCTTGTTACAAGTTTGCTGCAAGGATTGGGTGATATTTTGGCATGAAAAGCATCACACAGAAGGCCTAATATATGGTCAATGCATAATAAATGTTAGCAGCATTTCTGGATGGTTTTCCACACACAGGACAGATTCAGGTCCAAATTATGCAAGAAAACATCCAGAGATAGCCCATTATATATGATGATCACAGTTTTCATTCTCCCAGATGCCCATGTTCTGTTGCTTCTCTGAGCACTTCATTCACCTTTTTTTAGCCTCTTACTGACTCTTAGGTCTTTCTCAACTTAAGTGCCCGAGCTTCTTTCTTCCTGAGGAATAGTGGCAGGACAGCCTTACTGAAGAGTTGTCATGTGCATCATCGGTACTTAGGGAATAGGAGCAATCTCAATGCTGGCAGTATTATTCCCTTTCCAATTTACCTGACTTAGCCTGTTTGTCCTGCAGTATGCCTGTTCTCCTTTGGAATATCATGAACGAGTCCTCATAAGAATCTGTGTCTACATTTAATGCATCAGATGGTTTCTTGACTTTGGCTAAAAGACTGAATACACTTTGAACTTCCTGCATATGCTAGGTATTTTTCTAGGACCTTCTCAGAGATTACTCAATAGCTTTCAGTTAGCGAGCAGAAACTATTTTTTATTAAATTCCTACCTTTCACCAAAGGTTGCATTGTCTCCCCAAGTTGGCCTTAGTTTCTGCGAAAAGTACAATGGGTGGGGCCTGGTAGTCTCAAAGGGAGAAAAACCACACAGCAGCATGGAAAGTGCTTGGGTTAGAGACAGCAGGTTCTTCTGGAATCCCAGCTCTGGCTTTATCTGCTGTGTGACTTGGGCTGTTAGCTCACTTTGAAGGCCTCAGTTTCTTCACCTGTGAAACAGAAATAAAAATACCTACTTTGAAAGCCACATTCTTCCTGGGAAGAAGAATCCCAATGATATGAGAATCTTCTACCCAAGGGCCAAGAATAAAAAAATGTGCTGCCATTTTTAACTTTTCTTTTCTTTTTTACACACAGCCAATGAATGGCTTGCTCTTTAAGAGTCTGATGATAAAGGGTGTTTGACCTGGTTGAAACACACACAAAGGCTGAGGGCAAGTGGGACACACTGTCTCTAAACCAGTGGCATGTGTCCAAGGGTGCTGCTCTGCAACCAGGACCCCGGTGAGAAACTGGGCTCCCTGAAGCCCTGGGTTCCCATCATCCTTCCCCATCTGAGCTGCTCCCTGTCTGACGCCTGAGCATTGGGGCACTGACCTTTAACCCCTGACCTCCCCAGGGCCTTGGCTGGAGGTGCTGCTGCTGTTTTTGTTTGTTTGTTTGTTTTATTTTGTTTTGTATTTTGCTTTTTTTTTTTCAAATGGGTTTGGGGTTTGATTTTTATATCTTTGGGGCTTTATTTTTCTTGGCAAATACTAAAATCTCGTCGATGTAATTTCTGTGGTTTTTATTCAACTTGGGTTTCATGTTTTAAAATAAACAGATTAAAAAAAAAAAGTAAAACACTCTTCACTGGGAAGAAATTGCCTGACTCTCAGGCCTAGGGACCAAAACCCCATGTGAGGGAAAACAAAGGGTGACATCAGTATCCACCATGATAAGCCTGGCCTCTGTACCTCCATTTGGGGTAAAAATATAGAATTCAGCTTTTTGCCTATACTTTACAATATACCTTGACACTCATTCTCTCTTTGAGCCTCATGATGACTTTGTGAGAAGCATAATGCAGGGATCATTATCTTCATCTCAAATGGGGAAAGGAGACTCAGAGAGGGAACATTGGGAGGAACTGAATCTCACTCATTCTTCAGCTGCAGTAGGGTTTCTCAAGAGCATAAAAACCATAGCTAACCAAACCAGAGCTCAACTCCTCCGAGTCCTCAATGCACTGAATGTTTTCTGGCTTTGATTCTCAAAAGGGAAAAGAAAATCATGAGGGCAAAGAATTTTTGGTTGGAAGAAATTGATGGCATCTCTAAGATCAACACAGTCACACCAGCCAGAAACCTGGGGAAATGTCCTCATCTTCTTTCTCATCCCCCTATATCCTATCTGTCCCCAGGTTCCATTGCCACCACTTCCAAAGTGCTTCTCATACCCATCTATCCCCCTACTATCTGGTTCAAACACTGGCACTTTTCTCTCACTTGGATTTCACCTCAGTCCTCCAGCTGGGCCTCTGCCCAGCTCATCCTGGGCACCAGTATTAAAACAAAAATTAGATGGAACCACTACTTCAATCTTTCAATGGCTTCCTTGTCTACAGGGAAAAGTCTAAGAGAGTTAGAACAATATCCTGGCTTCGCTCCTGAAAACCAGACCTAGTTTTGGTTACCAGACTCCAAGGAAGGCCAGGTATTTAGAAAAATCTCCAGCTATTGCAAGAGCTGAAGCAGAAAGCATCACAGTGACCCAAGATGCCACATGCAGAGAGGAGACCTAGTAAGAAGATGGATCCCAAGTCAGCTCCTTGGACTCTTGTCTGAGCTCCAGGCAGCAAGCCCACATTAACTTGGAAATTCCACACATAGACCACATCCCCACTGAGCAGCTCAGCTTGAACGTGCATGATTTTATTGTTTCCCACTGTAACCTCATTACTTAACACAGAGCCTGGCGCATATTAAGACCCAATAAATACTTACTGACCAGGAGACCCTGTGGGGAAATAAAAGAGAGAGAGAAAAGAAAAGAGTATAGTCATTCTCTCTTCCTATGCTTTTCCTTCCTGTTCCTCAGAGATCTGGAGAAAATGATGTGTATCTGGAGGTCACAAGTCCCAGGAGAAATCAGGGCACAGGTTGGTTGAGGGAGGAAGGTTGAGAGAGTTGGCACCGATTGTCATGAATCTCTCTAGCATTTCTCTCAACTTCTATCTAAGCCAATAAATAATAATATAAAATATTATTTTAAATAATAAATTCAACAATTTAATAACAATAATTTGCAATTATATATCATAATGTAATTACTTTAATAATTCAATATATTAGAGTATTATTGTTGCTGCAACAGCTTACTATGTGCCAAGCACTATGATTTACTTTATTTTATCCCCATAACTGGGGTGCTGGTTGAAATATTTAACAATAATTGTGGGCACCCTCCAATCAGAACAAACACCTGTCATAAGAAACAGAAGTTGTACCAGAATGCCTACAAGCTGACCATGAGCCTGCACAGAGCTACCCTGTGACAGCATTATTGCTGTCCCCATTTTACACATAAGGAAAGCAGTGTGACACAACTTGCCCAGGGACACAGTGGTAGCCAACTGCAGTGCCTGTGCTCATAACCACCAGCTGACACTGTCTCTGAGCCTCTATGAGAATGTCATTGGGCTGACCGCCTGAACATAGGTCCTCCCTCTTCCTCTGCCACTTACTTGCTCATGTGCTTTCTCATTTCCTGTCTCCTCCAGGGTAGAAGCTGAAATAAAAGGGGGCAAGAGGACCAAAAATTGTGACCAGAAACCTGGGGAAATCTTCTCATCTTCTTTCTCACCCCCTACATCCTATCTGTCCCCAGGTTCCATTGCCACCACCTCCAAAGTGCTTCTCATACCCATCTATCGCCCTACTAGCTGGGTGCAAGGAGACAATAACACCAGGCTGCTGGTGCCCACTCTGTGCACAGCGACACAGCTGTATGCTGACCCTCCCTGAGGCTGCTTGCCTCCTGCTGCCCTCCATACCATGGTCTCCTTCACAGCGAGCTGCATGAGGGGAAGGTCAGAGGTCAGACAGGTGATGCCAGAGCTGGCTCTTCCCCGTCGCCTGCCATGTCCAGAAGCTCTTGGAATTCTCGGTGCTGCCTGGGAAGAGGAGAGAGCACTGGTTCTAGGGTAACCGAGTGTATCATCCTCTGAGAGCCAGGGGCCTGTCTGCTGGGCCAGGGGACAGATGGGCTGAGCCATGAAAGCCTGGCAGGATCCAGAGATCCTGGGAGACTGAAAACAGAGCAGGTGTATAGGCGGGTCTGAAGTGACAGATCCCCATCTACAGGCAGCAAAAATTGACTAGAGCATAGACCAGAGACCCAGACTGGGCAGAATAGAGACACAGAGGAACAGCAGGAAGGATCAACATACACAGATGGACGCAGAGAACCAGAGCGGCAGGACAGATAGCACCAGACTGGAAAGAGATGGAAACTGAAGATAGAATCTGAGGGTCAGAGAGGAGCCTGGAGCCTGGTCCAGGGAGCAGGTGCACCTCTGTGGCCGCTGCCGCCCTCACGCACCCAATCCTGCCAGAGCACACTTTACATGGATTTCCAAAATGTGCAACCTCCCTAAGCACTCCATGCAGATGCTGCCTTCAGAGTAAGAGCCTGCCCCAATCCATGGCACCCCCAATCCTGGTCGTCACCTCCCAGCCTATCTTGTACTGAGCTAAAAGCAAGTACTGGTCTCTGCTGACATCAGTGATATGCTCTCTAAAGCTCCCCTCTGTCCCATATCTGCCCCTCTACTCTCCCATTTCTTTCTTCTCCAGACTCCCATCTGCATTACAATGCAGCAGCCCTTACCTGTGCTACTTTTCCTTGTGAGGGTGTGTGGGGCTGTCTGAGTTGCCTTCTCTCCTGATAAGCCCTTCTGCCCTGATCCTGCCCATCTTCCCCAAGCTGGATCCTCACCCTCACCCAATAACTTTAATTCCAGGCTGCAGCCCCAGCAGACACTTCCCACTGACAGCACAGGGGTGGCCCCGCCCTTCTGCTCAGCAAGAGCAACCTCTGGGGAAGCAACTGTGCACAAGAGACCCAGCGACTGTCATCAGACAGACTTGGTCACTGCAACCTGGTCAAGTCACGTAGGTCCCCAGAGCCTCAGCATCCTCACTGTAAAATGGAGCTGTGCTCCCGATAGTGTAATAATGCTGGTCATTGGGTTTGTTTTTTATTTTGAGTAGTTATTATGGGCCAGATATTTGATATACACTAAATCCTCGTAGCAGCGCTATCCCTATTTTACAGATACAGAAATGGAAGCGTGGAGCCTTAAGGAGGCTGTGCAGAGCTGGGATGTTGAACATGGTTTTGTCTGGCCACACAGGCTGTGCTTCTACCCAGTGCTGAGCCCGTGGTCGTGATGTGGCACAAGCCAGACCAGAGGCAGGGAGGCTGCTCTGGTGCGAAGAACAGAGATACATATGGAGGGGGAGGTCCAGACACAAGAGCAGCAACTTTTTAAAAATATATATTTTTTATTGATTTTGGAGAGGAAGAGAGAGAGAGAAACATCAATGATGAGAGGTCATTGATTGGCTGCTTCCTACACATCCCACACTGGGGACTGAGCCTGCAACCGGAGCATGTGCTCTGACCGGGAATTAAACTGACGTCCTGGTTCATAGGTAGAGCCTCAACCACTGAGCCACGCCGGCCGGGCAAGAGCAGCAACTTTTGAGGGCAGCAGACTCTTTTGAGGCTTCTGCTAGATACACATCCTTCTGGGGTTAAGGAAGGAAAAGGGGAAAGGAACCGGCATTTATTATACACTTTCATATGCCTGACTCAGGCATCATTTCACTTAATTCTCCAACTGCTGTGTGAAAGAAGCATGTTATTTCCACTGTGTGGATGAGGACACCGAAGTTCAGAGGTGAAAAGATTTGTCCAGTGTCAAACAGCTGTTCAAGGCAGCTGAGACCCCATCTAGGTCTGCCTGGTTGTAAAGTGCCTCCCACACACTTTGCTTTGGTTGGGGGAAAAGGGTGGGCGACAGCCAAGACCACTCAAGTCCCTAGCCTGAGGATGGGTCTCCTCCTTCAGCTTTTCTGAGCCCCTCAAGTTGGACTCCAGTCTTTCTGGGAGCTCTGAGTTGTTCACGAGGCCTCTCACTGAGCTTTAAGGTTGCAGAGTCTGAGAAATAGAGAATCCTGCTTCCCAGTCTGGAAGCCATTCCCCTGTGGATTCTTTGGAACCCAGGATAATTTCTGCTGGAGTCTTCCCTGTTTTCTGAGCAAAGTAATCCATGTTCATCAGATAAAATTCATAATGACAGAAAGGTAGATAGAAGAACATAATTAACCTCTCTGGCCAGGGTGGCTCAGGGATAGATGGTCGGCCCACTTACTGAAGGGTCTCCGGTTTGATTCCTGGTCAAAGGCATGTACCTGGGTTGCCAGGTTTGATCACTGGTCCAGATTGGGTGGGTGCAGGAGACAACCAATCAATGGGAGGCACGTTGATGTTTTTCACTCTTCCTACTCCCTCCCTTCCACTCTCTCTGAAAATCAATGGAAAAAATACCCTCAGGTGAGGATTAACACAAAGAGAAGAATTTCAATACCCTGTAGTTTCTCACATGCAACAAAGAACACTTCTGTTATATTTCTCTCTTATTTTTCTATACCTAAATGAAAGTGGCTGCTTTCCTCACCCCACTGATATTATATTTCACATAGAATTTTAGTGTGACAGATACAAGTTGGTTGACTATTCATTTCCCCCTTCCTTGCTAATAAAACCATGTTTTTCCTGACAACACTTGTCAAGAGGTCATGAATGGTCCAAGACCAAATGGCACTTCCATTTCTCCCTTACCCAGAATCCCTTTCAGCTAGGGCAGTCGTGGAACCGGGTCCTGTCCTGGTAGACAAAATGGGAACTCAGCTGAAGAGCTTTTATGAAAATATTGGTTTTCCTAAAAACAAGGGATAGAGTGACTATGATACAACCCCTTCCCCTAAGTCCTCTTTCTCTTACCAGGAATATAGACATTGTGTCTGGAATTGGACACAATTCCTTCAAACTCGAGTAGACCATGAGGAAATAAGCTCAGAGAATCATGGGAGTTCCCTCACTAACGTTATCCAGCTGTGAACTAGCACAAGTAGTGACTCACCTCAACTGCCTGTGATGTGGAAAAAATTAATTTCTGCATATTTAACCACTGTTATTTGGATTTTCTGTTTCAGCAGGAAAATCCTAACGAATTAAGCATTCTGCCTTAAAAAAAAAACACCAATATTATATGAAGAGCATTTCACCCTGATCTCAGGTTTCAGTCTTTAGAATTGTGAGAAATAAATGTTGTTTAAACCATCCAATCTGTGGTATTCTGTATATGAGGTGTACCGGTTAACAATGGTGGATTTTGTAATAAAAGAAAACATGATAATTTCAAGAGAAACATCAAAAGTGCTTTATTCAAAGTAATGTCCATCGCTAGCTATACATTCCCCCCATCTTTCAGGTAATTTGTGGATACCATCCCAATAGAACTCTTCTTGTTTTGAGGCAAACCATTCAGAGACCCAATTTTCCACTTCTTTGTATGTTTTAAAGTGCTGCTCAGAAAGCGTGTGTGCCATTGGTCAGAACAAGTAGTAACGTGGAGGAGCAAGGTCTGGTGAATACAGCAAGTGGGTTAATACTTCCCAGGCAAGATATTTTAATGTGTCTTTAACTGGTTTTGAAGTGTGTAATGGTGTGTCATCATGAAGCAAAATTACTTTGCCATGTCTTCTGGAAGATTCTGATCATTTCACGAACAAAGCGTGGTTCAAATTGATTATTTGCTGTCAGTAGCAATCAGTACTAACAGTTTCACCTGGTTTTAGAAACTAATAATATACCACACCATCCCTATCCCTCCAAACACAGAGCATTGTTTTCTTTCCAAAGTGTTTTGGCCTTGTAGTAGATGTTGATGGTTGACCTGGATCAACCCATGATTATGAGCATTTGGGAGTTTCAAAATAAACCCACTTTTCATCACTAATCACAATTCTATGCAAAAAAGACTTTCTTTCATGCCGTTGAAGCAACATTTTATGGATGACTTTTTGGTTTTCCATTTGTCTTTCGTTCAGTTGATGTGTCACCCATTTTCATTCCTTTAAAATCTTTCCCCTTGAATAGACCAAGATGGCGGCATAGGTAAAACACCTATCTTGCCGTCATACTCAACAATTTTAATACTACAACTTAACGAAAGAACAAACACCTTCCAGAATCACCAGAAAGCTCGCCGAGTGAAAATTCCACAAATAAAAGTGAAAAGAAGAGGAACCAAGATGGCGGCATAGGTAAAACACCTATCTTGCCGTCATGCTCAGCAATTTTAATACTACAACTTAATGAAAGAACAAACACCTTCCAGAATCACCAGAAAGCTGGCCGAGTGAAAATTCCACAAATAAAAGTGAAAATAAGACACTGTGATGCGGAGGAGCGGCGGCGGACAGCGTTAAAAGATTCGCACGGAGAGAGGTTTGGAGCGCGCGCCAGTGGAGAGGGCGGGCGGCTGAAAACCAGCCAGTTTTCTCAAACGGGGAGACAAAGACATCCCACTGGACTGATTCTCCAGCTCTGGGCGAAGTCCAGGGAACCCACTATCACACGGGCTGAAAACTGGACAGTGGGAGGGCACGCCGAAGCTCGGGTGCTGCAGGGGTCTCCCAGCTTGTGGAGAAGGCAGCTTGCGGGAACAGCTCAGCTGCGTGACCATGCAGAGAGCTCTCTGCGACTTGCCCTCTCATTCGGAAAACCGTCAGACTGCTTTGTTTTACGACCCTGGGTGAGACATTGGGCGTGCAGACTCATTTGGGGAGAGTCTGAATTCCCCGGCAGCCGGTGGAGCTTGGCAGTGGCTCTCTCTCAGAGGTGCTGGCAGCCATTGCCCCCAGCACAGAGTCCCTGGGACCGCATAGGGCGGAGCTGATGCTGTCTGCTTGGCCCGGAGACTCCGCCAATCCAACTTGAGCACAGCTGAGCTTCACAGACAATTGGCCTGGAGGTCAACCCCTCCAAGTGCTAACAACGATTAACTGAGCTTAACTTCAGCAAGACTGTGCAACCCATATCCACCTCAGGTAACTGGGGAGGCTGAGCCACTGTCCCTAGTAGGAAGTCTACCACACAAAGCTAATTGACCAACTCAGGGAAGCAGCCACCATGCAGAGACATGGAAAGAAATCAGATGTGAAAGAAATGGAGGGAAAAAAACGACTGGACATGGAATTCAAAACCACGGTTATAGGGTTTTTCAAGAGGCTCCAACAAAAGGTCGAGGCCTATAAGGAAATAAGCGAGACCGCAAAGGAAATGAATGAGTCCTACAAGGAAATGAACGAGACCCGCAAGGAAATGAGGGAGACACTCAAGGATATAAAGGAGACTCTCAAGGATATGAAAAAGGACCAACCAGAAATTAAGCATACACTGACTGAAATAAAAAATGTTATACAAAGACCTAAAAGTGCTCTGGAGCACCCCAAGAACCAAGTTAAAGATTTGAAATACAAAGAAGCAAAATCCACTCAGCTGAAAAAGCAAGAAACCAAAAGAATCCAAAAAATTGAAGATAGTGTAAGGGGCCTCTGGGACAACCTCAAGCATACCAACATCCGAATTACAGGGGTGCCAGAAAAAGATAGAGAGCAAGACAATGAAAACCTATTTGAAGAAATAGTGACTGAAAACTTCCCACACCTGGTGAAAGAAATTGACTTAGGAGTCCAAGAAGCACACCGAACCCCAATATATAGGAACCCTAAGAGGACCACACCAAGGCACATCATAATTAAAATGCCAAGAGCAAAAGACAAAGAGAGAATATTAAAAGCAGCAAGAAAAAAACAGTTGGTTACCTATAAGGGAGCACCCATACGATTGTCAGCGGATTTCTCAACAGAAACGATGCAGGCCAGATGGGAGTGGCAAGAAATATTCAAAGTGATGAACAGCAAGAATCTACAACCAAGATTACTCTATCCAGCAAAGCTATCATGCAGAATTGAAGGTCAGATGAAGTGCTTTGCAGATAAGAAAAAGCTAAAGGAGTTCATCACCACCAAACCAATATTATATGAAATGCTGAAAGATATTCTTTAAGAAGAGGAAGAAGAAAAAGATAAAAGTGTAAATTAGGAACAACAAATACACATCTATGAACAAATGAATCTAAAAATCAAGTGAATTAATAAGCTGATGAACAGGATAAACTGGTGAATGTAACAGAATCCCGGACATAGAGAGGGAATGGACTGACAACTCTTGGGGAGAAAGGGGGTGTGTGAAGTGCAGCAAGAGACGGGACAAAAATCATGCAACTATGGGAGAGGACAGTGGAGGGGGGTGAGGGCGGAGGGTGGGATGGGTACCAGGTGGAGGGGAACTATAGGGGGGGAAAAAAGGGAACAATGTAATTAATATACTGAACAATAAAGATTAAAAAAATAAAATAAAATCTTTCCCCTTAGTTGTAAATGATCGGAATTGTTTGCTGAGCAACGTTTAATTTTTCTGCAAGTTGTTTTTTGAGTTTGACGTGCATCTTCATCCAATAATGCTTGTAATTGTTGGTCTTCAAACTTTTTCAGTTGATCTGAATGTTGTCTTTCACATCAAAATCATCATTTTTAAAGCATTTAAACCAGCATTCACAAGTATGTTGAGATGGAGCATGTTCGCCATAAACTTCCCAAAGTATATGATAACTTTTTCTGCAAAATAATGAATTAAAACTTCCCGCAAATGCTCTTTTTTTGGCACAAAATTCGACATTTTTCAGCATAAAAGTATCTATGATGTTAACACCTTCAGCAAATTTGACATATGAAGTTTTGAAGCTTGCTGTCAATACAACAAAATAGCATACATATTAAATCACATAATATCAACATATGTGTAACTCCATCTATTGAAAAAAAATCTGCCTTATTAACTGGTTCACCTAGTAGTTGCTCGTGCTAACAGAGGCCAACATGGCAAAAGTCCACAGAGCTAAGCCCTAGAAAAAAAGCACTGGAGAGAGAGAGAGAAAGAGAGAGAGAGAGAGAGAACATGAGAGCGTCCTCGAGGTCTGCAGGTGAGTGCTGATCAATTGGTGCATGTTTGTGAGGAAACCAGTAGAGGACTGGGGAGAGGGGAAGGGGT